>JAWWEQ010000010.1:15532791-15619730 GCA_035583055.1 Torymus tubicola | reverse complement strand
CAAGTTGAAACGATGTATTTTGCCTTCTCACTTTTTCACTCACTAATACAAGACTTCGGATAGGTGTTTGTAAAGCATTTTTAATAAAAACTTAAACGTAATCGGTCGAAAATCCCCAGAAATGGGAGAGCTCAACTTACGCACGTCTGTATGTTTCGCGCCATCTAGTGGATATATGGGTAATTCTCTGGTGAATCGAGAGGTCACAATTTTGTTTTCTTTGAAAATCACCTAAATCGCTTCGTAACCATCCCATATGTTACCCTGAATTTTTTCAGATTTTTTTCACTAATAGTTTTTTAGTGGCAGAGGGTCAAAGTTGATGATTTTAGCACTTTCTGCATTTTTGAACGATTATGATTAATTTATAACTCCTCAGGGAAGCATTTTTCACGATAAACACAAGAGACCTTTTTTTTGTTTTTCAATAAAAATATTTTCAAAACTGTATTTGTACACTGTCACTCACATACCTCCAAAAGAAACATTAAAATTCACACAGAAAAACCGATCAAAGGTATGGCCACCGAAAAATTCATGGAGATACCTTTTTATTGTCCGAAGTATCTGCATAAATCCCAGAATGGGTCGAGATCATTTTATAACCTAAAAAAATTCATTTAGGTTTTGATTTTCAAAAAAATCTCTTATACAGGTCTGAAAAAATATAGTTAAATATTATGAAAAATTATAATAAAAAAAGTCTATGTAAGATATTTCGAAATTTTGCTTCTTTTTTGAGCTAAAAATTCATCAAAATTTTGAATTTAATGCTGTAATTTTATTAATATTAAAGGATTTTTTTGCTCTAAAACGAAGCATAATTTCGAAATATCTTACATAGACTTTTTTTCATTCACCAGAGAACGACCCATATATATATATATATAGTGGCGCCAGCTGTATGTACACCCATCAACAGACTAAAATAGTTTCAACTTATATTACTAGAAAATCAACAAGCGTGCGTACCGCGCGCGTGGATTATTTTGTTGTGGTAGATCAAATATAAATTTAGTATATTTCTATAAAAATATCTATAAAACGGAGTATATATATTATATATAGTATAAGAGAGCGAATAGAGTAGCGTGATGACATGTTCTGTCATGTCATTGTGGTCCCTAATATATTTCATATATTTGATAATCACAAATAATAAAATCAATAAAATGAAGTTAGCTACTTCTACCATTGCAGGCTCACTCTTATTCCTCTAAGTTCATTTCATTTTTTTTCTTTCCGTTGTATCTTGTTATATCGTTCTGTTGCATCCACCAATGAATTTTTTGATAACGCTCTGAACTGGCTCTAGTAGAGCTTCAATTCGATACTATGGCAATCATAGATGGACTTCAACAGATATTATTTGAAGTTATCACTTCCGTCGAGCGTCCCAAGACGCACACGGTTTTGTTTCTTCTTACGTATAACCATATTCGTTGTTATTATTGCCGACGCTCCATAACGGCGCGTTATAAATTAGTATTCCATTTAATTGACTCCTGCCAGCAAGTCTCGCTAATAGGTGCCATCTGGCGGATTCTTAGAACACCGTCACATTCATGTACCGGCACGTGCCACAACTGATACCTGCATAGATAACGTAGAGGTCGAGCCATCAGCAACCGATAAAGCAGTTACCTTTATCTTCCTCTTATCCAATGATCGTTTATCATACCACATGGTTCTCAGGATTCACCGTTCTTCCAATTCCCGTCACCGTAGGCGCTCATCTCGCTATCGACTCTCCCTCTTCCCCGTCACCGACCTAAGGAGCAAGTACGCCGACGCAGCGCGTGCTCGCCGCCGCCACCGCCGCCGCTGCCGCCGCCGCCGCTGGAAATAGCATCGGTGTGTGGGTATATGCGCGGGCGCTAGAGAGAGACGGCGCGAGGCGACGACGGGCCACACTACTCCCTACCGTGACTACTGCCTACTCTCGCGCGACGTCCATGTGCGCGCGCCTGCGCCGAGTGAGCAAGTGAGACGGAGAACCGAGCAGCGCGGGACGACGGCGGCACGACGCGTGGGCCTGCGAGAAACCGCGAAAATTCGTCGCGTGTAGTGCAGTGCGAGCGAGTGCGCGCGCTCATCGTACAGAGGGATAGATAGATAGGAAAAGAGATATAGTGAGCGAGGAGGCGGCCCCGCGCGCGCTTATACTACACAACCGAGAGACAGAGACTGCGAGCAGACGGCACGCGCGATCAGACAGCCGCCAGCCAGCCGCGAGTCCGTTTCGCATATACACACAGGCATACACTCGCGCCGTGATAGCTCGAGTAGCTTCGTTCGTATAGCACGCAACACAGCACTTGCATCGCCTAAGTAGCTCCTGCTGTCCGCGTCCGCGCGCACCCGTGCGATATTTGCGAGGAAGGGAGAGAGAGCGCGAGCGCGAGAGACTCAGCAGTCAGTCGCCGCTGCCATTGTCAGTGGCTCTCCGCGACCAGGCGCACAGTGCATGACTCGAGGAGCAGCGAAGCCGCTGTTACAGTGCGGTCTCAGTGGTAGCAGCAGCAGCAGCAGCAGTTGCGACAGCAACAGTAGCAGCAACAACAGCAGCAGCAGCAGCAGTCGTGGTAGTAGTGGTGTCAGCAGGACTAATCGGAGATAATCGCCCCCTCGGTCGAAGCCGCGCCGAATGCGCAGGAGGAAGAGAAACGGCAGAGGAGAGGTAGTAGCCGAAGAAGTGCCACTCCTCGAGTCGACGAGGTCCACGGCGAGCGCGAGGAAGCTGCGTCGGCGGCAGCGACAACAGCCATCATCATCGGCATCCTCGGCAGCGTAGCGTCGGCGGCGAGGAGAGGCGCGCAGCAGCTCGTCTACTTTCTGCTGCACCTCCTGCTGCTTAGGCTGCTGTGGGGCGCGGGCGCGTGTTCGCTCTACTCGTGGCTACGCGAAGCCCTCGGCCGCCTGCTGCCGGCCAGCCGCCAGCAGCCGATCGCAGCCGTCATACGCTCGAAGACGACGTCCACGTCGTCGACGACTGCGGCAGCTACGCGACTCGTAATAGCGCACCTCCTCCAGCGCCAGCAGCAGCAGCAACATCATCAGCAGTTGTACCAGCAACGGCAGCAATCTGATCAGAGGCGACAGCTCGAGTGCTGCAGGCTGCTAGCCGCAGGTGGTGGTGTCAGTGGTGGAGGAGGAGGAGGCCCACCAGGGCGTCGGGGTGGTCGGTTGGTCGTTGTAAGCGCGGCTCGTCGGCGAAGACGTGCTGCCGCTGCTCGTGACAACAACTACCGGCGCAGGGGAGCAACCGCCTCCTCGTCGCGCGGGAGCAACAGGATTCAGAACTTGCCGCTAGAGCACGAGCAGGTACAACAGCAGCCGAGAAACTCGAAGCTGGACCGACGTTCAAGGTCAGTGCACTTTCTCTTGTGCGCAAGCGAGAGCGCGTGTGTCTGTTTGCTTGGCTGTTTGTTTGTGTGTGTGTGTGTGTGTGTCTGTGTGTGGGGGGCTTATGCGAGAAAGAGAGAGACTACACGTAACGGATCGAGCGTTTTCTCTTGAGCTAGGTAGTTCGCACTGACAGCTCGTTAGAGTGCGACGACTGCAATGCCGCGTATAGTAACGGATGATTGATTTTGCAAAGAAGACTACTACGACGACGACGACGACGTCGTAATAACGAAGTAGTTGACGCCGGTACGTTTAGCTGCCGCCCTCGCGTGTACGCTGAAAATTTACATAATCTCTTTATAGACGCTTTACATAACCGTCATCCTTGCGGTATATAACGGCGCCTCCTCGCTGTCACCCGCGAGCGCGAGAGAGTTGCGCGCTCGCGCTCGACTTGGAGGAAAAAGAAGTAAAAAAAAAGTATAGAGAGAATTGTTGAGAAAAAAAAAGAAAGGAAAACGTTTCGAATCAGCGGTATATAAGCGTGCACGCGTGTGCATGCGATAGGTCATCAGTCTCTTCTCTCTCTCTCTCTCTCTCTCTCTCTTTCTCCCGTCGTCATTATTTCCCAACGACGCGAGTGCGCAATTTTTTGTTTCGCTCACGCAAGCGCGCGGGCCACCGTACTGTTATCGTCGGCGCGCGATTGCAAGAGACGAACATAGCAGCAGCGGCGAAAGGAGCAGCCGCGCAGAACTTATCGAGCCTCGTATATATATATGTATATATATATATATATATATATATAGCCATGCAGACAAACAAACAAACGGCTCTCTCTCTCTCTTGTGTGTGTCGCAGTACAGTAGTATCTCTCGAGGCGGCGATTTTCGCAGTTGCGAAACGACAAGAGGGACGAGGCCACTAGCTAGCTAGCTCGGAAATCTCTCAAATGACGAGTGGCAGTGCGTGGCGGCTGCTGCTACTGCTGCTGCTGCTGCAATCGGCGAAGTGGAGCACAAAGTGTTGTTGCGGCGAGAACGTGCGCCTGCTGTTGTAGGTGTATGAGTTTGTATGTATACGTGTGTTCGTGTACGTCGCGAGCGGCTGCTACACTAGCGCGCGCACTCGGATCAGCTGACATTGTGCCCGATACCGAGAGCGCCTGCTGCTACTGCTACAGCAGCCCGTTATGTATATACGTGCGCACATCCCACGAGCGAGTTTATTTTCGTACAGCGTGTTTTCCCTATTATCGAGGTTTCTTATCTTGGCGAGTGAGAGAGAGAGAGAGAGGGGGGAAAAAGGTCGGATAACCTTGATCTACGAGGCGATTTAAAAGTGCATCCCATGCGACGAGTCTTAGCTACCAGTGGTAGTATAGAACAGAGCAACGACAGTAGTAACCGGTGCTCTAAATATTTAACTACTCGCGTCCGCTCGCCGTGTAGCAATCCGCGCGCGTTCGCGTGTTCTCTCTCGTCTGGCGTTTCTCGAACGGCGTTTCTTTCGCTCTCTTGCTTTCTGAGAGATGTTTTCCCCGAGAGTTTTTCACGTTTCAATCTGGCCGCTTAATTGCCCACGACGACGTATATCAACATCTCTACCGTCGTTGCTGTTTACTCATACTGTGCGACGTTTATTTTTGCGCGAATTAATCGGATCGCACGGCCGAGAAGTTCGCAATATAATGTTATTTCGGTCGATGCGTATACTCGCAAACACACACACACACATACATAAAATGAAGTGTATATGTATACACGTATATGCGTTACCGAATGTATGCGTGGCCGGTTGTCGGCGCATAATAAATTTTCACCGGCACAGTTGTCCACAAGCTCGCAAGCTTGTCCGCGTTTATGTATTGCCGCACATGCTCTCGACCTTGGCGAAGGTTACGTGACCTAGAGCCACGCAACTTTCTCAGACCAAGCGCGCGCTTTTCGGCTGCATTGCAGAGTCATTTCTCACAGTTATATATGTACGTGTTGTATATATATATAGAACCGCAAATGTCTTTTTTTTTGTTCTTAGTGTTTCGTGTCTCGAGGAAATTTTGGATTACCTAATGCGTTTTATATATATACGCGTGCATTAAAAAGTTTATTGCCTCGGTGAGGTTTAATCGCGCACAAAGGAAAATAAAATAAGCGGTATTGTTTAGCGGGAAAGTCGGTCGTTATACCGGCTCAAGAGAGAAAGAGGAGAGACTGCGAGTTGCGTAAACAAAAGTTTCTTTTTTTTTTGTTCGTTCTTTATTTATGTAAGCGACGTAATAATTTACAATTTCAAAACGCTTCTCTGCCCTGCGGTGCGGAATTATTCGACTTATGATATGAATAATTTTTATAAAACGCAGTCGCGCATGGCTAAACTCTGTGGTGCAAAAAGAGTTTTGAAATTCTGCGCATAATTGTAAATAGGAAAATGAAAAAATATAGTTTTTAATTAACGCCGGGGGATGACTGTGTTTGTTTGCACCTCCCTCCACCTAGCGATCGATACGCGAACTGGATAAAATTAATTTCTCTGAAAAATATTTTTCTAATATATTGGATATTGGATTCAGGAGTATTTTGGAAACGTCCGCAATGAAATAGTTCGCAAATGTCGTTTATAATTTTGTCACTTCGCGTTTAAATACGGCGATAAATTTTTTTTATGTGGTTTTTATATTTATGAAACATTCATCCGTCTACGGTAGCGACATTTTATAACCAGATGTAATTTTATATGTTTTATGCGAGTAAAGTTTTTCATTACATATCATTGACAAGTATATAATTATATCAATTTATTAATACCAAATATGGGGCAAAATAAAAATTTTAATTCTTTCAAGTTCATATTTCGATCTACTCATATTTTTATAAATTTACCATTATTTTGTCAATCGATACCATTTAAACTTTTTGGATTATGGCTGTTCAATATAATCAAATACACCCATACATCACAGCAATATTTTGAATGAATATTATAAAACTCCGCGTTTAACTTTAATTTCTCAGTTTAATATTTTATTCAAGTACACACTTTTTACATATGACATGTTTTTCGCGCTAAAAGCTACTGCATCGATCCCATTTCAATAATAAATCCGCAGTCGCACAGTTATTTCCAATCCTCATCCTCCTCCCTCACCGCGTTGAACCCTATATACCTACGCACGAGCGGGCGCAGATCAAATGCGATAAACGTGAAAATGAAATTTTCCGTCAAGCAGATTTTACCTCTTTTTTTTTAAACCATATTCGTGTATAGGCCAGAAATTGCAAACGATTTGCTAAATCTTTCAAACGGTACAAAGGCTCTCGCGTAGGCGCACGAGAGGGATACACGTTCGAGGTTAATCGTCGATCATGCTGCATCAGCGTCGCGTATATAGCGGCACACGGTACACACACATATATACTATAATGTACACATTCTGCACTCATCGTCTATATCACACACACACGTACACGCGCTTAAAATATCCAGTTACAGAAAAAAATATTTTGAAAAAAACTGCTTCCCGCTAGAAGATCGTTTATTTTTCTCTTTAGTCAGCCAGTCTCTCTCTCTCTCTTTCTCTCTCTCACGCACACATACATGTATTCCCACGTACATACGCACACCAGGTCGCTTTTCTTTTTTTTTGTTGAAACAGTATAGCGGTAGCGGCGTTATAAATGTAAGAGGGAACGGCTGCGGCGACAGCGGCGGTGGCCGAGTCACAGCCATTCGCTTGCTTTACACACGCAAATGCAAAATGACGAACATTATACACGGACGTACGCGCGCGAGAGTGCAGGAAAGCACCGCTACAAGCAGCGTAGTATATATATATATATATATATATATATATATATACATGTATACGTTCATATACGCACAGAGTCTATACGAACACATGTACGAGCGTGTGTGTGTGTGTGGGTGTATATGTAGGCGAGAGAAAGAGAGTAGAGAGCGCGCGAGCGGAAGCGTTTTTCGATTAGCGGCGCATTGTTTCTAGCTCCGGCACCGCGTGTGAGAAGCGTTGGCTTCTCTGTCCGGTATATAGTAGAGAGAAAGGGAGAGAGAGAGAGAGAAAGAGTAAACACAATGGTGGCAGCGTGCCTCGTTGCAGTTTTTATTATCGCGCGAGCGCTCGTTTAGTCTCTTTCTCTTACTCTCTCTCTCTCTCTCATTCTCTTGTCGGCCGCTTGCCCGCTCGCTCTTTCGTGTACTCGCTGGCGCCAGCGCGTCGACGGTCACTTGGCTTTTTAGGATTTTCGCGCCTTTTAGCATGCGGCGTGTGTCGCTTTGGCCCAGCGTAACCGGCCGGCAGTAGCCTTCCCCCCCCCCTCTCTCTCTCACTCTGGGGCTGGCAGCCCGATTGCCAAGTACGCGCCTCGAAGTGAAACCCTGCAACCTTTTATTACTCCATCCAGCACGCTAATCGGCTTTCAGACTCCATGAGACTTTATGCGAGACGCGGCACAGATTTCTATCGATTTTCCCTTTTTCGCGCTCTCTCTTTTCCTCCTCTTCTCTCTGTATTTTTTTCCTTTACTCCCTTCTCTCTCTCTCTCTCTCTCGCTACTTCTCTCTTTCTTTTTCCCCTTTCGTCCCCCTCAACCTCGAGCGCACGCTCGCGCGCGTCTCCCTCTCTTCTCTCTTTCTTTTTTATCTCGCTTCGCGCCCGCGCATTTCGCTTTTATTCTCCACCGGTTTCTCTAGCAAGCAATTCACATTGAATACGCGCTCATATTTTTTCTTCCCTTTCGACATTAACTCAATTAACGGTAAACTCTTAATTGAACGTCATCTTTTTTTTTCCTTCTCTACCTATTCCTCTCTCCATCCTCTTCATCCGCGACGACGCTAAATGGGTAGTATAAAGTTTTTTTTTCTTCCGACTTTTTTAATGTCTTCACGGCCTGTAAATATCTCGGTATCTTTCGAGTCTTGCTTTTTGGGGCGACGACAGTGGTAAAAATCAAGCTATATAGTATTCTTAATTTTTGTATCCAAAACTGTGAATGGAGATACAATTTATACAGGGTGGTTATAAGTGATACTATTTGAATTATCAGTTGGGATTTACGTAGGCATTTTTTTATAAAAGAATCTTTATTTGTAATTTTGGTATTATTAAAAATCTTGTTTTTTATAATTACCTTATTTACAAAGCATTGAAAGTACAGTTTGACTTACATGGTTTTGTCTTTCTATGAATTTTTTCCAAAACCATTCTGTAAATAGATCATTTTTTAGAAATAATTATTAATTAGTATTTCTTTAAAAGGCAATCTAATTTAACGCTCCAAATCTAATCTTGGAATTTTTATAAAATTAATACTTCATTTTAATAAACTAGTTAAATTGAACTTTACAGTTTTCTCATTTCTATAGCACGATATCTTTTAAATCTTTAATAAAAGTATAATGTAGACCAGTTTGAAACTACAATTTGTATTATATGACAATTGCAGCTATTCGCGGTATGACTTTGAAGTATATATGGAGCCATTGTTGTAACCAGTTAAACTTGCATCAATCAATAGCCATGATAATAGAGTACAACTTCATGATCATGATAATAGAATTAAACTTACATCCATCAATACTCATGATAATATAGTCCATAATGAGTAATGTGCTTTTCTATTGATAATATTTGTTCAAAGAATCAACGATTTACTACTCATTTAAATATATGTATCCTAAATCTTTCATTTACCGCGTGTATAGATTGATTTATAAGAATATGTATCTACAAACAACTCTTTTATATTAGCAATTGCTTAGAAATGCATTCCATTATAAAAAGTATTTTGGAATAAACCAGAAAATGGTGTAATTATTTTGTTTTTAGCTATTAAATTTTATGACCACTTTTACTCAGGATAAACTTTTAAAAAATTTGCTTTTCTCTTAAAGTAATGGAAATAGTAGCAACTTTTCTTCCAAAGAAAAGTCATAAAATTTATCATATTTTGGAAAATACATTTCCCAGAAATTCAAAAATATTTTTATCCTTAATCCTCTTAATCCCATAAATTAATAATGTTACTTTTGAAAATATACTTTGCTACTAGATTAATCAATAATTAATTTTAAAATACCGTGAAAAGCTTATAAGTTATTTTGAATTTAAAATTATGAATTTCACTTTAATCATAAAATTTTAGTTTATTTCTGATTCCAATCCATAAATATCCAGGATTAATAAGTAAACACTTAGTTTATTTAATCATTTATTAATTGTAGGGCCGCTTTAAAACTAATTTTTTAAATTTCTAATAAATATATTTTTGAAAAGAATATGGATTCAATATGCTAATTTAACAGTTTTGTTGCGACATTACGTGCACTAAATTAAAATGTACAATGGTATAATTTTTTTCTACTATCAGTATAATTGCAACAGTGCTAACGTTTTTATTTCTGTAATTACCAAGATAATAATCGTATCAGCCATAACGAATTAGCAAATGCTTATTAGAAAATGTACTGCAATTAGCTTTAACAACTGTTAAATGCGTTAAATACTATTCCATTTTACAACATTAAAATATTATAAACGTTTTAAGTAATCGAATATTATCATTGACGAATTTCTAACAAAATAAAATATTTTGACTTAATACTAATGTACATCTAGGTACATATCATAGAAGTATAAAATCGCAACTTTTTCCTATTACAAAACCATTACGATATATTCACCAAATTACATCAGTATGTCTTTTTATGAAAAAATATTATACGACCTGACATAAAAGTCGAACATTATACTCTCCTTTTTTTTTAAAAATTTATAATTCTTTTCATTTTGTTTAATTGATGACGAAAATTTCGCAGATTTATATCCCGTAACAAAAATTTTTCACGCCCCCTGTAATGGCATTCTGCTTTGGAAGATATATGATAATAATCAAGTGGTCTGTTTCGCTGTTGTAAAAGGCAAATTTGCTGGGAACTCACTCGCTAGCTTTATCGACCCCGAGTGCATTTATTCAATAAAAGTGAAACATATAAAAGAATGCACGCATCGTTCGCTCTCCATCTACAAAGCTCTCACGACTGTTAATTATTGCACATAGTGCTTTTAGCTGCACAAAGCACCTGAAAAAGACATATATAAACACACACATACAAACGTGGAGTGTTAGCGAGGTAGCCGAGGATTTAGATAGGAATGGGTATCTAATGTAAAATACACGGGAGTCGACGGCGGGGGATAATCGAATCGATGATTCCAGGAGTAAATAGACGCATTTGCTTCGAGTAAATAACCATAATTACGTATCGAATCTCCACAAATACCGTCGTCATAATCGTCGTTCATCAATATCCCTCGTCGGTTGCGACATGCGCGTGCCCCCCCTTCTCCCCTCCTCTCCCCATCGCCATCACATACACACATATATACCGCACTAACAGTGAACTGGCGATATAGAGAGAGAGAGAGAGAGAGAGAGAGAGAGAGAGAGAGACAGACAGAGCGAGTGAGGGAGGGTGAGAGAGAGAGAGAGAGAGAGAAACGTAGAGAGGCATCGTATCGAGAAACGAGCGTGCCGTCATTAGGTATCTGGTTTTAGTCCTCGGGATTGAAATATGTGACTAACCCATCCCCCCTCCCATCCCCCTCATCCATGTATAGCACGTTTGCGCTTGCGCGTCGGCAAGGGAATGCACTATAGTGGCGCGCTTTGAAATTGATTGCACTCTCTCTCTCTCTCTCTCTCTCTAGCTCGTTGCGCTCACAGGGATTTCGATAATTATTAGAGACTGTTTCTCTAATCGTGAAAACCGTGGATGCGCGTGCGCATAGCGTGCCTACTCATTTCGCGCCGCACTGTAACGGACATTTATGCGTATACGCCCGCCCGCGCGCTCTCCAATTCCACGCAGGAGTGCACGTGCAGAGGTTATGCTAAATATCGCTGTGATGATGGTGATGGTACAGTCGAGAGAGAGAGAGAGAGAGAGAAAGAGAGAAAGAGAGACAAGGGGACACGAGAGAGGTAGAGAATCTCGATTGATGCGAAAATGAATGATTTACCGAAAGTTATCAAAGGACTGGTGCGCTCGCGTTCGTATATATAGCTTTCCAGTGGCATTCGAAATTTATCAGCGGATTATAGCGGAAACTGATTAAACGAAAGCCAAATGAGCGCTTTCGTGATATCAGCGCATTCCAAGCGCGACCGTTGTAGTAAAAATCCGTGCGCAGAAAAAAAAAAGAGTTAGAGTGAAAACGCATTAAATCGGGAAAATCTGCGAATAAAGTAAACCCCAAGATTATCTACTTGAGATTTATTCGGCAAAAAAGTATACATATATATATCCCGTGAATTCTCAGCTGAGGATATATATACGAGTAGCGTGTATATATATACGACGCGACGAGAGTAGTACGCGCTAGAACGCTGACTATCTCCGAGCGAGAGAGACTCTCGCAAGCCTCTCCTTCGTCTTCGGCATGCAAACGCGCGGATAAAAGAGAGAGCGAGCGAGTGGCCGGGTGCACGACCTGGCGAAGGAGACTAGAGTACTGGTAAGAGATAGAGAAATGGAGAAAAAAAATGGAAAGGCAGCAGAGTTGAGTGAGAGAGCGAAGAGAGAGAGAGAGAAAGAGACTGGGAGGAGGACGAAGCGCTGCATAAAACTCATGCATATACATATAGCCTGGTAGAGCAAGAACAGTCGAATGATCCTTTGGTAAATCGACTCTTGACCTCGGCGGCTGGAGCGATGCTGCTGCTGCTGCTGCTTGCTGCTACCGCGCCTACTACTACGACTACTACTACTACTACTACAACCACTCGCCAGTGGCGGCCGTCCTTCTCTCCAGTCCCGGCTCAATTCAGCCCCGCCGAAGTACTTCTGCAGAAGAGTTTTTGTTGCCAAAAGGCGCGCTTCTTGCAGAGTCTAAAGCCAATGTTAAGTGGCGAGTAGTAGTAGTAGTAGTAGTAGTGGCGGCGGTAGCAGCAACCCTCGGCTAGGCTACAAGGAGAAGGAAAAGAAGGACGACGAGAGAGAGAGAGAGGAGGCGAAAGGCGAATAAGGAAGTTGCGCGGCGTGGCGTCGTGCGCGCGCGAGAGAGGAGTAAGTAGCAAACGAGAGGCGAGCGCGACCGGTGAGCGCGAGCGAGCGAGCGTTCTTCGTCTTTCTATCGCGCGAGCGAGTAAGCGCGGAAAACGGAAGATTCCAATTCCGTCCCTTCTCGATCCGTTCGGAGACGACTTCTCTCTCGCTCTAGCTATCTCTCTCTCTTTCTCCTTCCCCACTCTCTTTCGTTCTCTGTGTCCCTCGCCTGAGCGCGCGCGGTTAATTTAAGTACCTCTCAATTAAACCGTAACCCAGAGCCATGCTGTGCGAGGTTATACGTTCTCCTCCCACTACTACCCACCTCTTCTCCTCGTCGACTCGCAGTGTGCTGGGCCCCGTGTTTCTATCTCATTCCCTCTCTCTCTCTTTGCTTCTATCTGTCTTTCTCTCTCTCTCTCTCTTCTCTCGCTCTTCACTACTTTAATCCAACTCCGCAGGAAAACGACACAGCGAGAGAGGAGACAGAGAGAGAGAGAGAGGAAGAGAGTTGCTCCCTCGCTGAATAGATTCTCGATGCTTTCTTCTCCTCGGCGCTCCTCCTTTCCTCTCTCTCTCGCGGTCTCTGTCTTGCACGCGGCCGCCGCTCCTTATTCCGCCTCGTTATTTGTTGGTCTTCCTCCTACTCCTCCTCCATCATCATCATCGTCGTAGTCGTAGTCGTCTCGGCGTCGTCGCATGGCCCGTTTATATGCGCGCGCGTTCGTGTGCCAGTGTCTCTCTCTCTCTCTCTCTTTCCCTTTTCCTTGTGCTATGCAGCGCTCACGACTACGTAGACTACGAGCACGCGACGACGACGGCGACGACGACGGCGGCAAAGACGACGTCGACGCCCGGACGGCTGGGAAGAATGAGTCTGAATAAAACGCGTCTCCGTCGTTAATCGTCGCGAATGCGCGTCTCTCTCTCTCTCGGTGGTGCGCGTTTGTAGAGGAGGGGGCGGGGGAGGGGGGCGCCACCAATGGCGAAGCTTCCTGTCCATTGACTTGCCGCTTTACGAGATACCTTATACGACTTTTACGAGGCGCATTCTCGCGAGATACGAGTCGGCGTTTTCATCGTTTTCACTGGACTCCCTCTTCCATCTCTTTGCGCTTCTCTCTTTCGCTTCCTTCTCTACCTCCTCCTCCTCTTTTGCCTCCTCGGGGAAGATGACGACGACGTCGACGGTGGGGACGTCGTTGCTGATGGCTTCTATATACACACAAACGCCTTTGTGTTTTAGTCGCCCGGTGTGCCTTGTATTAGTGTGCGAATGCCAAGCTATAAGAGAGGGAGAGAAAATTCGCTTCGCGCATCGCGACCCGATCTTTGTTCGCCCCCGGGGAAAACTGCCTGTTTCCTCGACTCTACGTCGTGGTTGTCGTCGTCGTCGAATCGACTAAAGTCGATTTGCCGCGCGCGCGCGCGCTGCTGCAACAGTTTCGCGAGAGGTCGAGAGATTAAGGGGACCCGACCCGGTGCGACCTTGAGAGAGATCTTGTTCTTTGTCTCTCTTACACGAATGTATTCTTCCCTTTTCCGCAAGCTCCGAGACTATACAGGCCAACGGATAAAAAGCTCTCGTGTGTATGTGTATATATATATGTATGTAGAAGGAGGGCCATTGCTATGCATGCGCTCGTATAATTTCCTTCTTGCGGCTACCGACGCGTTATCTCCCGTCCCTTTATTCCGTCTCCTTCTCTCACTCGCGCGACCGTTTGCCTGCGCACAGTAGTAGTCGCATCTATTTCGTTTTCTCGGCGACGTTCCCGCGTTTCGTGGTCATTTTAAACAGACATATCGATTCTACCTTTTCTCTTCTCTCTCTCTTCATCTCCCTCACATTGCCTGTTCGTCGAGCTCTCTCTTGTATAGTAAAGAAAGACAGCTCGGCTTTGGCTTTCGCCCACCCTCGCGGAATGCACACCGTTCGAATCATTTCGAGTCTAATAGTTTCCTTCAATGCTCTTTGAAAGACGTCGCGAGAGCGAGTCTCGCTCTTTCGAAAAAAAAGCGCGTAATGGGAATACTTCTTTCTGATCTCACCCCCTCTCCACCCCCCTTTTGTCATGTAAGCCTCCGCCCCGAGCTCTTCGCTTCGTCGTATAATTTATCGTCCGGACTTTGCGCGCAACCGCGTCGTTATTCGATTTTATCCTCTCCCTTATTTCCCTCCCTCTCACCATCTCTCTCTCTCTTACTCGCTTGCAAGCTCGATCGTAGTCTCCCTCTCTTTCTCTTCTTTTTCCTCTCTTCCGCGTAGTATAAGGTATAGGACGATGCAAATAAATTAATTGCCTCGGGGGGCATAACGATGGCAAAATAGTTACATTTTATTCCTTATACCGAACAAGTGTCTTACTTTCTTTTACTGCGTCATAAAAAACTTATTGCGCGAGCGCGCACGCGGGTGGCCATAGTCGCAACGCGCGAGAGAGAGAGAGCGAGCGGTGTACATAAAAGTAGCTCATAAAGGGAGGTCTAGAGGGAGAACGAGAGCGAACGGGAGAGAGAGAGCAAAAAAAAGGAAAAAGTTCGCCGCCCGAGTAGTCGAGTAACATTATAATGAGTCAATTGCATCTTCGCGACCCGCATGCGACAAAAAGTTCGAGCTCCATCTCCTCCTGTGCGCTGCATATAGAGACACAGACTATATTATATCGCTTGTGTGTGTGTGTATGCGTATTATATAAAAAGAGAGTAGAACGAAAAGAAAAGTTGGCACGAATGGAATTCCACGTGTACTTAAAAACTCGGCCGCGCTCTCTCGCTATAGCTATAGCTGATTTCGATCAGTGGCGCGCGCGCGCGCGCGCACAGCGCCGTGATGGCAACACACAACGTGCGGGGGAGGCTATAAATAAAAGAGCTGCGAGCATGGCGGTATATCATCTCCTGTACGTGTGCGAGCCAAGTCATCGATACGCATCGCAGTGGCGGGACGGGCCGGTAATAAAGCCTCCTAATATTTAGCAATAAACCGACGCTTTATCGGCCCACTCGAATCGCGGGCGTCAGCTCTATAAACGACGGTAAAAAAGGACCCCTATAGCACGTTCCCTCGCCTATATATATACATGTGTGTACGTGTCACCCGACCCCCGAGATGGAAGACAGACGCGTGGACTAATGTGTATGTGTGTATAGGTATATCTGTCCGTGTGTGTGTGTGTGTGAGAGTGAAAAAGCGCACGGAGGAATATAAAAAATCGTCAGAGGGAGAGAGAGAGCTCGGAGAAGCGGCAAAAAGTAGCGAGTAGGTGTATAGTGGGCGGTGGGCATTGGAAAAATGGAGCGTAAAAAGTGGAGCGTATATCACACACACACACACAAGCTCTCTCTCCCTCTGCCTCCCTCTCTCTTGCCCGGAGGCATGTTTATCGGCGTTAGGATCGACCGCCGGCTGCGGTGTCGCCACGCGATGCGTCCTGTGTGTCGCTCTCACTCCGTCGAGAATCGTCAGCTCGACATGTATAGGACACACAAACGCCACCGTGGCGACGCTTCGAGTACGCGTACCCTGTGCAACTATATAGTCTCTCTCTCTCCATGGTTCTCTGTGTACCTAGACAGGAATACGTGGGCGCGTGCACGCGCGAAAGTAATGTATTGTGCACGACAGTGAGAGAGAGAGAGGGAGAGAGGGCGAGGCCTACAAAGCGAGCCGATATCTAATGGCCCTCATTAGTGGCCCCCAAGTATATTAGCTCTTCCTCTATTATACCCTCCACTCGCACGCGTGCATTCACTGTCTCGCTGCAGTATATATGTACACATATATATATATATATACACCTACAGTGGCGGTATTAACAGTGAAACGTCGGTGTATCGGGAATTCAAGCTCTCTTCTGTGCGGCAGCAACGGCGGCGGTATATAGTGGCTTTGCGCTTTTTACCCTCCTGTAGAACTGGTAGATATACTCTTTCGACGCGCGCGAGCGGCGTGCGTGGTTAAAATAAATTTACCAACTGACGAATCGCGAAAAAGGCCTCTAGCTCGCTCGCTTGCTTCGATATACCGCGCGCTGCTCGTTTCCCCTCTGTTTCATTACGGTTTCGTGCACTCTGCAGCGGCTCTCTTTACGTTTCTCTAGTAGCGCAAAAAAAAACGCGAGCACGGCGATTCTTTTTTTTTGGACCTGTGGTAGACAGAGCTATACCTCTCTCTTTCTTTTTTTTTCTAGTGCTCTCTCTTTCTAGTGGGCATATACTGTGTTTATGCACTCGCGGACCTTGCTATTGATGGTTGAGGGTATAGATGGTGTTGGATAATAGAGACGGTGCTGAAAAACGCGCGTGAATGGCGGATCACACGCCGCGATAATTTCGTTTTCCGTGGCGGTGCGGATTTTGTAGTTGATTTTGGGAGGGATTAGGTGAAAATAAAAATAAAATGATCTCTCAGCTTTTGATGTTGTTGTATAGGTTGTAAGTTACAGTAGGATTTTTCGTGAAATCCGAAATAATAAGAAATTATTAGAATACTTATTGAAATAAAGATATAGAAAACCTAACTTTGATTTTTACGAAGAACATTGGTACAAATTATTTGCATACTAATATACCTGTTTGAATACATTTTTTAATTTTCAGACTTTTTAAACAAATCTAAAGCTGAAAAAGTTGCTCAAAGGATTGTATAGAATCCAAGTTCAAATGTGTTCAAACACAAACTCGCTTTCTACTGTTTTAACAAATCAAAGTATTTCTGATAGCGTGATTTTTTAAAACTTGTATACATTTTTAAAATCTTTTTCCAAAAGTCGTGCAGGCGGAATTTCTTCTAAAATAATAACCAGAAGTAATTGCGGTCGGTCCGTGCAAAAATGAATACACGAGCTAAAATTTTTTTAATTCTGTGCCCGTAGGGGGATTTAGTATTTGAGATATAGTCTATGGGTGGCACATGAGTTGGCGCTCTCGTCACGTACGGCAAAATGAAATAGTTACAACGTTTCAAATTGGCGGTACGGTGAAATTACGAAGGTAGAAATTGGCGAATTTTTGTTTTTGCTTTTATTCGCAACGGGCTATTTATTCGAATATCATTTATTTTAAAACGCACGAAATTATTTTCTAGTCGTATTGAAATTTTAATGTTAAATTTAATCTACTTTCACATTGCAAAATACATAGCTTGTATTAAAATAAAATTGAGCAATTTAAAAACTTAATGTAATTTTATAGCAATTCTGTTATTATATAGTAAAAAGGCTTGAGTCACTTGAACGAGTTTTAGAGAAATTAAGATTTGTATGATTAAATAACGCTTTAAAAGTGAACTTACGCTCTTTTTCCATATAAGCACAGAATTATTGATTCCATAAACCTTCCACTTTGTCGGATAAAAATTGTATGGATTTTTATATTTTTCTTCAGTATTATTCTCTATAGGTAAATAAAAAAATATTAGTTATTTGTTCAAACGAAAAATATTTTTTTAAACGAAACATTTCCAATAAATATAATTTCTACAATTGAAAGAAAAAATATTATTGTTCAATCGAAAACATATCTAAAAAACACATTTTTTTTAATATTGACGTTGTTACTCTTCACTAGTACGTAAACAGTTGATAAAAGAAAGTTACATAAATTCCCTTCACCTAATTCTTATTAAATTTAGACCGTAGAAACTTCGATTCGTCAACTGAATTTCAATTAGAGGAGATAGGCTGAGTGGAAAGACGCACAATGCTTTACAACTGTCATTGCGACAGAATCCAGCCATAATTCACTATTAGCGTTACTATGCATGCGCGCACGAACAAGGAAGATAGACGTGCACCGCGGCGGCGGCGGCGGCAGCGGATTCCGCGTAAATGCTTTACGTCGGATCTTCAGATAGCAAATTGTTGTTTATTAAGCCGATTTTTCATCAGCTCGAAATCCTGATTTAAAGTGCCACGAATATTAATACGTTTTTTTTCTCTCTCTCGACATTGAAAGCCTTTCAAGTTCTACCATGAATTATAAAAATAATTTTACGAAAAAAAAATATATATTTGTTTTACTTACATTTAATACGTAGTAGGATTCAGGACACGTAGTAAATCCTTGTATAGACAAGAAGGAAAATTGTATTTATATAAAAAAGATTATAGGAAACAGAACATCCGGTAACACAATAGGATAAACTACTTACGGCTTATCCTATATAAACAGACCCAATTAAATACATCCATCAACAACAAATACAATCCAACAAAGCCGGCTATCCCTCCTCGCCCTCCCCCTCCAGTTTTTACTCTCTGTTTACTCTCTCACGGTGAAAACTTGCTCGCTCGCGTCGACGAGTCGGCAAATAATTTCGGTAGTTTTTCGCGCTTTCCCTCTCTTTCTCTCTCTCTCGCGTGCGCGCAATGCAACATCTCGCTAAGTTTTAACCATGAAAGACGTCTTTTCTTCTTCACGTCCCCTCTCTCTCTCTCTCTCTCTTTCTCTCCTCGCGCTCTTATCCATCCTCTTTGCAAAAGTTTACTACTCGAGTGCGTTACTTCGTGCGCGCGCGCGCGCGCTCGCGAGTAACGGCGATAGCAAGGAGGAACAGCAGCGGCGCGAGAAGGAGATAGAAATAGGACCGGGGTGTGAAAGAGCAAGATCGAAATAATAGTCGGCCGTAGGAGATAGACGTAGCAGCAACAGCAGCAGCCGAGTATAAGAGTGGATAAGGGAAAAAGCTAGACGAAAAAGACGCAGAGAACGAATCTTCCTCCCCCCCTCCCCCATGTATACCAGTAGTAGTAGTAGCTATTTTCGCTCTGTGTACAACATGTTATTCCGGACAGTTGATAACTACTACTATTCGCGCGAAAGCAGCCTGGGATTCCTCGCGCATCTAATAACTCACGATTTAAGGCATTTCCACGAGAGCGCCAGCTTTTACGAGTCTACTCTCACGCGAAAGTGTCAGAAGTTTGCTTTCTCCCTCTCTCTCTGTCTCTCTCTCTTGCCACCACAACGCAGAGCGAGAGCTTAAGTATTCTCGGGGCAATATCGAGCGATAAACAAGGCAGCCTCCTACTCGCCCTTCTTCTCTCATTTCTCTCTTTCTCCCTCGCGGCGCTTATCTATCGCCTCGCTCATTCCCTCCCCTCTCGTTCTATACACACACACACACACACACACAGCTAACCCTCCGTACGCGCGAATGACGAGAGCATTGGCCGTGGCGGCTGGCCGCAGGGCATAAAGCCTCATTACTTATATCTACCGTACGCGCGTTCGCTCTCCCGCACACACCAGCCCTTATATATACCTGGCCACGCGCGTTCGCACAAGCGGCAGCAGCAGTAGCAGCAGCAGCACCGCCGACTTTATAATGGCCATGTGGTTTACCGCCCGAGCAGCCCCGCCTCCGTACCCCCGAATTTGCATTTAGCCCCGCGCACTAACGCGACATTTCTGTATATATATTCAGTGCAGCTGCTGCTACTACTACCGATGCTACGAGCGACTTGTGCTTTGCATCGGGGGCTATACGACGCGTCTTCGCATTCTATACTATATATATATATATACATACACACACTGACCTCTCACGTTTGCGTTATTCGCCGTCTTCGTCTATATATCTACAATCTAACCCTGCGCGCGTCCACGTTAGTATTTCTCCCTTTCCTGGTCGTCCGGTACGCTATCGTTATCGACATCCCTTTCGGTCTATCTCGACCCGTTGCTACACGCGCTCGATCTACCACGATTCTCTTTCCCTCTCTATACTGCGCCTGTTTTCTCTCATTCGCTATACCTTTTCTTGCGACCACTGGCCCCGTGTGTTACTCGCGCGGGTTCTCTCTCTCTCTCCCGCAAATCGATAAGTAATTACCAATCGCATTTGGGGATATATAGCGTGAGTGCGCGCTTCTTTGGACGATTGAAAGGGAGCGGCGTGTGCGTCTGCGTGGTTTATATATATATGTGCCAGTAGGGTCGAGTATAAGAGAGAGGGATGCTGGTCGATAATTCGAATTGCACGGGTCAACTCTCGAGACAAAGCTGATTTAGTTATCGGAGAGATGCGGAGAGGAAGGCTGATGCTGCTGCTGCTACTGCCGGCGGGGCTCTGCAAGATATTTGTGAATTATTACGCGGCCCGCGCGCGGGGTTTTCTAGCCTGGAGAAATTCATTGGAAGCCATCTCTCTCTCTCTCTCTTCGGGCGTAATTACTTTATGCTTCGCCGCGGCGGCGGGCATTTCTCCCTGCGCGGTAGGGCAAGCACGCAAGCATCCTCTACTAATAATACTACTACTACTAGTCCCACTTGGCGCTATGCTGCTGCGGTGCATCGCAAATCCATTCCGCTCGATTCGCTTAGCGGAAATGATTGATATTTTCGAGTTCCCTATAACGTTTATATACCTATATAGCTCAAGACCTGCAGTCGCATCCAATTTCCTCGGTTATTTTCAAAGTAACGCAGCTGCCCTCGCGCGAATTATCATACAAAGGTATGGAATTTTTTTTTTTTTCATCACTCGTAGAGTAGAAGCCACCACCACAGTGCCGATGGATATCGCGAATCTGAATGCCGATGCGCGGGTGCGCGTATAGCAATTCCGAATTTCCTCGGCGATCCGATTAAAACCGAAAAATAGCCCAACCCCGTACGAACGTGGACTACTACGTACTATATATAACGAATCGATGATGAAAATCGATCCACCTCCGATCGGTCTCTCAGTTAATCTAACTTTTAAATTACATTCTCCACGGGCTGGACTAATTTTTTATTCCACGGTGCGCGGGGGTGGCGGAGGAAAAGAGTGAGAGTGTGGTGCAGCCGCGTACTATATACTCTCTTTCATTCTCTTTGTTCTCCCTCTACTTCTCACGCAGCCTTTGGCTTTTCTACATTTGTCGTTCACACTGCACGCGACAACGACGAATGCCCTCCTTATACGTGCATGTAAACGTAAAGTAAGAGACAAACAGTCGCTCCCGGGTACGTTGGTGATTAGCGTGTAAGTCGTACACATATACAAACACACGTAGATAGTAGTAGAAGTCGCGGGTGTGGAAAAACTAGGCGCCGTCGCATACGTCAATGCAACGGCTAACGAAGTGCGGAATTGCTCCATTGCGTTTTCTTTTCCTCAAAAGAGAAAAGTATAAGCGCACACCGCGAGCTAGCTGCTGCTGCTACTGTCTGCGTGCCAAACCGCCGCGTACCACGCGCGAAAGGAATCGTCTACCTCTCTCTTTTACCCTCTTCCCACTCCCCCATTCAAAGGGAAAAACAGCGTGTTCGCGTTCGTTCTTCTCCCGGTCTATATATATACACACACACATAGCCACACACTGCGTGTACTCTTTTCCGCGTGCGTTTCACGCCACCACCGCCGACCTTTGTTTGTTCGCGCACAGTAGTCCCTCTTCCTCATTTGCGCTCGCTCTCGCTCTGTACATCTCTATCCTTCTTTCTCCCTCCCGCTTTGGTATTCGCTACCACCACACAGTAGTATACCACTGCGGATTTCTAAAAGAGGCGAATCAGCGCCGCGTGCGGGATAAAGCTAACGTCTGGCCGCTCGTCTGTAAAAATCGTAAGCAAACGAGAGACCTCATATACCTATATATACACGCACACATAGATATACATACATATATATACAACAGTCGTTGTTGCACAGCCCACATAGCGAGTCGATGTATCAGTGACCGTATAGGCTAACAGCTTGCCTCGGTGCTTATGTCAGAAGAGTGATAAAAATCTCCACGAGCGTGCGGATGACACACTCTGTGTTCGAGTATGTATATGCTCTGCATGCGCCGGGCGCTGGACACGTTGTGCCCGGTATATGGAAGAGTCGGCCAGTATATATACGGTTCAGTAGAGCTACAGTATATGGAAAAAGCACAGCTCTGTGTACATGTGAGCAGCAGCAGCAGCAGCATACCCGCGTCGCTCTCGAGAGTTGGCCTAGCTGAACTGTAAACTTAAAAGCGAGCAAACGCGCGCCTCTGATGCCTTTCTCTATTTTTAACTCTTCAGTATATATATATATATAGTGCGGTATGTATGTGAATGTGTGTATGTATATATATACGCGAAACACACAGAGAACGGGGGCGCAAGGAAGCGAACCGAAATCGCTCATTTATTTTTATTGCCCTGGAAATCGCGCGATGAGAATGCATATGCGCTGAGGTGGACGCGTTCGCGCGCACAAACCGAAAGAGAAACGAGAGAGAGATGGATTTTCGTGCGGCTTCCTTTTTGGCCTTTGGAAAAAAGCTTGCATGTTAATAAAGCGTTATAACGCGTGCATATAGTGGGAAGAGAGAGAGAGTTGGTTTAGCTGCCGTGCGTTTCGTCGCCACGGTGCTCCTATATCCTATATGTATATATATATTGGACGTGGCACGCGCGCTATATATGATGCGTTTTCGAGCGATGAAGCGGCCCGCGGGAAACGAGGGATAGAAAGAGAGAGAGAGAGAGAGTCAATATCCCGGGCACACTGAAAAGAGGCAATTGAAATGCTTTTTCTATAGATTTTCGCCTCTAATTCCATTTTTAATCTAGCAAAGTGTTGTAACATGAGAAATCGAAGCTTCAACCGCGTGCTACTCACACACACACACACACACACACTCATACGTATATATACGTACACGCATACAGGTAGCTCGACTCGGGCCGCAAGTACAGAGAGAGAGCGTGCGGCGCAAAGCGAAATGTGTATGGCTTCGGGAAAAGCGATCAAAGCCTCTTGGTCTTTTTTCCAGACCTCTCTCTCTCTCTCTCTCTCTTTATTTCTCTCTCTCTCTCTCTTGCCCTCTCTCGTTCCGGGTGGAACCCCGTCGATCGCGCGGGCGCTTGCGAGCCAGTTCGATCGATGCCACTTCTATTCAGTATCCTACCTAGTACATAATCCAATTCCCACTTGATAAACGAGCTCTCGTAATTCCATTGCGCGGCACAAGCGAGCGAGCGAGCGAGCGCGCGCGCGCGAGTATGTACAAGCTCATGGGCGAGCTCGCTACGGTATATATATATACGGGTGAGGACTGGCTACTATACTACTGGCCAGATACCCCCGTGGAAATCAGCGATCGAGACCAAAAACGCTTCTACGCGCGTACTCTCTCTCTCTCTCTCTCTCTGGCTCTGTCGCTCGTTTCGTCCCTCTGACGCTTTAGCTGCCTACGCCGTCGATGGACAGCGACAAGGACGGATGGACGCGGATGAGCAACGTTACGCGCGCAACGAGTTACTGTGTGTAGTAGTGTAGTAGCATACACTATAGGCTACTGCTGCGTACCGCGTGCGCGCTCGTTTGCTCTCGTTGAGATCCTGGAAAAACCGCGTATGTTGCGGAGGGGTAGTATAGGTAGTAGTGATCGGTTTTGTAGCCAGCCACCACACCAGCCGACGTTGTACCGAAAATGCCTCTCTTTCGGTCTGTACCTCACTGATCGCGACGCTGGGCAGAAATAGGTATACGGCAAACGAGGAGTACTTTTGCCGAATAGGAAACGACTTTGCCTTTCTCTCTGTGGTAGACACAGACGCAGAGAGAGAGAGAGAGAGAGGAGAGCGTAAGCGCATGGTTCGGTTTTATATTCGACCTTCCGTTATCACCTTCGCCAGCAAGTGTGCGATGGTGTATACCTTCTCTCCGCGTGAGTATCTTTTCCTGTTTGCTCAAGGAGAGAAAGCCTGTGTGTGTGAGAGAGAGAGAAAGAACGTTGGCTGCGGTTGGCAATTTTCGAGACGGAGATTTTTATTCCTTTCGATAATTCGTAGAATTGGTTTCGGTATTGTTCTGTTCCGCAAAGTATGGATTTCTATTTTTGCGTTGACTGTGTGTATGAGTATTGGAAAGAATAGATTGTGCAATCGTGTTTTTTAAAATTATAGTTTGTAGAAAGTTGATAGGTGAAGGTTAACGAGTGTCTCGTATCCAGAAATCAATATGAAATTAATATCATTGTTTAGACTAAGATAATACGTTATTCTATAATATTAATAGTTACTATAGAAGTAAGAGAATACCAAATAAAATACATAAAACGTATGAAGGTGTATGTATTCAATTTGTAGTAACGTCAACAAAAATATAAGAAAATGTAAAATATAAATTGTGGTTCTCACGAAATAAACGAGGTCAAGTTAGAAAAATAAACATACACAAATAAAATAAGAATTCAATTAGAACTGGAAACCTAAAATTTAAATAATCAATTTCTTTTAAATGCCCGAAGAGATGAATAATATTAAAAGATTAGTCTTTATTGAAAGCAATGTATTAAGAAGCAATACAAAAAAGGATATTTCCTTTTTAATTTAATTTTAATTATAAAATTTTTTTTTAATTTTCCATTCACGAAAAGCTGTCAGTTATTTTTAAATACGAGTTTTGTCCAAGTTCTCACAATCATATTGATTTTACAGGACAGTATGGCAATAAATTGCACATTTTCTTCAACCGTTGACGTTTTCTATTAATTACAATATCATACAATATTTAATATTCAACAGTTCATTTTAAACAACGAAACTGCAATAAAAATTTGTACATTTTTGAAACGGCGATGTCAAACATTCGAATGAAAATAAAAATGTACTTTACGACTTAAATATAATACTCTTTGAATACTTTATTGTTATCGATGAATCTTTAGCAGTGATACTGATGTTCCGAAAATAACAAAAAATATAGTTTGCGAAAATTGTTTGAAATTTCGAATTCATTTTTTTATTCAATAACTGTTTTTTTTTACATAAACCTCCTCATCTTCGTTTTCTGTAATAAACGGCCAACCGTACTGCATCACTTTTAATTGAAACGATAAGAATTTAATTAGGATTGTTCAAAAATAGAGTGGCACCTAGATTCACAGTTTGACATATTCCAAACCTACTTCTGCAACTTTTAACAATATTTCATCATACGTGACTCAATGCTCGTTCATAATAAAATCAGTTCTAAAAACTTTATAAATCTCAAATAATTTTGCCCTCCTCTCGGAATGTTATTTATAACCATTGGGAATCCTCATCTATATTTGAACAAGCAAATACTTCATTTTGCCATCAGTAGATTTGGGTTTTTGGCTTTCGTTTGATGCGTAATATTATACACATTTATCACGTCATTCAATCGTCCTTAGCCTCGTTCTATACGTTTTTTTCTTTTTTACAAATTGTAAGGTCAACATCATTTTCAATTCCACATTAAATCTCATGCCACGTGACTTCAACTCATGAGAATATATTTTTTACATCAAATAAAAATATTTGCAACAGTCTTTCCGTACCATTTCAAATTTCTGGAACGAACGCGCGTATATATACGATTCGTTAAAAAAGAAAACATTGATTCAATGCAAAGATTACACGAAAATTTTAATCTAAATTGCCTGCAAAGCAGAAACGTCATTCAAACCGCACCTGTGCATTTTGATATATAACGAAAGAGTTTCCATTCACAGCCGGAAATCTTTAACGCTCGCGCATGCAAACACTCATTCGTACCCCTTTATTATCTCGAAAATCTGAAAAATAAACCACGAAGATTTTTCAATGAAAGGCGGTTGTAGGTATACCTTGAAATGTGCTATTTCACTGAACCGTCTTTTCCACATCTCGCTTCGTTCCAACTACACACACGCATACATACTACGTGCACACGCAATTTTTCACCTAAATTTTTTATTGCAACTTGCTTCAGCAAACGTCTACCTAGGCAACGCAATTTTTTAATCTCGCTCCGCCATATCTTAGAATTAAAAATGTTCGCTTAGCTGTTAAACCGCTTTGTCCGCGAATTCTCGCTTTGCCCCCACGCTCACTCGCTTGCTCTTGTGAATTCGAGTATGTTTGTACTCGGATTCGCGGAAACGGTGCGCATTTCACTATACACATACACCTACACGCACACACCCGGCTCTCCATTTATCGGAGTCTCACACGTGTACGTAGAGGCAGCTGCTATATATATATATATATACATATACATACATAAATATATATGTTTATATTTATACGCAACCCGTAGTGCGTGCATTCCTCTTCGCTCGTTCAGGAAAACTCGCTCTTTTTTCAGCCCCGACGAGCACAAGAGTTTTCCCCGCATGCAAACTATTCAGCTCGTGGGAGAGAGAGAGAGAGAGAGAGAGAAAGAGCTCAACTGAATTTTCGTCGAGTAGAATATAACGTTCACGCGTTTAATCCGTCGCCTTGACCGACATGCGGATTCGGCTAAATATAGCCGGGAGTACTGCTACTGCTGCGCCGATGCTGCTACGATCGCATATATATATATATATATATATATATATATATATATATATATATAGCCACTTCGCACGCGTTGATATATATACTCGCAACGTTTTGAAACAAGAGAGAACGATCGTTCACACACAAACACAGCTACAGCAGCTGATGATTTACCTTCTCTATATAAGCGCGTGCATTCGAGTGTAATACGAAGGGATATCGAACGTATTATAAACACACTATCACGATCAGTATAGAGAGCGTCTGCACGGTAATCGAAGGTTAAGCGCTCGAATGGGCAATGAGTGATCGGTTTGACGCGGCGAATTGCGCTGCTTTAAATTCATTCGTCCATTTTTTTACTCGCACCGCGGTAAAGTATTTTTCCTTTCTCCTTCGACTGGTACGCGAGCTCTCGAGGCATCTCAATGCCATGCGCTGTTATGCGTGCAAAGTCGAAAAATTTATGTTGTTGCTCGGATAGTTTTTTGCGCTCTATTTGATATACGCGTAGATTTTGTTTTGTTTATTGTTGCTTGCTTTTACAGCGCGCTTGAAATGTTTTGCAAATAAATATAGTGTAAAATTACAGCGTTGCAGGATAGGTATAGATTTTACGTTCGGTTTTGATGATGAAACGTTTCAATTTAATCCACTGCATTATAACGTGCTTTTGAGCTAAAAATAATCCTCCGGGGGATTTCGTATCTACTTTCATGGAATTACAGACAATTCACCGATACAAAGAGCTAAATGAATTGTTATCCGCGTTGAGTTGAACAATATTCCGTGCTCGCGTGTTTTTTTTTTGTGTATGTGTTGTCTATACCTCGCGTAGTGTTCATCGCTCACTGAACTGGTAAAAGCTTAAGAAGATTTGGATAAAAGTTTTATCCGTCAAATTGTTGTTTACGCACGTAGTTTTTGAATACACGCGCCACGCGCATCGTCAGTCTCTATTCTTTTCATTGCACTACTAGAGCGATAAATGCTCGTCCCAATTCAATCCCTGACCATTCAATTGGATCAATGAACTTATTTAATTCCTTTTATTTCACTTCACAAAATCTGTGTAGAAATGGCAAAGCCTTTTTTGCTCTTCCTCTTCATCTCTAAAAATAGTTAGACAATGCTCCAATAGAAGTATTGCACTTTTATACGATGGCCATTATGAATTTCATACATCGTTAATTGATTTAAAAATTTTTGCCCTACATATTTTCTCCCATCACGTATATCCTATAATCGGATAAATATTTCGAAAATTTCATTCCTACATTTCGCTTTTAAAACTTAAAAGTCAATCCTATATACTTTCGACTCAACGCCCTCGAGGCAAAAGCACACACAAAGAGAGAGAAGTTTACGAGGACGGCGACCCTTTTACCGCCCAGTTTTTCCTCGAGTCTTCTAGTCACTTTTGATCGACACGTCTCTCCCTTGCACGCGCGCGCTCGCTCGCCTGGCAATCTTGGAACAGTTATCGATGAATATTAATTGCGAGCGCGCGGCGTTCATGAATATTACTTCCACGCGGCCTAAGAATGCAAATCCCTTGTGGCGCAAGGCTCGCAAGCTGGCAAGCTATATGGGCGCGGCGCCTGCACACCGGGCGTCCTCTCGACTTTCCCGATTATCCGATCAACGCGCTCCGACTAACGATTTTTAAAACGGTCTCCATTAGGTTTACGACGCCCTGGGATTTAAAGGACTCGCGAAGGCGCAAAGCACTTTTTTTTTTATTTGCGAGCCGAAAGTTCATTGTTTTTTTCGTGATTATTTTCAAACGAGGTCTCTATAGTGGAATAATAATAAAATCTATGGTTTGTTTTTCTCATAACAATGCACCATTCTGTCCAAATAACATACATGTATATATGCTTTTGCAACGAATAATAACATTATTTTTGTTTACGAATTCGATAAATTCCCAGAATGAAATTCAATAACAATTTTAATTGAAAAAAGAAGCACATATTCAGTTAAAAGGTTACATTCTCGATAGCACAGTCATAAGGCAATTTCTGATGTTTTGTTTGTATCTTATGCCAAATCGAGTTGTCTCACCTTGAAATATTTGCTTTCGCATATTTTCGCCTGTTGATAGCCTTCTGCGTATATATTTATATATTATATGCATATTTACTTTTCAACACGCGAACTGATTTAAAAGTAAAATAAAATAACACACAATCGGGTATAATAACGATATATCGGTATTTGTAATATTTTTTTTTTTTTCATTCGCAACGTAAGCAGGATTTCCATTATTATACAGCCAGGTGTTTTTGTGCGTACATAAACAATGAAATACCGTTGCTAAAAATGATTTTCGATCCTCCCAATCGTCAAAACAATTGTAACAAACTATATACAAATTGGCGCACACGTACATTATATAAACGCGGATTTCCGGCGGCTCACAAAGGATATTATTAATATATTCCTATCGCAAATTGTACTCTCAATACAGTCATCACATATGTACGTACACTTTCACAAAAAAAGCTTGACATATTTCATAATTCTCCGCGTTAACATGTCGCTCGTGCAGGATGATCGAGAGAAGAATATTACAACGGGCGCGCACACGTCAGTCTGCTAAAAGGTTTACCTGTGGGGGCGTATACGTACGCTCAGCCTTCCATCCTTTCGTAGAAAAAGGGTATTTTTCCAGTGCCGCGTGTTTGCAAAAAGATCAAATATCAATAGAGAGAGAGAGAGAGAAGCGCAAGCGCCGACGTCCCAGTCTAAAGAGACGCGACGCTCAGCGAGTGTATGTAGCTTCGCGGCCGTTGCCGCCGTTACCGTTGCGTGATGTCAAACGCTATAAATTCGCCATGTCGGAGGGATTAGCCGAAACGTCGGCCATTCGACTCCGAGTGCCGCTGCTCGACATCGTCGCACCCCACGCCTGCCTATACTCATCCTCCAACCCAGCGAATGCCTTTTGATCCGATGACACGTTGTTTTTAAAAATCACATATCTCTCTGTGTTCACTCGCGAGCGCACGTTTGCGCTGTCGTTCTGCTTCTCTCTCTCTCTCTCTCTCTCTCTCCCTCGTGTGTCGCTATACTACTAGTAGTAGTAGTAGTATATATATGCACCTCGATAGTGGTGATGGTGGGCCAAAGCGATGCGTCAATATTTGCCCGCGCGCGCGAATCGCATCTAGATGAAACTCGCCTCTACTTCCTCTTTTCGGCGGTGGCCGAGGCCACGCGATGACGATCCCCCCTGATGAACGTCCATGAATCAGCGAAACTTCGATATTGCCGCTGTCAAATTAAGAGGGAATGCATAGGAGAGAACGAGAGAGAGAGAGGCAGAGCGAGCTATTTTTAAACTTTGAAAAACTCGTTTTTATCAATATTCCGTGCGATTCGTGTCCGGCTGTATATATATGCGCTCGCTCGCAGCTGTGTATTATAACCATTCAAAAACATTGTGTTGCGGTTGCCTTGTTGATTAGTTATTTTTGCCGTTGTTATATCCTGCCGTCATTGCCACGGATATTCATGTATATATAGAGTCGGAAATGAATTTATCAATATTTATAAGTCAATTCGGTTGGAAGATAATTATTATTGACGTTTTGCGTATACCTCTGCTCTCGTTGTGCTTTCATTCGTATCCCCAAAAATAAGGACATTTTGTACAAAACGAAGAGATAAATGTGTATAGTAGTGTATTCCTTTTTACAGTTAAATTAAAAGTTGTTATAATATTCTAATCGTTCGTTCAATCGTATGATGTTCGTGTTCTCTAATAAAGTGTACATTTTAAACTGCAGTTATATATATCAAACGGCGATCTATGCAAATGGGGAGGGAGCATAATTATATTCATTAGAAAAAACCTTTTACTTTTCTTTACTCGGGAAATATCACAAGTCCGAATCGCGAAAGTTGGTAAAACTTTGGGGAGTTCTACGAGATCAAATAATGAGTCGGACTACCTGTAATTAATCCTGACGACTCTAGTGGCAAATATTAGAGCAAGGAACGAACTACTGATGTTGACATAAAATGTCCTCCGAGGCACAAAAATAAAATTTAAAGTGCGACTTATGGAAGATTATAATTTTTATTCGTACCTCGAATGTTCCATAAAAATTTTAAGATCAAGTTTTTTCTACATTTTAAGAATAAAGAATAATCATTCTATATCCTTACAGAAGAAAATTACCTTTCTAAGTATTTTATATTTACGCTGTAAATTAAAAGCAAATTGAATCTGTTTTCCAATAATTTAATAAAAAAACTTATAATTAGCACAAATTGCAAGAAGTCTTATAAAATAACAACAATTTCAGCTCAAGTAATTTTAATTAATTTCATATTTGTTTTTTTTTATCGTTTCAGGTAAGCGAGTGGACTCTCTTTTTATCTATCTGCCTTACACTTTAGGTAAGTTTACAACTTGGGGCTAAAAGACTTCTCGCGGCCGCAGATCCTAATTGAAATATTTCAGGCTATAATTATTATTACGTCTAGACAAACTTTATCTTTCGCTGAGACCGTAGTTTGCTCCCTCCGATCGATAGATTTTACCGGAAGTCCGACTTTAAACGTTGGATAAGCATTTCACGCTAACGCAGCAAGAGAGAGAGAGTGAAAAAGGAAAAGAAGCAGCCGCAAGCACTGAAGGGAAATGCATTTTTAACCTTTAACTCCGCCTTAAGAACCCATGTTTGTGCTTACACACACACACACATATCTATACACGTGCACTTAAAACTTTTTAATATTGTTTTTCATAACCACACGCGCACGCCCGCATAGTTACGAAAGTTATAGCCTTTGCAACTCGCACGATATCCTTACAACGTTCATAATAAATTCATACATGTAAAATGTATCGATCACGCATGGTAACTTGCTATATAGCTCTAACATAAGGGAGAGAGAGAGAGAGAGCAAGGGAGGAAAAAATTCATGTATTCCGGCACGCTCTTCCAAGTTCCCATTGTTCGCACACTAGCAACAGCAGCCACCACCGCTCGCGTGCTTGCTAGCAGGTATAGCTCGATGCGGAAGGCGCGAGCGGTGCTGTAAGGCATAAGATTTGCCTCCTCCTCGTCCCCTCTACACCCCTTGCCTTACTTAGTCGTCGTCGTCGTCGTTGCGCCACATATATATACATCGACCGTATGACTCTGTAGTGGTGGTTGCAGTAGTAGTGGCGCGGCGTATATATGTATAGTATAGTATAGAACGGTGAGAGCCGCCCGCTCAGGCACGGCCGTACGTAACTTGTGTGCAACTACTTGAGCGTACAGTACTTCCACCCTAAGTACTCGTGTATTCGATGTGTATAGGTATATATGCGCATAGCGCCTAGTTCTCCCTCTCTCTCATTCTCTCGCGACGATAGACGAGCGACGTGGTAATAGTATATGTATACATATATATATCTATATAGTGGTGGTAGTAGTAGTAGTAGTAGTAGAGGCGTAAGAGGAAGCTAGAGTTGAGAAGACGCGACGAAGCAGAAGCGCCGCGGCGCGAGTGCAGAAGCGCACGTTTCTTAATTGTGTATGTATACGGTGCGGTCTCTGCCCGCGTGCCGCCTCTCTTTGGCCCTACTATAGCAGCCTCTTGCCCTGTATATATTCACGTGGCAAGAGAGAGAGAGAGAGGCGGGCAAGCAGCCGTCCGCATTCACATACGCCGGCCCACTTGTTGTGCGAAACTGTATTCATGTATATATATATGTATACACACATATATACAGAGCCACCCTCGAGCATATAGCACGACCTCGTCTCGAAGACACTTTACGGTTCATTTACCTTTGTCCATCGGCTACCCTGTGCAGCCAGTAGTAGCAGCAGCAGCAGCAGCTACGTGTGCCACCGCGGAGGTAGAACTTTGAAAACGCTCTTTAAGATCCCGGGAATCCCTTCGGCTGTATCTTGATTGAAGCGCGCAACGACGACGAAGTAGTGGCATATATACAGCGCACGAGCAAAGAGAGAGGAGTGATAGGGAGAACAAGGGCCAAGAAGAAGGAGAAGAGAAGAAGAAGAAGAAGACTATATTGAGGCCGCGCCGGGGGACCACCCGGGCTCTTTTCATGTCTCGCGGCAGTGTAATTTCCAATTTTCACTTGGCGCGCAAGAAAGAAGAAGAAGCGTCTCCCCGCCTCCCTCTGCCGACTTCTCTAAACATTGCCTCTACTTTTTTCCGCCGCGCCTCTCCCTCTCTCTTCTCTCATCTTTTATTAAATGGCTTTTCATAAAACAAGCCAAGCGCTGAGCATAAAGGATCGAGCGTCTGACGGTATTAGTTTCAATTCGGCAGAGGAAGCTGTTTTTTAAAGCCACGGAGTAAACCAATGACATTAGCCGTGTAGAGATATTTTGAATTCTGCGCGTACGCGGGACCAATGACGAAAAAATTAATTTAAAAATAAATGTGGGAAAAGGGGGGAGTGGAGAGGGAACGATTCGAACTAATTAGCGATATAATTATACACTGCGCCAGGCCAATTTATGCGCATAATTAATTTAAAACGATATCCCGAAGTTTTCTCAAGTGCCTGTGCGCGCGTGCGGAGTTAATAACGCGAGGGTGGCAAGAGCGAGAGCGAGCGAGAAACGATCGTGCGCGTGCGGAGCGGTAGTAGTAGTAGCAGCAGCCGCTTTCTCTCCTTCTCTCTTCCGATCTCGCTTCTCTCTCTATATATATATACGCAAGCGCAAGAGAGGAGAAAGTTAACTTCAAAACTTGATACGACAAAGCGCGTTTTCGCGCCGTAATGAACGTATGAGCTGATTTTCATCGGGCCGTGCTTCCCCCCAATCAATTTGCAGACTGTAAAGTATCCACGTGCCGGTAGCGCTGACTCTCTCTCTCTCCTCTCTTCTCTCTTCGCGGGTACTTTGTTTAAGTTTTAACACTATAAGAAGAGCGAGGAATCAAGGTTGTTTTCCAAGCGTAAATTGAATTAAATAAGGCGAAATATGAGTGTATATATACGTTTTAAAGTATATGCGCATAAATAATAAAACGACGATCTTGTTGTAATCGGCGCGTTATATTCGCCATATACTCGGATGCCCGTCGCAAAAGATAATGACGCCTCGCTGCTCGGTATTTACTCGCGGAAAACTTCTTATCTGTCATTCCTAATGAGCGCTACCATCTATCACTATAAATACTGCGGAATTTATCTCGCGCGCGGTCGTTTTTCAAAATTAAATTTAGCTCGAAAGTCGCCGGCGCGCGTAAGGAATTTTCATTCATGAAAATCTAAGTGATATATTACACGCGCCGTTATCGCTCCGCGGTATAAATCGTATCGTAATGTTGCGAATAAGAGCCAGCGAGTTAATTAGATGATAGACACAAATCACGGTACGTGAGTGCTTGATGATAAATGCAGATTAATATATTCCGATTCTATCTCCTACACATATAAATATGTGTAATATTCTAAGTTTCTTTTCATGCTTACACCATCAATGCTGTAACTATAGGTAAAAATACATATACTAAGACTTCCATTTATACACGCTGTTAAACGCGGTTGCACAGAGCTTCACTCGTTGTTTATTTTGGAGAACCGTGAACCGAACAATTTTCAAGTAACCGCGCTCCTGTAATGAAATAATATGCCGTCTATTCAGCCACACGAATCTCCCCATATATCCACTGCTCTCTCACCCTATTATCCATTTCGCGCAATGCATGGCTGTCTAATTTAAATTTCCGCGCAGGGGAGAGGGGGTGGCTTTGTGCGCGGCTCATTAGGAAAATTCACTTAAGCCCGATTATGCGCAATGATCCGCGAATAACCGCGTTAACATTAACGAAGCTCGCGCGTGTTCCCTTGCTTTTTGCGCGCGTCCTTCCCCGTATATACCTACATAGAATCTCTAACTATATATATATACACACAGTATAAAAGAGGTGGTACACGTATACACAACAGCATTTTTACCGGCGACGATTAATCAGCCGCGCGTACACGGGGGAAGTAAACAAGAATCAGAACATCTCGGCTACCACCCCACCACCCCTCGCCTCGTTGCTGAAGTTTTCGATAAAGCTCGTAAATAAAACACGGTGCGCGTGCGCTCGTAAAATCACCTGTTAGGCGGTGTAATAAAAAGAAAAGGAACGAAGACGAAGATGAGTTTTATATCGTTTATACCGGCTGCCTCGTTCTCGTCTCAACGCGCGAGAGACGCAGGGATCGCGGGTAAATTTTCCAGGGGCCCAGTTTAAGGCTCTTTGTAAGTCTATTAAAAGGTCGAGCGAGCGAGAGAGAGAGAGAAAAAAAAATCCTCCCCAGCTTCCATTAAATAAAGCGCGAGCGAGCGAGTAAGCTTGCGCCACGTCAGTGTGTCCTCTTTTTCTCTTCCCCTGTATATATATATATATACCGAAGAAGTAGCGTACGGGCCGTCGCGCGCGATCTCTCGCTCGCTACACCGATTTGCCTCAAGATGAGACAGTTTGAAAGTTATAGAATGTTTTAAGCGGCCCCGAGCGGCTGCCTGCTTGCCTGCCTGCCTGCCCTGGCGCTCGGTTCTACCACTAGTGCGGCCGCCGCCACGCGCGACGGTACACGGGGCACGTTCGCGTACAGAGAAAAAAAAAGGGCCAGCGGCGGCGCCGGCACAGCCGATCGTTTTTCTTCGCCAACTTTTATCCTACCCCCTATACGGCCTCGCAACGGATGTAATAATCGCTCGGTACTGCGCGCGTGCGAAGGAGGAGAAGGAGAAGGAACTGGCTCGAGGCGTCGAGCGTCGTGCAGCGCAGTAACGCTTGCGTCCCGTTTCGAGAGACTGCACACGCTCGTTGTGCAGTTTCTCTCTTCGATGCGCCATTATACCGCTCTGCTTTTTCTCTCTCTCTCTCCTTCTTCGTCTTTTCTCTCTCTCTCTCCGAAAAATCTCGCATGTCCATCGCTTATCGATTATATACACGAATCGCGCGGAAAGCCAGCGAGCCAAGTTGGGTGTGGGATATCGCGTAATAGCCGAGGTCGCTCGGGCGTGCGCGTAATGAATTGCATTGTCATGACGTGGAAAACTTTACGTCCGAATCGCTGCCAAGAAGTTGTCAACCGCTAGCTCCCCTTCTTCATATCAAGCCGGCTTTTTTCCACACGTATATAGTATATATACCGCGGCGTGCACATGCGCGTGCGCATCGCAATGAGAAAGAGAGAGAACGCGCGTACAGCTGTAACTCACACACATATATATGTATACATACGAACTCTTTGCCTCCGATATAACCTAGTGTGAAATCACTCGCGCTCGAGCGAGTTTGCGTAGAGCCAATTTATTTCACTCTCGCGGCTACGAGCGTGTGAGCGAGCAGCGTCGTAAATGGATGTACGCGCGCGAGAACGTCGAGTGAGAGAGAGAGAGAGAAATATTCTTTTAGCTTGTAAATGTAAATGCGGTTATTTCTATTCTAATCGGCAGAAGCCAATCGCACGAGAACCTCGCTCGTATGCGTAGAGCCAATAAAGCTTTTTACTGCCTGATTTAGCAGGCGCAATGAATTCGCGATGCGTCATTTTATTTTCTCCCCCTCTCCATCGCAAGCGCCAGCATACACACACATATACACACATATATATATATATACACACACGAGCGAGGGCGAACCGTTGACGCGACAGCGGCCGGGCGGCTAGGTTAATATGAATGAGGAAGAGCGCCTAGTAGAAAAGGGAGAAAGATAGAGAGAGAGAAGAGTAAGAGCGTATATATAAGGGAAGGGAGCTGCTCAGCGGAGAGTCCCGGTGCGCGTGGAATACGCATTACCTCCTTAAAAGACATGTAAGGCGCGTTCACGTGCGCGATCCCCATAACCGATATCCCGATGAACGTGTCCTCGTCGTCGTCGTCGTCGCGTGCGCGTCTTATATATGCATTGCAGCTCGAGCGACGCGAGGATTTTTATGCGCGCAAACGTATAAAAGCGTCCTCCCCTGCAACGCTCGTCGCCTATCCTTGGGTATATATATATACACACGGCGCGTAGTTAGTTTGCCGGAAAAAGCTGTGGCAGCAAGTCGCGACGTCGCGGAGACACGTAAAATCCTAGGCAGCCGTGCGAACTGCCTCGTAAGTTCAGCCGCGTGAAAATTTTCTCGCACTTGCTCTCGCGTGTGTCGGTCTAGGCAAACGAAACGGAGGGAAAAAGGAGCGCATATATATACATGTGTATATATATATATTTATGTACGTCATCGACCACTTGACGACGTTCAAGGCAGATTTTCTCGCGTACTGGCGTTTTATACCATGTCGACGACTGAATTGCCGAAATAAAGGTCAGCAGCGTTCACTCGACTCTCGATTGCTATCCCTTTGGTCGTTTGCGCATTCGCAAACCGTAAAAAAAAGAAACGCCAACGGTAAAACGATAACGCGAGCTATACTGACATGAAGGGAGAGAATATTGCAAACTGGAAAGAGAGAGAGAGAGAGAGCGCAAGCTCATGCACATTTGTTAAAAACAAAACGATGATTCGCTGCAGATTACCGCTGGTCGAGTGGCTGAACATGTACGCGAGCAGAGCCTATTTCCACTTAGCATTATAAACCCGGCCGAGCTTTTTACCGATATTCAAATTGCCGCGATAGGTGGCTGTTTATTGGCGTGGAAAAATTACAAAAGTATATAAATATATAAAGCTGTGGTACGTACGCGTATATATATATATATACATGAAGCGCACGCCGGAACAATGGGGCAGGAAAAGTGCCGTATAAAATTACGCGCCATTACGGGCACGTATGAATATCTAGTGGGGGGGAGGAGGCGGAGTGGCACACATACGCGGCCAGCCGTCGATTTTATCGCGGCCCGGTGAACGTTATTTGCCTTCAGCGACTTTTCAGCTTTGTGACCGATTTTTTTTAAATTCCCGGAAATATTATTAAAAAGCCGGAGAGTGAAACATTGTGCGTCGCTTGCCGTGGCGGCTGCAGCTGTACTACGTGAAGCGGCTGCTTGTGCGAGGGGCGTTATGAATACGCGGGCGCGCTCGTGCAATATTTAAAAACGGGTATATATATGTACTGTACAAGCTTTGATCGGTAAAGTGACGAGGACAAAATATATGGCAAATGAAGTTCACTTTACTTGTGTTTCTTTCTTTTTTTTCCATGAGTGTTGTAATACAAATGGGAATTTTGTTCACTTCAGTTCAATTCAATAATAATCCATTCAATTATATCATACGAGTGTGAGTGTGTGCTATCGTTTGCATTTCGTGGAAAGTATTATTATTTATTATGAAAATTTTCAGAACGATCGAATAAGGTTAATCAGAACATTTTCAAGTAAAAGTATATTACTTGTTATTCTAGCATTATTTAATGAATTTCCGGTATTATTAAAAAAACATTCTGTATGTGTGTATGTATATACGTGAAAAATAATATGTACATTAATATGCAATACTTTTTAACGTCAAACTCCCCGGGGTTTAGATATAAAAATTTCGTCGTGCGACGAATAATTTAAATAAAACCTTATCGCAATCTCACATTTCGAAATTCACGAGACGGCTTTGTTGTGAGAATGAAAAATAGCGGGTACAAAAATGCTAATCTGCATGAAAAACGTATTCAATCACTTTTCATATTTCACGTCGTATTTTTTTGTCGCCTACGCTATATATATACACACATACTCATCCACGTACGTAGGTTTTGTGTCCCGGTGTGCCTACTTACAATTCCTCGGACGTATTTCTCATCCGCAAGCGAATATACCTACGCACTCGCACCCTCTTGTAATAAAATATTTTCAGTCGATAGCCTTGAGAGATAACTGATTTTTTTTTGCGGTATTTAGATAAAGCTCTTTCTCCGCTCGTACCGGTTTCCCTCCATCTTCCTCTTCGAGTGATCATCATCTCGTAACATATTTCGGCAATTTATCGTAATTGCGGCTACATTACATTTTTACGACTACGGCTCATCCGCTGAACCTATAGAGCCTAAAGAATCGAACGAAAAGTATAATCTACTACATATATATTTCAAAAAATTCGTAACTCGCTCCAAAAGCTTCCCTTCCATACCGAAGAATGTGCTAATTCCTACATATTCTCCCCCTTGTAAAAGCTCTGGCGACGCCCGAAGGCGTATCATTAACGTCAAACGAAAGCCACAAATCCTCTCTCGTACATAATACCCCGATATAACCCCCTCTCCTCTTCTACTGACACACAGCGAAATCGCGAGGAGGTTATTCTCATATATGTATATACATATATATATATACACGACATTTTTTTTCCCTCTCTTTCTATACGGTATTCACCCTTAGGCCGGTCGGATATATAATACGGAGAGCGTTCAGGGCTATCGATACATATTCCCACAAAGGGAAAAAATTGGTTGGTTGCTTCTCTCTCACCCTCGATCGTTCGTTCGTTCCCCCTTTCGGCGCGCGGCTGCTCTCTTGTTCGCTCTCCTTATGCAAATGCTTTTTTTTCCGCCGGTCGCTTTATCAAGCCAGCCACCCCCTCGGCCGAGTGGCTATTCGTCGACGTCGCGACACAGCGCGAGAGGAAAAAGACTCTTCTCAGCATCTTTTTCTCCCTGCCATATATATACCCCCATATTATACACGTAAATCCCGTGTATTCGCTCCAGTTCCCGTGCCTTATATATATATATATATATATATACATATACATACACACCTCGGCTTGGGTGATAACGCATAATTCGAAAGGTATCTCTTGCCGGCGGCGTCGGCCTTCGGGATCTCGCTCTTCTCGTTTCCGATCGAATGGATACGTTATCCGATGACACGACGACGGGGGCTTACACGCGCAAGCCTCCGATTCTCTCTCTCTCTCTCCTCCCTGCCGGCCGTCGTGCCCAATGACGCTTGCGAGATCTCGGCCGGCTCGGACGTACGGCCGACCGTTCGGCATTCGTCCCGTTCGTTTCTCCCTTCCTCGTTTTATCTCCATAAAAGGTTACTGCTATCTTGTGCGATGTTTCTCTATCTCTCTCTTTCTCTCTCTTGCTCTCTCTTCCTTTGCTACTTTATGAGCAGGCAGTAACTTTAAAATTACGAGAGTAGGAAGTTCTATTACCGTACGGTGAAAACTCTTCCGATCGGCCGCGCGCTATCCCTCATTCCTTATCCCTCGTCCTCATCCCACCCACTATGCGCGATGCAAAGCCGCGTACGAAAAACTGCGCCTGTCCCGTATCGCTGTACCGCGATATAACACACATACCGTATATATACATATATATATATATATGTAGACGCAAATACACCACACCACGACGACCGCTGCCATATATTTGCGGCATTTCCGGCCGCGTGAGTACGCCGTTCCCTCTCTTTCTCTCTCTCTTTTCCCCACACTCGCGAGCGGCGTGTTCTGGGCTTGGCAGGCATGAATGTAGCGCGATTCATTAGCCCGACGCGCGTGTGGCGCAGTCGGCTTTTTCAATAATACATTTTTCCCCTGCAGCGTGTATGTATGTATATATATATATATATATATACATATCGTGTACACCGCGCCGTTCTGGCCGCGAACATATACACGTCTCGTGCAGAGAGGCGCACGTTTGAATTCGCGGAGGAATATAAAGCGCTGGCGATCCATTGACTTTTTGCTACGTATATAACCATATACATATATATATATATATAAATATGTATATACGTATACCTCCAGTATAGGAACTAGTACATAGGCTTGTTATAGAAGAGCAGCCCGACTGCTCGTACAAAGTAACGCTGCGTGTGGGTACTGCTGCTGGTAGGATTATTGCGTTTCTCTCGGCTGGTTGGTTATACGGCGAGCGGGCGGCGCGCGGTTACGTAAAAGTCGAAGACGCCGGGGAATAATCCCATAACGGCACGCATCGAGGCGTGCGAATTTAGCCCCCGACAAACACGGTTATACCTTATAGCCATAGCCTGGCTTCTCTCTGCCCGCCACCGCCTCTAACCACTACTATCACCCCTTGCTTATACGATGGGCACATACATATACATCCATATATATATAGAGAGAGAGAGAGAACTGTATACGAGGGCGCGTTCGTTCGTTCGTTGTTCTCATCCCTCGACTAGCCCTCTGTTGTTTCCTCGAAATTCAACTCAGAAAATCAATATTCGCAAGCCGGCCAGAAGAGCTGAACGCTAGGGGTGTGTACACGGGGGTGGTAAGAGGAAGAAGGGGGAAGGGGGGGAAGAAAGACAGAGATCCGAGAAGGACAGTAGTAGTCGTCGTCGGACGAAGGAAGGGCGACGGCAGTGGTGGTGGTGGCGTGCGGTTTAGATCTTAGATGTGCTTCGTTGTCTCTCTCCACACGCCGCTGATTCTCTTATACGAAGCGGAGAATCCGCCACCGTACCACACGCGCGGTCACCCCTTTCCGGCCGTTACCTCTTCTCTCTCCCTCTCCTATAGTGTTTCTCTCTTTCTCCGGGCGGAACACATATACACAGCTTTAGCTCTCTCTCTCACTCTCCACGTGTGTACAAACGGCCTCGGCGCGATACGGCCGAAATTATCGTTCTGCAGCGCGCGAGAGAGTCTCGCGACCCGGATTACGGATGGACGTTTCGGATTCGGCTGGGGCGAGGAGTAGGAAGGAGGTGGAAGAAGAAGAGGAGGAGGAGGTGGAGGTGGATAGTTTCGTCGTATTTTATCGCGAACGCGATATAACTTCGGAAGTAGGCGAGAGAGCGGAACGCAAGCTAGGAGACCCGGATAGAAAGCGAAGATGATACGACGCGGGGCGAGGAGGAGGAGGAGGAGGAGAGAAGAGCGAAAGAAAGCCCCAAAGAGAGAAAACTAAGTCCCGAGGAGGTGAGGGCGCGCAGGACAGAGAGGGAATCTGACGGAGCACAGCCGAGAGTCCGAAAGCTGCGAGGAAGTTTTATGCCGCGCTCGCGCGAACATTCTTTGCTCCTTTCTCTCTCTCTCTCTGTCTCTCTCATCCAGTCGTCCTTTTGCGTCGTCTTCGTCCTCTTCATCCCCTGGTTTCTCTCACCGGGTAATACTACTGCCTTCGCACACGAGCACAGAAGGGCGACTCTCGAGTCGGCTCGTTATCCAATGATGTGAGAGTCAGAGGGGGGGACAAAGGGATGAGGAGAGAGGATGCAAGCTAAGCCGTTTGCTCGTGTCCATATCCCAGACCTCGTCGTCTCGCCCTTATACGATTCTGGGCCTCGGCACGCCGCTGATGTGTTCTCCCGTGAATGCAACGCTACCGGACTTTATCGCAAGACGGGTTATTGCCGTAATTAGCGCTGGAGCGCGTACACGAGAAACGGTATCAAGAGAACAAATTAAACCGCGCCTCGGCTATTCTTGCGCGCGACGCCGTGGCTGCTATACTGGCCGGCTGCAAGAAAGCCATTAAACGGCCATCTCAGATAGGTGGAATGAGCACAAGCGCGCGCGAGTGAGAGAGAGAGAGCGACGACGATGAACGGAGAAGGAGGTGGGGGGGAAGAGTTGGAGTCTGGATGTTTCTTGCGGTTGAAGGTGGAGGGAGCTACGGAAGATGGAGGAAGGAATTCGGGATTTTTATGGACTCTGACAAATTATGCAAGCTTCCGGGCCTTGATGAACGTAGCGGACCGCGAAAGAGTTTTTTTATTTGTGACGCCCGGATGGTGGTTCATTCCGCTCGAGCATGGAGATTCCTTGTTTACGTTGATTGTCGATTTAAAAAAAAAAAAGACGATAGGGGTTGCCGGAGGAGGTAAATATTCATGGTAGATTCTTAAACGGCGCGCAGTTATTTGCTTTTTTTTCGGTCTGCAGGTGTAATAATAAAGCTGAGTTTATGAGGGTTTAAATTACTTTGTCGCTTATGTCATAATAATGCGGTTGTTATGCGGTGCTGCTGCCCGAGCGAAAAACCACGTTAATTGTAAAAGTTCCGTTACCAAGAGAGATAAAGATATTTCATTATATATGAAAAATTAAAAAGCACTTGCAGCTCAAAAGCGTATTGTTTAAGTATTGCGAGACTGCATTTGAAATATTAATAAGAGTTTTCGACGAGAGAGAGAGAGAGAGAGAGATATTGCATTAACATTGTTTCTTGAATTTTTCAAAAGACCGTAGAAATAACGTTCTACAAATCGCAATAAAACATTCACTAATGATACACGTTATACGCTATATAATTACCCATCCGTCCTTACGTTTTTTCTATCTGTTGCTCGAGCTACAAATAACCCCTGATAATTATACGTCGACTCGAAAAGTAATTTTTTATGCAGATGCATCGCGGTGAAGAGGGAGCAGCAGAAGCCGCAGCGGGTGTTCCATTACTCGAAAAAAGTCACTTTGAGAAAGATTTCCCGCCACCAACAGAGCGCCGCACGCTCGCCACCGCTGCCACGGATAAAAGGAAGGGGGGAGCGAGTGAAAAATTCTCGAATAATTCTCTCCCGCCGCTGCCGACTGTGATAAATTGTGCCAAGCAATAAAAATCTCATTAAAGCTCGAATAAACGACATCTAGGATGTCTCTCTCTCATTCGCACTCTCACTCTTTCTCTCTCTCTCTCTCTCTCTCTCCAGTTTTCCCGGCACCAAGCGCGACGGGCGTATCTCCGGCACCGTAAAACGGACGAGGGTAAAAGTAGACCTTGTTAAAGTCGTCCCCACAGTTGTCAGGAATAATCCGACACCTATCCACCGCTTTTCCGTACTCGCACTCATATAAATATACTACTGCGCGTAATTTCAGTCAAAAGTCAATTGGAGATCGACGACGCCCGGTACCGAGGTTCATCGCGGCAACGGCATTTATATAGCACAACCTCGACTTTCGAATGGGGAAACTAGAGAGGGAATGCATGTATGTGTCTCCGGCAAGTTCAGAGCTCAACGATGCGCACAAGCTCCTCGTGTATATCAGTATACCGCCACGTGCTCCTATACCGTTGGTGTATATAGTCATGCCGCCCATGCTACACGCGCAATTTTCTGAATTACGAGTCTCTGGGATTCGAGGAGGTATAGAGGTTGGAGTAAGAGGGTGAAATTACGCTAGTTCGCGCAGCGGTGCACACAGCAGCGGCGGCAGCGGCGGCGGTGCGCAATTACCGTACTTAAACAGTGGGATAATAGTACTTTGGGAAATGGTCGGGGCGAACTTTTTACCCCCCCCCCCCTGCTAGTATAAGGTACTACTAGGGTAGGTAGCGAGTATAGCCGTATCTATATATGGGCGTAATCAATCCGAATCTCTTTATTTTTCTTCGGGAAATGCAGGGGGGGGGGGGCTGGGAGGACGGTTACGGAAAAAGTCCCCCCTACTACCTTATACTAGGTATCTATATAGCGTATACAGCGAGCGAAAACTTGGTATAAAAGGAGCGAAGATATTTGCACACCTCTCGAGCTCGAGCGGAGGTGGAGGAGGACGTAGCTCACGTCATAGCGCGCCATTTCCCGAATACTTCTCAACTGTCGAAAATCCACATTGTCTCTTGGCCGAACGCGAGCGAGCGAGATCTTCTCTCCCTCTCTCTTTCTCCCTATTCTCTTTTACTTCTCCTTCGTTCTTTCTGTCTCTCACGCGCGCGTTCTTTTTAGCCTTCCTCCTCCTCTCCGCCGTCAACTTCCTCTCCCTCTCTCTCTCTCTCGAACTTTTCTCGTATCGGACTTAAAGCGCCGTTTCGCTCAACCAAAAGCTCCCTCGAAAGAGGATTTAACGGCTAAGGTGTGTGTGTGTGTATACGTGTGCTGAGGAAAAAGTTGGGAGCTTGCACGGTGTGCGCGCGCGATACTTCTCATCGGGAAAAGAGCTCGTTTGGGATTTCGTCGGGCGCGAGATGAGAGTCTACGCACGCGTGTACACACAACGCTGCGCTATAGCAGTCAGGAACGAGAGAGAGAGAAAAAAGGGGAAAAGACCATTCTGCTACAACGTCGGTGGCTCCTTACTTTTGAGCCCTATGTGTATAACGCACACGTAAGCGCCGAGAGAGAGAGAGAGAGAGATGATTGTGTGTCGGGTGCTCTAGCGCGAAACCGCAGAAACGCCGCGCGCGTAAGTTTGCTTTCCCGCCTCGTATATATATATACGTATACATACATATCTACGCTAGGGCGCGTGCGCACTCTCCTGGAAATTGTTATCCGTTGGATAACGAGTTTTCTCGTAATTCTTAGAGCGTAGCAGACGCTCGCGTAAGTCCGTGCGGGCACGAGTTAGAGCGCGAGAAAGAGCGAAAGCTCATTGACAATACAAGCGCGAGCTCGTCGCTGGCGGACAAGTATATAGTATATATAGAGCTACCCCATGCGCAGCAACAGTATAGCAACGCTGGTGGCAGTGGCGGCGGCGGCTGGCTGTTGTTGCTCGACACCTGCTTCTCTCGGCAGCGCGCGGGTGGGCGATAATTGCGCGCCGTGGGATCGCTGCAGCTGCCGACTTTAATGCAGCTCACTAGGAGGGCTGAGCGAGGGAGGGAGGGAGGGTAGGTGGCTGGTGCCAGCAGACTTGCTAAGCGTTTGAGACTCGCAAACACTTCAATGTGTATTATGTAGCAAATGCGCCGTAGCTTGTAACTCTCTCTCTCTCTCTCTGTTACCATCTCACGACAGGCAGCAACAGCAACTACGGCTCCTTGCCCTCCAGCTTGTTTTCCTTTTATTTTCTCGCGCTGCGTGCTTGTCACCCTACCGCCGTTAGAGCGTCGACGACGTCTACAAGGATACGTCTTATTTTCGAGAACGACGACCTCGTCGACGTCTACGTACTAGCGCATAATGCGGCGATTTAACGATGATCGATTCGCCATTGTTATCCAGCATTAATTCAAGTACTTCGTAGTATAGCAGTGTTCTACTCTCTCTCTCTCTCTCTTCTCTTTCGCCGTTATACGTAGTACCAGTACGTGCGCTGCTGATTAATCGTCTCGCGCGCGAATGAGCCGTACGGTTACGTAATTAATAACATAATTGCGACTACGCCACCACATTGGTGTATGTGTGTGTGTCATTATTCCATTTCAATCCTCGCATCGGGCTGACTACTGGTTCGTATTCCCCGCTGCCACTTGCCGCAAAAAATCCCGGAAATGAGAGTATGAATGGAAAAGTAGGACAGACTGCGAGGGAAAGACGAATTGCGCATCCAGTCAGTCCAATAGATTATTAGCCGGGGAGCAAAATGAATTTTAGCCGAACGAGATTTCGCGCGCTGCTGAACTTTTTCAGCCACACGCCCGGCGCCCATGTAGCAGATCTCTACAGTTTCTCCTCTACGCTGCTGCTGCTGCTGCTACTCCTCTCTTTTTTCGGTGTCCTCTCTCTCTCTCACTCTCACTCTACGCGCGTCCCTCCTTTCTTTATTTCTCTTCGCTGGCGTTCGCGCGAGCTCGAGCACCGTACCTATGCATAAGAAGTCTCTCGCGGGATTCTCCCAAGAGCTCCCGACGGACGTATTGCAAGCGGGCGAGTGAGAGAGAGCGAGGGAGGAAAGAGGAGGACGCCCGCCCGACGCAGCATACCGAACTTCCTCGTTCTCCAATAACTTTTGCAAAACTTGGAGCTTCCCCTCTCCCTCGTTTTCCCTTCCGCCTTTGGCCCGTCGTCCTCTCCTTCTCTCGTCGAAGAGCAAACGCGCGCGTTACGCGAGCGCGCGAAGGTTCCTTCGTTCGTTCCTTCGTTCGTTCGTTCGCTTGCTCAGCTTTTCTATATATATATAACACATAGCGGGCGGTGCTCGCGCGTCACGGAACCAGACGTGGAAATCGAAATTTCGCCGGCATTTCCAACCTAGCGCTCCTTTCAAATTATCCATCCGATTTCTCGCTTCCCTCTCATCGCGCTCAACGCAACGGCAACCTGCGAGTGAGAGTGCGAGAGAGAGAGAGAACTTCGTTCCCGGGATATCGCGCTTGCAAGACGGACAGGTTATAAATTTAGCTTTTGCGGCAACGGCTGCCTCTCTCTCTCTCTCCTTCGCCTCTCCTCTCACCCTCATTCGCACGCGAAAGTGTGTGCGCGGGGCTCGGTTACTTTGCCTGACGAGCCTCTTCGAGCCTCCGCCTGCGTGCACCCCTGCACCCCGCCGCGTGTACCGCGGATTTGCATGTACGAGCTTTCGAGTTTTCGCGCGCGCGCGCTGCACGTAGGAAGCTTTGCAGGAGCAAAGTACCGAAAACTCGAAAGCTCGGTGGGGAGAGGAGGTAGAGGAGGAGAAGAGCGGGTGAGAAGGCGCGTATAGCGCGCGCTATGTGCGCACACCAAACCCCCCTTGCCTATCCCCCTCATATTCTCCGAGAGCAATTTTGTAATACACGCCTCCTCGTTTGCTAGCTCGCTCGCTCGCTCTGCAGCTTTAATATACGAGCGAGAGCAGAAATGTGCTCTTCGCTCGCTCGCGTCAGAAGCAAAGGAAGTAATCGAATAAATATAGAGTTTCGCGTTGCAAAAGACGAGAGAGAGAGAGAGAGAGAAAGAGAGTGGAAGCTATGAACATATCTTTGCACCCCCAGCCTCACTGCTCTTGTGCTATATACTATACTAGCTTTGGACGCGCATAAGTATACGCGTGAGACATTAGTCACGTGGAAAAAATTGCAACAGGCTGCTTCTGCTTCTGCTGCTGTTACTGCTGCCCAGAGGTTTGCGCGCAATCGCCGTGTTTACTTTTTTGCGCAACTTTCCATTTGTTTCTGGAGACGCGCGTATACACCCGCGAGTTTTACCCCAATGCGTTGCTGCTGCTGCTCTCTCTCTCACTCTCTCGCGCTAGCGCCAGATAAATGCTTCGGCGAAAGTTTTGAAGGGCTCTTCTTGCTTACCCCCGTCGGGGGCTATGCTATGTACGCGCTCGCGTTGCTCTCGGGGAAAATTGATAAATAACCGGGGCGTTTTACTCGGGATATGCTGCTATGCGTTGCTTTACAAATTTTACAAACATCGGGTAGATACAGTTGGCTCGTAAAACTCAGCGTTATTGAATTTCATGCCCATTTTCACCACGTGTCACTTCTATGTTATATTAATTGTTGTGGTAATCAATTGCAATACTGTATATTAATTATTTGTTAAAAAAAAAAAGAGAAAATCAGGGCAATTCCGAGCATTTTCTGCATATTCAGTGTTTTTTTCATGAATTATTGAGCAATATGTATGACGTTTTTCTTTTTTTATTGAAACAACAGATTTTTCTTTATTTGATTTCATTGTTATATTTTTTTTTTGTTAATATTTATGAATGGAAAATTTACAATTCTATTCCATTAAATATTGTTATTACGCTCTACAAATGCATTTCTATACATGATTGCCCAAAATAATTGTATATTTACTTACTCTGATTATAAAGTTATTAATATAATATAACCAACATATACGTTAGTTTATATTAGCAATACGTTCTAATTACATACTACTTTCATTACTATATTAGCCTAATCCCAATAAAATTAATAATACACTATAAATTGATTATCTCAAAAACATCTAATACCATATTTCAAATCTTTAATTAACATTACACTAAACTAATCAATCATCAATCTACATTAAAATCTCTCACGACCATTAGCAGAGCGATTCACCAATTCGCACCTCACGAATCCATAACGAGCCGCACAAACCAATCACGGTGCCCGCCCAAACCTAATTCTTCGATAATCACAACACCCACCCCGTACAGAATTTCAATCGTTCGCACCCACTATATACCACCCCACCGAAAACTAATGCCTGCAATAAAGGCCAAATTAAAACAATTAGCGAATCCCGCACTAGCACACACACATACACGCCCATCGGCAGAAGTCTCAATGGGCCACTTTCAAGCTTGCTCGCTCGCTCTCTCGCGCAAATTACTTGTACGCGCGATGGCGGTGGTGGCGGTGGTGGTAGCGGGTAATGCTTGTGATTTACGTGCCTCGTAGCGTGAACAGACGTAAAGCAACGCATAGACGCCCGCGCGCGTTCACAGAGCGTCTCTCTCTCTCTATATATATACACATACCGTTGCTACGCCTGTACTTGTACAAAGACAGACTATATAGAGACCTGTACACGCGCGTTACCAACAAGCTCTGTGGTTTCCTTCGACGTTGCGCACATATACGAATTTACCATCCTCTACCTTTTGTTACACGTAGCAGCGTTGTTTTCCACGTGCTCACGCGGATTATTTTGTTTTTTTTTCGTATACCGCCTATACTTCTTCCTTCTTCTTTCATCTTGATTAACGCGCGCACGGCAGTGGCTATGCAAATTTTGCGCGCGAGACGCGCTTAAAATTTCAAATAGCCGCCTCAGGGCGCGTGTGTATATACGCGAGGCAAGGCTTCGGTGAGAGTGCATCAGGCGCGCGTGCATTTTGACGCTCGCTAATGAATCTTAGGTATAGTAGGATGGGGAGGGAAACAAATTTTAAGGGTGTGGAGAGAGAGAGAGAAAGAGAAGCAGTAGCTCGTACATGCGCCGCATGCGAATTCATATCTAGAGGGCCCATGCACGGTGTTCCTCTTGCTGCTGCTGTTGCTTCTCGTGCGCTCCACGCGGTTATATACTGCGCGCGTTGTACGCTAAGATGACAAATGAAGCTAGTCTACGGTATACTTGTTACCGCGATACTTTAATAAGTATCGTCGAGTTTATTTTCAGCTCGAGAATGATGGAGGATTTATCTATATATGGTGCTCGCTTGCACGATATTTGAAATATTACGTTAAAAAGTATTAATTTATAATATCATAGATTTATTTTTAATGCCAACCGTGTGAAGTAGAAATTAATTCATATTCAGAATTATATATAAATTATCATATCGATAGACATAAAATGAAGGGGAATATCGAACGTTCCAACGTGAATTCAAGATATCGAACAATGGAAGTTACAAGTATGAAAAATTCTGTCTTCGTTTTGAATAAAAATTACGTCGATATATAATGCGTACATGCAGCCGTGAGTAATATCATCGACAATTAATTCCCACAAATTATCTGACAGGTCTTCAATAAGGACTATATTCCACCGCTAAATCGAACCACTTAGATTAATATCTCCAGGTGCACACGATTACCTCGATTATATATATATATATCCGTATCTGCGTGAGTCAACTTCCTGATAATAATGAGACAGCTAACGGCAGACGTGCAAGTATTATACACAAGCGTATACAGCAGGCACATATCAATTGATGTTATTATATTTTTAATATCGATAAGTACACGAACGCGCGTCATTATATACGTACACGTCTATGTTACTCGTTATCCATACGCTGATAAACTTGTTCTTTTGTATACATTGTCGATTATTCGCACACCAGGGTATCTATATCTATATACATATATATACTTTGAATGCGATATATTCTCAAGGGAGAGTGCGAGCAGAGAAGAGTACATATACATATATACACACACGCGCGGAGAAAGGCGCGTTTTTTGCTCACCGCTCGTCGTCTCATCATTCACGACTTTATACACGTCGACTGACGTTATTGTGCGCGGAGACATCAAAGGCAGCTACGGTAGTGGCGACGGCACTAGTATATACCATGTATTATAGCTTCGTCTTCTCAGTATACGCGTGGATACCAAAAATGACGACGCTCACCGGGAGCCAGACGCTATGTTCCGCTTCGTTTTTCTATCTATATATATGTATATATATATATAATATATACATAAGCGACAATGGCCCCCGGACTGTCGCTACTACGGCGAAAATAAATTTGTCTTCTGACTTGACGGTTTGCTCGGTAAAGCGCACGCGACTGTTGCCGACGTATACCTATCTATTGGAAATTCGTGCGCAAAATTTTCAGTCAAGTCATTTTAAACTTTATACCACGCGAATATTATTGTTTACTCGTAATCTCATGTATATATATATATAGCGCATATCAAATGAGCAACGCTCGGCTGTTGGATTTGTACACAACCATCGTGTATATATACGTTGTTTTCTTTCGGCCCTTTTTATGCATGTCGTGATACGTATCCTCCCTCCTCTCTCTACCTAATTTACAAACCCGATTTCGTTACAGCATGCTCATCATATATGAATAATTCCAACGTGCGCGCCTATCAGACCGTCCGAAATTGTTCGCTCATTCTCTAGGGGCATTAATCCATTAAACATTAATAAGAGAAATTATTCCGGCCACCGAATCTCGCTCACTCACATATATATATACACTCCCACACATAACGCGAAACATCGAAACTTTTTCCCCAATCGTCCTTTCTCTCACACTCGACCCGCTCCTCGATATAAATGAAAACGTAAACGTGCGTTACGCAGTGCTCGTAATCCTCTTATTATATTTGCTCTATCTCCTTTGCCCCTTCGACCTCCTCTCTGTGATAATACACTCGTGAGCTCGTAAACACACGAGTGACGCTACCAGAGCATGAGCCTTTCGGCGCGTGGCCCCCGCCGGCCGGTAAATATACATGGATACGCGCCTGCGGCAATGGCAGCAGTAGTAGCAGCGGTGGTGGTTATTGCCAGGCTCTCTCTCTCTCTCTCTCTCTCTCTCTCTCTCTCTCTCTCTCTCTCTCTCTCTCTCTCTCTCTCTCTCTCTCTGTTACCGCTGGCCCCGGGTATTTAGCAATAAGTCGGCGTCGAAGACCGGAAGGGGAAGCGGAAACGCAAAGGGAAATGTAAACGGATACAGGAGGAGAGAGCGAGAGAGAGATGAGGGAGGGGAGCAGGCAGAGGGGAAGTAGACGTCGAGTTGCTCGTGATGAAGAAATCCATCGAAGCGACAGAGATCGGTCGCTGCTTCTCCACTCCGAGAGGAAGAGAGAGAGAGAGAGAGAGGACGACAGGCCGTCAGCGTCGTCTTCGTCAGGTCCGGGAATGCAATGATCGATTGCGATACGCCGTGCCATTTCGCCTCCCTATACTCCACGACGACGACGTCGATGTCTCCCTGTGTTTTCGCGAGGAGGACACGTGCGTGAAAGAAGGAGAGCGAAAAAGAGTAGGGCTATATGTAGCTTGCGTCTCAGCTTCTTGTCAGCTGCATGTGTGGGTGAGACAAAGTAAATTTCCGGACATCTTCCTTTCTCTCTCTCCCTTCGGCTTGTTTTCGTCTCTCACCCGTACTCTTTCGCGTCCCTCTGTATATACCCTTCGGGCTTGGGCGCAAGCTTCGCTGTGTGTCTCTCTCTCTCTCTCTCTCTTTTGCTCTTCCTCGAAAGCGTCGTACACGAGCTCTAAGAAAGAGAGAGAAAGAGAGAGGGAAGAAGAGGTGGAAGCAATGTTTGGCATTGCAACGCGTCTTTATTGCTCTGCCGGAAGTGCTTGTGACATCCTTTATTGTTGCCGTATACGCTTTCGCCGACGCGGTGCCTTTTCGTATACGTACACTCTCCTCCTCCTCCTCTTCTCCCCCACCACACAACACCAGCGTCGATACGAACGTGTATACGTATGTTTATATATACATTCACCTATACACGCATTCTCAAACATGTGTGCTTATCTTTATATTCGCACAGTGAAGGAGTACGCTCGAAACTTTTTGCATCCTCGTGATGCCTAGAAGGTGCGTAGACCTTCGCTCGATTCGCTTGGAATTTTTGCGTTAACCTCCTCTGCTTTGTCGGAACCCCACACTGCCTTGGCCGTCACCGCAGTCCGGAAATATTTTTCGCGAGCTAAAGCTCAAAGCGTACACGAAGCTCGAGACTTTCGCCTCGCGCTTCTCTCAAGCAGACGATAAACTGATTTCCACGCGCAGTGTTGTACGTAGCTTTGCCGTACGATATTGCATGCGTGTGTACGTATTCACGAGCGTAGGTTATAAGCAAAGAATGAACGTCCATTGTTCGAACTGATGATTTTTCAATAACCCTATAATATAATATACATAGACATATACGTATATATATGTAAATATAGTTATAGATAGAAGTAGCATTAGTGGTAGTAGTTATAGTAGTAGTTCTCTCGCCTGGTCTCCATTTCTTCTTTCGCGTAATTCGCGTTTGCTATATATATGCGGCTCTTCGATAAAAGTGCTGCGAGAGAGAGAGAGAGAGAGAGTGCAGAGTACGCGCGACACACGCGCGGCAGGAAAAAATATATATCCTCTCGCCTCCAGTGAACGCGAATATTTCATTTACTCCTGGCATTATGTATGACTTTGAGAGAGAATATTCCGCCGCTACTGCCGCTGAATATAAAGGGATGGCTTGTATTAATTTATGTTTTACCAGCTAGCGAGTGCACGCGCGCCTGGTTCTTCCTCTGTATATGTGTGTGTGAGAGAAGTGCACACTAGCACGCACGGACGAATATAATTCGGTCGAAGTGAAAGAAAAGTTGTAAGTTTGATTCTTTCGGATAGCGGAGTGCCTGCGTGCGCGCCGGTGCTTTCCAGACAATATATATGGTATAAATTAAAGGGAAAATTGCTCGGTTCAGGGCTTCTCGTATTTATGGCCTTCCGCTTAATTATGCGCGGTTGAAAAGATTCTGGGGTTGTTATTACATGTTCATTGGAAACGGTTAAATCTTAATGGTAGTGGGCTATATATTTTACTTGTTTTCAATGGACCGACTGGAATTGTCTCTTTTGTATACATATTAACTAATAGCAAATTTAAACATTGCAAATTCTACAATATCATTTTGTTTATCGTGATAATTTAAAATTACAATAAATATTAATTTTCAAATACACATAAAGATGCTTGTTGGAATTTTCCTATAGAAATCCAGAGGGTATAATAGAATGTTCGATAGTGTTTTCGTAATACAAGTTTAAAAGCGAGAGTGTATTCCTGTCTTTCGCAGACACGCCTCAATCACCGCAACGTCGCCATCGTCGTCGTCGTCGTTGGGTCACAAAGACTCTCTTCGTGCTATAGTGCCGGCTACTACAGCATCGGCTAAGTACTTTCACTATACCAAAAATCTCGACAAGTTAGCTTTGCCGTTATACCAACTTAATTGAATATACAATGCACGTGCGCACGAGCGGAACTTCTTGGCCGTATAGCTGAATACCGAGGCGAGTTCAGCAGCAGCAGTAGCAGCAAACGTCGTTTTTACACAAGTCAATCCAATCCATCGAGTGTATACATAAATAGACATGGGAGAGGAGAAAGAGAATGAGAGAAAGGGCGACGACTGACGTGCGCACTTAAGAAATAACGGAAATAATCAAGATAATTGAAGCACAAGAGGAATAATGTAGGTTATTCCGTTTGAAATTTCTATTGTGGAAAATTAGTCGCATAGAAGCCGCGATGATGAATTATTCTTTAGCGATGCGCGCGCTCGCGAACCGAACGATCGATACTGTCTCGTACTCTAGACTCTCTCGTATATACACACAGGTAGAAGACTCAATCAATACAATGAGATTCCGTTGTTTTAAACGCGCCAGAGCGAGTCTTTATTATACGTGTGGGTGTGGGTGTCTTTCTTTGTCGTTCTCGCGGAATGAAAAAGAGGAGGGACACAAAAAAAACTCTCGAAATTACCGATACTTTTCGACGTACGACAAAAAATAAGTGTTGAACGGTGAATCATATTACGTCGTTTTTAGGTTAACTCTTTTTTTCGTTTTTTTATTATACCCCTAAATTTCGTCCTTTTCACCCGGAAAGAATGTGAATGGCTTTTGAGAATGAAAAGATGAAATTTATTATTAAAACTCGGGGATAAAAAATTATGGTATTGCTTTATGAACTACCCATTTTGGAACTTCAAAGCCGTCGAGTGTGCGTAAAATATTCAAATTAAAATTTCATTATTTACAGCACACAGCGGATATTGCACCCGATGACGATAAGTGCAACAAAATTGTTAAAAAATTAAAATATTTGTCAAACCCCGAAAAATATTTTCGAACCTTTTCTTTTACGCAAAAATATTTGTTATATTTATTCAACGTATTATGTTAAAAAAAAATGCAAAAATAAAATATATAATATTTGTTTTCTTTTTTTCATGGTTCTTTTTAATAACTTTATGGAAAAAAAATTGTGATTCGTAAGAGTATTTATGTACGGTGAGAGACGCGAGTTTCTCTTATAACTCATTTCAAATATTTATAAAGTCTATTTTTAAAAAATGTTTCCCGCAAAATATTGATATTTAATAAATACATACTATGCTTTCTCGGTCGACAAGCTAAGTAAATTTTACATTGTTTACACAATATTAACTTTACACCTATCCGCAACATATTTATTAAAAAACAAAGAGCCGGTAAGTTCTTACACGGACGTGATTCAATGTAAGCTCCGGTCAAAATTGACTCCTTCTATCTCTTTTCTCTCCCCTCTCCACCCTGGCTCACCCGTTTACGGGCGTTGCCATAGTTCCTGGCCTTCTCGCGCTCTCGTAAACACACATACACGTATATACTATATACATACATACACACGTGCGCATGTTCGCTCGCAAAGCTTTCCTTTTTTACGCGCGCACGCTTCGCCCAGAGAGAAGACGTAGCGTTAATACGTGATCGAAAAACGATAACGTTGTAAACATTAAGTCGGCTACCGACGCTGAATTTTCACGACTAATAATAACGCTGACGCCAACAGTCTTTCTTCGTATCTGTCTCCCCTCTTCTCTCTTTCCCTCTCTCTCTCTCTCTCTCCTTTCGCTTCTAATCAATTTTTAATCCCGGAAGGAAAGGTTGGCGGTGCGGGATGGGCTGTTGCTTCGATAGGGAATGCAGTATCAAAACGAATGCGCAATAGGCCACTTAGCAGCGCTCTCGTACTTAGTCTGGGGGGGAAAGGCCCTTCTCCCGCGGCTTATTTACTTATTTCCATCAAAATGTTCTCCCTCTCTCATTCTCTCTCGTTTTCCCCTTCTGCGTTGTATATTAAAGAAGACGTGCCGGTGTACAAGTCTACCGGCGCCATTGTTGCACACAGCAGTAGCAGTAGAATATAAAGGGCGAAGAGGTACGGTAGAGATGTATATATAGTAGCAGCAGTGGCCGAGAGGACGACAACGACGCAAAGCCGATTTGCCGAAGGAGTTTTGACGCGACGGACGACGGCCCGTTCGTGCTAAGTTATTTAGCAAGGGTATTACAAGCCAAGAGAGAGAGAGAAAGAGAAGAGGACAAGGATGTCGAGTGGCAAGTGAACGAGCGCGAGAGCTAAGCGAAAAAACTTATCGCGCACACGGCGCTATGATCTCGTATTCGTAGAAATGAGTGAGCAGAACTAGATATATTCAGAGCTATCAAAGGTCTCCCCTGCGGGGAGGCTCTATAAAGAGACGACAGGAGGCGCTCGTAAAATCGCCATCGAATGACTTTTTTTTTACCTGAGCTCCGTATCCTCCGCGTGTGTCTATATATATACGAGAAACCAACAAGCGACTCGAAGGGAAGTAAAAAGGAGCGCGATATACCGGTCATTATTGTAATTTTACGAGCGCGTATATATAGTTTATTTGTCTCTCAGGAGCGAGCGCGCGTGAATTTCGGACGATGTAAAACTTAGCTCACGCCGCGAATGTCGCGAGCGAGCGAACGAACGCGCGCGCGCTTTCGGATTATAAACTTCGCTTTGGCTCCGATTCAGAACTTGCTTTTATTAGCGAGCAGCGCGGCGACACGGCGCGGCCAGGGGAACGAGAGAAAGAGAGAGAGAAAGAGCACGGAGACGGCGTTTCACCCTTTTCATAAATCCTTGTTAAATGGACCCGCGAGCACTGTTAGCGTTAAAAGTGTCTCTCGCGCGCAAGCGCGCGTAACCTCGACTTGACACTTATGCCTCGTGGTTTTATTTATGAACGGCTTTAGCTGGAATTAATTGTCGAGGAAGGATTTCGGTTTTCCGATCCTATATACTGTTATACTACTGTAAAGGCAAATGATTCTTGACACGTATAAGATGTAATTCGAGATACGTTACATATATAGATTTACTCTCTGGTATAGTGGTATAATTAGGTAAACAAATATTGGCTTAAAATTACATAACGTACATATTACCGCAGCAACGTAATATTCATGGAAAAATTTTCTCCTCTAACAAATACCCTGTGCTTTGCATATATATACATACATACAGGAGCGGAAAATAATATATTTCGCTCGAGGCGGATAGCGATAAGCCTCGTGGCAACCTGTTTGAGGTTTATGCTTGTTTTTGACGCCAAACTCGCGCCGCTGCTGCTCTATACCGGCACGCGCGTATTATACTCTGCCGCACGCAGAGCCACGGACGAATAGGCGGCTGTTAACTTCTCTCGAGATGCGCGCGCGCGCTCCTAGCATAACAAATGTGACCGATGTATCTTGGCGCCGAGCAATACACACTGCCTGCCTGCCTGCTAGTGTGTGCTAAAATGTTTAGAACGCTCTGGCTTGCCGCGCCGAGCCCGAGCTACGTCGTATAGCTTCAGCGGTAATACTTATTGCCTTCGAGATGGAAAGAGCATGCTACTCGAGACCGTTTCTAATTTTTCACTGTGATTGTAAGTTATGTTTTACCTTTTTTTTTCTTCTTCTTCTTTTTCTTTTGTTGGAATAGTATATTTTTCCGGTTTTTAAAAGAGTAGAATTTATTCTTTGTCTTGGAGAACTTTTATTTTGAGAAAATTTCAAATTGATTCATGTGTATAACGTATGTTTTCCCATAGTTTCTCTCTCTCTCTCTCTCTCTCTCTCTCGGGGTGGACGAATAAAAAGAAATGTCTGCGAGAAATTTTCTTTGAAACTGGGTGAAAGCAGAGAAAAACTTGGTCAGTGTTTGAGATAACATGATCGAAAAGTGCATAGTGATGTGTCAGTAGATATGTGCAGAGTCTAGTCAGACTTTTATTGGACAAAAGCATATATAAACATAAAATTCTCTTTATACATATTACAGAATCTATAAATATTTCTTAGACCGCTTTTATACTGACAAGTTTATAATATTTTAATATAATCATTAATTTTTCCGTCTCTCGTGAGTTCCGGTGAGATTCAATTACAACGTAAAATAATGACATTATAAAACCGAAATAATTAACTCAAACCGCAAATAATAATTTAAAAAAGAATAAAATCCGTAAAAACGTTATTTAAATGAACCATTACATTAACAATCGCATCCCTTATAAAATTGATCATCCCCACCTTCGCCCTTACCTTTTTCAAGCAAAATTTCTGCAACTCTGCTGAATTCTCCTGGAAGCAAACGTCCTCGAACCATTCCATAATAAAACGACCACTTTGCAATTTCACACGTTCGAGAGTCGGAAAATTAGGTTACTCGCGAGCAGTTGATTCCGTTAACGGCGACACCGGGACTACCCCTAATCTCGCTCTACATCCTACGAACACAGCGTGTGTGCTGCTATACGCGAGCTTGCGACACCACGCGGATCCGGTCACACACACACACACACATACATATACACATACTCTTACTCTCTCGCCAGCTTTCGGTTGGATCGCGGCGAGGGCCATCGTATTTGCTTTCTTTTGGAATACATTCGGGTCAGCGTGAAATTCGGGTTGCTGCTGCTGCTGCTGCTAGCTGGGAACGGATTTTCCTCCTCCCACTCTCGGACCTTGCGCCACGTCTCAAACGTATCGCTTTCTCTACATACACGTATGTGTGTATGTGTGTATAGATATATAGCCTTGCACGAGGCGACGACTCCGAAGCCGTAAAATCGATATCTAACCTAAGCCGGTGCCAGTGGCAGAGGTGCCGGTGCTGGTGGCGGTGGTGGTGGTGGTGGTGGTATGCGCCTGCACCGATGCCGCGCGCTGGTTCGTTTCGTAAATTGGTCAAAATGTATATATACGTGCAAGAGCGAGCGCACCCCTAACGGGAAATGGACTTCGTCTGATATTCTCCTCCTCGCTCTATACGTTCTTTCCTACCTCTCTCTCTCTCCCTCTCTCTTCTCCCCCTCTACGATCTATATATACGTATATATATATGAGTGCAGGCCACACATACACACAAACACTTAGGTGTATATAATATATATATATATACGAGCGTCGATTCGCGACAATGAGTCTCGGGGCTGCATCGCCACCGCCACCACCACCGGTGCTGACTTTATATACGTGTTGCCGTCGTTCTCTCTCTCACTCTCAGCACGCTGAGCGAGAGACTCCGGGGAAATGGAATTTTTACGATAAAAATCGCTCAGCGACTCGGAGAATTTCAAGGGGCTCGTGCACCGAGAAAGATGCACGAGGCGTAAGAACGGGGGGAAGAGAGAGAGAGAGAAAGAAACTGGGGTAAAAAGCGAAATTATTCCATCTCTGATGATTTAATTATCGGTTTTTATAGCGCATTATCACTTTATTCTCTCCTTTATTTGTCGTCGAGTCATTGGCAGCGACGACGTCTACTTAAAAACTAGATTATTCTATATCATCGAGTCGTTATGACCTGTGCTGCAGTAGCAGTCGGCGACTGCATTCCGAGTATATATATATATATTTCTCTCTCTTCGAGGCATTATTTACTCTGGAGCGATAGTGTCATCGTAAAAGGCCAAGAATATAGAAAATGATACGCAGGCAAGCACGCGAGCGTACGCGCTCACTCTCTCCTCACTTTTTTTTGCTACAAAAGGTCGCCTCTCTCTCTCTCTCATTTCAGTGGACTCCCAAAGTGCATCCCCAATCTCGCGCCTTAAAAGGCCGTAACTCACGGATTTGAGCGTCACTAAATTTTCATTAGATTTTTGGCAGCCAAGCGTAGCCGTGCGTACCAGCAGCAGCAGCAGTAGCAGCGGTCGCTCTACATTAAAAGCATCATAATGGAAAAGCCGTTATAATTCAATAAGATTTTAGCGGAACATATGGTCAATGATCGATAGAGCGTAAGTAGATGCAGTGCCCTTTCGCGCCCCGCTGCTATATAACGCTGAGTCGGACATCTATCAACACTTTTCGCTTTCGGCCAAAGTATATAGTGAGAGAGTATAGGGCGAGCTCCTAAAAACTTTCTCCATATTTTATCCGCACTTTATCTCGTGTGCCCTCTCACTCTCCTCTCTTCCCTTTCGAACTTTCGATCTTCATCCCTATACTATTCTGTGCAAAAGTGCACACACTACTGGCTTGCACATACGCACATCTCTCCATCTCCCCCTTTCCCCCCTATTTTCCGTCATCCGCACGCGCGAAATAAAAAGAAAAATCCGTGAGAGAGTAGAGAGAGAGAGAGAAAAAAAAGCGACCGCACCGCAAAAATATCAATGCCAGTAGTATATAGCACGCAGAGAGAGCTGCTGCTCCGTAATTTTCCGAAAAAGGCTAACACGGACAGTCTCGTCGCGCTCTGGTACCGTATATAAACGTATATAGCCACACGACACGAAGATGCCGTGCTGTGGTGGTACAAAGGCGCGTACTGTATATACACGCGGCTAGCGACTGACGCGCGGATCAGCCTTTTTACGAGCACGATAATAAAACCAGCCTGCACACAGGCCGCGTTTCGCGCGCGCGCGCGCGAAAAGCCACTATAAGTGTGGAAAGTTTTCCTTTTTTCCCCCCTTCGCACACGCCTAGCGGCAGCGGCGAGAGGCGTGAGGCCGAATATAAACGTCAGGTAGCGGCGTCGGCGCGCGGTGTGACTTAATAATCTGACGAACCGCCAACTTTCCTATTGCCCTTTTACGCTTTTTGCCACCGCCGCCGCCGGCACGGCCGGCAAACTTTAACGCGAGGAATTTTTCTTTTTTACTCCTTCGCCGCGCTCAGCTTGCCCGTCGTTAATTCGCACGCGCAAGCCGGACGGGTCTTTAATTATTGTGCGCGCGATAATTGACTACTGTATTAAGCGGCTTTATTATTGAATAAAATTTTTAAGTTTGTCCTCTGCGCGCGCGCGCGCACCTCCACCCCCCCTTGTGTGTACGCGGCTGCAGAGTCTCTTTATTTTCGCGAGCTTTACGAGAGCAAGTGCCCGCGGGCTGGCTTTACACAAAGGGAAATTGCCGGATGAGCGCGGTGGCAGCGCGGGGCATTCAAGTTTCTCGCATTATATTCGTAATAATTACGAGGCGTGCGCGTTCTTCTTTTTTTTCGTTCTCTCTCTCTCTTTATTTTTTTTTATTTCGCAAAGGTCGTCGCGAAAAACGGGCCGCTGCGCGGTTTACGCGATATCTATATATATACATAGACGCACAAAGGAGACGGAGAGAGAGAGAGCTCAGTGAAAATCACGAGCGAAAGATAACGTCGGCGCACGCGCTCGTTGAAGAAATCGCTCGTGAACGTGTCGGACTTATACCTACCTTTTCTCCCCTCGAGAAGAAGGCCTGACATTTGTCAGTGGGCGAAGAAGAAGAAGAAGAAGAAGTAGAAGAGGAGCGCCGTATAGCTTTTTTACCTGGAAAAAAAAGCCGACGAAACAGAGAGAGAACAAGCTCCGTGGAGCGAATGAACAAGAATCGCGCACGAAGAAGCCTTTCCTTCTCTCATCTCGGTGCTTGCGCGCGTGTACGTACGATGTTTGGGCGCACAATGGACCTCGGCGGGTGAGAAATGTCGCTCTGTGCGGTAACGCGCGGTTGCGAAAAAAAAGCGAAGCGTCGGGAAAATCGAAAGGAAAGCCGGCAACGGTGCGGGGCGAGAAACGGGGGGAGAAAAGACAATGTCGTCGGGGCTTCTCTTGTGTTCTCGACCCTTGTGCGGAAGCATGAGCGCGTGACTTTCCTTCGTCGGAAAGAACAAGACGACGACGACGACGACGGGAAGAGAAAAACGCCGACGTGTCGATGCGGGCGTACACCAAAGACACACGCGCACCCGTGAGCTCTCGTTTAGCGTAAACGTATGACGCGACAGTTTAACGGGCGACGGGTGCGTACCTTCTCTCTCTCCCAGTCTCGTTCTACCTCGTATCGTAAAGCTACGTGTAGGTATAGTAGCGACGAGTTGTGGGAGGAGGGTAAGAAAGTAAGAGGAGGGAAGATTGAGACATTGGAGGCTCGCACGAAGGGAGCAGCATACTTTGACGTTACGATGGCCTTTAAAGTTGGAGCAAGTTATATGGGGGGGGCGCAGCAGCAGTAGCATCGTCGGCGTCGGCCTCGCTCTCGTTGGCGGATGAAATATCAAGTGGATCTTGAAACGGCAAAGTGCCACGCGCGAAGACGACGACGACGACGACGAAGACGACGACGCGGGTTCGAGCGCGTGCGCACGCGGGCTTCTTCACTGGCTCTCCGGGGACTTGTTCAACTTATTTCGATTTTGTATTTGCACCCTCACGAGCGGTCGCAAGTTCCTAGCCCCCTAGAGATGCCGACATGCCGACGTGTATTTTTTTCCATTTTTAAACCTCTTTACCGCTGCTATTACATCCCTCTTCTGCTGCGGGAGAGGCGGTGGTTCTTATTATTTACGGGTGGTCGTTAAGGGACGCCTCTAATAACTCGTCGCTCCTCGTGCTCCTGCTTCTGCTGCTTCGAGTGGCTTTCTCTCTACTTGATGCTTCTGCTGTTGTTGTTGTTGTTGTTGTTGTTATTATGAATCCCTTAAAAATTGATAAAGTCAAGCTTATTTTTATATTTATGGAAAAGTTTTTGCTGGGGGGGATATAAAGGGCAGTAGAAGAAGAAGAAGAAGAAGAATAAGTGAAGTTTCGCTTCGAGTCTTTAAGTAATAGCCTTTAGCGAGGAAAAAAAAATCCTTTTGTACGGGGCTGATGGCCTGTTAATGGATGCTATCGTTTCGATCCCCCTTTCCATTGTTGACACTTTACTTGTGTTCCCATGGGATAAAACGATCGTCGCGCGCACGCGGCAATGGCAACGCGCGCGTCTATTCGCAAGCTATGAACTGTGAAGCTATCGACTCTTGGAAAAGCACGTGTCGCTGGTGTGTATAGCTCTAGGGATATGAGCAATTCTATTTTTACCTTTTACTTCTTTTTTTCTTTCTTTTTTTAAAGATTTGTTTTTCTTTTTAGTATAATCATAAATTATATTTTAAATGACTGGGTTAAACTCCCCCTTTTTATATTTAGTTGCAAATTCGCAAGTAAGGAGTAAATCAGTTTTCTCCTTCAAGTTAAACTAATTCTCTCATGATGCTCAAAAATGACGGCTTTTATGCATAAACTTTCCCTTCTCTATAAAGGAGCAAAAGCAAGAAATTGAATCTCTTGAACTTTCGAACTTGATTAAAATCCAATTAACCGAAGCAACTTCTAAAACCCCTTACGGCTAAAATTATTAAAACACTTCATCGGCAGTACTATTCATATCAAGCAAAATTTCCAACGTAAAGGTATATAAGCTTATAGTATTACAATCCGAACAGTAGTCGAATTGTGTGGAAGGAAAATTTCAAAATGAACGACATTAAAAAGAAAAGATTTAGCAAGAGTAATTTCCACATTGTTGAAATGACCGTTTTTTAAAACTGAAATAATTGAAAATATCGAGTTCACTCACCCGTTCGTTATAACCTGCAATAGGTCAAGTAGGAATGACCTATATTTCGGAGGGGGGGAGAGGGGGGGGTGCACTTAATCTCATTTCAATGTAGCTTTAATTGGCTTGTTAATATAATCGCAAGTATTGAAAATTATATTTAAAAACTTAATAATAATTCCTGTTGCGTCCGCGCCTGCATTAACTCATTATATCAAATTACACAACTGATGAAAATAAAAATCGCCGCATATAATTCATCATCCTTATTAATTTAAATCCGTCTCTCCAACGTGTAACGCGCAAATTATTTTATTCATGCTAAAACTACAAACATCGAATTTCGCTCGCAAGTATTATCCATCACTTAATCAAGCCGGCTCTCTTGTAATACTTTCGATCAAATGGGCCGCCATATTCCACCAACGAGCCCAGACTATATAACGTATACGAGTGCACGTTACTGCGGCGAAAAAAAAAATTCTTTTTTTTTTTCATCATCATCACAGAGAAGAAATTTAATATTCCTAGATACGAGCGGCATACGTACGTATACGCGATGAGGTAATAATAATTCCGCGGTAGCGTCGGCAGCACCAGTAGGAAGGGGAAATTTCATCAGTCCTCATTAACACGACCGTTAGATTAATCCACGCGAAGCGCGACTCTCACGTATATATACATATATATATGTATATACGTACGGCCAAAGAATTGTCCTCTACCACCGCCACGGGCCTATTGAAAGCGACGATTGCTTTTCGTGCTGTTGGCGTTGGATTGCAAAATGAAATTTAATAAATGGGTAAATTAGTACCGCGAGTTAGAGAGCGACGGGGAGTTTCATCGTTGCGCATAACAGAGAGAGCGAACGAAGGATCGATGAAGCGTCTTTAAACCGGTAATGCGATCCCAGGTCAATTTGGGGCAAAATTTTAAAACTAAGTTTGTTAAGGAGCTGCGCATAGCCTCGAGAGTTTATACAAGATTTCAATCTCTGATTATTCTTTAATGATCCTCTTTTTCAAGTAAAAAGTCACGCTGACTTTCAAGATATATATACATACTCAAAGTAAACTATTTAGCACAAGATAAATTACATCTTGATATAGCCGTATAATTAATGTTGATATTCGTTTCGCTAGATAAATTATTCAAAATACTTGGGGAGCGGTACTTCAAACCACTCTAATTACCGCAGAACCGCAAACAATAAACGCAACTTAACCCTCGATAACCGCTTCAGCTAAAGCCCCTTTTTGTCCAAATTTCACTCACCCCTCTGCAACTCCCTAAAACTTTACCGATCATAAACGTACTCTCCCCCTACTCTTGCACTCCTCGGAGGTCTTCAAATTTTAACAACTTAGAATACACTACAGAGGCTAATTCCTCACCGTGCCCTCGCTCTCTCTCTCTCTTTCTCTCCTACGCATAAATCGAGTTTGCGAAACCCCCGCGTGTTTCAGCGTCGAGCATGTGCACGCATATACAGAAAGCGTCGGTTTAAAGAGCTGCAGCATCCGCGTACATTCGTCACTCCATCTCGGTACGTTACGGGTCAAGCTTTCCCTCTCTCTCTCTCTCTCTCTCTCACTCCCACATACACGCGCATATAACGTCAGAGTATTGCCCTATACTCCTATACGTGTGCTTGTAGCTGAAGGAGGCGACGGTCGGCGCGATATATTTGCATAGAGCACGTTGTTTCCGGGAGCGCGGGCGCAGGCTCCATCGTAGTTTCGGAAAGTCGAAGGGTGTACTTGGGGCCGTTCGGGCGGCGGCGAGCTGTTAAAGTTGGCGGAAGTTATGGGCGCGCGCGTCCTCATTGGAGCAGGGAATATCGCACGCGAGCGAGCGTCCTTAAACGGAAATATCCGTCGACGAGTCGAGAAACTACGAGGTGCTCTACTCTCTCTCTCTCTCCCTTCCTCCTCCTCCATCTCTGTTTCGCTTTACTCCTCTCTCTCTGCCTTCGCGGAGCTTCGTTCGTTTGCACGGTTAGGTCGTTCAGTCAGAGTCGGTTGCTTGGCAGAGGCTGCTCCTACACGCCGTTGCTACTACTGCTGCTGCTGCTGCTGTCTGCTTGCGCCGCAATAATGACGAGTCAAGAGGACGCGCGAGCGCTGCAGCCGCAATTCGAACGGTTCGTAAATTACCCGGCGGTTACGGCACGTAACTACGACGTGTTCGGCTGCATGCAAGTACAACGCGCGCCCTCGCTGAAGCCGATAGAGAGAAAGACGAGGAGGGAACAGAGAGGGATAGAGAGAGAGGCCTGGGCGTGCTGGTGCAGAACATAGACAGAGAGAGAACTGTTAGTAGTAGTAGTCAGTCGGTATATGCACGCTCCCGGGCTTACGTATACACAGCCTGATTCGTGATTCGTGATTCCTGGCATTAGCCGGGGAGGTGCCTCGAAACAAGAAGCACCCTCCCTATGCAGCCTCTCCCTCGCAGCAGCAGCAGCAGCAGCTGGCCCTCGATAACGAACGGCTTGAATCGATCAAATTGAGAGACGAGCCGAATAAGCTATTACGATTTGCTTCAGAAAATCATTGCCGAGCAGCATTGGAGGCTGCCGGCGGGACGGCCGAATCCGCGGTGGTGCATGCATCTATATATATGTATGTATATATACATATATATGTAGGTAACAGCAGTAGCAGCAGCAGGCTCGTGTAATGCAAGCTCGATATGTTGGCTCATTTGCATCGAACGATCTTAACAACGATGCTGCCGCGCTGGCAGTGCGCGCTCGCGCGCGCGTATCATTTAGGTCATTAGTCCACATTTGCTTTGCTCTATATGCGTATCGGATTTGCCCTGCGCCGACTGCTACTGTGCTCTACACTCCTCTGCATCCTGTACTCCTGATTTCAAAGTCGAACTGGAATTATCGACTCTGTGATATTTGATTTTTTGCTGCCTCCAGGTTGCATATTATTATAATTGATGCAGTGGTGGAATTTATTTAATTTAATTTAAGCATTTTAATAGTAAGTGAAAAGTATTGTCAGAGTGAATTTGGTTTATTGAAGGGTGGTGAAACGTATCATTAGCTGAAAGCGCGTATTTCGTTATCCGCAAATGGTCATGGACCGAAAATTAACAGTCGCTCGATGTCATTAATCCGAGAGCAAAGGCTATCCTATTAATATTGCTATTAGAATTTCTGGCAGAAATCTGATCAGCCTTCGACCCCTCTTGGTTCTACCCTCCCCCCTGACTCTCTCTCTCCGATAGCCAATCAATCCGCACTCGGTGAACTCAAAGAGCGCGGCGGCGCAAACTGTTTAACTGTTCAAACTTCGGAGCTGGAAATCATTTGATTGGCCGATAACACTTGCCGACAAAGGAGGCGTGCGTGTGATGTTGGATTAAGTTCTGATGTAGTTTGACGGCTGGAAAATTAATCCTTTTCCGAATCAATTTTTTTCCCCTGAGTTTCCAGACATTAGTCGAGAGTATTGAAATTGATAATTTAGTGACGTATTGATTTTACTTTGGTATAGGGAAGAAATTTTCAAGATAAAAGTTGATTTTGATACTTTATGAAAATTACGTAATTTTTCTTGTATAAAATTTGTTAGAAATAAACATTTATAAAAAAAAAACTGACCTACTTCAACATTAAAAACTTAATGGTATAAAATGTGCAAGGTAAAATCCTAAAATAAAGTTGAATTTTCTTATTACGAACAAGTGAATTTCTTAGTAATTAAACATTTTTGCAACCGTCAGAACAAGATCCTCAAGTTTCTTCAAAAGAAACTTTCACTTTACTCTTGTCTTGCATATTCTTCCTTGACCAAAACTTCACATTAACAACTTAAAAAATCTTTAAATGTCTAACCCACATTAACCACAAAAAAAAGTTTGTTCATCATTTCCACCACCCTACCAAGTTTCCATTCCAACCCTCGCGATAAATGTCCGACATTCATTTTAAAAGCTAATAATTACATCCGCAGAACACCAACCACAAACAATACACATATACACCTTAATCCGCATTTATCATACATACTGGTATACTTAGAGTCCCGAAAACGACCCCATAAAGCCGCTATATCCACCAGAGCGCGCGCGCGCACACGACAATTATGACATAGATAAAGCTAAACAACAATAATATTTAAGACAATGGGGGGCAATAGATTCGCGGCCGGGTCCGCGCACGCGGCAATGAAGCACGCATTCGCGTCTATATTCACCACCACAGCGTATAGCGGCCGCACGCGCGGAGCGATCTACGAATCAGCCTCGGAGTACTTAGTTAACTTGACCGGTACATTACGTCCATAATAGGCGCACCACCAACTACCGCGCGGGGTGCAATAGATTACGGCATTTCGCTGTGAACCATTAACCCTATACCTTCTCTCCCTCTACGCCTGTATATATATATATATATAGCATGTACGCGAGTACGATACTGGTTCGCTCAGTCGCGAGATATACACACCGCACAACCGTGAACCTCACGGCAAAATATTATCTGCTTCCCCTCTCTGTTCACCTATATATATGTGTGTATTTGACCGACGACGGGACACGTCCCTTCAAAACTGTCTTTCTCTTGTGTGTATATGTATATGTCTGCGCGTGTTTTACGTATATATATGTGTATATGGTAGGATACAACGAGGGGAGATCTGCCACGGAAAATTTTCAGAGAAAACGTACAATTTCACAGCTCGCTCGGTTTCGTTTGCCAATTGTTCGCCGCTTGGTACAGCAGCAGCAGCAATGGCACACGACTCGGACCATCGGCAAATAAACCTCGGCGCGTGCGCAAGCGCGCGGCGGGCAAGTCGAATAAAAGTACATAATCCCATGGCCGTTTCAATTCGCTTCGACAATGCTGCCGAGCGAGAAGACCGAGGTTCTCTTTCTCTCTCGCTCTCTGTGTGTCTGTATATGACGAAACAAAAGGCGCGCAAGTGCAGTGGCCGAGAGCTGGCTCGATTCGGCTTCTCTGACTCTCTTTTTGGCCAACACCGACCGGCAAGCCAACACTATGTCGCGCTGTGTCGCTTATATACCGAATACTTAAAAAGTGAAAGTAGAGGCTGCTGCTGCTGCTAGTGTACGGAGTAGTGGAATTTTCGCGAGGATGGCTTCGACGACGCTGTATTATGTATATAAGCGTTAGATATACTTGTCTGTGTGTATACTATACGCTTCCAAAAAGTCTCTGTTTGTCTTTTCTCGCGGAAAGTTTTTTAAATACATATTTGAAGCTACGCTTAGTCGGGATTTTTTCTCGTATTTCCTGTTTCCTACTTAAAGATTGAGTTGCGAGATGTACGTAAATAGTAAATGGGATAAAATTAAAGTAGCTGCTTTAAATTTATCAAGTTTTCAATTTGGGAAAAAAAATAAAGCTGATATATTCTGTTTAATAAATAATATTTTTTTATTCAACATTCATTACATTTATTTTTGAAGTATTAAATGAATGAATATATGATGTAAAGTGCTTTTCACGGATAGAATGATTATTAAGTGACCCGATGGAAATATTTTTTTTAATCTGTTTTTTCACCATTTTATAAATAATCGACGTTATAAATGAAATATAAACATAAAAGAAAATCTTCATTGGAAGGAAAAAGAATGTAAATTGCGTTATGAAAGTAAAATTCGTACAAATAGTTGCCTTGATCAATAAAGTTAATTAAAATTTTTTTTTAGCACCACCCTTTTCAATCCCTTTTTAAAATAAAAATGATGACATAATGAATAATTCCCGACAAAAAGAAATCGATACCCTCAGAACACATTCCTCCCGAAAATTCAGTGTGCCTTTCGCCCCGTCAGCCATTGTTAGCAAAAACGTGCGCACGCAGACGCATTTAACGGTGTGCGCAGCCGTTTTTACCTCGTTCCATCCCTATTCTCATGCTCTCATCCCTTTTTCTCTCTTTTCTACCTCTCTTTCTTCTCCTCTCTACCCACACACACACACACACACACACACGCACACTACTACTACCACACCAGCATGCGCATTCTTTTTAGCTTGTCTGTTCTTACAATCTGTACTGATTTAAATGCGCGTACAAGTCAAACATATATATTTTTCCCTCGTATTAAAATTCTGGTTCATGAATTTACCCTGTAAAATATGAACCTTATTTTCCACTGGAAAAAGCGCAGGCGCGTACAACTGAGCTTTGCACACTGAGATGTATAGTATAGTTGTAGTAGTATAGGAGAGAAAGAGCCGCTACCGCGTGGATTTGCATTTGGGGTTTCACGCTGGTACACTGTGTATTTAAATACTTTTCCCGTCTTTTAATGAAACAAAGAAACAATTAGACAGCAATGGATAACCTCAATCTCTTTCTCTCGTTCTCTAGCTTCGTACCTCTTCCTCTCCTCCACAGCCCGCCTTTTTATCTCTCGGCTTGGCTGCTACCGGCTAAATGAGGGAGGCAGAGGAAAAAAAAAACGTCGAGACTTGGGTACACGCTACGGAAATTTATAGCGACGAGAGAGAGACTGAGGGAGAATTTTGTAATGCGAAAATTATGTTTTGCGAGGCGGCAGAGGCAAATTGCGCTATACTCGAGCGATAATTTGTAAATTAATGATCGAGCGATGCTCTGATGTGTATATATATATATATATTCACGTTAAAAGACGAGACGAATTTATATTTGTTGTGAGTTGCATCGTATTCGCGGTCAAAACATTTCTTTTGACATCACACATATATATACACGTTCTGCTCACGTGTTTGCTCTTTCTGCGAACTGCAATTTAGCAAATTCACGTCATGCGCTCTCTCGCGTGTTTAAAGCCCTGAGCAAACATTTTTGCAGCTCGCAGCGCGAATATTCAGCGTTACGCGACCGTTAGCTTATCAAATTTCGCAAGAATTCCCAAAGACTCGAGGCGCGCGCGCACACATACACATACGCCCAAACTATATAGCTACGATCATCTGCATAGCTTCTCTTGCTCTGAAACTCAGCCGTGCCGAAAACACGGCTCGACGAACAGACTCTCTTCCTCTCTCTCTCTCTCTGCACCAATGAAATTGCAAATTCGTCCGTGGTCCGGCATCTTGCCATACGTCTATTAACAAATATTATCGCTCATTTGCATCGTAATGCAGTGTGTAACGCGCGGGAGAGAAGAGGTGCGGGTGTTCCCTCCCAGACACGTGTAGCAGAGGAAGGAGAGAGGGAGAGGGAGACGCTCATTTTCATACGCGCTCGCTCATTCTGTTCCCAAAACAAGCTCTTGAATTATTCCGTCGGCGTCGACGACGACGACGACGACGACGGCAGCAGCAGCAACGGTGGTATAGTGAGCCAGCCGAAGCGAAAGGATGAGCGGGAGTGAGAGCGAGACGAAGCGTTTTCCGGCTCGTTCGCCTCGCTCGCGCTTGTCGATGGGAGGCTTCTTCTTCGCTCGCAACATTTAAATGGCCCTTTTAATCAATATTGCTGCGGTGTGTTGATGTATGAGGGGGGAAGAATCACTTTACGTTGAGTGGTGTTGATTTTCCTTCTTTTCTCTGTAACATAAAGTTATTTGAATTTATTGAATTATTATTTGTATGTATAATAATTTTTGATTTAATAAAATATCATCACGATCGTCGCAAATGCAGCTGATTGATATCGTTGCAAATATTACGCAACAAAAATTCGGAATTTCATAAAGTCGATGTAAGTGGAAAACAAATAGAGAATATTCGCGAATGTAATTTACTTTACGATAATAATTTCATCAGAGTCGGAATATAGAAATGATAATCATGGCTTTTTAATCTCTTATCCCACAAAAAGCATTCTGCGTGTAATTCTAGAATATCACTTTCTACGGTACATCATGCCGCGCGTATTTAATTAGTACTTACATAAATATTCTATTATATTTCCCGGAACGCGGCTGGCGTTCCACTTACTTCGCGAGCAGACAGCGACAATGTCTTTCGGGATGAAGACACTTGTTATGTCTCGCGGTTATTTCCTTGAAAATCTCCCCAGGTGCATTTAAATTAAATATTATAACAATGCGTATACAGCGAATTGAAAGAATCCCCGTGCTTATCCAGTGTAAAAAAATTTAAATGTAAAATTACCTTTTAAATCTATCCAAATAATCGTCTCCAACCAGTTAACCTACCAGCAAATATTCTCCATTAATTAAACCGAGTAAAATATCCAACTCAAAGTGAATACTCCAATGCGACGCGATTTTTTCAAAACAATTTGCATTTCACATTCACATATATATATATATATATGTACGTCTGTCAAGTTGGTTTGATATTTAGTTACAACGGGTGAAATTTTCCTCCGAAATATTAGTTTACTGATGTTGAAACAACACGTGAGTTTGTTTCGGTAAACTGATACTGATTTTACAGGGCCGAGCGCACGCACGCGCGCGCGCGCCCGCTATCTCGTTACTATGTAAATTTTCAAAAAGAAAATAATGCGTAAAATAAATCTCCCCCCGAGCGAAAACAGGTAGCCATCGCTCGCTCGGCACGCGCCTGCGTATACAGACATAGTGTCCGCGCGGTAGGGCAGAGAATTAAATTTGAAAAAACCAGCAGTGGGTAATGCTGTGAAAATCGAGGAAAAAATAACAGCAGAGCCGCAAAGAGAAAGAGGAATAACGAACAGAAAATTTAAAAGCCAAAAGAGACTCTCGAGCGAGCATATCTATATCTATATACGCACCACCGAAAAACCCACAGAAGAGAGCTTTCCCGTGGTCTCTTACTTAAAATGCAGCAGGAAAAATCGCGCGGCAGCGGTAGCTTATCCCGTATATACGTACCCTCGACGATCGCTAATTAGGGTTTCGCCGAACCGCGGTGACAAGGAAAGAGAACATTCAGCCCCCGTTGCGTGCGCAAAAGAACCGTATATATGCTCGTTCCTCCCTCACTCCAACTGTATATATACACACGCAGACGGTGTATCTATATATAGGACAAAAGCCGAGGCGGCAGCAGCGACGGCGGTGGTAGCGGTGGCGGAAGGAGCGAAGGGCTGCGGTAGCCCGAAGGTATACGAGCAGCAGCAGCAGCAGCAGAAGCAGCCGTTGCTACTACTGCTGCTTCTCTCTCTCTCTCTCTCTCTGCTGGCACACTATGCATGCCGCTGAGCGCGCAGCCCGCGGAACACGTCGGTTTCCCATAAAGCCACCCGCGTGGATGCTCGCATGTGTGTGTGTGGGTGTGGGTGGCTGGCTGGGTCTGCGCACACCGAGAGTCAGCTGTTTAGTCACGGAGGATCCTCGCGGCCCGGCCAATTCGCTCCTAATAACGGAAGCAGGAGGAAGGGGGATGCGCGCGTTCGGGTTAATCGGATGCCATCGCGAAATACTAGCGAGCGGGTATATATAGAGGGCAAAGGTCGTGTGCAAGCACACGCGTGGCTGGAGGAGGAGATATGTATATATATAGGACGCAAGCTCACTTATTAAAGCGAGCGTACACTTTTAAATCGAATGTCGCTGGGGTGTGTGTATATATATATAGATATGGCATGTGTTGCAGCGACGTGAAAGCAATTGGCCCTCGTAGCGATTTTTATTGTTCTTTTATTGAAGCTACGCGTTGCGCTCTCGTATATACGGTATAGAGCTGCCATGGGGCTTTTCCCTCTTTTTCTCTCGTTCTGTGCGCGCGAGCTATATCGACTCTGTCAGTCTGTTCCGCGGTGCGCTGTCCTTTATTAATCCATTCGCCTCCCCCATGCCTGCTTTCTAGCTACTTTCGCGGTACGCACGCTCTTTCAAAGAACTTTATTACCCTGGCTGACTTTTTTATAAGTTCAGCCGTGCGACTGCGATATCGTCCGCGCGCGCGCGTTATTGATAGTTGCATGATTTACTTAGATTAACTCGCAATTACCCGGGTGCCATGGTCCATAGCATCGAGCTAGCAGAACCGACGTTTTTTACCGCCAATAAAACAATACGCCTCTCCAGAGAGAAAGGCAGAGAGGCTGCGTGTTGTTTCTCCCTTTTTACTCTGGCTTTGAGGGCTTGTGGCTGGAGTTTTACGATAAATTAAATTTTAAAATCACTTATTACAACTCTTTAATTTCGATCTCTTTCTCTTTCTGTTTCAGGTAAGGACCATCTCTTATTCTTCACTACCAGAGCTTTTCCTTTTTATATACGTGCCCCGTAGCGTCGTCTTGGTAAGTTGCAAGCCTTGCGAAACTCTCTCCCTCTCCTTCTCTCTCTCTATCTCTTTTATTCTCTTTTCTATCTCGTTTTATCACCCCTGCAGCGCACGCTCGCGGCAGGGGTAATTATGGGTTTTTCTCGAACTGTTACGTTACATTAAACGCACTTTTTCGTCGGTATGGCACGATCTCAGCGAGAAAAGCTATCGTGTCTACCTCTAAATATTGTACACACACATACACATATACAAGCGTGGTTCGCATTTTCCGCAGGTCGTAGCACGAGCGAATGATAAATGAATTTTTAATGTTTACGCGGGGCCCGCGCGCGCACGCGCGTTCGTTCGTTTTTCTATATCGGCGCTATTGCACAAAGAGAGAGAGAGAGAGAGAAAAAAAGCTGCTGGAATAAAAGCAAAACGGGCGAAATCTCGTTTCGCAACAAAGTGCCTCACTTTTTTCGCGTATCCCTCTCTCTCTCTCTCTCTCTCCCTTCTCCAACCTTCTATATATATATACGCTATACGCTTTCGCGCAACGTCTAATCTCGTTCCACCTCCAAAGCTCGCGGACCTGATCCACCGCACGACTACACGTCTTGTGTACACACGAACTCTCGTTCTCTTTCTTTCTCTTACATACACAGATAGATACAAGTATATATATATAGACGTAGCAACGCCGCCTCACGCTTACGAAAGCGTGCTCCTTTTTCTCTCGTTAACGTGAACCTGTACTCGCGCTATCGTGGAAACATAAGAAGCGACGCGCACGACGGGCGTGGATCCACAGGATTTTCCGCGATCGTCCTCCACTAATTGCGTTATGCCGGGGATATATATATATATATATATGGCTTGTGCGCGTGTACTCTATTCCCCCTCATCTCTCTTTCGTCTTCGTGTATACACACAGGGACAGCGATGACGACGACGACGACGACGAATCGATGCGCTTAATCTAGAAACGTCGTAGTGGCGGAATTTTTCCTCTCTCGTTCCGCGTATATGCGCGCGTGTGTGCACGCTCGGCCATTTAAAATGTCCGAAGACGTAGGTAAGCTTTTTCCACGAGCACAGGTCTGATTGAAGCTCGTTTACCGCTTCCGTGCTCGGTGACCGCTACGCTAGCTTCCTCTCTCTCTTTCCCTCAAATACGGAGTCTAATTGTAACGGCGGCTACTGCTGCTGCTGCTGTTGCTGGTAAAAAATTTGCCCAGCTAGTGTACGGTATGGTAGAGCAGAGAGAGAGAGTGGGGGGAAGCTATACTCTCTCTCGCTCTCGACGCAGTGGTGATTTTGCCTAGAGTGAAAGGGGACGAGGGAGGAATGGCGGAGGGTGAGCTCATAACAATGCTAACGATATACATACACGAGTTTGATTAATACGAGTACAAATAACGACGGTGAGAGGTACAGCGTTGACGCGAGGTTTCACCGCTATATATGCGCAGGCAGACGAGCGTATACACAACGAATGAAAAGTTATACACCTGTATGTATACGTGTTTTTTTTTTTACCAACGTCGTCAACGATGAGTTGCGGCGTACGGCCCTCGTCTACACACGTTGAATTTCAACAGTATTTAATTAAATTATTGATCAAATAAATTTAATCAAGCGCTCGTGTTTCGACTCAAATACCTGCGGAGCAAAGCCGTCGTGCGCGTGCTCTCTCTCTCTCTCTCTAGCGCTTTCTGTGTCTCCCTCTCTCTCTCTCTCTTCGTCTCTCTCGCTGAGTCGAAACCTCAGAGTAATTAGTCGCGTGCGACGGAGCTTTGATCGAGTGTAATGTTATAACAATGAGCAATCCAATTACACCAATTAGTCCGGGTAAAAGGAAACTGTACGACGAGCAAGATATATACAGAGAGACCCTGAGTGAGAGAGAGAGAAAGGAACCCCACAACCGCCTGACAAGTAAATGATTTCTCGGGCTCGACTAGCATTTCCGTTTTTTCTCGCCCTTTGAGTCTACTCGACTCTCCTGCGGCTATATACGCGACAACATTCATCTCTCTTCTCTCTACCCAAATATAATATCGAAATTAAAATTTACTACGTATTCCGAGCCGCAGTCAAATGAACAGTCGAGTCATTCGCATATATATGCTCTGGCACAAGTGTGGCGGAATACCATACTTAAATTATGCGCGTTGGTGCAACGGTGTATAACGCGCGTATAGCAGCCGAAACTAAACGGCAGGTTCAACGAGTGTGTATATATATATGTATAAATGTAGTTACAATGTATATATACGTCGAGAGAAAGAAAAAAGCGAGAGAGAGCGAGAGATGGAGAGAGGTAGTGCTGAATTGAAACGGTTATACGGTGGAATGCGATGCGATGCATACTAATTGCGAAATCAAGCTTTGTGCGAAACTGGATGAATTCGTTGAATTACGGCACTCCCCAGAGAGGGAAGAAAAGGTCAGGCGTCGCTTAGTTTTACGGCGCGCCCTTCCTCCTCCTCCTCCTCTTTCGTCCCTCCCTTTTTTTTCTACCTCTCGGTAGTAGTACTCCTAGTTGATATACATATACTGTTACACTTCAACCAAAAAAAAGGAAAAACTTGGGAAGAGCGCGTGCTTTCTTATAAAAATTTAATGAGAAAATAGGGAAAAAGTTTTTCTTGCTCCTCCCATACACACGCGGTAATTGGTTTCTCCTTCGACACGGCGTGGGTTGGGTTATCAAGTATATAAATCATCGACCATGAATTTTTCACACACACATATCCCACTCACATACTCTCGCTCGCTCAACAAAGAGTAGCCAGTGGTACTTCTCTCCTATTTCACGAACGACCCTTTCCTCATCCGTAATTTTCGAGCTTGAATTTCACTTTAATACGGCGTAGAACAGAGTCGTCGTCGTAGGAGGCAGTTAAATACGCGCGCGACGCATATTATACGCTGACAGCGCTGCTCTCCTCCGCAGACGTGCCGCTTTCAGCCGGCCAAGGATTCGAGAACTGCTGCTGCTGTTAGGCCGTACATACATATACGTATATATATATACGGTACGTAGCTCTACGTACGTACGTACGTACGTACGTCTGGAGGAAAGTGGCACACTCCTAATGAAGGAATCTCGAGGACCGTTCCAGACGTCGTATAACACGGCCGAGTACAGCCTGAGCGCGAAGAAAGATCGGAGGGCGCGAGATATATAGAGGGTCCGCACACTCGGAGAAATGGTATATAACGCACACATATACACACACACATATGTGGAGAAGACCTCGACGAGAGCGCGACGATTTATCCGATTTAATTGCCGTCTCGTCCAGATAATTAATTACACGGTCGTGCTACTGCTGCTGCCGTCGTCGTCGGTGGCGGCGAGAGAAAGAGAAAGAGAGACAAAAGGATGACGTGTGGATGGTGGCGTCCTATTGCCAAACCCTCGCGAAAGTCTCTTTCTCTCACCCTCGCGTACAAAGGAAAATGGACGAAGGCCGCGAGAAAATAGGATATATAGAACGGAGAGCTTTCGCTACCACACTGCAGCTTCTTCTTCTTCTTCTCCCTCCGTTGAATTAGCTGGCGAGCAATTCACGCTGGCGATCATTTTTTGTCGCGGTACCCGCGCGTTCGCCGGGGGAGGGGGGAAAGCTCTTTAGTGCTCGGCTAGCGACTAGAATCTATTTTCACGCCCTTTCTCTCGCTTTGCTATCGGCGCGCGAACTCTCGCGTATATATAGCCTGTAAGCGAGAAAAAAAAGAGAAAAGAGAAGTGGGGAAAATGCACTATAGAGCTGTAGTAGTAGAATACCCGCGCGCGCGGCACTAGATTGAATTACCCGCGGAGAAGGTAATTGTATTATTTACAGTCGCCATGGGCTTACGTAAATGCGCGAGCGCGCGCAGGTACTTTAAATTCATTGCGGGCTAAACGTTAAATAGACGTCGCGAGCTTCATTCGTTCGTTCGCTTTTCGACCGAATTGAAATTTATTCGCGTCGAAGTGTGCAAGTGAGTGTAAGAGAAGAGAGACAGCCGGAGAGAGGAGAAAGACAGAAGGTACTATACGTGTGCATGTGTGTGTGTATATGTCGCCCCCTTTGGCATTCGGCCGTCGTCCGGGCGTCGAAATTATTTGGCAATCCTTACGCGCGCGTGAGGGGACAGTATGTGTGTGTCTGTGTCAGCGCCAGCGAAAACGAGAGGATGTCGACGACGACGACGTACATACTAGCCTTTTTGCAATTTACCTTTGAAATCGTCACTCTCGCTGCAACGCGATGAGCCAGCCAGCGAGCTCGTCGGTCCCGGCACGTAATACGCCATCCGCGTTTGTCTTTCCCTCCCTATACCCGTTGGTCCCCCTTTTCTTTCTCGACCTCTCTCTCTCTCTCTCTCTCTCTCTCACATATAGCGACGCGATCGTACACGCGCACTATCAGGTATATATAGGTATATATACATACATATATACGGTACGTTCTTCTGCAGCTTTTGTTCGATTGCAAGAGCGAGACGCGAGCGGTCGAGGTACTCGCGTCTCGGCCGAACGAGCGCGGTGTGAGTAAAAGAGTGGAAACGGTGGGGGGAAGGAAAAGAGGAAACGTGTGTGTATGTGTGTGTGAAAGAGAGAGAAAGCCGAAATTTCGCGCGTTCCACTCGAGCCGCACGTTTGGCCTTCGACGAGAGAGAGAGAGAGAGAGAAAGAGAGAGAACTACTCTCCGAATGGAATCGAAAATCCGTCGCTGAAGTTATCTTGAAATGCGAATCAATACGGCGATTCTCTCATGAATAAATCACGAGTTTTATATATCTATATAGCCACGCAACGCCTCGATCGCGCACATACACACGCACACACGTGTGTGTATATGTGTATAGGTGTACGCTGGTGTGACTGCCACTCCGTCGTACGCCGCGACAGCAGCGGCCCTATAGCTTCCTTCTCCTCCTCCTCCTACGCCTCTTCCTATAAAGCCGTATAGGTATTCGGGGCGCGTGTGAAATTACTATTGTGACAAGTCTACTGTCAGTTCCAAAACTTTTGATCGACTCTCTCTCCCTCCCTCTCTCTCTCTATCTATCTATCCGCATTCTCCTCGCCCCCTTTTGCCGCACGCGAGAGCTTTATACAGCGTGCGCGCGCGAGCGCTTTTTTCGATTTCTCTCTTTGCACGTATGCGTTTCAAAGTATCTCTCTCTCTCTCTCTCTGTGGGCGAATGTCGCGTTGGGCTGCCGCGGCAATGCAAACACAGACATATATACACATACATACGCGCTTCATATATATTGTAGCCGCATGGTATTTAAAAACAGAAAAGTCTCATCGCGTGCACAAGAGGATGATGATCGTCGACACATCAAACGTGTATGCGAGAGGTGTAGAGGACGTTTAGGCCGTTAATGTCGCACGCAAATAAAATCGTTATTCATTACTCATACACGCGCGCATTGAGGAGGAAGAGGTGAATATAGCGAATAAGCCTACACGCTGTGCAATACCGAGCAATACTGTAGTACGTAACGAACGGCGTTGCTCTCACTCTCTCGTGCGTGTGTATATATATATGTATACGACGAGCGTTGATAATGGCCGGCAGTAGTAACAGCCGCACCCGCACCGTCGCACCATCGCCGCCACCAGCAGCAGGGTCACCCCCCCCCTCGCATATACGAGAGCACCGTGCGTGTCCTCTATGTATTTCTGCGAGTATATCGACGAGAAATTAATACGTCGTTGCAGGACACATGCGTACGAGGCTAACCAACGCGCGGTGTACGCTGTCTGCGTGTATATATATGTGGGTATGTATGTGATCGATCAACGTCCGGAAAGCTGCTGCTGCTGCTGTTGCTGCTGTTGCTGCTACTGCTGCTGTGGCTCTCGTCGATTATTTTGCCTCGTCAACAGGCAATTTTAACCGAATTAATATCCATTATCGGAATGCATTGGCAGGGGGTTGAACGTACGAGGGGGGAGGGGACCATTCGCACGCACGTGAATCCTGGAGTGCGCGCGGAAAAGCGTCGGATCACTTTGTGGGGGTGGACGAAAGAGAGAGAGAGAGAGAGAGAGAGAGAGAGAGAGAGAGAGGAGAAATGTGAGAGGGGATTGGAGGTGGGTACACGAGGAGGGGTGAAAGGCCAGCAGCGAGCACGCGGCAGCGAGGCGCTTGTGAAAAATAGAGGGATCTTCCGCTTCGTTTACATTACGGCGACGTGACGAATTGCTGGATCGGCATATTTCGACAGACCGATCCGTCGATCGCCACGGAATTCTAATTTCCCGTCGCGACCGCTTTTTTCACTCCTCCGCTTCTCTCACTCTCTCACTCTCTCTCTACCCTCACGCTATCCGGCGTACACGCGCGCGTGCAGCCGCGGATTTTTCAAAAGCTCACGGACGTTTAACGCTCACTGTTGGAAAGTATAGAGAGAGAGAGTGAAAGATCTTTTCAGTCTCTCGTCTATTTTCGTTCTCTTATCCTTCTTTACGCGCGAATCCTTTTTGACTTAATTGATTGAACATTCAATTTGGACGGCAAGCGACGCCGGTGGAAGGGAATTTTCTTCTAAATTTACGGCCGAGTTTATTTATCTGTGGGTGAGAGTGCCGCGAGAGCTTCGGTGTAAAATGAAAAATTTCATCTGCGTGCTCGCGCGCACCGGTGCCGCGATTCAAGTGGAAAAGAAAATCAACGTTAAAAAGCGCCGTAAAAACGTAACACAATTTTGAGTTGGTCTGTGCGATCACGCGTGTGCTACTGTCGCATTGCTCGTGTGCGAGAATGAGCGCGGAAAAAAGTATTTCTTTGGATTTTTGTGATGATTACAGCTCGTTATTTTTTCAGTGCTTTTGAAAAGCTTCGTAAATGTTTGACGATTTTCACAAATCACAACTGTGTGTACAGTCGAAATTGTTTTGCTTCCGTATAAAAAAAAGTTAAATAAACTTTTTTTTATAAATATTTTTATGTCGCAATATCGAATGCTTTATGAAAATTAAATTTTTCATATTGCGTATATGTTTTATGAACGAATTATAAAATCTACTTAATGAATGTTTACGAATAATAGATAACATATTGTGATTGTAATATTCATTAATAATTTGATTATCATTATGAAAGCCGCATTCATTAAATTGCGACAGGATTGACATGTTTTATATGCGGAGTAATTGAATTTTAAAGTTACGCACATTTAATCAATTAAACTGTTATGTTATCTTTTATCTTTTACATCGTAATAATTATAATAATAAGGAAACACTGAAATCTTCTATTCATCTAAATGGAATAACATTCTTTTCAACTGTATTTTAATGGCATTTGAAATTCAACTCACAATTTTAACAAATATTGAGATAAGACGAGGTAAACTAAGTATACTTAATGAAAGTCTTGTTATTTCAATCATGTAAAATAACTAAGTAAATTACATTATTAAGTAAATGAATTCAGTATTCATTCTGTTAAATTAATTACATGCATTATTCAAGTAAATAAGTTGGTATGTATAGCGAATGAAAAGAAATTTTCAGCAGCAACAACGTTACAACTGAATACAAAATTTTCTACTTTCCATATCTGCTTACTATTATTTATTATTATTTATATAATAATATTTCCATAACAACCTTCCATTTTACTATACAAAATTATACTAATTAATAAACCCAAATTCTTCATAATCTCAGATATAATACTATTATCCTGTAACTAATATAAACGACAATATTTCTAAGGCTAACCATGACCCAAAACAAGCTTCTAACCCCCAAGCATTTTTCCACGTTTCTCGCGCGAGCTACCCGCACTTCAGCGTCAATACAGCATAAGAAATTCACGGCGATATTTCACCTCGAGAGTAAAAGAGACCGTGCAACCTTCTCTCTCTCTCTCTCTCTCTACAATGCAAACGAGCATAAGCGGGGGTATACGCTCACTCGGGTAGACGACCCGTCGTCGTCGTCGTCGTCTCCTTCCACCATCTCTCTGGTAAAAAATTGAAAAAAATCTTAAAGGGCAATTTGGGGCAATCACGGAGAAAATACCGCTCTCTTCTTTCCTCACCCTCTTCCTAGCAAGACGCAACCTCGAGTAAGGTATATATACATCCAACGAGTAAGAGAGAGAGAGAAACGCTCGGATTGTCAGCCTGACAAATACGCACGCGCGCGAATGCATTATCACGCGTGGTCGTGCAGCTCCGTCCTTTTCTCGTGAGAGAGGTGAGCTTGGAGGAGTAGAGGGAGGGAGAGTGAGGGCGAATTACAGATAACGCTTGGCCTCGCTCTTGCTCGCGCGCGTGCGAGCGGTAATACATCACACTCTCGGGCTTGTCGTTTGCCTCGTTCTCTCTCTCACTCTCTCTCTCTCTTCTTCTCCCTCTAGAGCCCGTCTGCACCGCTGGCATTCGATGGAAGCGGATTTGTCGCGCACAAAAGTCGTCCTTTTCCGCTTTCTCGAGCCATTACACTTAGTAGGTGGAGGCAGCAGTAGCAGCAGCAGCAGCAGGCGTGGGAGTGTATATATAGATATATAGATTTCGAGAGAGAGAGAGAGAGAGAGAGAGCGAGAGAGCCGGAGGCACTCCACCTGTCGAGCCTTCCTCGAATCCCTCCTCTCTCCGCACCTTAATAACTCTCGGCGCGCCAGCCAAGCTCTCTCCCTCGCCGCGTACTAGCTCGCTCGAATCGAGGCTCGCCGAGCTTTCAAATAATTTAGTTATCGACAAGCAAACGTTTTCGACGTTCCATTAGGCGAGGGGGGTGAGCAAGCGAGAGCGAGAGAGCTGTGTATAGGAAGCCCACGTACATGTGTATATATATGTGGGTGTGCAGTGAAGCCCTCCCGGCCCTTCATCGACGCTCAGCTCGCCTCTCCCCCTTCCTTCTCCGCGGAGGAAGAAAATCGATTAGGGGGAACTTTATAACGCGCGTTCGTTCGTTCGCTCGCTTTGAAAAAGCATATGCCATCCACCGGATAAATCCCTCGCTCGCCTCTCTCTCTTGGTTCTTCCCCACCACCGCACTATACTACACCAGTACTATAGAGCTCCACGGCTAGAGAGGAGCCACTTCGCCATGCCGCGTGGCTTTCTCTTCACTGCGCGCGTATACGCGAGCGCTTCTCAACTTTTCCCTCCAAAATGCCCACTCCTCCGCTCCCATAGCTACTACTCACCCTCTCTCCTGCGTTGTATATATATATAGATGTATATGTACGTGGGCACGTCTGAACGTATGAAATCAAAAACACGGAAAAAGTGAAAAAAGCTGCGCTAGCTGTGAGAGAGGGAATGAAAGCGAAAAATGTGCTAGAAAAAAATATGTGAGAAAGAAATACATATGCGAAATAAAACGAGGTATAATGCGGTGAGTGAGGGAGAGAGAGAAGAGCGAGAAAAATAGAAAGAGAAGAGAAAGAGACGCGCTTACGTATATATGTACAAGCTCTCTTGCGGGAAGGAGATGAAGGAGACAGAGAAGAAGGCAGAGAGAGAGAGAGAGAGAGAGTGAAGAGCCGCTACGTTGCCGCAGCAGAGCTTGCAGCTCGACGCGACGGGCTAAAAAGCACACCGGGAAACTTGAGCGCTAATCCAACGATAAACACATCAGGGGAACCTGCGTTTGCATTGCATATTTTTCGTTTACATAGCCTACCCCTACCTACTCCTCCCTTGAGCTTTTATCTCTCCCGCGCCTCTCCTCTCCTTCCATCTCACTCACACCGTCGGACGACTGTAAATCAGCGCGAGTGAGCCAGTCGCGTGTCACGTTGTTGCGCCGGCGCGCGAAGCCTCCTTTTATTGCACGATGCGAACGGCGTGCGTGCTGCTCTGACACTATACTGCAGCAGGCTTCGTCACTCATTTTTTCAGACCCTAGCAGTCGCCCTCGCGCATGCCACATAAAACTCACGTGCTCGCGTAAATCCGCGCGGACAGGCTGCGCACGCGAGGACTTGTCGCAAGTGTTTCGAGCGCGTTCTCCGAAAACCCTTTTTTTTTTAACTTCCCCCTCTTCCTCTCTCTCTCTTTATGCTCTTTTGCCGCGCTAGACAATGACGCGCTAGTTCTGCTGCTGCCCGTTTATTTTGCGCGACTTTTTTCTCGCGCACGCGCACTTTTTTAACGGGAGGGTGAGAAAGACATACATATACGTCCATAAAGAGAAAGCCTTTTGCATTTTTTGTCTCTCCCTCTCCCTTGTACACGACAGGCAGGCAGGCATGCATGCATAGTCGGCCGACATATAGCGGTAGCTTGAATTCTTTAATTACTAGTGTTTGTCGTCGGGTTTGCGCATTTTTTCCCTCCAATTTGTCGCGGATTTTCCATTTACGTATATGTATATACACGCGCGTACAAAGGCGATGTGCGCAGGCTTTACGAATCTAATTTGGTTTGGACTATACAGCTACTATACGTTTTGTCGCCTGTGCCATTCATCTTTTTCATGGTCGACGGTGGCGACGACGATGACGATTGCAAAAGAGAAAAAAGCCGCATCCTTGGCTTTTCGCGAGAACACATATACGCACGGTGTAAGGAGAGGGGGAGACAATCGCCGTTACCTTTTTCTCTCGCGTCTCAGTCGTCGTCGTCGTCGCTTATTCCTTTAACGCTCGGTACAATACCTACTTTACATGACGATGCATTTTTCAAGGCGTAAATACAATGCGTTCTTTGCATAAGCACAATGGCTTGCGCGCGTGCGCGTACGCCAGCTCTCGTTCTCTCTCTCTACGCTTCTTTACATAAATACGCGAGAATGCAACTGCGTGTGTAAAAGCCGAGCGCGAGCGGGAAAGACTCATTTTCGCGCGGCACAAATGCGCGCAACAGCCGCCGCCGCAGTAGTAACAGCAACAGAGGCCGCGACGCTATAACGTTTATTTCGAGGGCACAGGTTGCGCGTGCGTTGGGTTATGAAAATCTTATTAATTTTGTCCACCGAACGTTTATACTACTGCAACCGAACCTTTTTGTCGAGAGAAAGAGAGAGTCTTTGTAGAAAAGCTAACAACAATGCTCCATTCCGCGTATCGGAGTTGCTATATGTATATTTACTTTTCGATACACTCGCTCGACGTGTACTATATAAATATGTGTATTATGCATGTAATTCTCTCTCTCTCCCTCCCACTTTCTCGCGACACGTTCGACCAAACAATTCCCATGTATGCATATATGTATATATACGCATCGTCGATCGATGCTAATAAATAAATATATAAATATATATATACATATATGTGCAGAGGGACGAGAGAGAAAGAGAGAGAGAGAGAGTGGTCGAACCGTGCGTGCAGCTATGCAAATTTATGGTAGAGGTACACGTCAAATATGAAGCTCTCCCACTCTCTGCGAACTGGTACGCGCGTATATATCGATTGTACTTGATACACGCAAACAATTTTGATTGCTCATGACTCGTAAAACATAATGAAAACATGAAAACTTTGATTAAAACCGTGACTAAAAAAATGCGCTCTATCCCCCCTCATACCGCGGTATAAGCAGCAGTGAGCAAAATAAATTTAAAAATACGTATATGTACATTAAGTGCGTGCACGGAGAGGTTTCTATATACTCCCGCATATTAATTGATTTTATTCAAATAAACAAGTATGTATATACATACACACACTCTCATAAATATATATACTCACGGGAAATTGTAGGCCAGTCGATACCCCCGGTGCTCGCTTGTATTTATATATATATATATATATACACCTGCAGAGGACGATATTAAAACGGCGTGCGCCGAATTCTGGTACGCGTGGGAAGAGGACGACGAGGGGAGGAGAACAGGGAACACAATCGGGAAACGATGCAATCACTGCCTTGCTGATTTCAACGCATTTCGACGAGTGAGCGAGGTGGGAAGGGGATCGAGAGAGCGTCTCGCCACGTCGGCGTCGGGCGGTACAGAGCGCAACGCTCGTTATATAGGCATTGTACCAGTTACGTTAATTTGCGTTACGCTGTTTACTCTTCATATGGCGCGCTCGCGCGTTATGTATATCGCACTTGCATGCGCTAAAGCCGCAGCTTTGTACTGCGCGCTTGCTATGTGTATTATGTACGCTTGAAACATCGACCTCTCTCTCTCTCTCGCTCGCTCTATAACAATCGTCGAGTATTCTCGGGGATCTCCGTGTGCCGTGTGCGAGCTATATTCCGAGGATATAACGGAGTTCCTGATTAAATGCAACATCGGCGCGTAAGAGGTTTCCTGTTTATTCCATTTCCTATCTATATAGCGCACACGCGAGAGTCCAGCACGCGCGCGTATAAATTCTCGACTGAATTATGCACGGGATTCTCTCACCCCCTTCCCTATATACGAGCGCGAGTACATACAACCAGAAATCTCTCTTTCAGCAATAAGCCAATTTTACGCGCCCCTCGTCGTACTCTACTCTTCTCTGTTCAGGTGAAGAGCTGCTGGTGTTGTCTTTTTTTGTTGATATACATGTGCACTTGTTGTTGGCCTTTTTTCGGTACCAGTAGTAGCGTTATCCTGCTCTTCCTCCACCTCCTCTTCTTTTTAATGCCGCGTTTGCGCACGTTTATTTGTGCTGTATAGAACTTATACGTATTTGTACGTGGGGGAAGTAAACAATGTTCATTGGATCAGTGCGGCATGATTCGACAAGCGAATTTCGGCAACGCGAAAGCAACGACGACAAAATAATCCTGAATCGCCGATTTTGGAAATCATGTATCCTCTGAATCAACGAATTCGAATAATTTTCGTATGTATATATATATATATATATCCCTCGTAAAAAATTTTGTCGCGAACATATATAGGTTGCACGCGCATAGCATAGCATTTACTTATCAATTAACGATTTACGAGCGGCCTCGAATACACCGGTGATTGTATTTAGCGGCCGGTGCTTACGCTCGCAGGCGTCACACACATTATGTCGACACATGCACTCGCGCTTGGATTTTATTTGATTGACTTTGCCGGCAAATAATTATGCCCCTTTCCCGGAAAGTATCAACGTCAAGCCAGGTCGAGCGCGTAGAGTGATTATGTGATTTCGCGCTTTATAAAGTGCACGCCCGCGCTCGCGCGTCGGCAATTCGAGCAAGCGCGCGTGTTTCACCGAGGATATGAATTATATTTCCTCGCTCTGCTCGCATTCGTTCTCCCTCTCTCTCTCTCTCTCTTTGCCTCTCGCTTGCCGCTTCCTTTGTTTGCTCGTTCCTCAGCATTTATTTCTATCCGCGTGTACACACGCTCTGCTCTCTCTCTCTCTCTCCCTCTCACGGTGTATGCGAGCGCGTCCGTTTTTATTTTTCCCCCTGTTCCGCCCTCTCTTTGAACCCTTTTTTTCCCGCGCTAACCTCTTCATTCGCTCTCTCGTTAATTCGAGGCTTGCGTGCACACGCGCTTGTGCGCGCGTTTTCAAATGTTTTTCTCTCCCTCCCTCTCTCTCTCTCTCTCTCTTTCCAGCTCCACCTTCGCTCTTTTTTTTTTATTTTTCGCTGTTAGCTCGTGACGTCTGTGGTATAGCGGGCGCTAAAACGCTTCGCCGAGGACTCTAAAATCCAGGTAAATTGGACTGGTGGCGAAGGTCTTGCTCTCTCTCTCTCTCTCTCTCTCTCTCTCTCTCTCTCTCTTCTTCGTCTTTATGGTTCGTTACCGCGAGAAGAGAGGTCGAGATTAAAAAGCCGATCCAAATAAGAACTGCCACGTACGCGCGGGGGGGGGGGGGGGAGAAAGCATC
>JAWWEQ010000010.1:15417337-15532691 GCA_035583055.1 Torymus tubicola | reverse complement strand
CCCCCCCCCCCCCCCCCCCCCCCCCCCCCCCCCCCCCCCCCCCCCCCCCCCCCCCCCCCCCCCCCCCCCCCAAAGAGACGAGTTGAGAAAGAGAATAGCGAGCACGCGTTAAAAAGGGGATGACCTCTCGCGATACGCGCTGCGACTACTACAGTAAAGAGAAACGGAGTGGGGAAGGTGGTTGAACGGAGCACGAACACAGAGGAGGAGGGTGGGGGGAGGGGGGAGAAAGCATCATAGCGGAAAAGAGTCATAAAACCGATGCTTTAAGCCACCTTCCCTCTAAATCCGCTCCTTTAGGGGCGGCAAAGAGAACTGGCATCCATCTCTCTTCAGCTCACCCGTACACCCCAACCACCGTCTTCCACGTCGTCGTTCGCACTCATTCTCTTATAGCGGACTACTGCTCTCTCTCTCTCTCTTTCTCGCTCGCTGCTCTCCTCTGCAAAACGGGATTCGTCGCGCGCGTGACTTTCCGTGGCTGCTGCTGCTGCTACTGCTCCCCCTCTATGCCACGCGCCCACGTCGACGTTCTCGAGTGTTAACACGTCGTTCGGCTTTATGGAGATTACGTAATCCTGTGTTTTTAACCCGTCACGAATTCAACCTCTCTCTCTCTCTTGCTCTACGCTGGCCACTGCTCCATGTGATTCCCCACTCCATATAGTCTTGCTTTCTCTCCCTCTTGCTTGCACACACGCGTGTGTATATATATACGTGTATAGGTGCTTGATATATACACTCATGCGCGTGCGAGGGAGCGAGGAAGGGGAGAAACCTGGGAATTCGGGATAAGCCCTCCCTTTCCGTGTTACTGTCTTTCTTCCCCCCCTCCCTCACACCCCTTGCTTCTATGCCTATCTACACGCCTATCTCCATTGCGGTACTGGCTCTCGCTCTCGTACTACACATACTCACATACACTCCCGTTTGGGGCATTCTTTTGCTCTCATTGTCGCGCGTTCGCGCTATCTCCGGACCCCTGTAAATTTTTATTTGTCCCGACGTTTACATAAACTAAACAACGCAGCGAATTTCAAAGGCATGAGCGCCTGTACCCCTCTCAGCGTTCCTGTGTTGTTGTTGTTGTTGTTGTTGTAGTAGCTGACCCCCGCGGGAGGCCGGCCCAAGTACTCCCCCAGGTGGACGCATAAAAAGATTATTTTTTTATGTATGCCCCCGAGTGTCCGCCCCGCGAGTACACGCAGGTATATATATAGTCGATGTATGTATACGCGTGTGTACGTACACCTCGATTTTGCGGGCAAAACATATATACACACACACACACACACAGAGAGGAAAAAAACGGCCGTTTGTATCAGATTTTACGGGCGAAAGATGGAAAGTCAATGTTACCGGTACAGAACAGAGAAGTGAGGCGAGAGTATGGCTGGAATTCTAGTGGGAGCATTTAATTCATCGATTGCTCGCTATTGTTTCGAAAGCCAGAATGAACCAAGTTGAAAAAAAAAATACTCGTTTTTTTCTTACGAGTCCACAGTCAACGTCGTGACGTCCCCTTTCCTCTCGCGCACACGTCTTCTTCCTCTCTTACCACCCCCCTCCCCGCCCCCCCACAGTCTCCTTTCTCTACCGCTCTCTATCTCTCTTCCGACTCTTATCGACTGGAAGTTCATTACCGGGCTGCTGGAACAGGCGCGCGGGGAAAGAGGAGGCAAACTTTCGGGTCACCGAGTATATATGTAACTCCGTATACACAGCCACACATATATATATACACACAGAGGCACATAGGCAGCCACGTGTGTCTACGCGAAGAGAGAAAGAGCGAGCGAGACGCGCAGTAGCTCTGAAGTGTTTCGAAGGCGAACTTGCGGGATACGCGGCTCTCCTTTTAAGAAAATCAAATCCGAAATCCCTGCCTCGGCGCCGGTAAGCACGTGAAAGCCCGTATAAATAAAACGACTTCGCCCTGACTACGCGCTGTGCCGTGCGCTCACTCCCTCCCTCCTTCCTATCCCCTCCCTCCACATATACCCTCCACGCTCGCGCGCGCGCACGCCAGTACATAAGTAGGGTATATACTCGCGCACCCGGGGCACGTAGCAGTCCGATGTCCCAAAAATTCTATCCTCGACTTCCATGGCTCTAACGCGGTATAAAAGCGCTTGGCCCTCCCCCTCCTGAATCTCTCCCTCCACCTTTCTTTCCCAGAGAGAGAGAGAGGGGAGGGAGAAGGGATAGCTCGTGGTGAACGCGTGTGCGAGTACATACACACATACACGTGGAAGGAAAGCGCGCGAAATAAGGTCGCAAAATCCGAGGGAACGAGTGTGTGCTACCTGCAGGGATTACACGCTGCTGCCGACGGGGGAGGGAGGGGGGGTAGAGGCTCTCTTTCTCCCTTTTCCTCCCTCGCTCGTTCTCTTCCTTCTTCTCCTCCTTCCTCGTCGGGCAGATCGCCCGCAGTCTTATATAGCGTCCGGTAGGTGGACGGCTCGACTGATACGTGTGGGCGGAGGGGCTGGAGCGAGCGAGTGAACGTTAAAAGAAAAAATTTCCTTCGACCGCCGTGATAGCCGCTGGAATTATGTATGTGGAGGACTGACTATATGGGTAAAGGTGGAAGAATGTGCTATAGGTACTAAGTAAAAGTTATTTTGAATAATCGTAAAAACGTATTTGTAAAAGATTTTTCTACATTCGTTAGTTTGTCAATAATTGATATATATAAAGCTTGAAACTTTAACAAAAGGTTTATATTTGGCTCACTAGTGTTTTTATCAATTTCAGTATTTTTGTTCCGCAGTAGTATTGGAAAAAAAAATCAGTTCGTTAGCTATAAAAAATTAAAAAAATGGGTCGTTTCTGAATCTCGAGCGTATGCATTTAAATATTTTCATTTCGAAAATTTCTCGTTATCAATTTTCATTTATATTAGGCAATCTCGTTATAATACAGTATTACATTGAAGACAGGCGTGACAGTACGCCTAAAGTACAAATATCGAGTTTCATGAAATAAAAAAAAAAGGAGAAAAAGAAAATGGAGTACGTGGGAATATTGCCGGCACATTGTATTAAAGCTTTACAATTCGTGCGAGATTTTTCGAATCTGGCGAATCTTATAAAATAACCTGGAAAAGATATTGTACAAGAATAGTGTTAGAATTATTGAATTAACATAAAAACTAATTGATTAACATGCCTCGAAATGCTATAAAATTTCTTATTTGTTAAACTTTGGCTTATACCGTAACGTAAAAAATACACAAACACTCTAACGTTTATATTTACAAAGATCACGCAATGATTGTTCTTCCGCAAAATTCCACAGCACAATTCACTTTTCCGCAGGAAGAAAAATCAGAAGCCCAACCGTGTGATTCAATCCTATTAATCCGAAACAATAGACACTGGGCACTTCATTTGGCTGTGGTATTTCCGCGTGTCGCGTGCTAAACGAGCGCCGCCGTGCGCGAGTCGCGCGCTTTTGAGAATTTATCGAGCAGAGCCAGACCGAGAGCGAGAGAGAGAGAGAACGTCGCTCGCCGCGTCGCGCCGAGAGTGAGCAAAAAGGGCACAGGAATGCTTGATAGCGAATACTCTCCCTCTCCTACCCTCTCTCTCTCTCTCTCTCTTCCTCTCTTTCTCTTTCGCTACTGCTGCTGCTACTATACTGTACGGAACTACGGACCGACGTATCGGGTGGATCAGAGGCCGAGGCTTTTAATTATTTTTTGAAGCGACGTCGAGGGCTTCTGTCATTTTTCTCGTGAGAATTCGCTGCCTCCGCCCACCTCGCCGCGTAGGATGACAAAGACAAGAGAGACACCGCGGCGACAAAGTTTCGTTCGTTCGCTCGTTGAGCCCTTGGAATTTCTCTATTCGACGTGTTGTGCTTTTTTTTTTACCGTCGAAGCGAGCGAAAACAGCCAAGGGAGGAGGTAGAGAGGCAAAGGGTGAGTGTTGTTGGTTGACGTCATAAATATACTCGATTATCAGCGACGATAAGTAATCGGAAAATTTTAGTCAATACGGTGAGCACGTGTGTACGCGCGATCGCACACACTAACACATAGACGGACATAAATCCGTTCGGCTGGTACGCGAGAGCGCTAGATTCCGCGCGATACGTGCGCGTCGTCGTGATACATTGCGTGTATATAATTTTTCTTTTTTTTCGTCGAATTTATTACTATACTTTCGGATTTTTGGCGCACTATGTCAACTTATCGAGAGCTTTATAAGTGAATAATATAACGAACGGTAATTTTTTCTCCTCCCTGCTTTTTTTTTTATCAATGAGAATTTTCAATATTTTGCTCGACAGTTGTGGCGTTTTCGAGCGCGCGTCGTAAATTTAATTTCATTTGTAAAACGAAATTGTCGAGCAATATATAAATAATTTAAGTTTGCAAATAAGTATACAAGTATAATAAAACGAACGCTGCTGTCATTATATTACATCGTACAATTTACACGGGTTCAAGAATTTTCAAAATATTCTCAAAATTCGGTTGAAAGCTCTCTCTCTCTTTCGGTTCTGGAAAAACTTTTGCACGATAATATTAAAACATTACCGTTTTATTAATGCATATAATAACATACAGTTCCCCGTAATTTCGCGTTTCTTCAAACATAATAACGAAACACAACCCGCTGTGAATCAAAATAAATAACGCGCGCGCCCGGCGTATAATTCAAATTACAACAAAATATTTATCCTCCCGGAAAAAGCATCCACCTCCGTCAGCGACTAAACAAAAAAAAAAGAGAGAGAATCCAGTACTGCCACCACCACCACTACCACCTTCCACTACGGAAATGTTTGCGCAACCACGAGACCAATTGCGGAAGAAAACACAAAGCGAAATATCGCTTGCGCATAGATGACAAACGGAGCAATCGCAGCGCTAATTGATCGACAAATGCAGTCGGCATACACATGCACACACGCGCGTTTTCCCCCACACCGGGCATTGGTCTATAACTTATTGGAGATCAATGAACATAATAGACACAAGTTTTGATTTCGAGCGAACAATGCGGGTCAAAATATGTACACATCGATTCATTGGCATCCGGAACGTACGCGCACGTTGCTGCGGTATAGCAGTATAGCTGCAGCAGCCGCTGCTGTCGCACGTTGCACAAAACCTCCGGCCGATATATATGTATATGTATATATAGATATGCCCTCGCGCACGACACACACACACGCGTACACGCAAACGGACGTATACAGATTTCCGTTATAATAATAAACATCGGCTGGTGATATTTGCATGGTAGCTGCTATGCTCCGTACTCTCTCTCTCTCACTCTCGCGCGCGGATGTTTAGCCGCGGTTGAAATTCAATCGTGACGCGTTTTCCAATCACGGCCACTGTAACGACATCTCCCACCAATCCGCAAATGCCAATCCTGAATCGCTCTCTCTCACTCACTCTCTTTCATCTCGCTCTTTCTCTCGTACACACGCAGAGACTACAACACACATACACACGTGCCAGTGTCCACTGCCATTCTCTCTCTTTCTCTTTCCAGCTCTCCAAATTCGCCGGCGCCGTCGCTGTCGCTAGCTAGTAATGGCGCGCGGTATAGCAATGCGCGCACACGCTCTGCGGTTCTTTCCAGCCTTGCTCTCGCTATATCCTCTCTCTCTCTCTTTCCCTCTCGGTCCCCTCGCACGCGTGCTCGCGCCAAATGAAACTTCCGCGCGTCCGCGCTTGAATCGCTTGGACACAGCAGTCCAGAGAGAGAGAGAGAGAGAGAAAGAGAGAGAGAGAAAGAGAGAGAGAGCGAGAGAGAGGGACTCTAATCGAAACTTAGTTTACTTTTACAAAGCCAAACTCACGGTCGAGCCGCATACCGTAGGTAACCTTGCGCTATCGAAGCCCTCTGCAGAACGCTACTTCAAAAGATTGAGCGAGAGTGGGAAGAGGAGAGAGAGAGAGTGAAAGACGCTTGAAAAAGTTGGCCAGAAAGCCGATGGCTTTTCCATCGTCCACGAGTATAGAGCTGATGCTACTACTGCTCTGCTGCATTCCCCGTCTCTATCTCTCTCTCTCTCTTCTCGCTATACTAGCTGGACGCTGGCGTAGAGGGGGAAGTACGGAATGCTCGCTTTTATCTCCATTGTACATTAGGCGGATTACTCGGATGATCCGGCTTTTAATCGACGAAATTCTTATTTTATGCCCACTACTATACCGACGCCGTGAATACTGCACGTTGACATATTTTGCCACTTGGAGGAAAAGAGAAAGAGAGAGAGAGAGAGTACGAGCTTATACCGGACGTTCGTGAGCTCGACCAGATGAATCACGACGGATTGGCGTATGAGACTTTTTTCTGCTAAAGCCAAATGCATTAAGATGGTTATTAATGCTTCTGGAAGCTAATTTCTTTTACTTTAAATTCTATGTTGAGGGTCACACTGAAATCATTAATATTGTTGGGTATACAAGGCATTTGTTTGGATCAAAAGTAATCACACCGTTCATATATGGGCTTGCTCTCGGTCGAACTAATCATTTGAAGATTGGGTCGATCGAGTTGCTTAAGCTGGATGGCTTTTCACTCGACAAGTGGACAGCAAGTGAATCGCAATCCGCTCTTGTTTAATGTACATAAGGATCATCCGGTTCTATCTCGATATCACACATATCAACAAACTAAACCAGTATATCGAATGATCTGTGTGTATATTATTGTCCATAGTTATATCTGGATAAATAAAAATAAGTCAAAATACACATCCTTTTTTAATATGCAGATCGCGTACACGAATAATTTGTAGTGCAACAATAAATCTTTCACAAAATTCCTTCGGGATTCATAAAAGTTCAGAGATATAAGTAGAGAACATCTATTTCTGTATATTGAAAGATTAAATTATTCTTTGCACCTCGAAATACTCCTTACTCTGTTTTACACATTGCATTAACTGAAATTCATCTGCATGGCGATTCAGTATTATTATTATCATCTGACTCTTCTACTATACCAAATATAGCTTTCAATTAAGTACTCGACAGCATGCTTTATGAAAACTAGTATATTGCACGAATGATTCTACAATTAAAGCGTATTAATGTCAATGGAACGCAATAGCACTATACAAGATACACTGTATAACAAAGATACTTGATAAAATACCTCGGTTACGCCGAATTCTATGTAACCCTTCATAATTTCTCCTTCTGTACCAGAAAAAAAAATAAACAAACCTCTCGAAAACTCGTAAAACAAGTTCGATCATCGAACGTTTCTGTGAAAAAGCTACGAATTCAGCCAAATGCTACTTCTGCTACACACGTACATACACACACACGTAAATGTATCTATATATATATTTGTACGAAACCTCTCGCAGAGTACACAGCAAGTGCACGGTAGAATAGAGAGGAGGAGCAGGAGGAGGAGGAGGCCTCTTCAGTGTTTGTAGCTTAGCCAGTCTCGCTACCAGTGCTGCTCCTCTTCTCTCGGTTTTTGTGCCACGGGCGCTTTAGCCGCCGGCGTATACCTCGTGCTAGTGGTAGTGCAGCAGTAGCAGCCCTCCATCAGGAAAACGAGCGAATACCTTTTTGCGCGGGCGATCGCGTACGGTACGCCGCCGCTCTAATCCTTTGCGGCCGCCAAAAGAATGCGCCGACCCTGTTTCTTTTTTTTTTCCTTCTCTTTCGTTCCCTACTACTCGCTTGTGCTGCTGGGCTTTCGTTCCTCTCTCTCTCTCTCTCTCTCTCTCTCTCTCTCTTCTAGGCATAATATCCGCGCACCGAGCGAGTTCTAGTAGAAGTGTATATGTGTGTGTGTGTGTGTGTATACATGGACGAGTGAGAAAGAGCGAGTGAATGTGTAGAGGAGTAATAAGAGGACCGCGTTCGAGCTTGGCCGCCGGAAAATCTGACGGGAACGGATGTTCGCCCCAAATCCTTGGAACCGAGTTAAAGTTCAGCCGTTGCTGTGTATAGATGTATAGGAGAGAGGTGGAAGGTCTCCCGATACTCGGGCTAGAGAGAGAGAGAGAGGACGACGACGACGGCACGCCAGGCGATAATTAGAAATTCAGCTGAAACAGTCGAACTTGCGGAGTGCGCAGAGATATATACTTGGGAATTATTGTGAATTAATGGGGAGTTATCGCTGTTAAAAATATTAATTGAATTTTATGTAAATGCAAACAGCTGCGCTCATGCTTGTCGATATCTATATAGAGTGCGTATAAGAAATTTTATGTAAAATTGGCTGAAACGTTTGATCGTGATATGTATACGAGCGAAAAAGGGATTCAAAAGTATCGCAATATCGTGACATCAAAAATTTTAATTAAAGTGCTTGGAAAATGTTTTAAAAAAATCAACGTGTAACGTGTAAAAAACGACTACGACCGAGCAATTTTTTTTTAAAGCACGAACGTACATCCCACTGATTTATTATAATGCATACACTTAATATATTGACGAATTGCCAGCCTGTCAATAAATTAAATTTAAAACTCATTGTACGCTCATCACCCATACACCCAATATCACGAACCTGACAACATTGAAATAAAAAAAAAAAAAACAAAAAAATAAAGATCTCCAACACTTTTTGCTTCCTCATTTTACTCATCAGTATTCCCTTACACACTTTTGCCCGTATAATAAAGCAAATCAACTCTCTCTCTCGTGGATTGTATACGCAAATAAAGAATCACCTACAACTCGATGTAACAGCGTGGCAACGAGCCCTTATCGGGCGACGCCACATATACAACCACGCGCACACACATACAATCTCGCGAAATTCGTAAAAAAAAAAACTCGCGAGAGCGGGTGGTAGAGCAAACCGGGAAGGGGTTATTACGAGGCTGTCGTCTCGTGTATCACGCGGCTGCTCGCGCGCGTTCCCGCTTTTTCCGCGTCCTCCTGCGGATTTACGTCGGTTTGTATTTCCATCGAAAGCGAGTGCATCGGAGTCTCGCCGGACCGTGACTGCTACTACTACTACTACTACACAGCTGCACGTCGCTCTGCCGAGTTTCAGGTTTTCGAATCTCTTTGCCGAGCTTTTTTCACTCCTCTTTATCCACTTCCCCCTCTCACGCTGCTAAAGTCGTCCTTTTCCTTCCTTTGCCGAGCACGCGCGCGCACGCTTTTCCCTGCGTTTTTACCTGATTTTCTCCCCATACATTTTCTCTCTCTCTCTCTCTCCCTCTCTACTGTACCGACTCGCCGCCGTGCCGCTAAATATAAGACGGGAATTTCTCCTGGCAGCTGTGGAATGCAAGCGGGCGTGCGCACCGTAAGCTTTTTCTCTCTCTCTCTTTCGCACGGCTGGCAGCTAGTCGTGATGCTTTATTTTTAGCGAGCGTATATAGCTACTGTCGGCGCACCGTGTACCCCTCGTTAATGTCAATTCTCCGGCTGAGTGTCAAATATTTATTTAACATAACGGGGCGCCCCCGTCCGTATCGAGATTTTCTTCAGGCCGCGTGAGAGATGGCGTATATAGACGTGTGTGCGGGAGATGAAAGGTTTTCTTTTATTTTTCCAATCGATAACTCGTATTTACGCTTTAACTTTACATCAAATATATAAAAAGTTTATAATTAATTACCTGGTATAGACATTATTATTTTATGTGTGATGATTCTAAAACGAAAAATAATAGTTTTGTTTAATAAAGTAGGAAAAAGATATCGAAATGATTTTTCCCTTTTTTTTTGAGCAAGTAGTAACAGGTGGAATTAGCCAGACCTACGCTATATACAGAATGCCATTTTACTTGGCGAACTTTAACGGGGGAGCTTCTCAACTTTCTTCAAGGCTAAACGAGCGCAGCGTTCATTTTTTAATTCGCGATTTTTTTTACTACATTAAAGATCGGGTTACTACAGACTTGCACCCTCCCTCCTCTTACTACTACTACCATCACTACACCAGCCGAGGTCAGAAATTCTATATCTTCCCTCGCGCGCTAGATGTTCTTCCTCTCTCAAGATACATAACTTTAAATTACTCTAGCCGGGGGTAAAAATTAAGCTCGGACCGTACGGTGGTTTCAATTAGCGGAAATCGCTCGAAAATTGACGTTTGAAACTTTACAAATAATTACGGCCGCGCTACGTAGCCCGCTATACGGCTGAAATCCGAACGTACTACATTTTTCTCTCTCTCTCTCTCTCTCTTCCTCTCGAGTTCTCGCTGCGTGCCGCGTAATTTTAAATTGAAAGCTTTTTCTTTGAAAAAAACGGACGATACTTTGGCTTACTCTTTTTGCCTTGCCATGGCCTGCATATAGACGTCCAGGCGAAATTAAAATTTGCGCTCGACTTAAGCACACACAGAGAAAGAGTGAGTGAGAGAGAGAGAGCTAGAGTTGGAAAGTATATATCTCGGGCAATTTTGCAAAAACCCGCGCATTAGTCACGAGTCGTTGATCATTCAAAATACAATCTCTCCCCGCGGCCAGAGCGAGAGAGAGAGCCAGAGATGGAAGGAACGAAACGTGGAGACTTTAATTATCTGTAAAACAATCAAGTATTTAAAGGGACGTTCAATTAAAATCCGTACTCGCGCGTGCGCCGAGGGTCTGAAGTGCGCTCTTATTCGCGAGATTCCCCGAGAGTAAACTTAATCAATCATGGAGGCACAGTGAGAGAGTGCGAGCAAGAGAGAGAGAGATAGAGAGAAGCAGGACCAGAGACCGGCCACTCTCTGATTTCATAAAATTGAATGCACCAAATATATCTCTATTAATCCAATTCTCTTTCATTCTCCCCGCGTGCCAGTCGCTCTCTCTCTTTCTCTTTATCTCCCTCTGCCTCGCGTTATTCCATTCTTCGCGTTTCCCTCTTGTTTCTCCCCCTTGCGTGTCGCCTCGCGCGCTCGTCTCATCCCCCTCTTACACACATATACACAGACGCACACATAGAGCTGCCTCCTCCTGCTCTTCCTCCCTCGCTCTCGGAAATCCCGAGCCTATTTTTTCGCCGGCCCGAGTAATACGTCGTCGGCTTGTTTTTTCTTTCTTTTCTTCTCTCTCCCTCTCCCTCCCTTATAGCCATGCGAAGGAAAAGGGAGGGAGGCGAAGCGAAAAAGCCACTGTTTTCCCTCCCATCTATTCTCTCTCATTCTCCTCCGAAAAAGGCCTCACAGCCACACTCACGTGTTAAAGGCTGATGCCGCGCTCGTTCCCGAAGCTCGCACGCGCGCGCGTTAAGCCTCTCCCTCTCTCCTATCCCTGTTCCGTAGCAGCTATACGCGAGTTAGTCTCGGTGTTATGAAAATTTTATCCGAGCCCTCTTTGCATACTCACCACCATTCCTCCCTCTTTCTATCTCTCACTCTCTGTTTTTTTTCCTTTTTTTTCACCACAACCCCTGCCTATATTCGCGTACACTCTCTATCTTTCGGCGTGGGCCGCGTGCGAAACCAAGCAAGGCAAGCAAGCAGGCGCTCTCTCTCTCTCTACCTGTCCCACGCCATTTTTCACGAGCCGAGTCCATTACGGCGTAATAGCATCCGATGAATCACCGTGTTCTCTTAAGAGCACGGTCGCGCGCGCGCGCGCGTGGTAGCGGCGACGAGACAGAAACCGGCGGCGGCAACGGCGGGGATTCTCGCGCGCACCCTCGAGCGCCGGAAAGATAGAGGAGAGAGAGAGAGAGAGAGAACGCCCGAGTAGAGGACCGAGAGATAGCAAAGACGTGTAGTGGGGGAACAAGAGGAGGTAGAAAGATGACCTCTCACGGCTTTCCCTTTAACAAAATGCTCGAAAGCCCCGAGTATGATTTTTCTTCGGCGGCCATAATGCGATCATCTCCCCCCTTCCCCCTTCTCTGTCGCCGGTCCTCTACAGTGCGACGATGGGACGTGACACCACTTGCACCTGAAGAATCGGATCAAATTAAATAACGGCCGGCCGGACGAAGGTTACCCCCCATGCTTGCCTCGCGACGACGACGAGCTAGCGAGATGTGTCTACCCTCATCCTGTCATCCCTCACTGCTTTTACTTTTCTTCTCCCAGCCTCTCGCTCTTACTTACGCTCAGCTCCCTCGAATATCTTTCCCCCCCATACCCTTAGTCCTCTCCTCTTTTTTTCTCTACTCCTCATCCCGAGGGCACTGCTCATGCGATAAATGTATTTCCGAGGGAATTTTCGTATAAACGAGTGAACGCTTACGTGCAATTAGTCACTCGAATGAAGCTCGGGCAGTAGCGCTTGAAAAGTTTCCTACTGCCCTTTTTCCAGCGCTTCTATATACACCTATATACACGTATATTTATATTTGCAAGCGAACCGCGCATACTCGCTCCTAAGTGTTATTCAGATTTTAATCCAGCGCTGAATGTTTGAGCTTGCGCAATGGCTTTTGTTTTTAAGAACAGAACTATACGTACCCCGCGAGCAGGCAGCAGCAGCAGCAGCTTTTATGCGCATAGTATGTATACGTAGCTAGCGCCGAAAATCTTACGTATGCAATTTTAATTTTAACACAGCTGCAGCGGCCGGGGGCAATTTGTTTTGCGCGCGCGCGCGCACGTATGAGCCGCCACCACTAGCGTCGTGGCGCGTGTGCGTGTATAATTTAATTTTTGAGAGCATTATGAGGTCGCTCTTGAAAAATTAAACGCCGTGCCGCGCTGCTGCTGCTACTACTGTCCAGCGAAAAGCGAATTTCGCGCGGGGTCGCGCGCGCGCGAAAGGTGGTTAAGCTCTACTACCTTAATACACGCGATGAAAAAAACTTTTGATAAATAATGAAGTCGCGGCGTGTTCGCACATACACTTATATCCCTTTGTATCCTCGCGCTCGATTTACTATATTTTTTACGCTCGCCGCGGCTGCACGAAAGAAGAGCACCTCGTTTCGTTGGTTATAATTAAATATTCAGTTCCTTTGCTTGCTACAGACGCTATACCGACGACTTCTTGTGTACCTCGCGAAGGAGAAAGAAGATGCTCCTACCCGGCTGTTTATTAATTTAGAAGTGTATTTTTTCCGCGTTAGCCAGGCAGCCCTTAAAGTCCAAGTATCCGTTTAAAAGTAATAGAGCGTCAAAGCTACAGCTCTACCGAGCTTGGCCTTTTCTGATTCTCCGCTTCCGTCTGCGCAGCCCAAGCTGGGCTCTTTCTCTCTCTCTCTCTCTTTTCCTCTTGCTCCCTAATTATACGAAACTGCAACTCGTGGCTGTATTTAAGAGGGCTTCTTCTCTCTCTTCTTCTTCTTCTTCTCTTTCTCTTCTCTCTATACTACTACTGCCACTGCTATATATATATATATATAGCTACCACCGCTGCTCACCACCCGGCGAATTATCATGATCAAACGAACGCGTCTTCTCATTTTCCGCAACTTGTTTTGGCAGCGCCGATGTCTTTTTTCTAATTAAGTAATTATCGGCGGCTGTTCATGCCGGTCGATTCGCCAGCCGGATGCGAGCGAAAAGGTAGAGGAGTAGAAGAAAAAAAGAGAGAGAGACCGAGTTATACGACGCGGAAGGTGCTAAAACCCTGGCGTAATAAAAGTAAGGGCAATAAAGGGCGATAACGCGCGAAATTTATTTGAAAGAGGAGTAAATCCATATAACCAGTGCGAGTAGTGCGCGCGAAAGAGGCTAAATAAAAGGGCAGAGGTGAGAAATCACGCGCGCCAGATTGTGTATATATATACACAAACACACACATACATGGTGTAACACAGTGTGCAGAGAAGCTCAGTGTGCTGATGCCCGATTAATGAACAAGATAATAGTAGATAACGCGTCTGCTCCCTCCCCAATGTAAATATAAACTGGTTTTACGTACGTAATTAGTTTTTAAAGCAGTGGGGGTTAATTGATATTCGCAATGTAACATTAATATTCTCAACCTCTCCCACGCTCTCTCTCTCTCACCCCTTACACTATTTCCTATATACACACAAATCCCACGTTCGCGCGTAAGCGTCACTGAAGTAGGAGGGAGGTGTAGCCACGCTGCGACATATTTGCTCGCATTTGGAGGCAAAACGCGGCGAGCCCGCCGTAATAGCGGTGGCGTTAATAAATTATAGAAATACGTTCGACGTAAATGGACCTGTAACGCGCGCGCGCGCGCGAGCGCTCCACCCTTGCTATCAATGCATACATGCAGCCACTCTCTCTCTCCCTCATCCCACTCCCTTCCGCCATCGAACACGCGCGCACGCTCTAGAACTCCGCTATATGTGTATATATACTCTCTCTCGCTCAACGCAAAAAGGAATTCGAGCTGAATGGCTTGCTCGGCGCGCTCGTATGCATACATATATATGTATATACAGTGCGAGCACAGGGCTGCATAACCGAGCGAAATAATAAAGCCAGTAATTAATTTTAGCGGGCGACGAGTGATTTGTTCGCCGTCCCTGTATAGTTTCACCATTTCCCCTCTTCTCCTACCTTCTATATATACACATAAACTCTCGGATATATATACCTATATGTGTATATATATATATATATACGTGCATTCGTGCTTCTGCAGTTGATGCTTGCATTATACGCGGCTACCAACGATCGACTTCTCGCGAAAACAGGAGAGAGAGAGAGAGAAGGGGACAAAGAAGTTGAGACGCGCGCGCGACGGGCAGGCACGCGAGGTTGGCTTGAAACTTGCGTAAATTGAAAGCCGGTTGCTGACTGGCCGAAGCTGTAGGCGGTATATATAGTGTACCAGCAGCAGGCGCGTACGCTCTGTTGCTAGTACTACTCTGCTCCGCTCTGCACTTTCGCAGTTTGCACTTTATGCAAGCCGATTCCTTTCGCCTTTCACGAGCGCTTAGCTTATAACTGCCATAACCAGCGCGCCCACCGCGGCCGCCTCTGCCACTTGGTCGTTTCGCGAGAGAGAGAGAAGGGGAACGCGTGGTATGGTAACCGAGGTAGCCTACGTCTGCACAAGCGGTGGTATGACTACGCGTTAGCCTCGCTCGCGCTGATTAGCGATAAGGATTACAGCAGTTTTTTTAGTGCGTTTGTTTTTAAAGCGTATACGTGTCTATGAAAGTTTTTTGCGTTTGCCGAGGAGAAGAGGAGAGTAGATGGTTTTGAAGTTTGCCGGTATTATGGGAGGTTTAGTTTTATGGTGTTTGATGTGACGAATTTTGCTTTTTAAACAAAAACTTTCACAGGTTGTTAAGTGGCTTTTTTGTAGTTGTTTGGAGATTTTTTGGAGAAATTTGAGGGTCGTAAATTCATCTTTAGAAAAAGGAAAAGCTTAAATGTCGATAGCAAACAACAATATGTCACCTTTTTTTTTTATCGTGGTAACATTAATTCGCATTAGTACATCATAAAACACTCACGGTTTACTATTATCGACCTTATTTTTTTTCCTGTTCGAGAGCTAAAGCCGTGATATTCGATGTTCCATTTGCTCTCTGAAACAAAGAAACATTGACACAAAGATAATTAGTTTCGCATTGGCAAACTTTTGACTAACTAACTGAATTAATCACGGTCAGTAGCTTTGTTCTGGATCGGGCATGACACTAAAATTGGCCTAGTTATTGAGATCATAAATATATTTTTAATTGGGGTGGAAGGGATTACGTAAACGTGACACAGATTTATAGATAGGTCGTTATTTATAAATAACCTCTTAATCGAGCAGACAATCGTAAATAATTTTACGAGTCATTTTACTGCTGACTGGTCAAATATTCAAATGAATTTAGATTTATCAAATATATTACGATATAATGTACAGAGGTACTTCATGCTACCTGTACATATATACACGCATATATATTAGTGTTACACGAAATTAATATTACATACGTACAGCCCTACATCCATATTGAGAGTAGAATAAATATTATTGTTTGTATTATTAGCGGTAAGGATCCATTTGATGAAAATTATTAAATTATGTGTAAACAATACTGCAAGCGCATTGTATACGAAAATTCATATAATTATTTTGGATAACAGATGAGCACGTACGTATTGCTTTGGCTTTACCGGTAACTTTGCGATTGCAAAATTTAATTATGATGAAAATCAGAAGCAAACCAATTTAGAGCTTTTAGGTAGTACAATATTGTACATATAATTTTGCAATAGTTTTATCAAGTTAAATTTAGCTGGCATATTATATATATATGTACAACATAAACGTATAGCTATGTTTCGTAAACAAGCTAATTATTTGTAACATCTTAATGAGCTAAACGATTTGCGCCGTTAGTTAAACTACAAAAGATAACAGACCCGGTGAAGTTCAAACAACGCACTTGAAAAGAGTTACGCCATTAATTAAATTACGAAATCCGAAGTTTCAAAATGTTACAAAGCCAGACGTGGCGCTCGCGCGCTTCCCCGAGTGCTTTATTAACTTTTATTGCTCTTCAGTGGTCTTTACGAGCGAAGAGATTATTTTGATTTAGCCCGGAAAAGTTTCGCAGGCGCCCGCTCAATGTACCAAAAAGTATATACGCGCAGTCTTTCTCTCTCAAATGTATATATAATGTCCCGTGACTTCCTACTGCTCTCTCTCTCTCTGTCTATATCTCCGTGTGTATGTTTGTTTATCTCCTTCTCCTTCCCTCTCTCTCTCTCTCTCCCAATAATTGCCGATAAAACAAACAATTACTTTATAAATTCCGAGCGTTAGCGCGGCGCCGGCGTCGCAAACTTGGGCTTTGGCGCGACGCTCAAAGGATAACAAAGTGGCGGAGCAAGTCGAAGCGCACGCGGTCGGGCGCTGAGCGCGGTGCCAAAGTAGCTGCCAGCTAGTGAACTAGGAAAGACTGTGGAGAACAAACGGGGGTGGGGAGGGATAGGGTTGGCGATAGAAACTGTGTGAGAGAGAGGAAGAGAGAGAGAGAGAGAGTGAGACAGTGCGGTACTTGGGGTATAACACACTGTCATCGAACTCTCGATTAAGCGGATGCCGGATAAAGGCGCACGCGCGCACGCGCACCGGTTATAGACTAAAACAAATATTTGACGCTTGAAAGATAGAGGCTCGAGATGAAGGGAGATCGGCAAGAGAGGGGTAAATAGGGTGAAGGAGGAGGGAGGAGGTGTCGAAGGGGGGAGGGGGCGGTAAAGAGTGGGCGGTAAAGGTGGGGTGGTGAGCTTAAGTCAATTAAATAGTTTGAGGGTAAGCCGCCTACTGTGGAACGAACGTCGCACTCTCCCTCTCTCGCTTTCTCTTTCTCTCTCTCTCTCTCTCTCTCTCTCTCACTCTCTTCCTCTCTCTCTCCCTCCCTCCCTCTAAGCTCCCGATCTCCGGCTTAACCCAAAAACTTCTCTCTGCGTAAACTCCCTCGTGCATGAATATCTACTTCCGATAGGAAAAGTTACCGCCGTCATTAATTATGCCTGATGCGGTTGTTCGCGCAGACCCGCATAATCCCGCGGCATACGTTTTCCTAATACCTCGGGAGATTCCCCACTAATACACGTGTATACACGCAAGCTCGCGCGTCAGCGTGCGTATACCCCTTGTATATATATATATATATACATGTGCACCTTCCATCTTAGTCGTCTAAGTGTGCGTGTGCACGTCAGCCTCAAGTCTATTCGGGATATATACGAAAACGTCGGTCTACTCTACTACTCTCACGTTCTACGTTGGTACATATATATATATATATATATATATATATATACATATACGCGAGCGACGTGTCCCGATCGGAACGAGAAGATATGGCTCCTCTATACTGGTTTAGCCGTATAATTGCCGGGTATATATTATAGACGAGGGGCTGGACCGGAGACTCGCCTTGCTTTTCCATCTGATGAAAATGGCCATACCCCTGATTTGCCGAATTACATTGCGCAATCCAGTCGTTGTTCTTCTTCCCCGTTCTCTCAATGAATGGAAAGGGGGAGAGAGTGGACGAAAAGCTACTACTCCACTTTCGTTGCGCGCCCGCGTAAAAGCACACAGAAGCCACTATAATATGCTCTTATTACTTTTGTAATTAATATGATATGTTACGGAGGGGTTTTACTCAAGGAAATGCTCTCTCTTTCTCTCTCTTTCTCTCTCTCTCTCTGCGTCTCACGCACATTAAACAAATTGTATTTATCTCCTCTCTGTGATTACGCGCGGGCCGAAATTTCAGCCACTCTGCGTTCATTAGAAGATTACTTCCTAATTGCTGGCCAACTATAACTTTACCGAAATTCTACTATATTATAATTAGTTGTTGATAATTATAAATGCTCCCACATAATCACTATAATTGCTTAAATAAAAATAGATTGCACATTAAACGTAAATATCTATATAACCTTGTCGTAAATCGCAATAATATAACACATTGAATTATAACATTGAAGTATATCACGATTATATATACAAATAACAAACGCAGACAGCATTCTTATCAAGAAGTTACTCAACTAAAAAAAAAAAAAAAACAAGTCAACTCTGTATTTACTTAACATTGTTTCACCACTGGCAATCACCTCAAAGCAAATTCTGATGAAATCACTCGTGCTCGAAGGACACAGAATGCCGCCATGGCCACTACGTGGTTGTATATACATATATATACATATATCTATCGAAAGCGTATGTGTATATATACGCGCGATCACGCGCGCCGAACCGTACGCGCTAACTAGTTTTAATACACGCGGAGATGCGCGGCCGGCTAAACAATGCAAACTGATTAGCCGAAAATCAAGCGCCAATAGACGATGATGGCCCCCCCGATGCGCTTTCGACCCCGTGGGGACACTGTACACACGCAAGCTAGTATATGTGTATCACGGTCGCAGCGACGAAAATTTAACCTCCGTATATAGCCTAAGCCGTTGATAATGTTGCCTCTTGTCCGTTGCGAACCGCCGCATGGTCTCTCAAGGAATATTGTCCGCCGTAATGATATTTTATCGGGATCGATGTTGATGGAGAAGTAGAAATAAAATGTGACGTAGCGTAAGAATGTGTAGTCGACAATAATCGTATTAATAATAATAATAATAATAATGATGAATGTATAATAGGCATCTCAAATAGAATGTACATTCGATATTGATTTCTCTGAATTATATTAATGCAATGGCATTATAGAGACTTATTTCTACAGTGATTACTGAAATTATATAAATAATTAATTAACTTACAAATCACCGATCGATTCGTTACGATTAAATATTAAGATGGTTATAATAATATTATAAAATATTTTATGGACAATAATGTTAATTTAATACAAGAATAATTAAGTTTGAATGTAATATTCATTTCGAGCATTCGTTTATTAAAATTATATTCATAAAATTATATTCTTAATCATTGTCAGTATAAAATACTTCATTATATCGATATTGTCGAAAATTTCTTTTATACAAATATGATTATATTATTTACTGATAATTATTTATGTTTGCCATTCTTATAAGTCAAACATCTATACACTTAATTACTGATTGGTCTCTTCGTTCATTTGGATGTATATCGTTTACGTTGCGAAGGTAATTGTAAATTATTTATATTAATTAAAAATATTAATTACAACTTTAACGTTAATGGAAGTTGATACTGTCATTAAAGTTATAATTTTCAAAAATTAAAGATATGCGTGTAATTGATTTATTCAATGCAAAATCAGTGTAAAATTACAGCAAACGTCACTTGAGTTATTCCGTCATTTAAACTCGCTTTTGCCAGTGAACAGCTCTTTGAATACTGTAAAAAAATACTACGTTTTTACAATTGTAATTTGAATATCATGATAAAGAATGTAGTCGAACACGATGCTGACTTTTAAGAAATTTATAAATTAATTTTAATTGAACATGAGATATATGATAAAATATAATCAGAATAATTTAAAAAGCTACTGAATCTTTTTACAAGCATGTATGCATAGTAATTTATAATTTAAATCTCTTCTAAAATTTAAAGACAATGTTAAACCGTTGTAACTGTATCTCACAAAAGCTCAACAATATAACCATGGCTTTACATCGAAAACTGCAAAGTTTCGTAAACGACCGATACACAATGTTTCGAAAGTCAACCTTTAGCTTACATTAGCCCATACAATTAGGCGCAGTCACTTTTGTGTTAGTCCAATTAAGTAATTTAGCTACAGCTTCAATTAATTCCACCGTCTTAATTAAACCGAATTAGTTACTTTCACTCGGGCAATTTTCTTAACAGCTTCACGATAACAATTAATTTGTATCTGTTATATTCACGTGTTCGCGCAGATAATCTAACTACATCTACATCCGTATCCGATAATCACTGCATCCTAACCCGAATATCGATTAATTCCAATCTTCAATATTTCCATTCATCATGAAAACACAACGAACTATATGTACACCCCCATTCATAAAGTTTCAACAAGCCCAGTAAAAGTTACTCACATGGCCGCGTGCCGTCGAGAATAAGAGAGAGAAATCCTTTTACCGAGGGTACGTACGTATATACATTGAATTTCCAGCAAAAATAATGTATGAAAACTCGCGTAATATATGGCCTTTCCAGAGGCTTTTCCTTAAACGAAAAGTCGTTTCCCCCGGACGCGCGCTTGCGCTCCGAGACGACGGTACGTAGCACATGGGGGGAGAGGCGGGGGGGGAGGAGGGTACGTAGTCTCGGAGGTCCCAGCGCTGCTCGCGCGTCAAGGCTTACCTTGGGGAGTGGTATAACAGTGAATAGTTTCCGCGAACGCGTAGAAATAGAGAAGTCCGTCAGGCTTGGAAGGCGCTAAAAGGGCCGGAACTACGGGGATCCGGTTTAAGTTTGGAGGGCGCGCAAGCGCGCGCGAAGCAAGTCGTCGTCGTCGTCGTCGTACTACGCGACACGCTTGCTGTACCACCTACACGTATATATACATATATATATATACACACTACTGTACCCTCGTCTCTCTCTCTCTCTCTCTCTCTCTCTCGCTATCCTTTCGTCGTCGCGGACACGAATACGAGCGCGCTTTCACGAAGGCTGGTTAAAGCACTCTATTACAAACTTCTGTCCACCGCAAGTGAAAACGATCGAGTGTTCCAGCTCTCTGCGATGCTGTCGTCGTCGTCGTTGCCGCCTCCGCGCGCCTTGGGATTTTCGTCAGAGAGTACGCGGCCTGCTGACTCTCTCACCGTAACGCGTGATTGCGGACGCGGCGACAACGACGACGAGGACAGCTCGGTTTGTACGATTTCAGGCTGACGGGAAACGATTTTGTAGTATCGAGTGATTGCTATACTATATATATGTGTTATATGTATATATATCTATAGGAATATGGGACAGCTCGCGTTAACGATTTTTTGCGCTTGGCTACTCCCTCATCGGTTTCCGTTCGAACGCGGCGAGCTGGTTTGATTGTTTGCAAAGGGCGAGAGGTTGAAAGGCCATCCCCCCCTGTTCTCGTCTTTTATCTCGGAGAGTTTTTAATTTACTCGCAGCTCTCTGGCGTTCGGTGTGTAAGCAAAACAACGCGCGTATATGTGTATCTGATAAATTTTACCAATCGAATGCAGTATACTCGATCTTTTATTAAAACGACGCTCGCGTTTCCATTGGCACTTTATTCTGTCAAGAGTAGGTATTCCGGTAGATTTTTAAACTTTGCAAATTGAAGTGCGATATTTCGATAAATATACGCAGACAAGAACATTTCTGTGAAGTGTAAGTATATATAGATGTGAGTTTCGAAAATATCCTCGAGCTATTTCATCAAAATATTGCCTCGTGCGTACATATGTATAGTAGATTTCGTGAATTGCTGTATTCAACAGGTCCATAAAAAATGTCTATGAAGCAACGTACTATTTCGAATATTTATAATTTATGGTGAAGAACTTTAATATGTTGTACACGCAGATGTATATTTCCCCCTAGAAATGTTACTTGAACCTCTCTTTGCTGTTCCAAGTTTTCAATGTAAAATTCCGTGAATTCTTTATCCATTGTACATTTTTTGTTTCAAACAACTTTTTTTTTTACCTTTGTCAACGCTGATATTTGAAAGTGCACAGCTCTACGTTTGAAGTCTTTTCATTTTTATTTCCGCTTTTAAAGTGTCATTTATTAATACAAAAACTCAACAATTTTTTTCCCATCCTGACATGTATTAATATACATCAATTTTTCACTACAACCAAGTATTTATTAAAAATATTTCTACTTCCCGATTTTCCACAACTTCATTCTATATCAACTTTGTAATATTCTCATCAATTTTTACATACCGCACATGTAGTAAATTATAATAATATTATTTATAAATGATAATATTCATTCCACCATATATCAATCAAAATCACCGTTTGGTAACTAAACGAGCATCAGAAATCCTTTAAAATGTAATTCGCCGTCACAAAAGGAAAATCCTCCCTCCTCTCTATCGCAGTTATCACAAAGCACTTTAACAAACAAATGCACGAATTTGACTTCCAAAACGCTCGTGCGATCGTTCTTCCAACCCCTACCTCCTCATCCTCCTCCTCCTTCTCTTCCTTTTTCTGCCTATTTCCCTCCACACCGTACCTATACAGAGCTTTCGATCTATGCTCGACGCATAAAGCTCTCGGCAGCGGTAGCAACGGCTGCTACCGTCTATACGTTATTCGCTCTCTCTCTCTCTGTCGGTAGAGAAAAGCGAAAGGAAACCGAGAGAACGATTCGCGTATATATAGATATATATAGTATACACGTGTATGTGTACCGCAGCCAATATTTTTCTATAGAATCGCCGCGTAAGTGGCCGGGATTTAACTAGCTATACCGAGAGACCAGGCCGCAACCGTGGTTTTATAAATTCGGTATATTCCGAACTTCCGATATAGCGCGTACGCAGAGGTGCACATCCGTGTGTGTATATACGTGTCCCCCGCACTGGTATGCGGTAGTTACCGTTCGACATTGCCGTTCCGGTTTTCCAAAAGGCAAGCGAAGCGCAATGGTTGTATGTATATATATATGTATATTGAGCAAGCGTGTGAAAGCTGTCGTGCGTTATGCGGGACGCGCGACGACGGAATCAGTCAGTTTAGTCGAGCGCGAGATTTTTCGAATAAAATATCGAGTGCCTCCTCGTATATAGTCGTTGCTGCGGTGTGAGGCAGAAGAGCGGCTCGTTACTAGAAATTTTAGTTTTGTTTGCGCATTAGCATAATCCGACGAAATTTCCGCTCCGTTTGCTAGAGGCCCACGCGCGAATATAGCGCTTGCATATACGTATATATATATATATGTTCATTCGCGGTCAAACGAGTCGCACACTTGTTATTTCTATAGTTATTCGATTATTCATCTCGGAGTTGGTGTTTGCTTTGGACTGGTAACTAATTATTGCTCCGCATAATGCATACAGCTCTGAATTAATTATTCCAGCGCTATATTTGTATAAGAGTGGAAAAACTACTTTTCTCGCAGTTTCAGTACCTCGCACTACTAGTTTTTTTCTGAAAAACATTTAATTTTTTTATATTTTTATTTCACTTATATCGCCGCTTAGTAAAAGCGCAATTTACACTCTGAAAAACAAATTAGCCTTATAATGAGGTTCGAATTACAAACGAGAATGTTATACATTCGCAATTTGAACTGTGTTGATGTTGGAAACTGCTATTGCTATAAAAGCAAACAAGTATATATAATATAAACGCACCGAAGCGTCTATTACAATTTCAAATTTAGCATTTCAAAATGCTTCTGAATAAACTCTCGCCGTACTATTCTAAAAGAAAACCTTTTTTCCCGCAATCCTCGGTCAAAGCGCGCACTTACCCGCTGCATAATATCCCCTCATCAGCAATAATCCTCCAGTCCACCTAACTTTTTTCCCCATTTTGCTTCGATATCTAATAACAGCGTATAATCTCTCGCATTATACACACACACAACGTACGTGTGTGTATATAATAAACACACCATCATTATTGGAAGAAAGAAAAAGGCAGCTGCCAACACCATTAACTCAGGGCAACAAATTACCAGAGATTGCCGCGTGTGCGCCCAACCGCGGTCCCCGCGCACGTGAAGTTGCAAACGGGCTCTCCGCGCGTGTGATAGTATAGTATGTGTTGGTAAAGAGGAGAGAGAGAGAGAGAGAGGAGGGTGAGGTTGTGCGGCTGTAGTCGCTTCAAAACATAACCTCGTATATAAGTCCTATTTGTCGCTACATGCCATGCGGCGAACCAAGGTCTCTCTCCCTCTCTGAGCCGTGCTCCGGTACTGTACTACTCTTGTATATATACGAGCGCACGCGAGAGCTCGATGCTTTACGCGAAACTTGCCGCACACCTGTGTGTGTGTGTGTGTACATGTGCATGCGCAAACCACCAAAGTCGAGTTTAATCTTGGCCGCTTGTAATGCGCAATTAAAAAAGGGCCGTGCATCATTGCAGGATTAGAATTCCCTGCGTGTATATGTGTGTTCTAGATTATAAACAGCCGTATATTTCTCACGGTACAGTGTCTTTGACGTATACAATTTCCTATGCGATATACATTTTTAAATAGCAGTAGTTATATTTGTTCGCTTTTTTTTATCAATAATAAGTATATACCCATATCTCTAATTACTACCTCTTTTCTTTAATGTTTCAGGTGAGTTTCATAACCAACATTTTTGCACGCAGCGATCGGTTTTATACGTGAGTAAAACACCCATTAATATAAAAAGCGGTAGTTATTAAAAAAAAAAACTTATAAATATAAATGTTTAATGTATAAAGCGGAAACATTTATAAATACGAAATGAGCCGATGACAGGCAATCAAAGCGGTATAGAGTTTTTTTATAAATATACGTAAAAGTAAAAAAAATATAGTCGACGATGAATCCATCAACCGATTAATTTTTTGCTCACTGCTAAATAAATCACGTCTAAATAAAACAATTTAATAACTTTACAATTGAATCGCATGATATATATACAGGGGCCTTTGTCACGCGTTACGTGTATAGCTTTTTTTTACATCTCTCTTTAAGCGATTCGTTTGAACATCATCTGGGAATGCAATAAATTACAGTCAGAGGCGACGTAACAGGCGTTTGCACGAGTGCGAAAAAGCGGATCTGATTATAATTAGTATACATTATATATATATATATATTGTTAAGCGTCTACGCGGACAAAGCCATCGACGTTAACGAGAATTGAAAATCCAATTAACTCAGCTCGCGTGTGAGACGACAACTCTGCGCGAGAGCGCGCGCGGTTCTGTCGCGTTGTATATGTCGCGAAACATCGGACTCAAAGTTACTCTCGCGCGTGCGGGCGTAGAGTATATGGCGTACCGTATACGCGGCGCAAAAGGCTATACAATACAGAGAGAGATAGAGCCTCGAAATCTCTGCAAACGTCGGAGGGTTGTACGTATATATACGCCAGCGGCTCGCTAGTCTCTCCCTCTCTCTTTCTCTTGTACGCGCAAACGGCAATGTAATTGCAACAATTATGCGGTTTCTCATAATCTTTCTCTCTGCTCCCTCGACTCTTCCTCGGTCTACATGTAGAAGCGCGAGAGAGAGAGAGAGGGAGTAGGATAAAGAGAGGAAGAGAGGCGAGGCGAGGCCGAGTGGATTACATTTCGCGCTCACGCGAACCCCGAGACACGTCGGGCGCACAATAGACGCGTATTCCATAAATATGTTTGACGGCAGGGGCTCCTGCCGGGAGACTAGGGGGGAAGAGAGTAAGACAGTAGAGAAAGGGACGACGCGTGCTGCACACTTCCTTTGAAGGTCCTCCCCAGCGCACTCGCCCGAGCACAGACACACATGTATACATACATACATACATACATACACGTGCGCTTGGTCCGCTCGCGGAAGTTTCATGCAGCTCTCGTTCCTTCACGTCGGACGTGCATTTCGCCTTTGTTATACGAGAGAGTACATTCCGCAAAGACTTCTGTCTCCTTGCTCTCTCTCTCTCTCTCCCTCTTCTTCCTCTATACTCTCTTTCTCGACACAGTACCGAGCGGCTGCGCGCCGACGAAGACATTTGGGCAAAAGACGTAGGAACGCGGCATGAGCGCGGCGTCGACGGGACCCAAGCTCGCGCGTGTGTCTTTATACATGTAGCACGCTGCTGCTGCTGCTGCGCGAAATAAAGCAGGAAAATACCGTGTGCTGTGCATGCGCTCAGAGGGAGAAGTGGCCGAGTAAATTGAAAAAAAGAGGATGGAAAACAAGCGAGTACGCGCGCAGGTATATAAAAAGAGAGACTCTCGAAGAGTCGACGTGTATAGGATGGAAGAGAGAGAGAAGTCGAGTGAGGGAACGTACAGTATGCAGCAGCGCGTCGACGACTACAAGATCCGACGCTGGAGAAAGCCGAGAGGAAAAAACAAAGCGAGCCACTAGAGCACGGCGAGCGCGTGTATATATATGCACGATATGCACGCGTATATAGCAAGCGAGCGCGAGTGAGAGAGGAGCTCTTTTCAACGCCGAGAGTTCCACTATGAGAGAGCGCGCTGAAGGATCGGTACCAACCTTTCGACCTCTCACCTCTCTCTCTCTCTTTCTCTTCCTCTAGTCGTTTATGCATCGCACATTTCACCAGAGCAACGCTGCGCGAGAGATGCATAAGCTCTCGCGGAGCCGCACTCGCACACGCGGAACCGTTTACCCCGCGTGCAACTTCGCCTTTGAACCAGAGAACATACCTGCAGCCTCATCTCTCTTTTTTACCCCCACTCTCTGCTAAAACTTCCATCCTCTCGAGCATTGGACTACTAGCCGACAGAAAGAGAGAGAGAGAGGGAAAGAGCATGCTGCAACTTTTATTTAATATGTGTATACGTGTAACTTTAATGCGAGCTCGTTAAACGCTTTTTGCGTCGAGGTTTTTTTTCTTCTTTTATTCCAGAAGGGAGGACGCGCGCATACGCTGCCTGGCGTGGCATAGAATCCACGCACGTTAAATTGTTTTGCGCGATTGAATAAATTAGAAGGAGATAAAGAGAGCACACAGCGGGTTTTTCGGGTACAAAGGTACGGTGGTAGTAGTAGTGGTAGCTTTACGTCAGGGCGTAGAGCGCGGAACGTGTAAATTGCCGTCGTTGAAGAAACGCGAGCGAGCACGAGGCAAAACATTCCTGGCGCGCTTGCCGACGCGCGAGTAGCGCGCGATGCGATGCCTTTGTGTTTAATTAATGTGTTTGGCCGCTGCTGCTGCTGCTGCACTGCTGTCTCTCTCTCGCTCTCTCCCCTACCGAGCTATATGTTTCTCGGGGAATTTTCCTAGTTTGTTAATATTTCGCGTTTTTAGCTCACGAGTATAACGTATATGAATGGGGCAAAACATGCACGTGGTATAGGGGAATGCAAAAAATCGTATAATTGCTCTGCCGTTGTAAGTAATTCGGCGACGCCACCGCTGAATGTCTCAGTTTTACACGCGTATTTAGTCAGCAAAATTACAACAATGATGCGTAAGATTAATAATTATCTTCTTCGCGTGTTTCTACGCGACGCACCGCCCTCTGACTTTACATCCACTCTCTCTTGCTTGCTTGCTAAAGTATCATGCCAAGTCTTCTATAAATGTCTCCTCTGCCTTCCAAATGCAAAATTTTCGAATAACATTGTCTCTGACAACTATGAATGAGCCTGCCTGTCTGCCTCTCTCTCTCTGCCTCTACAGCTCACATACACACAGAGAGGAAAGTTTCAAGTTGATTGTCAGGGAGAGACGACGATGTCAAGTTGTTCTACATACAATATTACGTTGAGTTCAGCCAGAGCTAACGGGGGGAACGTTCGAAGTAATACGTTCCGCATGAAAGCACTTTTATTCCCGCGTCAGTTTACAAACATTTATTAATGCGAAAGTAAACTGTTCTCTCTATCTCTCACTCTTCCTCTTTCCCTCTCTCTCTCTCTCTCTCTCTCTCTCTCTCTCTCTCTCTCTCTCTCGAACGCATATACTGGCGATGCACACTTTTCGAAACTTTCGTTAGTCGGGACGCTGTATGTACGCTACGCATGCGCGCTAAATTGTCCCGAGCAGTACTGGCAAATATTAGCAAAATTTTCGTTTAACGCTAGAATTTTACAATGGCGCAATTATTTATTTTGAAATGCAAAGTTTGGTCAAAGTGTATACCAAAGGGAACGTGAATTTCTGCGGATTATATACACGTCTATATATATATATATACACATGTAAAAATAAAGCCATCGAATTAAACTAATAATCCGCAAGCGAGCTGCGAGCTTTCCCAGCTTTAATTGAGAGGTTAAAAGCGAGATAGTGGGCGGCGCGGTGTACCGTTATCTCGGCTCTCCGAGGGAATCCTCGTGTACAAATTGTCACGCCGTTACGTGTTGTTTTTTTTTCTGCCCCTCTCCTTTGCATTCGGCCGAGAGCTACACACAAGTGTACCCGCAGAGCAGTTAAAGTTCTCCGGACGCTCGCGTGCATACACCCATCCCCTCATCGTGTATATACATACACACATGCACACATACTCCGAATACATGCATGTACTATATACCAGGATACGAAGCCTTTGAGCGAACACGAGGATCGCGCCCAGCGAATTTGCAATCGCGGCCACTGCCAGTAATGACTCGAAAAATAAACAGAAAACAGAGATAGAGACTGGGCGGGACACACGTAGCACCACACATATATATACATACAGATACAAACAGACAGACAATAGAATTGGCCGCAACGGCCGGAAGACTATCGCGCTTGCAAAGCACTGTAGAATGGGGTATAGCGGGGGAGAGACATATTACGCAAGCCGACGGCGACGACGACGCCAACGACGACGACGACGACGACGGTGCTTTGTCCGGCTTGCATGTATATATGTATACACGTATATAGCTGTCGAAGTGACGCACCGACACGTCCGCGCGCGTGCTTACGTGTTGGTCAAGTACGTGCTCCCGGAGCGCTCGGCGCCGCGGGCAATTTCATTTACTTCGAGTGTTTTCCAGCAAATAGAAAGGAAAGGCGCACGCGCGCGAGAGAGAGAGAGACGGACGAATGGACGGACGGTCAGTCGGACTCACCGTCCAGTTCTCTTTTCCTTCAGCTCGCGCGCATAGACGTCGTATACGTACGCGACTTTCTTTGCGCGCGCGCGCGTCTCCTTATCGCTCAGTATCTGCCTTTCATTTTCCCTTACGCCTCCGTATTTTTTTTTGCTCTTCACTATCCTTCGATAGAGATTCTCTTAGTGTATATATAGATCTATCTCCTTCGTCTCCCTTTTCCCGCTGCTTTTCTTCTTACGCCAGGGGCGGCGAGTAGCAAGCAACCTCACTTCTTCTTTTTCACGCCGGACGCGCACGTACGCGAATAATCTCTTTGGGCTTTCGATTTTTTTCCTCTCCATTACGAGACGTACACCACTACTCTGACTAGTGTGCTTGGTAGAGGGATAAACGCGACCCGTGGGAAAAGGAAATCTCTAGGAAATCACATACTGATTTGTGATTGGATGAGCTTGCGCAGGCGCGCGCAAAAGTTCACATGCCAAATACAGGAGCGCCAAGCTTTGACGATTAGTTTGCAATTAGCATCTCACTTTTGCCTTGGTGAAATTAGCCTCCTATCGACACCGTTTAATTTCGAACTGTTGGAGAATTTCCGCCCAGAGTTGCCCCTCCTACTACTTTGTATACATACGCGCATGTGTATATGCGTCAGGTTTGCAGATTTTCTACATCACAGACTTAATTACAATCAAGCCCGAAAACACTTTGCTCTTTTGAAATTGATTACGAGTTAGTTGGAAATTATCTGATACTTCAGGATTTCTGGGTGCAAATCTTTACTTTTAGATAACAAAATTAAATAAAGATACAACAAGGAGAATAAAAAAGATAGATAATTGATGTTAAAGAATTGAAAATTCCAAAGTTTGGCTGTACTTGTTGAGGATTTAAAGGTGCCAGTGTTCCATTTGAATTAAATCTGTCTAGCTATTAATTCTGCAAACTAGGGACTTTTCTTGAGATAACGGTAGAATAAATTCTTTGACGAAGCTCGTAAAGAACATGACAGCGTCTACTCACGGAATTGAAACTGAGGATAGAGTCTAGATACGATGCTGATAGAGTATTACCAGGAATTAACAAAGGTTATAAAATAAAAATAATAATTTGTATACTGAATCAATGAAAAAAACAACTATCACAACCACTAAAGTAGTCAAATACATTTAGTAACAATTCACGGAAGGTCTCTTAATGCATGTAAAATGCTCGGAAGAAATATCATATCATATCTGATTTTGCGATTCGCAGGCCTATATGCAACCGTGCACTAACAGGTGATACTGCTGGCACAGCTAAAGCAGTAGATGGTGCCAAAGATACTAAATGAGATCTTGATGGAAGTCAAAAACATACTTGAAAGATGAAAACTATTATTCTTCGTAAAATCCGATAGAAAAAATGGATTGATGGAAAATTAACTTACAGAGTACTGAGTAGCTGTAACTTAATAAAGAAATACTGTTTGCCGTTACGCTGTATTCCTTCAACAAATATTAGTTGCGGATTAAAGTTTCCTGTATTTATTCTTAAGGTTAACGTTGTACGAGTTATGGGCAATATCAGATTCGGAAAGTATATAAACGAACAGAAAATACGTACGATACATTAATTTCTTCCAGTTTTTCCTTTAATCTGTAAGATCATAGAAATTTCAATACAAATTACTTATTGAAGGTTGATGAATTTTTGTTAAGAAATTATAACAACTGTACTATCCATCAAAACAGCATCATTATTATGAAAATTGTATATAAAAGCAAAGTTGACAAAAGATATTAAGAGCAAACCATATGAGAAAATTAATTACCAATGAATAGTAAAGAGATAATATCATCGATTATTCACCTCCTAAGAATTATAGGCTTTGTCACAAAAAATGTAGGAAAAATAATTTGTGTTTCTTGTTTATATGGTCAAAAAAATGGAAGATATATTAAACGTGCTGTCACCTGTGGAATTCAACCAATTTGTCACTGATTATGAAGTATGACCGCATCAGCATTACACTTCATCTACTTTCAATAGCAGCAACAAAATTCGTATTGCTTTACAACATCAACATCTTTATCTACTACGCTCAGTCATTTATAAAAAAAAATCTTATATGAAATTAACATTGTAGAAATTGATAAAATATTAAAATGTTGGCTTTACAAGATTAATCGAATGGTTTGGTGTACGTTATTCAATCGCAAATCTTCGTAGATTTGATTGATATTTCAGGAAATTGGAAAATAACTGATAATACTGGCTACTTTGACATGTAAATATCACTGGATAATTATTGACTTTGCAGTAGACTATCGTAAAATTATAATCAATTACAAACACGAGCTTGTTCTTGCAAAGTCTAAAACTGATATAAATGCTATTGTGCAAACACAAGCTAAAGAGTACAAAATTATTCTGGTTAAAATTGAATTGTTAGTGCCACATGTTATATTACCTGACAAGCATAAAATACGTTTCCTTCGGAGCTAGACTCCGGATCACATTACAGCACTTTAAATAATTAAAATATCGAACCAATTACAATAATTCCGATTCCTTATTTTAAATTTTCTATCTATCTAACGCGTTTATTCTAAACGCGAATCACAAACTAAATACAAATAGTATTGATCAAAATTAATATGCTTTATTATACGATTTGTCTTTAATTTTCAAATTATGAAAAAGAAATCAAGAAAGAAAGAAAATGTAAAGCATCACTTTTAGTTGTCACTAATTGTTCAAAACGTAACGAGTCTCTGAAGTACATTGAAGTATCTTGAATGTTGCTTTCGCCACATAGCTTGTAAATAATTGCATCATCATAAAATATTTGATAATGTCACAGCAAATGTTGTCCTAATAGTAGATAGTCGAGTGGTAGAGGATGCAAAACCGGCCTAGTTTACCAAGTCACGTATACAAGTCTGCAATCTCTCTTGAACTCTAAACACGCACTTACGTATGTATGTGTGTGTGTGCTTTTCACGCGACAATTGCAAAGGGAGCGAAACTCATTTGCGTTAATTTTTTAGTGCGTTTAATGCTGCTATAATTGCGAGAGGGCTGATTGCAAATCCTCGACACGACGTAATTTCAATAAAAATTAGCCTGGAAGAGTTTTCTAGCGAAAGGATGGTTTCCTGTGACTCTCTTGCCGAGTAAAGCAATTAAATGAATTTTCAAGGCTCAAAGTAAATAACTTCAAAAAGCGGTTTTGTATCTTCCAGATCCTTTTATATATGTATATACATTCAACTCGTTCCAGTAACAGACTAATTTATTCAGAGAATAAAATAATTGTTACGGAAATTTCGTTTTACATGAAATATACAAAATAAAAAATAAGCGTAATACTCGAAAACATAATAAAATACAACAAATATTCAGCTCGTCGTCCACGTGTCTCTATTCTCAAATACATTTCATTTAATTTCATATACGAATTACGAATTATTCAAAACCACATCTCATGCTCTTGTTCTATTCACTGTACCGCCTTAATTGCGCAAAAAAGTGCAAAACCACTGGCATTCACCCCACCTCTCCCCCCTTCCCCCTCGGTACAGGTTGCATGCCAGCCACCGCTCGTACATTTTTCCCCCGAGCGTTCGCTTCATCCCGTAATCACCGTCGACCAAACAAAATTAATATCCCCACAACTTGCATAAGGCGTCCGTCCGCGAACATATCCGAATTTCGGGCACGCGCGCACACGCGACAAATAGGATTATTTGCGCAACACTGCCCCTCTTTGAATTTCGCTCATTGCGGACACCGCGCGTATACATATATATATATATATACACACACACACACACATACTATGCGCGCAACGCTATACGACTCGGTGACGCGATAACTCCCACTCTCTCTCTCTCTCACTCTCATCAGTAGCTGCTGCTGGTGCTGCTTGTGCTACCGGTGAGCGAACGCTCGCGCGCTACTATACACATGACTCTGTGCTTCTGCGTCGCTCGCGCAGTGTCTCTCGCGCACGCGGGCCAGTTTATTTTGAACGTGTGTATTACACGCATATATCTATATAGAGACGCGGACTTGTGTGGTGCGTTTCCTGAATGTGCTGTGCCTTATATATATAGCGTATATATATAGTGAGAGTCGCGGGTGTGTTTATATATATATATATATATATATATATATATATAGTGTACGACTTTTGCGTGTTCGCGTTCTGTTTTTTTTTTACTATACGGCTCTCGCCTCTCTGTAACAGCTATAGCGCACACAGACAGACAGCTAAGTCTGTTTCGTTCGAGAAACATACTTTCGCAAGAAAGTAGTTTGCTGCAGTGTAACTTCGTGGCGGAAGAGGAAGAAGAAGAGAAGAGGAGGTGGAGAAGGACGAGGAGAGTTTGCGTTGAGAGCCGCTTGAATGCCGCGGGGAAGTGACATGAATGGTAAATAAATTTGGCGTCCCGTAACTTCATCTGCCCGCGCGCGCGTGTTTATATATATATCTATATAGGAAAGCTGATCTGTTACGGCCGTTTTTGTGGTTGTGAGCTTCTTAGCTGAATCGATGCATACGAATGCATTTGTGTGTCTTTGTTGAACGTAAACATCTGGTTAAATATTTTTAGTGTTTGCTCTTCCTATACCGGTTCTTACTAACCGGCCTTGTTTGTCAATCATCATGGTATGAGGTAATGACTCTTATTTTTATAATTATGAAATCACTAACATACACTATACTTTTTATAAAAATTCTTTAACAATACTCCAATGATACTACCAACAACAACTCGAGATTAATAAAAAAAAAATTGTAACCTTCTCTGCTCGAACATAGAAAGTATTTGATTTATCATCGTATAGCTTCTAACGACATCCCACTTGACACGTATTTCAAGACGAGTTTCTCTCTCACGATGATTAGTCATTCTCCCAAAAAATCTTTCACTCGACTATTAGTATTCCTAATTACGGTAGACGCTAATAAAACACTTATTACCACTTGAGCGAGTCGCGCTAAGCAGTTCTGCGAATATTCCGCGACAATATATTTTTATTGCGCGTCAACTGGCGAGGCTCTATTGATATATACTCTCTCAATTCTCTCTCTCTCTCTCTTTTCCTCTCGTACCAATCGATACCCGCATAAACAAGCAAACCGGCAGTAGCACCTCGAGCTCCCTCTCTTTCTCTCAATACAAGTGACACAGCAAAATATGCTCGAGCGAACATCACCTCTTGCCCGGGGGGGTCGCTCGCTCGCCCGCCCGCGCGTGAGAGAAGCATCAAGTCGGCACACCGGAGAAGCACCTTACGTGACTCTTAATGTTTTTTCACCGGCGCTCGAGCTGAAGCAACACATTTCTCTCGCGTCTTATTCGTTCAAGTATATATATATATATATATATATATATATAGACGACGACTACAACTACGACCATCACAACGGGTGCAAATCTAGCCTCGTCGTCGTTGTCGAGGAAAATGGAATTCCTCGCGCTATTCATTCGCGCTCGCCGTTCGTGCCTTCGTACGAGTGCTCAGCCGCGCCCTCTCCTCTCTCCTCATGCATACTCACGGCTGTATACGAGAGAGGTAGTAGAAGCAGAAGCAGCCTGCATTGTCAGCAGCACCCCGGCCGAAAGGGTTGCGGCGGCGGCGGCGGCGACGCGCTTCTGAATTTATAAAGAGCCCGCGGGGAGAGGGAGCCGTGCCAAGATATCGGCCAGACTCTACGAGAGAAAAGGCAGGAGGGAAGGGAGGAAGTCGAGGGAGCAGAAAAAACGGAAAATTTGATTCGACTTGATAGGGGGGCGTCGTCGTAGGTGAAGCCGGGGGGCCGAGCCCCTGCCAAATGCAGTTTCTCGCGAGAGAGAGAGAGAGAGAGAGAGAGAGAGAGAGTGGCTGTGTATGCAGCGACAGAGTACGCGCAGCCTCTTTTAGGAAGCGACTTCCGCTTCCTACTACTGGCGCTTTCGGTATCGGGGGAAATAAGTGCAAGCGCGTCCCCCTCGATACGAGCGGGCCACGTAAGAGGCTCTCTCTCTCTCTCTCGCAAGTGAGAAAGAAAGAGAGAGAGAGAGGAAGAGAAGATGCGCTGACCTACATCTCCTGCACGGTATTCGCGCGTTCCTTGTGCCTTCTTCTCTCTTTGTCCCTGCCAATATAATAACAAGTCGCGGTGTGTGTGTGTATAGATGTACATAGAGAGGCGAGAGAGAGAGAGAGAGCGCCGGTAGTCTTAGGGGTCTCCTACGCCCAAAGTACTTCCGTCAATGTTCGCTATTGCAATTTTCGGGCCTCGCGAGAATGCGCGCCACCCTCGACGTTGCTTCTCTCTCTCTGTCTGTGTGCTTCTGCTCTCTGGCTCTTCTGCCGCGCGTAGCGTTAGCTCGCACGATAGGAATTTATAATATTGGACCGCTTTCAGCGCGCCCGGAATTTGCTTTTCCATTGGCTGCGCGCGCGCGTGTACACGCGCTAGAGCTACCTAGAGAGATACGAGAGAGAGCAAGAGAGAGAGAGAGAGAACGTGCAATCGTTTTTAGTTCGCAACTATTTCAACCTCCTCTTGTCCTCTATGTGTGTATGTGTATGTCGCGCTTGTTAGCGTTCTCGTATGACACGCGATGTCGAGTAGCGATTTCTCATAAGTGCGTGCCACTACGTTATGCTGAGGCAAAGAGCTGTGTATACGGTAATATATATATAAATTGATGGAATATGAGTAATTATTTCGTCCATATTCGTTACGCGCTCAAAGTTAACGCGAGCGCGCGCGTAATGCATTTTCTTTTGGCTTATACGCGTCGAGAGCGAGTGCTGTAATTTGGTCAGGTGGAAAGTGCTAATTTTCTCTCATATTTTTCACATTTTTACGTAAGGTCGCTCGAGCTCGAAGTCTCGTCGTGAAAAATTCCAAACGGCGACGGCTCGGCTGCGCGAGTTGTTGTTACAGAATTTGTACGAGCGCAAGCGCACACGCGACTTTCACTGATTAGCGTGTGTATAGGGAAAAAATGCTCGTAAAGTGTGACGTATCGGTGGATTACGCGGGACGTTGAATGTATATTATAAGATAAATATGTCGTCAGTTTGAACTAAAATATTTATGCTTGACTTATAACTGTATATAGTGTATAAACATCATATTCGCGCAATATCCGATACAAAGTTTGGGAACGATATTATTAAAAAATATCAAAATATTTATCATTAATCTCCAATTTCATTGCACATTATTAAATAAGGAAGCCAAAGCCGAATATATATAATAATTTTCAGAGCAGAAACTATACTGTAACTTTTTCATAATGTTACACAACAACATAAAAGTATATTTTATAATTTAAAATGAAGTAAAGCATTTAAAAGCGCGAAGCATTGAATAACGAGTAAAAATTCACTGTAAACGTTATATGATGTTATAATCAAATTTTATAACAGTCAAGCGTGAATGTTTAATGTTTTCATTATCCGTGTATTTCGCAAAACAACAAAATAAAACACATATCGCGTCATTTTCGCTTCAAATATTTGCGGTTCCGATCGATTTTTCCTCTGAACTCTCTGAACCATCAGTCAGCTTTATATAATATATCTGTACCGTACCACAAACGTTTATATCGTTACGAGTTTATCAACGAAATTTTCGAATATTCCTCTTTGCCAACCTGCGTCAGCAGCGTCGAAGATCAAACTATAGTAGCACACGCGCGGTATAGTCTATACCCGCGGCTTCATTATTTCGGTACTCCGCGAAACACCTCTTAGAATCCGATCGAGCCGCGTGAACCAGAAAATCTAGACGTCATACAGGCAAAAGAAGCAGTAGCAGCAGCAGCCGCGAAAGACACGAATAATATTGCCACGCTACTTCTGCCGCCTTTGAAATTGAGTTTTTCGCCAAATTGATGTACTCTCTCTGTCGTTCTATGTATAGCTCGTGCAAAAGGCTACCAGGCTTCTCTACGAAAAATTTTAAACATATTTCAAGACTCTTATATGTACAAGGCAGACATACGCGGCGCTATCTCGAAATCTCGCGCGTGTAGGTACGTACGTACGTATAGCGCGAAACAAATTGAACGGCGTCTCGCTTGTAAAAGTGGATTTCGCGCACTCGGCTTATTACACTCGACGCGTGTATTATGTCACACGTCTCGCCGGCGCGTTATACGCGTTCTACTCTCGTATATACATATATATATACGCTTTTCCGAGTCTCTCTATGTGTATATATATATATATATGTGTGTGTGTCGTAAAGGCCCGTAAGAGCGAATTGTATAATCCGGCCAATCTCAGCGGGCGCGCGCGCGCACGCTTGCGCAACGCGAATCACTTGTGACGCGATCAAAACTGCCTCTGCCTCTGCTGCTGCTGCTGTATGGCTCCACCGCAATCCTCACACAAGTTGCTTACGCTCGTTTCGCGATTTCTACATATATATATATATATATATATATATATATACAACCTCGCTGGCACGTGACTTACCAACGCCGCGTGACGATTCTATAGACGTGCGCGCATCCCGAGACTACTACTATGCTACTAGTAGTAGTAGTACACGTGCACTTGAGACTCTCATTCTTCGACCACGCGCGAGCTTCACCTTTCTAGAGCAGAGCAGAGAGAGAGAGAGAGAGAAAAAAGCAGAGAGCGGCTTGAAAGCACAGGGAAAAAGCGAGCAGAGGGAGGGAAAGAAGAATGCGATGCACTTAAATGCATGAGCGGGCGCGAGAGCGGAGCAAGCGTTAGCGGCGTGTGCGAGAGCGATGGCCCGCGTAACTCTCTCTCTCTCTCTTCCTCTCGGCTCGAGCGAGTTCTATGTACATCGGGCTCCGGGCAATTTGTCTGAGTAAATTCAGCCGAGATGCCGGCTGGCCGAGCGATTTACAAGTCGGCCATTGACTCTCGCGGCCTGCCTGCACTGCACATAGAACGCTCGATCTTTGACTACCGTTCAACGCACACGTATAATAGCCGCAGCCGCTATATATACTATGCATGCTGCTGTATATATGCAAGTCACGGTTGCAAAGAGAGAGCGTGTCTAAAGAAATCGAAAAATATAACCGGCGAATTTTCGAGTTTCAAGGTCTCGCATATATGTGCGATGTCGTCGTCACTTTTATTGACACACACGTCTATTGTAACGCACGCGTGCTAAGACGAGCGGAAAGAGAAAGACAATCATCAGTGTATGTGTGTGTGTGTTGAGCGCTACACTAGTGCCAAGGATAGGTGAAAGTAGCTTTGGGTTATATATGCGTGCGCTCATATATACGTACGTCTTTCTCTTTTCCTCTCGCGCGCTTATAGCCAAGAGTCGTCCGGTATGACCGGGTCTTACGCGCTCGCTCGCGCTCGTCTTGCCGGATTCACGTAATATTATACAATACACGCGCGCGCGCGCCTAGTTTCACTTTGACGTAATACCTGTAGCCGGCCGGCGTCGATATTGTGTCACGTATATATAGAGTCTTGGGCCACGCGCGTATACGAGTGCTAAAGGAAAAGAGAGAGGCCGCAGCTGTACACTTTTAGCTATATGTATACGCATTGCGCTGGGATATTACCTCTGCAGTGGAAAACGAGTCTTATATATATACGCGTACTCGCTTCATTAGCTTCGTTGCTGCCGTCTACTCATTCATGTTTTTTCAATTGCGCGCACGGTCGACCTGCAGACCTGCTGTGATGCTTATAACTTGGGTAATAGTACTACCGCAGGTTAATCTTCACGGTACGTGGTTCTGCAAACGTCTTGTTTGCAATGTTATTTAAGACGCGGTATGCATAATATACATGGGTACCCTCTGTCGTGGTAGATGATTTATGGTACTGACGTTTCTTAATTTCAGTGTTTTTAAATCTTTTACATTTCTTTTTTTTTATATACGCCGCGCTTGTATATTATAAATTTTTAATACTCCACGGTAATTCGATTTCAATTTATGCATATTATTTAAGTTGTTAAATACTGCAAGCGTTGTAGCTGAATTTAATATATGAATTCTGGAAATTTAATTTCACGTTTATTTATAATGTATCGTTTAATTTAAAATCCATTAAAAATACAGGGAATAATTAAATTTGAAATAGTTTTAATAAATCAATGAAAAGTATATTTTATCAATACGCTTTAATAATTATCGATTTTCAATGTGATGCTACACACGTATGATTCTAGAATCTACATTATTCCTCGTCCTCTTTAATTCATCCTGCCAATTTTACAAATGTCCATCTCGATTCTCAACTGTCAATCTACGAAGATATCGAGCACAATCGTGTCGACTTCATTATTGGTGATGCGATATCATACGCCGACACTGATTTCAGCGTCATCGTAGACGTAGCGTATAGTATCTCGCTGCAAAGACGATGCGCGTTCACGGTAAACCATTATTACGTGAGACTGGACACACATACATATATACACTTGATCACCGAATACGAGATACATATACACACACCGGTAGTGGAGACTTGGAAAATGATAGGTTACTCTGCCGTATTCGTGATCTGAAACTCATAGACGTATAATCTAATTAAAGTACGAAGTTTATATTATATACGTTTGCTTGGAATTATTATAGATGAAAATTCGAGAAATTATTGCAGATAGACTTTGCTGGTTGAGTAACTCAGGCATGGTGTTATATTAGCTTGTAAGTTGTAAGACAGAAATTGGATTGTAGTAGGGAGGGAGAGGGGAAATTTGAATTTGACCTGGATCTAGCTAATCCTGTCAATACCAGATCTGGTGCTACGATATCATTCGAGCGTGTTCTAACTTCAGTTGGAAATCGATTTTTCATAATTTTCTACATTATAATATTATAATTTATAATTAAACAACTTATACCTTGATTAACTGCCATTTTGAGTTACGACGAGAAAAAGGGCAATTTATAATTCAAAGGCAAAGAGTCGTAGAAATTAACCGCATAAATTGATAGCCTCAGAAGTGAAAATTCGCAAATGGTGTGAAAATTTTACTTCAATCGAAGCGGTGCTGGGCGAGCGCGAAAATTTAACGAGTTTAAGTTCGAAAAGTGCCGATTATCAATAACCAATTACCTTTGACCATTGATAAGGAATCTTACTTTTCAACTTTTCACGCTCTCTCTCTCTCTCTCATCTCCCCTTCCTCTTTCACTCTTTCATTCTCTTCGATCGTAAAGGTCGGAATCTTTTCCTAATAAAATAATCCAGTTAAAAAGATGTTTGAAAACTCGTCGGTAAAACGAGCGCGTATATACGAAAGACAAAGAGAAGAAATGAAAAGGGAATGAAGGTTTGCGCACAGAAAGAGCGACAGGGCAATTGTCGTTGAACTACGCGTGCGCACCTACATACATACATACACATACGTATAACGTATATATAAGCGTACAGGCGCGATGTGTACACAACAGCAGGAGGTAAACGTCAGGGTATTAAGGCCTCCGCAATAAAAAGTCACGTTCTAAATAACGTACCTCAATGTAAAATGCATTCAAAGGCCGTAGTAATGCATCGTTCAGAAGCAGAGAGACGCGCGGAGTCTTCGCGCGCGCAAGCTCACGGGGGCGGGCGTAGCAGTGGCAGTAGCAGCTAGACGAAAGAAGAGCTATAAAAGAGTAACAAGGAGATAAAAAGAGAAAGGCCTTCGCTTGCGTGTACCTATATATACGTATATAGAAGCGAAAGAGAGACGTCGACGTATATATATATACACGCGTACGAGGCGAGAAAAAGATTCGTCGAAAGGAACAGTTAGAGCGAGATGGCAAACGTATACGAGAGAAAGAAAGAGAGAGAAAGAGTTTGGCTTGCTACTCTTGCTCGCACGCGCACCACGTATACATACATCCGCGTTTGCCAGAGCCAGCTTCTATATAGCACGCAAGCGCAGGGGCTATAGGATCTCGTCGCGTCGCCTGCATTCTGCTCTCATGTGCACACACGCCATAAGGCCGAAAGATTTCCGTAACGGCCGTTTACGGTGCACATGCTCTCTCTCTCTCTCTCTCCCTTGCTGGCTACTGCTACTACTGCAGCAGTAGTATAACCCCAGCTAGCTAGCTAGCAGCTCGTGTCGTCGTCGCGATTCGCTCGTTTCACCTTCGGCCCCCGAGATTTTCGCCGTGCGCGCACCTCGCTTTCTCTCTTCCCTCCCCCTCCTTTTTTTTACTGCGCTTTCCCACCTGAAATCGCCTGGCTCAGTTTTCACGACGACGTTGGCTTCGTCCTCTGTTTTCTGCTCCTTCTTCCTCCTCCTCCTCTTCCTGTGAGGGAGGGCTTACGCCACGCCGGTAAATTAAATACAAGGCCAGGCGCTGCTGCTGCTGTGGCCGTATCTCGCGAAAGCCACTCAATGTCCCCCGGCGATACTTTTATCTCCGCGCGGACGCGACGGCAGTGGCGGCGCGAAATCTTGCAAGTTTAGTCGTGCTTCATGAGCGCGCCAGTGAAATAGAGGAAGCCGAGGGAAGTATAAAGAGTAAGAGAGGTGGAGGAGGAGGAGAAGAAAAAAAGAAAGATGGTGGGAAAATAGCAAAAAGCCAAGCGCCTTCATTACGACCGCTCGGCGACTATACGACAACGACGACGACGACGACGAACATTGGGAAATTTACGAGCTGCCGAGTGAGAGAAACATTCTCTCCCGCAAAATATTCATGAGGCAGAAATAATTTTCTTTCCCCAACTTCCACTGTGCACCTATGCGTCATCGTAGTGCAACGTGCGCGCCTATATAAGTGTATAAGAGGTGAGAGGAGACGGAGGAGGAGGAGGAGGCTGCGCGTAGCACTAGCGCGATATCAAAGCGAGCGAGCGCACGCTCCGGTCCCTTCCTTCCTTCCTCTTCTTCCTGGTAGCGGGCCGCTGCCACTGCCACCGCCGACGCGAAAAACTGATATTGAAATCACGCCGGAATTTACGAGCCGCGGCGCCGGGAATTTCTCTTTCAACTTTCCTCTACTCTGGACCAACGCTGCGGAGGATTCGTTTCCGGTCCTCCTCTTCGTCTCCTTATTTCTCCCTCCGTCTGCTTTTAATTCGGCCTCTTTGCATACTTCACGATCTACCGCACGTGTATGTGTATGTGTGTGTGTTTGTGTCTACGTACCGTACAGGAACGCGAACCGCACGAAGAAGCAGAGAGGCGAAGGAGAGAGAGAGAGAGAAAGGCAAGAGGGTGTATATAGAGCGACGGGGTGGCATGCCCGTATACAATTATTGGCTCGAAGCAGTTATTGGCCTCGGGCCCGTTCTCTTATTTATGGCCGATATACAAGTATAAAGGGTTTACGCTCTCGCCCGGCAGCCGCTTCGTATATAGTCACATACACACATACACGTACGTTGGTATATATACATAGAAACGCACACAGAGGGATGACGCGTATATACGCGCGCGCGCATGTTTGTTGTCGGAGCGACGCTCGCCTAATTTCCAGACGCGCGGGGGTGTGCAGTACGCGGCCGATGTCGCAGCCGCCAGGCCATGAAAATTTAAGTGACCAATAACCGCGACGCTAAGCATTACGAGGCCCCGGCCACCTCGCGGCTCTGCTTTTCCCTTGCTCTCCTATAACTCGACCTCTTCCTCCACCCCTCACCCCCCTGCACACCGTCGTCGACGCTTGTCGGAGCCCTTGTCTCTCTCTCTCTCGCTCTGTGCTCGACCGCGCCGCTGGAGCGCGCGACATCGAGTTTGCCCCACTAATTTAAATAGTCGCCACCGTAGAACGACGACGACGACGACGGAGTTGACGACGACGACGACGAGGCTGCACTGAAATTTATCACGCTAAGAGTAATTCCGGCGAGCTGCCGTCGAAATGAGCTCGTCTCCCTCCTGCCCTCCACCCTCCCCCTTCATCGCCGTAAGCGAGTAGCTCTCTCTCTGGCTCCTTCCAGCAAGTTGATGCCACTTTTTCTAATTCATTACCTGATAGACATCCACTTATTTCCCGTTAATCAAGTGCACGACGAGCGAGACGAGAGGAGGGGGGGAGCTTTTTTTTGGCTGTACCTGTTCTTTTACGCCAGCGATTGATCTCTCTTTCTACTGGGCTATGCTCAATTTCTCAGGCTGCAGTACAGATTTACGCGAGAGTCTAACGATGCGGTGGTGGTGGTAGTGGTGCGAGACACTTTAATCAATCATTCGTAATGCAGTTGTTCGATGTTGTAAATGGCTCGATCGAGAGCGATTTAATCGGTCAAGGGAGTTGGTTATACCTATCGCTATAGGTTTTTGCGCGTGTATATATATATGTATATATAACAGAGTTTCCTGAGACTTGTTAGCAGCTGCGTTCTATATATATAATGAACGAAACTTTATAATTACGTCACGAGACCCATTTAATGATGAAGACTTTGGTGGAATATTATAATTAAGCGTTCTATATATGAAACGTACGAGTATCAATGCGCTACATACGTTGTTAGTTTGAAGTTCACTTACCGACGAGGTATGCATCACGAGCCTAACGATGCCAATACTCTCGAGAATTCAGACTCTATATATACGGATTTTTCGTAAAAATTTCATTAAAATCAACGCTATTGCGAATCCAATTGTTCAGTCTAAAATTCTGTGCATTCCGTCGTCAATTATAATTTTTTCCCCATCCAATTATCGATTTTTCCTTTGTTCGCGCTCTTCGATGCCGTATCAAAGCCATTTTTTTTTGTCGAATTCCAACCAAGTAACATTAATTAGCATTGGCGCGACGCGCCGAAAATGCACGTTTTATAAAACTCATTAAAGCAAACCCATGCGGAAGATATTTGATTTCCAAAAATATTAATCGTCGGTCCGAGTGCCTCGCAATAAATTAAAAACTACATCATTATCCGTTCGTCTGTTATACATACATATACCTATACATATCTATAACAATAATAATTCTCTCGCATGGCGACGGTATTAATTCCGCGCTATAAATTACCCGAGCGCAATAATTATACTTATGTGCTGAAAATGAAGATTACTTGGAGTTGAATAATTCAGCAGTAGCTACAGAAATAACAAATAGATCTTGTAGCACTGCTATACAACCAATCGGGGCGGCAGAGCAAACTTCGCTCGACTTCCACTCGCATCCACATACGTAAAACTAAAATTCCACCCACTACATACACACGCATATATAATTCATCCCGAAAAAATCCCTCATCCGAGTTTCGCATGCCCGATGTTGTAGCATATAGCAGCACACCTTCGCATACGGAATCTCAAGCGCGATCGAGACACCTGAACACGCGCCGAATTTATAAAACCACGCATACACAGCGGCATCGGTGTGGCTACTACGGGTTAGCTAGTTAAATCCCGGGCACTTACACGTCGATTCCATAGAAAAATATTGGCCCCTGTTCCCTATGAAGCTTCTCTCTCCCTCTCTTCTACCCCTTTCCCCTACCCACGTAACATATAGACGCGAAGGGTTGAGCTTTATGTATACATATATACAAGGTATGGATCGAACGCCGGTTAGCTAGCGCACGGGAGAGTTAGGAAGAAGTCAGTATAGGGCAGCAACTCGCGCACCTGAAATCCATGTTCGATGCATGCGCACGTACGTACATAGCTTTTCCTCTCGCTCTCCCGCGCGCGTGTATATAGCTGCATGCGTATACATGTACGTGTGCAGCGTGATGTATATACACGCCTATATATAAAACATACATCCGTCCGAGTCTGACGTAACGGGAGCACGTAGTATAGGTGCACACCACCCCTCTCCGCACACCTGGCAATATCTTTGGCGTATTTATGCCGGTACGTATGCCCCCCCTCCCCATGTCCGCCAATCTCCACTCTCGCACGTCTATGTATATGTATATATGTAGAGATACATAGATACGCGGTACGAGCGCGGAGGCGAAAGAGAAACGAGCGAAAAGCTTCTAGCCCGCCATGAGTTGAGCAAAGATCGATATCGCTCGTGTGCGCGGCCGCGGGGCTGCTACTGCTGCTGCTGCTCTGCTGCGTGAAGCCGGCGTTTAGCGCGCGCGCTTGATTTGTGGAGTGAAGGAGAGAGAGGGAAGTTCAGAGGGTTGCAGGAGCAAGAGAGAGAGAGAGAGAAGCATTCCGCCGTTACGATCCGTTAGTCCGCCTGAAATTTTCATTAGACCTCTCGCCTGCTAGCTTCCACTTCTCCTTCTCTCTCTCTCTCTCTACTCCTTCTTCTCTCTTCCTTCGCCCTTCTCCTAACGAATGCGACCCTTGACTCTTGGTTCCGCACCGACTTCCAACTCCTCTCTCTCTCTCTCTCTTTCTCTCAGTTCGCCAGGACTTATCATCGTTTTCTTCCTTCTCCGTGCAGTGTGCGCTTTCCGCGTCGTTGACTCCGGCGACTCTATAAAACGCGCGGAGAGATCGCAATCGGCTCGCGGTAGTGTGATCTACACTCGTGTAAGAAGAAATAACGACGAGCAACTATATATATCTTATATCTTTCAATCTCTTATCCTTCCACTCTTTTATACCCCCCGCATTGTTTCTATCCTGCCATTGTCCACTCGCCCTATATCTTTGCTTCTTTTTCTATAACGAGACGAGCCCGTGCTACTTTCGAAAAAAGCGCATAGTAGTAGTAGGAGACGAGTACGGCGCGGCACGGCGCCGGCGCCTCGTCGGCGACATAATGTCCGTCGGGTTTTGCCCGTACGATCGTCGTCGTCGTCGTCGTCGCCTTCATCCCTCCCCTTCTCGCGTGCCGAAAAAGCCTCTGCAGCGAGTCTTCCTACGCTTAATTCTCGCATTCTCGCATGGTCTTGGAGCAAGCGAGTGAGCGCGGGTAAGGATGAGGGATGAAGAGAGAGGTGCGTCGTGGTAGCAGCCGACGCGTCTCGAGGAGAAAGAGAGAGCTTCGCTGAGTTCTAAATGTCGTTTTGTATCTCTCATCCTCTCTCTCTCTCTCTCTCCCGCCGAGAGGGAGTGAGCAAAAAGGCGCTTTACCTCGACAGCTCTACTACGTAATTATGTGTCTCGCCCACCCGCTCGCTCGCTGCATGCTCCGGCGTTCCTTAATTTGTATTCCTTAAGAGGCTACTTTAACGCTAGTACTTTGCCAGAGAGAGAGAGGAGAGAGGATCCCGACTAGGCGGAGGGGGGTTAAAATAGAAGGGACTCTTTTAAATTTATGCGAATTTAATATTTTGCTCTTTATAGTTCTCTTGGCGCCCGACGTTTCTGCTGCTGTTGCCGCCGTCGTTGCAGCTTCGCCCTTTATTCCTCATCCTCCTCTTTCTCACTTACCTCTCTTCGTTCTTTCGCGGTACGCGCGCTCTTTCCTTTTTTTGTCCTCGTTGGTGTAGGGCTTTTTCTTTTACTCGAAATTTTTTATTAAGGCGCCGCTTTATTATTACCCAATTAAGCTTTCGCAGCTTTTCATGTAAATATAGATATACATATATATATATATATATATATTTAGCCGCGAAGTCTTGGATGATTATACTGAATTCATAATGTCCTGACTTCGGTATTCAAGAGATTCGTTTTTGTTCTGCTGATTTTCTTTATCAACAGCGTACGCAGTATAGTACTTGTAGCTGTACTTGAATATTGCAGTAAATAAAGAACAATGATGTCAAATTTATATACACGAATTATAAAATTATTTACCATGTATATATACCAGGAGGTCAACAACCTCGAAAGTATTTTAATAATTTAATGAATTAATTGCTCGCGATTAATTAACTGCGTTTTCATTTGCGACTTCGTTAACGAGTCTTTATTATTTTTTTCCAGGTAAGCCATCATCGATCCAATTATCTTGGCTTTCACGGCTCCGTAAGTACGAAATCCTGTTTAACTTTGCGCAAAAGTACTGCCCGGGACTCTTCTCCCGCCGCGCGTCAGCATCTCAGCGTCCAAAGTAAATTTTTTAATTAAAAAAGCCGTGAAAATTGTTCAAAAAAATCTCGTTACCCCCCCACTCCCTCTTTTTCCTCAAGTATAAAAAAAAAGGGAAGGGAAAAAAAAATTCCGCATCCTGCAGCTTTTACTTATTCCACGCGCCGGAAAAAATTACAGCGACAATATCCTGAGGAAATTTTCCACGCGCAGAGCCCTCGGCGCGTCTGCGCACGTGTGTATCCTTCAAAGGACCACAATTAGTAGTCTCCAAGCAGCTTCCTCTCTCTCTCTCTCTCCCTTTTCCCAAAATAAAATAACAACGAAGGAGGTAAAATAAGCGAGGCAGAGAAAAGGGAGTAAAAAAAAGCATTCCAGGATAAACGCGCGCGAAATCACGCGGAACTGCCCGGTGTCGCACGGGGAGCATAATTTTTGTTCGCCGGGAAAGGATCGTCCTCGTCGTCCCATCACCAAAGGATAGTAGACGTCGACGCGGTGTCGCGCGTGAAAATACACTCTCTTCCTCTCGCTCTCTCGTTCTCGGAGAGCGAGACACAGAAGCTTGTTACGACATCAGCGCGCGCCGGAGAGACTCGAGGCACTCGACGCGCGCTTGCTCTCGAGCAGCAGTAGTAGTAGTAGTAGTAGTAGTAGTCCTACTGCCTACCGGGGGGGATTTATAATCGTGATCTGGATACGTATGTACACGTAATAACGAGGTTCTCTCTCTCTCTCTTGCTCGGGCACGGCCTCCGTCTCGCTCTGTAACTCGTTCGAACTCGCTCTCCAACTCTGTTTCTGCTCCTGTCGGCCGTCGCTGTCCCTGTCTCGTGCCGCCCGCGCTTGTTCTGTGTTTCTATTTCACCGGTTCGCTCGTTTTGTGTGTGGGTGGTGTGGCTGTGTATGTACTGAGGTAGAGAGAGAGCACTGACATGATGCCGGGGGAGAGAGAGAGAGAGAGAAAGGTGTGAGTGTACTACTCGTCCTCGGGGACGTAATCAGCCGCCCTCGTCTCCTGTCTTATACACGTCACGTATTCCTCCTCGCCCTCGGACTTACAACCGGTAACAATCAATTTAGCCAAAAGGAGTTTACCGACTTTCTTACCTTTTTCCTCTCTCTCTCTTTCTATCTTTCTCGTTCTGTCTGCGCGTCTTTCATTCCCTCGTTCTCTCTGTGTCCGTTTTTCTTTAACTTTATTGCCGAGCGAGACTCTGTGCCTCTATACTCCTATACCTTCTCTCGTACTCTCCGCACGCCCACGACTAACTCGTCCATTACGCTGTGTTTGCATCTTATAAACTCTATAATCTTGTCGTTAAGGAGGTAGGAGAGTGAGAGAGAAAGCGTACTCCTTTAAGGAATAATGTGTTTTATATAAATCACGCGCGGTTTGAAAGAAACGGAAAGTATAGGGTGTATGTATATATATGCCGTTGCCTCGGTGTTTCCCCCAATTAGCGCACGAGAATGACTAATTCATATACGAATTCTTTTGTCTTTGATGGAAAACGAACACGTGTATATATATGTATATGTATATAGGTACGCCAAGTTTTCAGCGAAGGTTGTGAAATGTTAATTGAATTATTGACTGACTTCTGCATTGTAAATGACGTTGCTACAGCCATTGTAATATTTTCCAATATCATTCCCCTACTGGCGATTGTTTTCAAATTGTTCCACAAACTTTTTCCAACGTTTTACTTCGCTACATACAGCAGCATTCAAATGGAAATTGTATTTTAACGAGAATTGGAAATTGATATACGGAAGTAACATGTTTATTACCTGCTCATTTTAAACGATAAAAGAACATTCAATATAATTAATATTTCTCTGCAAAATTATGTAAAACGATAACCTGATATTAATTGATAACTGGTGCAGTTTATTATTGATTGTTTTCATAAAGTATTATTTCCTCGGATATAGATTTATAAATCGAGCAATATAACATGAAAATTTAAAAATAAAAAATTATTTTTATCGTCAATAATAATAAAAAAAAGGATTACGCGAATACTTCATCAATTTATTTAGTACTTTGAATATTGAAATATTTCAATTTGCAGCCGCATCTACTTTCGTTACACACGATTGTCCATTTTTCAAGCGCAGAGATATTCTTAAAATATACGACCTCTTTACACGCTGGATTATTAATAACGATCATTCCACCATTTATTTTCATTATCAGCAATTTCAAAGGCTCATAGACAGCATGAAATACGAGATAAGTGCGTAAAAAGGGAAAATATCTACGCGCGTGCGCCGTAAAGGACTAAGTACACATAGTACGCGAGGCAATTATCTCGCGCGAGCATCGTTCGAGTTTGACAAATTGCCGCTCGCGCGCACGCGCGCATTCGAAACTCAACTGCGAGCGCGTCACGCCATAATTATGATGACGTTTAATAACACAGAGAGGGAGAGTGAGAGAGTACGCGAGAGGGACAAATGTTTAAGATTTACGATTAATCGATGTTATATAATTTACGGGCGGCAAATTACTCGTATACACCACCTGCAAGCTTATATGCTAGCGTTCATATTTTCCAAATAAGTGTCACAAGAATCACCATAACGCTCGTATTATTAGATACTAAAGAGCCCTAGAATACTCAACTCTCTCTCTCGCTCTCGGAACTTACGCTGACGTCAACGCTTTAGGAGCGTCAATTATGTAATTGCAGCAGATCTACGTTGCTCTCTCTCTCTCCCCTCGTTCTCTTTCGCCCCACTTCCCCGTTGTATACTCACGCGCACAAATATTTAGAAGTTTTAAGGAGGCAAAACAGAGTAAGGACGCAAGAGTGACAGCGTACGGAGAGAGCTCGCGAGCGCGGGCATAAAGTGGAAATGACTTAATCTGTCAACATTCCTAAGCCTCGGGGAGCTAGCTCTAGCTCTCTCCCTCTCTCTCTCTCGCTCGGTGTGTCTTTGTTAAGCTACAGATCGTAAACAAAAGTACAGTAATAAAAGGGCTTAAGTGTATCGTAAAAGCCATCCTCTACTATAGCGTCGGCGTAAGTTTTTACGCGAAAAAGTAGCTTTCTCTCTCTCTCTCTCTCTCGCTCTTCCTCCTCTATATCCTTTACTCCCACCTCACCTCCTCCTTCTTCTTCTTCAACTTGTCACTTTGGAATCGATGAAGAGCAGCGCCCTGGAAACTCGCTCTCTCTCTCTCCTAGCACACGTCTGTCTCACCCCGCGTGAAATTGCACTGGCTCTGCTGGCGTGTGTATATTGCCTCGGCGCCGGGGCGCGCTCTCACACTTAGCCCCCGCCGCGCATTTACTTATGGTAAGGCGACGGCGACGGCAGTGGCGACGGAGAGGCAGGCGATGCATTTACTTATTGCCGGCTCGACGCGTTCTATAAGCCCTCCTACTCGCGTGCGGAGTTACTCCCGCTCTCGCTCTCTATCCTGGCGGGCTTTGACGAAAGAAAATGAAGCGTCGGGTGCGAGTACGCGTATTTGCCTCTCTGTCTTATTCCTACGTCTCCCTCTCTCACTCGGTCGCAATCTGACTTCGTCTTTGCCGTAGGCGTATAGGGTTGTATATATATATATATATATACGTATATATGTACGCGACCTCTCGTGATCGATGTGTCGCTGGGTCCGCGTATATACGTTAATTCCGCGAGAACGCGCCCGCGCGAAGAGAGCGCGCAGTTATCAAGCCCGCCGGAGGCGACGTCGCTCGATAGATCGATGCCGATCTCACTACTGCTACTGCTGCTCCTTTCAGAGCGGCGCCTTCTCGCGGCTAAATGTCACAGTAGCTTTCCACTGTCAGTCACCTTGAGAAATGTACTTTATCGCTCGAGCGAACGTATAAAACCTCGTATATAAGAACCTATACTTCTATTCCACGCGTATATAGCCCTCCCTCGCGCGAGTGAGCGTATTTCTGCGATCTCACTCCTTTTTTTTTCTCTCGGCGGAGAGAGAGAGAGAGAGATAGAGCAAACTTTTTCCCTCTCTCTCTCTTACTCTGGTGTCGCCATCAGCGCGTGCTTTTAGCCATCAGCCACTGTTGCTGCTGCTTGTAGCTACCGCGTGATTTTCTGCGGGTTTTCACAGGGTTCTTTCTCTCTCTTGCGCGCCTTTTGCTGGCGACCATCTCGGGTGGTGTTATGGTAGTTTACTTACAATTGACCATAAACGTAATGTCCCACAATCATTTTTCCTATTTCTTCCCTCCTCAAATGAACGCGTAAACGTAAAAACGTATTTATTGATATAGCTAAACTTTTTCCGTTACACTTGTTATATACGGAATTTTTTTACTCGAGTTGCGGATATTTTTTTATCTGTGGTGAAGCTAATGCTTAAGTTACAGCGGTAAAAAGGCGAAGAGTAGTTACATAAATAGACCAGTTAAAAGTCGTACGCAAGCTGCAGTAAATCTTACTAACTTTATTTTATTATTTTAATATCATGCGGTATCTGATCAAATTGATTGAGAAAAAATGCATATAATATTTTTTATTAAAGTACGCCAATTTCATAAAAAATGTGAAAGTGATAGCAAAAAAGTCATATTCATTTTCACATGGACAAAACACACGCCATGATGAGAGTGCTTTAGTAACATCACCGTGAAAGAAACTTTATTCTAGTTTTCATAATGTTTGGAGAGAATTATAAATTAATTTTTACTTTATGCTAATGTAGAACTTAATTATATTAGAGAAAAATTTACATTGTCTGCTAAGCATTTAGTAAATCTGTTGAAAAGTTTAATTTTCAAAACATTTAAATGAATTTGTGCGCTTTAATTATCCTGAAATGCACGTATTGCTTACTGACTAAATTTTAATAGCAAATTTCAAACAGGTAATAAAATACATTGAACAGAATATAACACGATGACTCTATGTAAAATACCGTAAATTCTTTATTAAACTAATTTAGTACATTGTAGGATAAAAGTTTGCTCTAAACTATTATTTGACTATTACAGCAATAACATAACTCGACATGTAATTAAATCTATTTTAACGATTCTAAATATTTCATATTTTAAAAATTTCTCTGGAATATTACAATCTATTGTTGTAAAATATATGTAAGACGTGTTTATTCTTTTAAAACGAAATCATTCACTATTTAATATTATTAGACATTGATATGGACTTTTTCATCTTTAATTAATTAATTCATGGAATGAGCTTTTAAATTGATAACAATTTTCCACGAGAGTTATTCACTGAAGAGAATATGTGGAATAACGAACGAACAGTACCATTTCAGAAATATGAGGGATTTTATTTATTGGTTTTTCTATTTTGCGTCGTTGGTATTCACTTTCGAACAAAGGTCAGTGAACGCAAGAAACCTTCACTTTTTTCAATCCACTTCATTAAGCGAATGCTCCGTTAATGTTATTTGGACTCCGTATATATAACCAATATTACTTCATTCTCTTCCATTTTTATATTAAATTTGAAATCATAAAACTATGACTGCAAAAAGAAAAAGTTACATTTTCAAGAATATAGGGAAGTACGAATCATGGAATATATACTTCTACAATATAATTCAATATTGAAAAAAATTCTCAATAACGAATAACGAATAAAATAAAATTTTGCTGAATTTTCAATATATATAAAAAGGGAAAGAAAAATCAAGGATTTATCGATTCGCGACTCGGTGGCTCTCAAAGAATATTTCTCCCCGGTTATAATTAGATATATACAAGGCCTGATTTCGTGTACTCCATCACTTTATATCTGCTGGAAATCCTAGGCAAACACTCGGTGAGTTCGCTGGAGTAAACGCATAAAATCAACTGAAATAAGAGACTCGAGCAAAAGTCAGAGAAGCGAGATGTATTTTATGTACTTTTACGGAAAAGCAAACTTGCGTGCGCTCTTCCGAAACTACAATACGTTAGTTAAATAACATCTATATATACACACACAAATACACACTAGTAGTATCGCTCAACTTGTTAAATCGCTCAAAAATCTCTATCTCCACGCGAGAAAAAAAAACGCGTGTACCTACCACTGTAAAAATTGCACATTCGCCCGATGGAATAATTGCTCGGCGTATCGGCTATTAATGGCTAATAAACGCGCGTACACGAGCGAATCGTTAAACTCGATTTTAGGAGGGCAAAAATAACGGCCACTGTGGAACGCTACACACTCTTTACGCGATACCTGTGCACTGATACACAAACGTATATATATATATACATACAGTCGCACATGTGGAGCGCAGCGTTCGGGGTATACACACCCCGAAAGCATAATCTACGCGTCGAACGCGTGCAGGCCAAGCGATAGTCATATAAGCGGCTAACGATCCAGGCTTGCACAGCTCGCTCGCTCGCTCTAAAGTGTCTTTATCGTCCTTTTATTTACTTATTAATTATCTCTTTATTTACGCCTGCGCGCGCGCGTACCCAGCCTGTGCAGCCTCGCGCAATCAAAGCAGCCTCGCTATATATGCGTATATATATACACAACAGCGTGGTACCATTGCTATTGTGCACGCGCGCAGTTACGAAATTCGAAGAGCCCGCCATTGAGTGCATCGGCAGCTGCAACGCGAGCTAAATCTAATGGCCAAGCTATAGAATTTATATTAGGCTGTGCTACCGGTGAGAATCACCGCGTCGTGCTGCGGCGATCTCTGTGGCGTATGCTAATTTTTGTAAAAGGGATGGTGGTAGGAGAAACGCGAGAGAATTAACTTTTTACGATGGACGCGAGAAGCAAGGGATTACGCGGGAGAGCGGACCAGCCGGAAATAATTGACAGATTTAACGCGCATAATTGAAACTCTCTCCTCTCTCCCCCCCCGTTCCGTTCTTCTTTCTCACCACTGTCCCGTTTTTCCGCGGCGACTCTTTCTCGTGCGCTTGGTTGCTTCTTTCTCTTACTCTTTCTCTCTCTCTCTTTCCTCAGCGTCTCTCCTCCACCACCTCTTCCTCCCCTGCTCGCGCGCCCCGTCGTTCTTATTGTGCACCGGCGGCAGAGGCGCCGCGTTTTTCTCCCTTTCTTCCTTTCATTTCGTATTTTCTCGTGCGCCTTTTTTTTTCTCCTGTTTCATCCATCTCCTTCCGAAGCGCTCTCTCTCTCTCTCTCTTTCTCTTTCTCGCCTCCGTTATCTTTTCTTCCGTCTTTTTTCCGCCGTCAGCCTCTTCATCCTCTCGCGGTTTATTCTTGCGCTTCGGCCCCATTCCTCTCTAGCCTTTTTTCTTTATTTTACTTCATCTCTCGCGCTCACATAGCCCCCCTCTCCTCCCCTCCACCTACCAAGACTTCGAATCGGATCTTTTGTCGACTGCTCCGGCGCTTCGGGTTTCTACTTTTCTATATACCCGGGAATACCGCGGTTGGCTGTGTGTGAGGGTGCGGCGCAGCAACGGCTCTTATCTGCCGCGCGCGTTCGCGCGCTCGTTCGTCTCCTACTTAGCGTCCTTGTCACTCGTTTCGCGCGAGCGAACGACTGACGGAGCGAGCGAAGCCCTGCAGGTGAGAAAGAGAGACGTTGGCAAGAAACGCTCGTGTGCGGCGTGCCGCGCTCGGGCTTAGAAAGCCAACGGGAAAAGGTGATATCGCGTGTCACACCCTCCTTCTGATCGCGTCTCACATTGATATAGTGCCTCGGCTTCTTTCCACGCTTGCTCGTCCTACTCCTGCGCGACCTTCGCTCTTTCCTCTCCTGACAAGGGATCCATTCGGCCCATCGATCTATTCCTCGTCCTCCACCTTCTTCTTCTTTTCTTTTTGCCCATTTGCTCCCTCTTTCTCTCTCGCTCTCACGTGTTTTTTATCATCGACCTCGTTCGCTTCAGGTCGGCCGAAAAATGCTTCTGTATCCCTGGCTATAGTTCTTTCCACTCTCTCTCTCCACCCTCTTCGTCGTTACCGCTGCCGCCGATCGTGCTCGATGTGTCTTGCGTCCGTGCCAGATTCACCCCCCTTTAGTGGGTTTTAGGGGAGGGGGCGCTTTGCTACATTTTTTAACGGATTTTCGCTAAATTCCAACGAGCTCTAATGCGGTGCTGCTGAATTTCGCCGAGAGTTGCGCTTTAATTATATTAATATCGCGCTTCGTGAGTCTCGCCTCCGATTTGCCCACGGATTTTCCATGTATATTTTATATTATTCGAATGCCTCTGTACGTATATATATACACTATCGTAAAATAACTCGGCAAAAACGTGCGTTTCTCTAATTGTTTATAATTTTATTATAATCTAGAGCGATCCGTTAAATTCGTTCAATTGGATACATATATACACATGGACTGTACTCGTGTAAAAGTGCGCATCGCAGCTCGATACGCAATCGATAATGCATAATGTATAAAGGGCTTATTGGTGAAATTATACTCGTGTATCGGTACTCTCACAGCTCGGGCTTGAAGTGAAATTGAATTCTCGCAAGTGCAACAACTCTCTCTCCCTTTCTCTCTCTCTCTCGTTCTCTTTCCCCCATGAAATATCCATCACTCTGTACCCCCGCTGCTATCATCTATCACAATACACTGCTATCGGCTGCTTATCAGCCGCAAATCTCAGATTTTCTTCTCCACCCTCTCTCTCTCTCTCTCTTTCGCGTGCAGCGCCATTGTTACAGAATCCAAGCCATTAATACATCGTTATAGACTTTTTGTCGGCTCGGGTGGTGCACACAGGGAGGTAGAAAGGGAGAACGACGCGGGGATTACGCGCCCCGTGCTGCGGAGACGGAAAAACTCGTACGTTCGCTATATACATACACGTAGAGAAAGAGAGAGAGAGAGGCTACGAAACAAAAGCAGAAAGAAATTCGATTGGTTCTGGCGTCGGCGGTGCCTGCAGCAAGAGTGAGAGACAGCAACAAAAGAGAGAGAGAGAGAAACAGTACCACACACGAGGGAGAGAAAGCGCAAAAGTCGCTTCTCGCGATGTCATGCACCGCGCGCGGGTTGCACACACGTTGGAATGCAACAGCCCCTCCGCATGCATATAGGGCACAGAGAGAGAGAGAGCGAGCGAGAGCGAGATAGAAACTCTGCGAAACTCCGACGACGGGGGAGGCCGTAAATCCTCTTTCGCTTGCATATAATTTATCCTTGCTGCTATCTCGGCGTATTATAACAGTCGTCCGAAATAATGCATATTTCATGGCATCGTTCGCCAACTTTTATACGACGCCGACGACGACGACGACGACGACGCGACAGCGTGTGTGTCCTGACTATCCTCCTCTGCCTCCTACGTATATACAAAGGAAGGTAGAGAGGGGTTATACGACGTGCGACAATAAACGCGCGGTGGTTGCCTCTCCGTGTATATGTATGCCGATCGATCCTTCCCTCGTCTTTCCACACGCGCAGAGAGAGTAGGCTGTCTGTCTCTCTCTCTCTCCTTGAACGTGCGCCCGGCTTCTCGTAATTATCTTATGTTTGCCCGAAGAGGGAACGCTGGAGGATCTAATTGCCGCGCGTTCTCGAGTATATGTTCTCTCTCTCTCTCTCCCTCTCTACCTCCCCCGCCCATCTCTACCCACCTATCCAACCCAACCCCCACTCAGCTTTCGCCGCGAATTATGAAGCGAAGTCGAAAGTTTACTAATTATAACTAATAAATTGCGCTCGCCCGTGCGCTATATAGCTCGCACGGTTAATACGCGCGGCTACACTCGCCAAGTGTAACAGTGCGCGGAAAGACCGTCTTTATCCACGGGGTGGATATATATATATATACACACACACACGTACGCAGGCGAACGTTGAATAACAGTATATATAGTGGACGTGCGCCGGCCGAATTCGACACGTGCGCGCGCCGTATAAACGCGGAATAGCTGCAAGCTCTCTCTCTGTCTCTCTCAGCCTCTGCTACGTCGTAAAACCTAAAACCTAGTGTGCGAGTGCACGTATAGCTATATATACTATATCTATATATAAATTGCAAGAGCGTCGATTGAGAGCCGCACGCGGTCTGTGCCGCGTTATCTATCTTTCTCGGTGTGCAGCGAAGGCGAGCGCAAGCAACGCACGTGACAATATGTGCCATATAAGCGACGACAAAGAGACCAACGCGCACACCTTCGGCCTCTTCCCTCGGTTCTATTCACGAAGCGAATGCGTATAGTCCTCTTCAGCAATTTTCACGCGCTCTTCTTTTTTTTTTCTTTTATTAGCGCTGCTAGCATTCGCTGTGTAGTCGGTTCGGCGACAATAGGCTGAAAAACTGCTTAGATTGTTGAATGTATAGAGTCTTTGTTCGGTCCGGCTGGGACCAGAACGCGTATGTTTTTTTTTCGGCGGCTGTATTTGTCCGATCGATTGCGGAATCGTATGTGTGGGTATGTGTCTTTGTTTGAGCAGGTGTACGAGTCTGAGTGAGATTCGGAATGTCGAGGCGTGAAGCAGCGTGAAATTTTGATCCCGCAATTTTCAAGCTATTTAAAGGATTATTTTGATTTTGAGGTGACGGATTATTGAGAGATTGCTATAGATGAAAATTGAATGTATGTAAAAGGATTCTGATTATATCGTGGCAGTTGATTATTTATAATATTTTGATTATCACTATTTAATGATTTTAATTTGATTCAATAAATTTTGTTTCAGACGCGTTCATGTAAATATTTATGAAAAATTATAATAAAAATTGCATTTCTTTTTTTTTAATTCTAAGAATTTTTGCTAATTACCTGATTGTCGGTGAAGCAACATTAAGAAATGTGAGTCTTGTCAATTATAACCAAAGTTAAAACCAACCTGACTATTATTACTATTTAATGAAATGTATAATTAATTTAAAATTGGTGACCATAACGATAATTACAACTCCGTGCTAAATTTAAATTCTTAATCGTACTTTTCTTATAATACAATTCAGCGGGAAGAAAATAAAATTCTGATTATATTTCCATTTTAACCGTCGCGACTTCAAACAATGATGTGAAAAAGCTTCGCTGTTGGCTCGAAATCGATAAACACACCGCCAGAAATTGACTGCTTATTAATATCAACCCGAATTACACTCCGAAAAATCAGATATTCTATTAAGAATAATATCCCCCGGGGGGAGAGGAAGAATCTTTTATTCATCCGAAACTAATTCCTAAGAAAATGTAATAAATCTAATAAGTTTTCCTACTGACGTCGAGCGCGAACTTATCGGACGTATAAAATTGCGTCTCTCGCCCGTTTCCCTCTCGCGCTCGTTTCTGACGTTTCACTTCCTAGATTGACAATGGAAGATGAGAGCCATCTAATTCCGGACTATAAGCTCTTTAACACAGTTCCAACCACGAGCATGTTCAAAATCTTGAAGCTTAGCAGCTCTCCTCCACCTCCGCCTCCTCCTTCCACCCTCGTATTCCCTCTTCCTTCTATCGTCGCGCGCGCGGCGTCGTAGTCGTCGGTCCTCGGAAGGCGTTCACCTCGATTACATGTTTTATTCAAGATGTTAAGTACGAACGCGGGCGAGCGCGCAAAAGCTCCGCGCTAACTTGCTATATATATAGTTTCGCAAAAACATGTTTTATTCTCGAACGCCATCAAAATGATTATCACCCCTCTCTCTCTCTCTCTCTACTGACATCCTGTTCCGAATGAAAATACCCACCGCCGCCCACGGCCCATAAATGCAATGAAATATTCACGCTGATGATAAGCTTAGAAACTTAAAGATCGGATTAATCTACCTAATTAATTATACTCGTACAACAGTTCGTATAGACGTGACAATTTCTTCCTACTACTACTACAATAGCACTTTAATAATTGGCGGCTCTATATACGCAGTATGTTTGCAAATCGATCAACCGGTAAATATTAGAAATCACATGCGGGGGGTATAGAGGTTACTATGTGTGTATCGCCGAAAACTGAAAATTTTTGGAAAGAGAGCCAGCCGCGTGTCGGTCTTTCCCATGCCTAGGTTATATGGTATAGCGAGCAAACAGAGCTCGTGCTTCTCGCGCGGCCCTAAAAAAATTACGGCGTGTTTGCTTTTAATTTTACTTCCCGCGCGCACGCGCGCGTCGATAAAAAGTTGATTAAAATACGAACCGCAAAACGTTACAAGCCCGCGCAATAATGGGAAAATTTTTTCGCTCCTCTTCTATATATATATATATATATACACCCGAACCACGTATACTTCTAACGTATATACACATATACGTACCACATGTCGGACCAAAGTTCGCATTATACACTCTATATATAACGTTGGCGTTCAACGCGCACACAACATTGTGGTGAACGCGTTCAACGAAAATTTCCCGGACGCATTGTTCGCGTGTATATATCCCCCTTCCTCCCATTGCATTTTTTTTTTAAAGACAAGCGAAGTTGCTCCGTTCGCGCGAGTGGCGTTATATATACACAAGCCATATACACGCTCGTATATGTATACGTATACGGTAGGCAAAATAGCCTCTCTTTTCGTCCCGCACACACGTCTATAAATTCATTGAAAGGCTTTCATTAGAATTTCTCGAACGCGCGCTCACGCTCCTCTCTCCCTCTCTCTCTCTCTATATATCGATGTGTATGGCTGACGGGCGACCTGCCGTCGACGTCGTCGTCGTACCTTCTGCTACTTCTATACTACAGCGGGACGCTGCAAAGGCTTTCTCTCTCTCTCTCTCTCTCACTCTTTCGCGTATAAAAATTCAATACGTCCGATACGGCAGCTTGTATTTCTCCCTTACAGCGTTAAAACGTGAATTTATTGTTTCCTGCCGGGTCTATAGACCAACGGAAAAAGAAGGAGAACAGCGTGTGGTGCTCCGGTAGAATCGAAGGCTCGGCTGTTTTCCTCCATATACCCGAGCACTACTGCGTTGTTGTTGTCGTTCCTATATATATATATATATATATATATATATATATATATATATACGTGCAAGCTCGTATGTGCGCGCAGGCGCCAATACACAAGGAGCTGACCTCGTGATAAATAGCGGCTTTACCTGGCCTTGAAGGACCCATCGCATCGCGTTCGCGTGTGCACACGTGTAAGAGAAAGAGAGAGAGAGAGAGAGCTTGCATCACGCGTGTGTGTATGTGCGACGTAATCGATGGATCCGATTATAAGAATCGATCGTTGCCGTTGCCGTTCGAGAGCACACATAGAGAGAAAGAGAGAGAGAAAGCTTCATGCTACCAGCTGTCTATATACGCCGCGTCGCCAGGTTATACGTCGCTCTAGCGCGCTTTTCTCTCTCTTTCTCGCTCGCTGTCGTCGCCGAACGCGGATATAACGGGCGACGTGGCTCATCGATCGCGTTTCATGCTCTCGCGTATATAGACGCGGCACCAACAGCAGCAGCAGCAGCAGCCCCTCTAAAGAACTTTAGCCAGGATTTGCCTTTCTTTACGTCAGTTTAGCGTTATTGACCAGAGAGAACGATAAATTCTTATCAAAGCCCTGCGTATACGCGCCGTACACCTTTATATATACATACGCGCATCGATAGTCTCCCTTCTCTCTTTCTCTTCATCCCTATCTATATCCTCCGACGCTGCAATAAGTCTCCGCGCGATACGTCGCCGTTCGCTTGTAAAATATAAACGCTCCGCAACGCTACACACACACACATATACCTACACTTTTCTACGTGTATAAAAGTGATACTAAAAATACGAGGCATTTTTCTACGTGTATATATACAGCACGTAGATGTCTAGCCCGGTCGCAAGTGGAGAGAGAGGGAAGAGCGCGCGTGGACCGGAAAAGGTAAAAAATGTAACAGACGTAAAAAATTGGCCGAAGCTTCGTTTTTTAAATGTAAAAATAACGGAAAATCGAGTTTGAAAAAACAACGAGACTCTCGCGAGAGAGAGAGAGAGTATCGACGTTACGTCCCCTTTTTTTTGCTCCCGTCTGCCCAGCCGCGTGCTATCCCCCTGCCAACCCCCTTCCCGCCACATATAGAGACGAGGGGTGAGGCAAGTATGTATGTGTGAGGTAGAGAAAGCGAGAGAGAGAGAGAGCACAGGAGGGGGGAAATTGGTATCTAACGCAATCCGATTCCCGAAAGCTTATTCGTTCGTTCGGACGCGCGGCTCGCTACTCCGCGCGGGGCGCTTGGTCGAGAGCGAGTCTCGGTGCTCTTATTAATTAAATCCCCAATCGAGCGGAGCTCGCTATCTCTCCTCCGCCTCCACTCTTCTCTCTCTCTCTCCCTACCCCCTTAGCCGGCTCACTGGCCTCAGTGGTTGAGTATCCTCCTCCTCGATATCCACGTATATCGGCAGCAGCACCACCACCACCGTGGTATGCTCTGCACACCGGGGGATTCCCTCGTGCCGCCCCTCTTATTCCGCCCTCGTTCTCTCTCTCTCTCTCTCTGTATGTCGCATGAACGGACACACAGGCCACTATGTACACTAGTATATATATGTGTGTGTGTATGTATGCGAACGCTAGCGGCAGCAAGTCCCTCTCTCTCTCTCTCTCTCTCTCTTTGCGGCCTGTGTGCGGCCGTGTAATTTTCAGCGTCGAATAATCGCTGCGGCAGCAATCAGAGCGATTATGTCACCGCGATTACGCTTAATCCGCGCTCGCTCGCTTCGCGCTCTCTCTATCTCTCGTGCAACGATTGACACGGTCGAGTCATTAATTAATCGCGTAATCCTAGAGACTAGCCGTGTGCGAGAGCAACGCGGGTGTACCGAGCGGCTACTACTACGCTGCTCATTCGCATAGACGACGACGACGTCGGCGGTGGTAGCGGCGGCGAGCCGATGCGGTGTTGCACAACGGGCTTATCGTATACATATACGCTTGCTACTATGTACCTCTCTCTCTCTCTCTCTCTCTCTCTCTCGCAGGTGTATGCGCACGTCGAGAGGCTTCTCATGCAGCGGCGCTTGGCGAAAACGAACGAGCACGCGTCGCCCTCGGCCTCCAAACAATAAATAATAATTCATGTTAATGCGAATACTCGCGTGGCCTCAGCACGCATATATATATACATGTATACGTCGAGAGAGTAGATATACGTACGTGTGTGTGGAGCTTGAGCTACGTATATAGCGCCTGGTACGCGCCGATTGAATTTCGACGAGTCCGCGCGCTCGTGGATTTAATTGTTTTGCTCGCGCGTGTATACTATACGTGCGCCGCGTGTGCCAGCATGCGCAGCGCGCAAGCGAGCTCTGACGTTTATTGCCCCGACCCCCTTTGTGCGCCTCGTTCCTTTGATTATTATATTATGCGCGCACGCGTGTGTCGGCAAGGAAAAAGTGTGCCGTACCGATGGCACATACGCGCGCGCGCGCTCGTGCAGTTCAATCGACGGGAATGGGTTATGTTATTTTCGTATATATATACATATATATGTATATGTATGTCTATGTGACTGCGGCGATGCGAGCTTCGAGCGGCCGAATTTGTTCTACAAAATTGAATCGATCGCCTGTGGTGCACACGCGCGGCGAGAGTCATTGCACACAGTCGCGGATGTCTATTTATTGGTTTTTAAATTAGGCGGGTTTGACGTTTTGTTTGTGATGATAAACCTCTTCGGCTGATTAAATTACGGAGTCGCGCGCACTTTGCAATCTGACAGCCGGGGTATTTTTCAATTTTGATTTACGCGAATCTCTAGGAGAAAAATAGGTTAGTCGAAATGTAGTATTACAAAGAAAAGAAATTGCCGAATAGGATCGAAAAATTAGACCGTAACTTTTGACTAACTTTTAACGAGTTCGTTTTTTTTTCGAAACGCCTTATGTATTATGAGTGGCATTAATTTTTATCCCGGGGTCGCGGAGAAGAGGGAACAGTGGGAGTGAAGCTGATTGTTGATACACTTTAGAAAGTCCTGAAAGTTTCAGGTATATACACGCGGCTCGGCACTGCACTCCACCCTCTCCTCGTCTGATTTTCATGCTAATTTTCACAAGAAAATTCCCTCTCCCCCGTGCACTTGACGTATTTTTAAGTTTATTCTATTAACTTTCTTCTGGTAAACAAGTCGCCAAAGCTCTCCGCGAGAGCAAGAGAGAGGAGAGAGGAGAGAGAGAGAGCAAACATACGTGATTTTTATGAAAAGAGGCTAGGTCAGTCGTCGCGACGACTACGACTACTGCTGTTACTACTACTACTACTACCACCACTCTCGCGAATTTTCCCGCCCAAATCAGACTTGGAAATGACATAAAGAAGTTTTGTGCAAACATTTCGCGGTTGCGGCTGTAGCTGCTGCGAGGAGGGAAGGGTTGTTACAAGAACATTCTTTCTCTGCGCGTTCGTGTTTTCGTCGAAAAAGTCGGCGGCCCGTCCGCGCCTCTATGTATATATACGGTAGGAAACAACACACCATTTCAATTCAAAATCTCGTGTAATTGCAGATTGCGTTTGTCGTAAAGTTACCTCCTTTCGCCAGTGAGATAAAGACAGAGCTTCGCTGCCGTATACTTATATAGCGTTTTAAATGAGAATTTATGGAGAGAGTGAGAGAGAGAAAGAACGAAAGCACATATATAGGATGAGTAGAAGTAAGAGTGAGAAAGCAGCGGTGTGGGTTTGGCCTTTTCGGGCACCGGGCGCTCGCGCAGCCGGCTAAACGTAAAAGCGTACTTTATTCTCGCGTGTCAGTTACGTGCCAGAAAACACTTAAAATTCTCGCGGCACTCAGGGATTTTAAAGCCAAGAATAAGAAAGCGCGAACGCGAGAGAGGCGACGATGGGACTGCTCCTCCTCCTGCTGCTGCTACTGCTGCTACGAGGGAAAGATGACGAAGTTTTAAGAACGAAGAAAATACGCGCTGCCGTCGCCGAGGGGAGGAAACACACCGATAAAAATGCTCTCACGGCAATCCCGGATCCTCGCTACTCGCGCACGCAGCGTAACGTTGCATTTGACGAGCTGCTACTACTGCTGCTGCTACTGCTTCCTCTTCGCCAAACTTCCCATGGTAATTCTCGTCTGCCTACTCTCTCTCTCTCTCTCTCAAAAAGATCGCGAAAACACGATAACTGCGAGCGTCAGGCGGGCCGCTTTTATATACACCGAAAGAGGGCTGACAGTGTATATAAGACGTGGGGGAGGGACGAAGCGTTCGTGCGAGAAAAGAAAGAAAGAACGAAAGAAAGATCAACAAGACATCGTCGTCGTCGTCGTCGGACGGTATATAGCGGACCTAGACGAAGAGGAGGAGGTAGAGGAGGAGAAGAAGAAGAAGCAGCAGCAGCTGGAGGAGGAGAGGACACCCTAACAAGCCTCCCCCGCGGGCGTTGGAAGAAAAAAATGTGCGGAGGGAGAGAGAGAGAGAGAGGGCCTTGTAAACAAAAAACCGCCATCAAGCATGCGAAGCTCGTTATTTAAGTTCGCTACCAAGAGAGTGAGAGAGAGCAAGACTCGCGTCTCGAGCATGCCGGCCGCGTGCTGCACGGGCCACTACTTCATCCCCTTCTTTCTATCTCTCGTTCCTCTTTTCGTCTCTCACTCACTCGTGCCCTTTTTTCCTTTCAACTCGCGTTGTTCGGCACTCGCTCGCTCTCTCTCTCTCTCTCTCGATCCACAGCTCTTCGCTCTTTCCACTAGATACGTACGAGGTCTTTTAGAGAGGTTTATTCTTCGACACTTTGTTTGCGAGATTCGAAAGAGAAAGAACGCTAGAGAGAGAGAGAGAGTGGGAAGCTACTCGGCCCTCGTGGCCAGAGGCGTTGCACGCTCGGATAAACCGGGCGTACGTTTAGATTCTTGATTGCAGCAGCCACTACCGCCGCCGCGGGGTCGAGATTCGTCGTTCGTTCCACTACTATATATACATGTGTGTTTGTGTGTATGTGTGTGCACGCTCGGCACAAATTACTTTTATTGTTAAGATAAAGTACGTCGTCGTTTCGTAAATAACGACGCGCGGAGGGAAGCCGGCACGGCGCGTTGTTCAAAGTGAAACCATAAAATCCCTCCCAATAGATAATATTTCTCAGCACCATTACAGTTGTCCGTCGTCCCCGCTTGCACGCGTGGTGCGCGAGAAAGAATTCTCTTTATTTTCTCACCCTCCCGCGAGCTTCTTTCTCTCTCTCTCCTCCCACTCGCCAAAGTCGGCGCCGCGCGCGCGCGCTCTTCTCGCTTATCCGATTTCACATCTATACAGATATATTATATACTTATATATATATACGCGAGAGCGTGCGACTCCTTCCGCGGTTTATATCGTTCGGCTACTCAACTTTCTTTCGTTTCTTTCGTTTCTTATACTCTCTCTCTCTCTCTCTCTCTCCCTCTCTTGCTCATCCGAGAGGTATATAGGGCGGCTCTCGCCGTTAAAAGCGCGAGCATATAACGACAAAGAGGGAGAGAGTACTGCAAACTATATAGCTGCTATACGTATATAAAGCAAACTCGCGTCCACGTCGCATGACTTACGATCCCCCCACATAGCGCCGGCTAGCTGCAGACGTTCCATTATTTCCAAAAGTTGCCCTCTCTCTCTCTCTCTCTCTCTCTGGCTCCAGTTGCGACCCCATCTCTTCCTCCATGTGTGTATGTGTGTGTGTGTCCGCTTGTCGGCCGCTGTTACGTAACGCGTGCCTCGTCCCCTATTCCCTCTCCTTCTCGCTCTCTCCCGTTTTAGTTGCGCGGGCGCGTAAGAGCGCGCCGGGAGTACGGTAAATAATGTCCTTGCGGTGTAGTATCAAGGCAAGCCGTTTAAATCCCCAGGAGTGAGATCGGACGGCAATCGCCCTCGCTCTTTCTCTCTTCCTCTCTCTCTCTCTCGCTCTCGCTCGTTTCCTTTATATATACCTCCTTTCTACCCTCTCTCTCTCTGGTACACGCGCTGCTCCTGTTGCCGATGGCGGCGGCCGTGCGCTAGTGGGCTTGTGACTTTCCGCGCATCCGAGCGAATCCCCGATAACCCGGCCGGGAGGAAGAGAGCGAGAGGAAGGAAGCGCTCTAGAGCACGACCTAACGGCCAAGGCAGAGAGGAGGAGAAGGAGGACGGGAGCTTTGAAGAATACGCGCTAACCGCTCGCTCGCTTGGGCGAACGTCAGCCGGTAAAAACCTGCTTTATTTTACATGCCCCGGCTCTGTGTTTTCCTATAATGGCTTATGGAGGAGAGACAGGAAGTTAGGCGCGCGCGAGAGAGAGATGGAGGAAGAGAGGGAGAGAAGATATTTTACGAAAACAGCTTTATGATGGCGCATTTCAAGAGGCCGTTTTCGCTTTTCATAGCCCGTTGCTCTGCCACTATACTGCTATATATACCTGCTGCTCACTCACCGGAACGATTGATCGTTTATAGTCCTTCATTTGACTTTCCAACCTCCGTCCCGTCTTTTTTCGCGCTTCGCCGCAACAAAATGCTCTCTCCTCTTTCTGACGAAGACAATCCTTTACTTTTTTACATCCAGCGAAAAATCTCTCTCCCTCTCGAGATGAATTAGCAACGATAACTACTACCGGCGCGCGAGCGCCTTGTCTTTGAAGAATGCCGAGGAACAAAGGATTGAAGCGAGAAATGCGAATTTTATGCTTCGTGGTATAATCGCCTTTTTAGCTATTTCATAATTAGCTTTTTTCTGTATCGTGAAAATGTTATTTTAGCTCGCGGAGGTTGCGAGATGCTGTGGGTTACAGTATTTTAAAATGCATGCCGGTACTTCGAGAAGATAAATAACCCCGAGATCCGAGGGATACGAATATTATATTTTTCTTCATTCTGTACAGGATTTACAGATATTGGTCGCCGGGCAGCAGACATAGATTTCCCTGGATTCATTTGCTTTACAAATAAACTGTATACGCTGTAACGGGAAAGTATTTCGAATTCTTTCTCGGAACAAAACATTATATACGCGATGAGAATGTCTGACCATACGCAGCTATTTTCTACTTAAGAACGTTATCCCTTGTTAACGCCCAGTGTCTCGTTTTTACGTTTATCTTAAAAAATTCAACGCGCTCCTTTTCAAATCATGTTTACGCGACGTTTATTATACCTAAATTCAAACAACTTACGTAAAACGCTTCTCAAACACGAAATTCTATCAAATTTCATGACCTTTTAGCGGGGGGGGGGTAAAAATCTCCTCTTACACGGCGGTGCTTGCGAGATACTGTGCTTTTTCAATGAAACTTAAATATTCAAAACTATACAACCACTTTGGCCGAACCAGCGCCTCAGCAACCCGGGCGCGCCTTAATTTTCATTCAGCTATACATACCCCCTTCTTCTTCCACAGCTCGCACACGCCCCCGTAAAAACGTTCAAAACAAATTTTTACGTAAGTGAAAACCAGTGCCGGGGCGAGAGCATGAGAGCGGCTCTCCTTTGCATACGGCGTTTATAGCGCAGTTATTCAAAACACGCGGAATTCATTAAAGCGTTTTTCCGAAAAAATATAGAAAATCAATGCGAATAATAGCATTTGAAAATTCAATACTAAAGTTGGACTGCGCCGTGTAAAAATGCAGTAGTCGATTGGATTCTTGGAAAGGGTTGGCGCGAAAATATTTGAATATTTCGTACTAAGGGAGTAATCGTTTGTTTGGAAGTAAACAACACGAGATATATACATATATAGATATTGAAACAAAAACATCTCTTGAACAGGAATATATTTACAAGCATTTTGTTTTAATTAGGTAATGTTATACTGTAACATCGCAACATATACACACACACAGTTTAGTTTCTACCACGAAAATTTAATTCAACGATAACTAAGAAGAACTAAAATAATTCCGCGAAACGCGTGCATAAGCGCGTATACGCGCAACGAGTCTTAAGAAAATGTTGAACATTTTATACTCCAACACGTTTACCTAGAAATTCTCTCCGTGAAATCGCTTTAACGCGCTCGCGCGCGCCTTAATTTTGCACCGTAATACGCAATTAAAAATCCTTAAAGATACGGAATTACTCAAACACGGCGGCTCTTAAAAATTCATGAACTTTTTCCCGCCCGCACCTTCGCGAAGAACACGCGAATTAGAGTAATATTTCGCAAGTCCATTTCCGTATATACCAAGGGGGTAGGCAACGACGGCGTCGCGTAGCTTCGTGGCGTCCCTGAGCGTCGCCGTCGTCGTCGAGGGGTACGCCCGCGCGCGAAATAATTGAAAAAACCCTATCCTCTCTTCCTTCCCTTCCAGCCTTGACTGCCGCAGCGTTCTTGGTGAGGAGGGGGTGGGGGGTGGCTCCTTACAGCTGCAAAGTCCCGCTCGAAAAAGTGCTTGCGCGCGCTCGAAATGGGACGAGCAAAAACCTTAGATACAATTTCTATGAAGGCAGAGAGAGAGAGAGAGAGGAAAAGAGGGAGAACAGCAGAGGATGTGAACGGGTAAGAAGGAAGGAAGTAAAAGGAGAGAGAGAGAGATAAAGTGAAAGAGAGGAAGGGGGTAGAAGCGAAGGCGGCAGCAGCGGTGCTTTTACGCGCGTGTGCCACTTGCCTTGCACTTTTAGAAGGAAAAAGGGGGGGAGGGAGGGAGACGATAGCCAAAGTCGCGCTCGCTGCCGCGCGCAACAGTAATTGCTCCGTTGGGATTATGTTAATCATTGATACTTTAACGACTTCCCCAGGCCCCGCCTCGGCGCCCCGGCGAGTATAATAACGGCAAGAAAAGCGAAGGAGAGAGAGAGAGGGAGTGAGTTCGCGGAAAGAGCGAGATAGCTGCAAGCGAGGCTCGTTACCGCAAAAGGGGTATAAGCTAACTGGCGCTCCGCGGTCGCAACGGCGATCATTTGTTATACGAGGCAAATAGTCCGGTGAACGGTTTCAAACGCAGAGAAAGAAGGGGGAGGAAAATAACCGAAGATGGTTTCGCGTACGTTGACTTTTCTATGTGGAAAAATGAGTCGTTGGGAAATTTTCAAAGGAAAGTGTACATAACGATTTTTTCCTGTAACAAAATTATACGTTAATTTAGTGGGAAATTTCGTTTTCCTTGAAAATTACTTATTATTTCGTTCTATATATATCGAAGAAACGTTATGAAGATGTAATAGAGCCGTGTCTATACGGCCAGCAATAGAGATACAGCGATTAATTATTATTTATGACGATGACTCATTTGCCTTTGATCACTGCCTCTCCTCTCTCTCTCTCTCTCTCTGACTATGTGTGTCCCTCGTCGACGTGCGATTCTAATCAGAGCCAGGCGCGTTGTATACTGCTTACGCGCCTGCCGGTATAGCGCGCGTCGACGCCGAAACCATTAATGCTGATGCGCGCAGCACTCGTTGAATGGCGCGCTTGCGCACACGAGTTCTCTCACTCGCTCACTCACTAACTCGCACTCCCGCCCATCAAATATTCCTTCGACAAACAACGTGCTTTGTTAGGGAGAGAGAGAGAGATCGGGCGCGTTACTACACGCCCTTAACGTGCACGCACTCTCTCTCACGATGCAAAACAAATGATTGAAATTGCGCTCATTTCCATTAACGTGTCATACAGCTACCCATCTATCTATCTATCGAGAGAGAGAGAGAGAGAGAGAAAGAGAGAGAGAGGCCGTCACACCGATGCTTAAATAACCGTGTCCTTGTCCTTTTTACCGTTTTGAAAAGACCTAGTCCCGTGATGCGTAATCATTCCGAGTGGATTAATACAATCGCGTTAATTGTTATTCTCGACGAGCAGTGGCACAACGAAAGAGAGAGAAAGAGAGAGAAACAAATGTCACACTACTCGATGCATTTCGACTGTCGGCGGAAAAGACACGACGACACCGAGGGACACGAGGCTCGCTCTCGCGTATAGCACAACGACGAAAAAAAAACGCGCTCCCTGCAACGCGCCCGGGAATCACTCGAATCTGGCACGGTTGTCCAATTTTTTTAAAAGCTGCAATCACAACGCGCGCGTCCCCGCCAACAATAAAATATCACTGCCAAGAGACTATAAAAAGGAGAATATTACACCGCGCTAGCGGAAGTGGAAAGTGGAAGGGAGAGGGAGAGGATATAGGAAGGGCAGTAGCAGCAGCAGCAGCAGCAGCAGCGGCACCGGCGATTTTTCAATATTTTCGTATTTTCCGGAGCTTCGCTCAGAGCACGCGCGCGCGTACAGCGCAAAAGCATGAGCGCAAAAGCTCGGATGTGCACTTTTCCCTTTACGCTTGCTCTAAGAAAGTCATAAAGTTTTATTGTTGCGCGCGTGCTTTTGCGCGCTCACACACACACGAGTGAACGCGCGTTATATGAAATTTGCGCAACGCCACGCGTGATAAAGTTATTACGGGGAGATTTATCGGATTTTTAACACGTACTTTGGCGAATAGCCGGGCCGCTTGTGCGCGCAAGTGAGAGCGAGAGAAGAAGGAGGATGAAGAAGAGGGAGAGAATTAATGTTGCAAAGTGGCTGTTTTCGAACAATCTAGAGGGAGAGAGAACGCGGAGGGCCGCATATAGTCCGATCAAATCAAAACTTACCCCTCTCTCTCTCTCTCTCTCTCTCTCTCTTCATCCCTAACCCCACCACGGCCAAGTTCTCTAATCATACACCAGCTGCGAATAACGTAAAATGGGTCGCGTGACCGCTAAGGCGGGACGTCACGCCTTAGTAGTCATGTGATAAGTCCTTTCAAGCTTCTTGCACTCTCCATCCTATACCTCCACGTGCTCGCTCTCCTCCTCCTATATATCCTTAGCCGTATGAGGGTGCTTAAATTCAACCTCAACCGCACACTGCACCTTCGCTCCTTATTAATTAATTCCGGAAAATATTCCTCTTCGGTGAAGATGAAACTTTTTACGGTGAAATTTTTAATTAACGCAAAGGGGGGGGGGGAGGGTGAGGTGCACGCGCGAGTTTATTACTTTCAATATAAGGACGGGAGAAGAGCTGCGGAGGAGGAGGAGGAGGAACCTTGGGATCGATATATTTCAGGAATATATCCCTAAAACTTTAACGATCTAGACGCTGGAAATTTGATCAGCCGAGAGGTGATTCTCCCTGCAGCTACATAGATATTTAATTAAAACGTTATTTAAGGTCGTCGCGTTATTCAACGAATATTTTAGTCGACAGTGATCTTATCAGGATTTAATTTATCTTAATTACAATTATAATTTTCTTTCCTTTTTTTATTTTAAATAATAAAATAATCCAAAATTAATTATTCATTTAATTTTTTAATCTTTTCCCAAGCTATATACGTTTTTCAAAAATTTTCCTTTAAATTTTCATTTAAAAGTACCAACATTTACCCTGACACAATACGTGCGTGACACTAACACACACACACACACACACACACACAGCCTTTGTTTACGGAGCTCTGTAATTTACAAAGCCACATAGGCAGGCACGTGTGCGCATGGACGCGCGGAAAGCGAGCTCGTATACGTTGAACTTTTGGCTGCTATACGGTTTCATTGTAGATATACATTAGACAACGTCGCGCATCATTGAGTCAATCCTCCTGTGTATGTATGTATATATATACGAACGTGTGTATACTCTTGTACACGCACACACATACACACAGACTTGTAGGTATATACACTCGTGACAACCTTGCGCTTTCATAATTGCACAACTTGCGGCGCGCCGTAATGTCACGCCGCTTAACTCGCGGGCATGCCTAGTAAATGTATTATGTATCGCGGGATACACATCTTGCTTTGTACATACGAAACGTCTACGTTCGTACACACACACACACATACATAGCAGCGAGGAGGCGCGTATTCATATGCACCTCTTCGCCTGCATTATTTACGCGGAGCTAAGGTCAAAGCGAGAGAGCGATGATTATGCAAACCCTTCAGACGTGAATTCTGTCCTACGCCTTATAGCTTCGCTCGTTCTCTCTCTCTCTCTCTCTGTGCGTAAAGCATCAGCAGCAGGAGCAGCCTTGATTAGACATTCATCGAAAATTAAAGAGAAATTGCGCGAGGGAACGCGCGCTCTCAAAACCGGTGTGTGTATGTGTTATACTATATAGTATAAGGCGAGTGAGTGAGCGCACGCGTACATTTTCCTTTGTAAATTACTTTCTTTGAAAAAGCCAATGTTAATTAACTTCTTCCGAAGGAAGCCGGCCGCCGCAACGGACGCCGCACGCAGAATGCGCGCGAGAGAGAGAGAGCTCGCGAAATTCGCATGCGCGCGTTTCCAGTTTCCGAATTGAAATTGCCAACTGTAATTGCAAAATCCAGCCGGAGAGGGCCGCTATATATACTCCTGCTGCTGCTGCTGCTGCTTCTGCTTCTGTTGTTGTTGTTGTTCTGCCGATGCAGTGCAATTTAAAATTAATTGCGAGCTTCTATATAGCCTTACACGTATATATACATATATATATATATATATAAACAGCGCCGCGTAATTTTAGAAAATCCATCGTGGATCGAATCCCGATGAATAATGGATTGCCGCGAGGAGCTGACGTACAGTCAGCTTTATGACGTGCGGACTGCGTGCCTATTTTTAAAAGACCATGATATATATCTTTCCAAAATAATCCAACCCGTGTCGTATATATATCTATGATGGTTCAACGACATCTTGCCGGCTCTGCGGTTTGAATCTCGTCACGTGTTTTCCGATCGCGCATGCATGGCGGCCGTCAGAGGCGGTTAGCGCGCGTCAGGAATTACTCCTCAAGATGTATGTTCTATATATATGTGTGCGCACACACGTCACATAATCCTCCTCCTTCTCTCTCTCTCTCTCTCCGCTGGCTTTGAGATTTGCCACTGTAATTTAATATAATGTACAGCTCTCAGGTATATTCCGCGAGACGCAGCAGTGCAAGTGACAAATATACATATATCAATGCTCTCTCTCTCTCTCACTCACTCTCTCTCAAACACACATAGCCTCACTTGCACAGCAGGTGGCAGTGGTGGTAGGGGCAAGAGGATAGCTGAGCTGCGCTGCAAGCCAGGAGAGAGAGAGAGAGAGAGGTTGCTGCAGCAGAGAGACAGGAGCTGCTGCGTACACTATACTCCCAGTAGTAGCAGCAGCAACCCACGTTAGCCGTAATTACAGAGGTGTATATACATATACACGTACGCACATGCGCGTGCTCTCATAGCCCCGTGCAAAACGTCAGATGGGCCTCCCACAACCCGAGCACCTTGTCACGTATATATATAGATATATATACATATATAGAGTAGGCGCGAGGTGCGACGGAAGCGAGATATGGATCGAAGTGCATGCATCGGAGTATCTGCATCTTGGCGTCTACACTTAGATGGGGGAGTAGCAGATATCTCGCTCTCCTCCTCCCTCCCCCTTGCCTCGTCTCACTCTCGCTGGCACGTGTATTTCGACGATGTGGCGTCATAACCGAGAACGCACGTCCCCGCGGGAATACCGAATATGTGTGTGCGCTGCCGTGCGACTCCTACTGCTGCTGCTGCTGCTGCTGCTACTGCAGCCGAGCGAGGCAGCAAGCGTGAGAAAGCGAAGCGTACGCATGAGCGCTACGTGACAATCCTGGCAAAGTGGATTCGACGAGCAAGCAGGCGACGAAGACGATGGTGTCGAGGAAAAGAAGAAGAAGAAGAAGAAGAAGCGCGAAGTGCGAAAGTTGCGAGGAGAGCGAGTCTCTCTCTCTCGGTGCTAGAGACAAAAAGTCTTGGGGATGGAGGAGGAACGTGAGGAGGAGCGAAGCGTCCTTATGAAATCGAGACCTATAGAATTTCTTACTCCCAGGCACAGCTCGTATACGCGTCTGTATATGTATATATGTATATATGAAAGAAACGTCGTCGTATCTGCCGTCTTTCTCTTTGGAGGTTTTTCCTCGATTGGCGCTCGTATATATACGCGCGCTGCGAGAGGAATCACGAGGGGAAAATCCAACAGCTCGTCAAGCGGCCCGCGCGAGAAACGCCCGGGAAAGAGAATGAGCGCACGTGTATATGTATATAGATGTATATATGTGCATGTATATGTATATATATATATGTACACGCGAACGAAAAACCAGCGGTGGGAATCAACGGCAAATGTCACAGTCAAATAATCTATACGTATAGATATATATATATAGCAGCTGTGGTGAGAGAAGGCGGACGAGCGAACGAGAGAGAGACATCTATGTATAGATATATATAGAGCTAAGCCGTGGTATTCGAGAAACTGGTATTGACAGACGATTTACATGCAAATTCCTCCGTCGACTCGCTGATTCCGCCGCCGAAGAAATTTAAAATTAAAGCCGACCCTCGCACGCGCCCGCGTACGACGAGGTATGTTTTTGGAGGGGAAATGAATAACAAATAATCCGTCTCTTTCGCGCTCATACTCTTTCTTTCTTTCTCTCGCTTTCTATATATCCCCTATACTGCTGTCGCTCTCTCTCTCTCTCACCGGTTGGTATGTAACTTTTGCTGCATTTTAGCAGGGGCTCCGTTTGCATAATGTTTATAAAACTTGTCAGATAGTTAGAGGAAACTCGAAAAGTCGGGGACCCACTCGAAAAGTACACTTTTTGAAATTGTGTTTCTTTTCAATGAGTTTCCCTCGTCGTCGTCGTCGTCCTCGTTTCTTCGCTTCCGTCTTGCACACTGTTTGAAGAACACACCCAGCGTGTACCCCCTTCATGAATTTACCGAATCAAGACTCGCTGTGTTTATTTAACAGTTGAAGAAGAAATTTCTCTTCTTTTTCCTGACCCCGCGCGCCCCTTCGCGTTTCGCTGAAAAGATTTGTTAAATCGTCACCGTATATAACTTTCCTTCGCCATCGATCGTCGAACACACGCGATCCTCGGACCGTTTCTCTCCCCGGAGATTTCTTTTCGCCGTGTGGAAAAAAAGAGGATACAGGATATAGCAGCAGCAGCAGCAGCAACGGCGACAGCAACAGCAGCACCAGTAGCAGCAGAAAAAATTAAGGCTGCAATAAAGTAGCGCGCAGGTAGCACCTCGGAAAATATCGCGCTCGTACGCGCTTGCACATCCTCCTCCCCCCCTCTACGGCGAGTTTATTAGCCAATATAAAGTACAACAAAAAGCGCCAGGCCAGAAACTCATTAAACCGACGAGATAAAAAAGGATGGGGCGAGGAGGAGACGACGACGACGACGGCGTTGAGGGGAAGGGGGAACTGAAATCGTCGATAAAGCAAAAAGAGCGGGAAAAGGGTCGACGCCGACGACGAGGAAGCGGAAGCGCGCGCTCGCACACCCGATATCAAAGCAGAATATTTTTCTATCGCGATAAATTTCATCTCTCGGCGCGCCCCCCACGCGCTACCCGCAAAAGGACTTATCAAGTCTCTGGAGTGTCTGGGAGTCCGGCGTGTCTCGACGTCGCACCAGTAACAGCAGCAGCAGCAGCAGCTACAGGATTTATTTCCCATTAAAAATCGTTGGCGAGCGAGATTATGGCATTGCTCGTAAAGTATAAGCGTGCACGCGGACTAAGGAATCGACGGAGGCGACGTCGCGTATACATATATATCTATACATGCTGCTATGTAAGAGAAAACGAGTGTGCAAGAGAGAAAGAGAGAGACTTCCGTGTACGCGAACGCGCACTAGCTTCCGCCGCGTCGCCTCGGAAGCGCACGCTCGTTCGTTTCAAATCCCGCGCCCGATACTTTTTCTCTATATACACGCCGTATACGCGCCCAGGGAGAGACTTCGTAGTAGTACTATATATGTACACAGTCGCGCACTGTGCTTCTTTCTCTGTTTCTGCGTCCTGGAGCGTATAGTGCAGAGCCGCGCTGCGTCTTTCTCCCTCGAATTTTCGAAACTCCAAGCGTGATGTACGACCTATGCCGATGCATTAGCATAGAGCAGGCGAACGCATGCGTTTTATATACATACATGTTTGTTCGATCTCCATAGTAGTTTACTTATATATACATATACATTTACAGAGCTGCTGTACAGTCTTCTTTCTTCGAAGCAGCGCGACAGGCGAACATCTGGTTGTAGCTTGAAAGTCCCCGACGTAGTCAATGGCACTGCGCGTATAGTATATAAGGCAGAGATCGAATAACAAATGCGAGTTCTCGTCATGCGCGGATAAAGACGCGCGTTTCGGCGATGATTTACACGAACCTTCGCTCGGGCCAAAGAAGCTTTGGCCAAAGCTCGTGTGTATGCGTCATTTTTGGCAAAAAGCTAGAGCTATTGCTATATGCTATATATATGCTACACTGCTGTCTGGGAGATAATGCATCGTTGCCATCGACAACTTTTAAACTCCAATAAAGCGAGAGCAAAGAGGAGGGAGAGAAACCTTTGCATTGTTCGGTATTAAAGAATGCGCGCGTTCACGAATTTTTCCACGAATACGTCGCTGACTCAGGCGTGTGGTATAGAAAAGTCGCTCGAATTTTTTCGGGAGGTATGAGAGAGAGAGAGAGAGAGAGAGAGAGAGAGGAGTGTGAGCAAGGGAGGAGGTCGAAAACCATGCAAATCTCGCTCTACTTTTGCTAATGTAAAATTTTATTATCGAATGAAATGTAAAAAGCGGCCGCGTGCCAGGAAAAACTTCTGTTTACGCGGTGAATAAACATTATCGTTACGGCTAAAGCACGCGCGGCGTTCCGCACTCCTGCTTCTTCGCGGGTTTACCAAATATACACTAGCGTACGCGAGCGTGCAAGCGAGATATGACGAAGTTGCATTTTCGGGATTGCGGATGCCGTCGTTTTAACGAATAACATACATGGTATTAGGAGATTGGCTTGTGTTGTGAAATTATTATAATTTTATTAGCGAGGTTTCTACTAAAGTGGTACGAAATATATATAATAAGATGGATATTAAGTGAATGAAAAGCATCTGTATAATTTAATCAGTAACAAATATGCGGTTTCGCAATTGCATGATCATATAGACAATTGTACAAGTATATTAACTTGATATACTCTATTTGTATCTCCTGAACTCTTTATAAGTCTATATCTATTTATCATGAAATAAGAAGCAATGTTTCCTTTTAGCTATAAAGTTAACTAAAGCACAGCTAACTCATGATTAACATTTTTATCAAGGTAACAATTATGAAGGAAATAGACTGAAATTATAAAATGGATAACATCTAACTAATACTCTATATTCTATATTTAGTATTATTTTTTAAGCAGGAAACGTAGATGAGATTATTTCCATTACTGTCACAAACGAGAAGTTAGTGCCGAATGAAATAGAATACTTAAATAGTTATAAGAGGATTTTTTTTCTCAAACTTTGTCTACTTAAGTTAGTAAGATCAGAAAAAAGATAAAGAATCCGCGAATAAAAAAAAGTGTTTCGTACGGACTTGTGGACTAGACTCATTACTGACGCTCCTGTAGCCTCTATAGCAGGCTACTAAGGCAAAAAAATTGTATACTTTAGATGTAATGTGTAGAGTAACTTTCACGTGTGAGAAAGAGTTCTCCCGTTGACGATGTAACCACCAACCAGAGTCTGACATAGTTCTATATACTTTGTAAATATGGATATGCTGAAGATGTTAATTCAGCACAATAACAGTTTTTTGTTTGACCGTTGCAATAGTTCAAATAAAAAGATTTTGATGTCAAATATTTCTAATAATATTTTTATGAATGATAAAGAATAACAAAGGAATCAATTTTATTAAATACTTGCCTAGAATAATCTTTAGTGTGTCTCGGAATTTGTGGGGCTGCTCTATCAGATATGGCGTTCTGAACTGCAGTAATCTTTCCATTTTCGTTATAATATCCTGTCATAAAACAACTTGTCACGATCATTATTTTTCTGTTTGAAAAACTTAAGTTCCGCAAGAATATCATAAAAGAACAAACATAAAGAAATTAACAATTTCATCACTTATTGAAAATTATTACGTCAATTGTATAGAATCGGTTAGTTTAAATGACAATAGAATACATACTTTCACGTATCGAATGAAATATGCAAAACCATTGAAATATCCTATTAAAGTCGATAGAAGTAATGATTATTCATAAGAATACACAGCATTTATTTTACTATATCCATCGTTATAATTCTTTCAATTGTATCAATATTCAAAATATATAAAAATCAGTCAAGTGATTTTAAATAAACTAATAAAAATCGCACCATAAAAAGATATGTTGAAAATTCAAATAGAATTTTGTAAATATTGAATTGATACATAGAGCTATTCTCGAGTAAATACGATTTAAAGTAAATTATAAAAAATGTTTAACCTCAAACATTTCGAAAATTTATGTGTAAATATTTCTGTCCAAGGCGGTCAAGTAACATATGTACAAATATTATCTTTCTTCCAAAGCAAGGCAAAACCTAATCGTATCTATTCGACAAAAGACATACCTACATTGAGGTTCTTTAATCCAATTTAATTTGGTTTTATATGATAGAAAATAGATAACAAAGGTCTTATGAAAAAGTTTAGGAAATATCGATTGAAATAAAATCTATATATCGTTTTTCCATCTCCGACTCTCTACCACCTGAATTATAACTAATGCCCTCGACATAATTGTACAGAAATTTTAAGTCAATATTAATCCAAGAAATTCATACATCCAGTATTTTCGGAATATGTTCTTAGATTCTCCAATACTAATAAAATAAGTGTAGAAACTTCTTCAATTTCAGTGGCTTTGACTATTTTTGAAGATACGTATGTCATTTAAGCAGTCTATATGAACCTAGAAAAAATAAAAATAAAAAATAATGTTGTTATTTACACAGAGAATGGGTAGCAATATCATGATTGGTATATATTTATATAGCAGTAATGGACTGAACGTGATTCACTCCACCGCTGCTACTCGTGTCAGTGGTATAGCAACCACCGGTGCTGCTATTGTTACTGGTGCCACAGCTGTTGTTTCGTACAGGAAGCTTTTCCTAGTGTCTGCTATAAAATGCTATGTAACTATCGCATCTTTTAAGACTTGTGCAGTATCATCGGTAACGTAAGCACAGTAGTAAATTTCACTTAATTGCTAAATTGAAGATTTAAGGAAAAAGAAGTCAACTGAGTATATACTACAGCGTCCGCGTACCGGTGACTCGACCATTCCCCAACACCACTGAAGTGGTGTAATGTCCTGTTCCTCCGTGATGGTTAGTTACGGCAGCGAGTACATACTTCGCCTCTTTACATGCAACTCAGCTGTCCAAGACTAGTTCTTTGTTACATACAACGGAAATAAACATTCTATTGTTCTGATTGTCAAATCTACTGAGGACTATGACTGATACGTGTAGAAATATAATAAATGCTCATAAATAAGAATTCTTTCTAATACTGTCTAAGAATTGTAAAGAGCAACTGCAAATTTCTCTTTAAATTATTCTAAAATTTCTGCAATGGTTGAAAAATTGTATCCACTTGTTACAATCTTTTTATACATATCGAAGCATTAATACTCAATTACCTGAAAAGAATAGATTTTTAATTCTTTTATTATTGTTGAAGAGAGGTTAATCCACAAAATTGAATGGTATGTTCTACAACAATGTCAGTAAACATTTTCATTAATGTATTACTTCTGCGTTAATGTGTCAAAAGAGTATATGTCCAGGTTCTATAGACGAAGCCACTGTATAGTATCAGGCGAAAAATAATTATATTTTATTATTTCCATTTCTATAACCCATTTATTTAAGTCTATTCCTCTAATTTTCATTAAAACTAATGTCTTCCTTAAATTCTTTTCCAAATCCCTCCGAGGCTTTAAGGAAACATTAAAGAAAGATAAATGAGAATTTATTTGGCCCGGGTCTGGGAATGAAGAGTTTATCAGTTTTTTGCAAGTACGTGGTTAGCACTGAGATTACTACCGTCTATCTAAACATAATGAAGATTTCTTTATCCGGGAAATACAAGAATTTTTTATTTTAAAATTTTCTCTGAAATAGAAGAAGAATGTTATTAAGTGACCTTCTTTACAACAGTTGTTATTACTTTTATAGACATGCTTACTGAGAAAATATTTTTCTTCTTCGTCTCCTGAGAGATAATCAACGACTTCATAAATATAGCTATTAGTAACAGTACTTCGGAAACTTTTATCGACGCTTTCAGTATATATACATCCCGAGAAAAACGTAGGCGCTTTATGCGCTCATATTTTCACGTTAATTCTATGATTTTATTGGCAAACAAGGCACTAAAGCTACCATAAGCTGACACACGTGATTCGCGAAAAGAGGTCTCCAGAGTGCCAGTTCGTTGTCTCCGTGATTCCGCCCCACTAGGCAGAAAATCTCCCCAAAAATAACCTTGCCGAGATTACGTGAGAATTCCTCTAGTAAGATATTACACCATATTACCAACATTTTAAAAAGATCACAAAGTTCCGTGATTCTGCAAACCTAAGGACAACTTTCTCTATATATTCGCTAATTCCGCACAGTATCTCTCGTTACTCGCGTTCTAATTATAAAACTCTTAACAACAACAAAATAGCAACGAAAAATTTTTTAAAATAACAACCAGTCAACATATACATTTTCGTTCCAATTAACAACATGCATTATTCAGCATTATATCCCGGTGGAACTCGACTCTCTCTCTCTCTCTCTCTCTCTCTGCCTGTGGAGTCACGCTGAACGCACGCGTGCATGCGAGAGTGAGAGAGAGAAATGCAATGCGCTGGCGTGCGAAAACGCTGAATAAAATAACGTGGGGAATCCGAACTCCTAACTTTTGACTAATTTACCGCACCACCGACCGAACGCAATACGAAAGAGAACGCATATCTCCCCTCTCTCCTCCCTCTCCCCTCCCTCAGCGAGCGGTCGGGAAATAATAATAGTTTTGGCGAAAATTTAATACCGCCTCACGCGCGCGTGCATCTCTCTCTCTCTCTCTCTCTCTCTATACACGCGCTACTGCCTGCTGCTTCTGCTGTTGCTCCTCTCGCAAAGGCAACGGAACGGTAAAATTAATAACGTTTTATTCGCACAACGACGACGACAACGACGTAACTAGGAAAGTTTGCGCTTATTGCGCATCGCAAACGCGCGCGCGCGTATACGCACGGTCGTCGTCGCTATACACCGCCGCTCGTAATTATAACTCGCGCAGGCGCGCGCGCGGGATTTTTTCCCGAACAACACAAAAGAAGACTCGTTCTCGCTGTACACTGCAATTTTCACTAGCAGGTGCATCGATCGTTCTTCTAGAACGCGTGCAAAAGGATAGAGAGAGAGAGAGAGAGAGAGGGAGACAGACAGGATATAACGAAGAGCGAGTAGTAGTAGTACGCGTCGCTCGCAGGAAGTCAATACTAATGACCCGATAAATTAGGAGGCTTTGAGAGTGAACTCAACCTCTCTCTCTCTCTCTCACTCACTCCCTTCGCGTAATACACATGTATAGTGCGGCGAACGAGCGAGCAGCGCGCCTCGTCTCTCTTCCTCTGTCTATCCGCGACGGTGGCTGAACGCGCGCACGCGAAACGGAAGTCCAGCTCGGCAAGACGCATAGGGAATACCGTCGGGGTATAGTACTGCACGTACGCGCGGGGGCCGTGTTCGTAGGAAAAGGGGGTCGGGGCCGGGGGGGGAAGGGCGAAACCAACTGATTTCCGGTCCACGGCGGCCGGAGCGAGAGAGAGAGAGAGAGAGAAGGACAGATTTATGTGCACACTCAGTGGAACGGAATTGCTGACCTACGACATATTCGGCAACTCGGGCGTGCGCGCACCGGGCTGTGCGGGTCGCTCCGGCGTGATAAACGAAAGATTCGGGGCCCACCTCACCCTCTCTCTCTCTCTCTCTCTCTCTCTCTTAGAGATGGCTGAGCAGTGCTATATAGGACATATACCAGCTCATGATTATTTCAGGGCTCGCTTTTCATTACCATATTTTTTCCGCTCTCTATCTCTCTCTTTCGTCTCCCTCACCTCGTTCTTTTTTTTTCTTTTTTTTTTGCTACTAGCTGAAGTAAAAAAGCGTCTTATAGCGACACGACGCGCGCGTTCGCGCGTATACTCTTAACATTAGGAATTCTCCGTTAGGGGGAAGAAATAAAAAAAAGCGAGCGTCGTGTTAAAAGACGCGCACCGCGCGTGTATGGAGAGAAAGCAGAAAGAAAGTCTCTCTCTCTCTGTCGCACGAACGCGAAAAAAAAACAATTCCCTTAGCGGCAGTAGGAGAGAGGGAGCCCAGTTTTCTCTGCGGCACCGATTAAATCGCCGACGCGTACCAGTCTCGCGGAATCAGCAGCATGAGCAGTGGCGAGAACCGTCGTCTACTGGGCGAGCTCGTGAGCGTGCCACGTTTCTGGGAAAGAGAGACGGGAGAGAGAGAGAGTGCTTTGAGTGCCTACTAATGGGGTAGCGACTTTGCATTCCACGACACGGAAGAGAGGGAAAGAGCGCGCCGCGTTTGATCGCCGCCCGCGCTTGCTCTTACTCCCGTCGACAACGATGTAGCCGTCGCCCAGGCTCTTCTCACCCGAGGACTAGCTCCGCAGCTTACCCCCTACCACTACCTTTTCTCCCCTTACCCCTGTCTCTTTATTCCCCTTTTCGCCGTCTGCTCGTTGCCAGCTTGCGTGCCTACGTGCACACATACATACATATATGTGTATGTGTGTTTTTCCGGAGCTAACGGCTCGAGAGTTTTTGCTGCTGCTGCTGCTGCTGCGGCAGCTTTCGCACCACTGCGCCCGAAAAGAAGACGCCAAGGCGGCTGAGGTGTGTTGCTGCTGCTGCTGCTACTGCTACGAAGACCGCCCATACGCGTCTACTCTGCTGTGCGTAATGACACTCGAGGCGAAGCGAAGCTCACATGTATATATATATATATATGTATACGCCTTAAATCGCGTTTTCACAGGCCGATTACCCGCGCGTAGTAGTAGTCGTCGTCGTCGTCGTCGTTTTAACGTGAATCTCTTATCGAGATCCAGAGCGAGCCCGCGACGACGAAAGAGGCCGGATGAATGGAAGCGCGAGAAGGAGTTGAGAGAGGAAAGAGAGGGAGGGAGAGAGGGAAGGACGAAGATAATAAGACGAGCTTACTAGTCGTGAAAGGTAACGAGCCAGGAGCGCGAGCTCCATGGAAATGTCACTGCAATCAGCGCCCCAGGACTGCTACGAGCGCGATCTTCAAAGTGCAGCTTACGACCTTGCTCGCGCTCCCTCTTCCGCTTTCATCCCCTTTGCGTTGCTTTGCGCAAGCATGTGTAGGTATATATATATATATATATATATATATATATATGGGTATATGTGTACGTAGCAGTAGCAGTCGTGCGTGGATGTGCGGGTGCGTATACGCGTGTGAAAAGGAAGGAGAGCGAGTGAGTGAGTAGTCGAAGACGCGGGCGCTCGTGGCCTTTCAGATGTCGTCGCTCGTTTTCCTCGTGCCCGCTGAGTGGTTCGACCTTCGATGGCTCCTGTGCCCCCTTTATATATATGACATCCTCTCTTACCCTACGATCTTATCTATCTCCCTGCCGCTCCCTCTCTCGATTTCGCTTTTGCTCATTTTCCCAACGCGCGTTAAATACCAGGACGTCGGAAGCGGTTCGAACGAATCTCTTCTCTCGTTGTGGTAATTGAAATATGACAAACGCGTCAGAGTTGGCGAAGAGAGAGAGGAGACGGTTGTAATAAGGATGTCATTTATGAGCGCATTAAGGGGGAGGGGAAAATTTTTCTCTCTCTCTTCCTCTTTCTCCTTCACTCTCACTCGCCCCATCAAGCTGAAGCTTTTTTACCGCGCCCTTCACTCTTGATTACGGGTTGACAAGAGTATTTATACTCACTCAGGGTGAGCCAGACGACATGCGGCTGGCAGGACAAAGCCTGGTAATATGTCCCGATATATATATATTTTCGTATTATATATATTATACGTATGATATGTGTATATGAAAAAGAAAACGCCACTGAACCGAGGGAATTATGTACGCGCGTGCGCGCGCGCGCTTCGGTTGCGGGAATGTATAATGCCGCGTGTATATGAGATAGGGAGATTATCGAACTGCGATGAGGAAGTATATATAGCGGTGGTATTTGAGTGGCTCGCGAAGGATACATTTACATTGGAAATTAATGCTCGCATCGAGCGCTATGCCAATCGATGACGTGGTATGGTTAATTGAATTTGGAATTTCATCATTTTTCATGTAAAAGGTAATGAAAAGAAAAGATTTGTATATGTGGAACGTGGCGAAAGAAAATTGGAAAAGTGAAAAATCGATGAATCTATATAAAAGTTCGTCACCAATACGAGCCATAAAGAATTAAAAAAAGTTAAAAGCATGCACGCCTTTTAGAACCGATGTATGAATAGTGTGCTAGAGATTTAATAAACTTTTACTCAGTAAAAAATACAGTTTCCATTCATTACTATCGCGAATCGAAAATATATCAACGCATTGATATCGAGAATATATTGACGTATTGTACCTCATTTCGACATTTATATGTTCAAAAATAAAAATTTACTCTATAAATTTAAGGTAAATGTACACACATATTGTTAACCCTTTTCATTTGTAAAAGTTTATATTATTGACTTTTTCACGAAAAAGGGAACAAACAACATGTACGTGAACGTTCAGGTTAGTTACTGTTTAGTTAATCAATCCAATAGCCGAAAATACCTATAACAATTCATTTCTGATTTTTTAAATTACATTTAAGGTTTCTTGTAATTCACATCAATACGTCAAATACTTAACGGAATTACAAAAAGCCAGCTCTGTAATGCTGAAGCCATAAATACATTTCAAAACAGACATCTCTGTCAATAACCCACAGAAAGCAATAATTCCGATCCCCAAGACGATAAAAAGAAGTTCTGGAATCAATCGAATTACCCCTCCACTATGTAGACACGCGCGTACTACCAGATGATAAAAGTAAAGATTCACCTTCTACCTGGAGCATCCGAGCGGCCGCATTATGCATTACTATTGCCGCTCGGGGGTAAGAGAGCGAGCGAGTATAGGTAGGCAGGCAGCGTTCGCTTGGATCCACTTATATTCGCTCGCTCGCGAGTTTATTACACTGCATGTGTGTGTACGCGCGGCTGTGCAAGCGGCCTCGTAAATAATTCCCAGCAATTCGCGCGCACGCTCGCATAGCCCGACGAGTAAACTCGTCGCGAGACGGTGTAGGAGGAGGAGGAGGAGGTAGAGGAAGAAGAAGAAGAAGCCGGCTGCGACCCCGGGATGAAGTCCCTTGCTTCAAGTGCTCGCCTTTACATATACATCTAAACGCATGTATTTACGTGCACGTAGTGCGAGAGAGAGAGAGTAGAGTAGAGAGTAGTGGGTATACGGTATATATAGGAGAGTAGAAGAGTGGGATTCCGAAGGTGAATTCGCGTCGACGTTGGAGTAGTACTACGGGGCTCGTAGAAACCGTGTGACGGTATAGTAGTGACTGCTGCTGCTGCGTCCTCTACTCTTGTTCCCGGGGCTGAACGTGTGCGGGTATACGTGAGAGTGAGAGAGAGAGACAGACAGACCAGATGAGGACGATTATGCATATCCACTTGTTATGAGAGCAGAGCGAGGGAACCGCCCGCGGGGTATAAGGCGACGCCGCCGGCAACGCGGCTTTCACAAGGGCTGAAAGGACTCGCCGCCGCAACACCCTCCTCTCTCCCCCTCTCTCTCACTCAGTGGTAGTAGTCGCGCAGTAGTCGGACGGGAGAGAGGAAGCGTGGATAAAGAGGCGCAGATAGAAAGCTAGAGCTGCGGTGTAAGGGGGACAGAGAGAGAGGGGGTGAAAAGGGAGAAGCTAGAGAGGAGGAGACAACTCTCACACTGGTGGAAGCATAGAGAAAGAGAGAGAGAGAGGAACGCGAGAATTGTGGACTTTACTAATTACGTTGTATTTCGCGTTACGTATATGGGAGGTGCCGGGCGAAGAAGAGGGTGAGAGAGAGAGGAGGAGCCGTCGACGGAGAGAGAGCGAGAGAGACAAGTTTGCCAAAGCTCGCTGCTAATATTATTCGTAAACAAGCCGAGTGATTATTCTTGTGATTAAACCGGGGACCGGGTACTACGCTACCGCTCACGGCCAGGCGAGAGGGAACCCGTCGCTAATTACAATTCCGTAAATATTAGGGACGAAAGGGGACGACGATTCGAACTAGTCGCTGTGTGGCGCACGTTAGGCCAATCGCCGCGGCGCATCCTGCAGTGTATATATATATAGAGATAGCCAACAAACAACGAAGGCTCGCGCTCGCGTGTGTATAGGGAATAAGAGAGAGAAAGGTACTTGTGCGAAATGAGAGAAAAGGAGAGAGAGAGAGTAGCCGGCGGACAAAGCGATATTGTTATCTGCGGCACGGCCCGGATTATTACTAGAGTATTTCACGGTCAGATTTCCACGACGCGACGTGTATTACCCCCCCTCCCCGTAACCGCCCTCTCGTTCTTGGCTACACGGTTCTCGTTCGCATTATATACCTGCCCTCTTTTTTGAAATTGCGATCGATGATATGGGCAGAAGGAGGAGGGAGGAGGTCTTTATAAAAAAAAAAGTTACGCGTTCGCCGCCATTTTCCGAACGCGAAAAGTTGGACGCTGCTCTCGCATTACTCCGCGAATCGTCGCTCTTTCCTTCTCCCTGACGAGCGTCGGACGCTCATATTTCATCCTTCATTCACTCATTTTTCACGATTGCAAGCTGTAGGAGAGAAGAGGTGTGTGCGAGCAGCTACACAAGGAAGTTTAGTGGACCCCTGAGATACTTACTAATTGCATTATTCACTGTCACGCGCGTGCGCCCAGCCAGCAACTTTTACCAGAGTCGCTCGCGCGCTAATTAATTATCGGGGTGAGGCCATGTATGTGTGTGCCGGAAAGAGAGAGAGAGAGAGAGAGGGAGTGTAGTTATCGCGTGCCCGCGCGAAATAAGTAATCTCGAGCAAGAGCTGAGGAAGAGTAGAGAAGGAGAAGGAAAGGGTGGAAGAGACGGTTGGATGGGATTAACGGACGATTCTTGAATATGCATATGTCAAGCCGTCCAGGAACAGCGGCAGTAGCGGCCCTCCCGAACGCCGTTATGTCTAAGGTGTGCGAGGGTTTATGCTTGCTCGAATAAAAGCTCCCTTGTTCCGGCTCGAGTACGCTATAGGGATATTTCGAATTTCTCGATAATAAATATTCAATTTTTTTCATCCTTCTGTTCTGATGGAATTATTAATTAAATGAAATATTAAATTGAATCTGGAAGGAAAAATGGGACCGTGATTTCAAGCGTATATAATTATATACAAGCACTTCAATTTAGCGCGCCGAATTTTTCCGCCAAGAAATTAAGCGCTCCTCGCACACACTTCATAAAAAAAAGAACTTTATTATATTTTACATCTTTTAACAAAGGACCAGCAGCGCGGTAAAGGGCGCATAAAGCGGACGTTGCGCGAGCCCCTAAAAAATAGGAAAATGAGCCCACTCGAGCTCGCATAAAAATCTTTTAATTTTTCTTGAATTTTTACGGCGCGTTTTCAAGCTACAAAAGCTAGAGAGTATTTTACGACGTGAAGCAAGCTTTTTCTCGACACTTCCTTTATTTTTTCTTTTTGTCCACGCGCAGTGCTTCTTTTTTTTTCGTTAATAGACCCATGAAACACTTTAGTAGGATTTACAAGCTCGTGATCTGGTTTTTGTCGACCTGTAAAAGCCCCAGCGTTGTGCGACAAAGTCGCGTCGCGCATTTGCTTTATCGTCGCATAATTAAACCCACCTCCAATATTCAAATTTACGTCGAAACGCTCGAATCGCAGATGATGACTTTGTTACCGCATACTCGACGTGTGTAACTATGCAGACACGGTTTCCTTGCGAAAATACAGGTGCGATTTGTCGAGGCGAGATCGGCTCATCGATATGTACATGCATTTTTAATGCTCGCTTCGAACGACACTACGCTCATTAGCATATACACGCAGAGGTTTTGGGGAAAAACACTTGCGCATAACTCGCCATAATATTTTTTGTGTGTCGTACTTTTTGTTTGTTGATTCGTCAAACAGGAGCTTATTCGTTTTGCAGGTATCCGGCGCGCCGGTATTCTTTTCATTCGGCAAACGCGCGCGTACGCACAAATGTTTGTCCGAAATAAAGCGTATCAGTTTTCTCGACGTTCTTTGTACAATTTTGAAAAACCAGCGTTTTATTTTTTCAACACGGGGAATTCAGCTCAAGTGTAGTAGTGTATATATAGATGAATTCTCTCTTTATATTTTGCAACGGCTTATACAAATATGTTTATAATGAAGTTACACACGGGCATTCCACGAATTTTCTACCACCATTCGATTCTCTTCTGCGAATTCGCTCTTTCGCGCTATGCTTCTACCTCTCATTCGCTTTGTACGCGAATGAGAACAACACAAAATTCCCTCGCCAGTACCCGACGAGCAAAGTAACAAAACATACACGCAGAGAGCAGCTGGCAGAATAGTTCGAAAAAGATTTCCCATTGTAACCGAATAGCGGAAATGATTTCGCGTGGCGAATCGAAGATACAAAGTAGATTATGCAGGGAAATGAAAATAAAAAAAAAAAAAAAATAAAGAAAAAGGAAAGAAGAAGAAACGCTTGCGCCCGTGCCGCTGCTGCTGCAGAGATTGCTTATATACATAGGGTGAGTTGGAAAGCAATTTTCGCTACTGTCTATTACGCGGCGCTGGCTCGTTTGGCCAATTCGCGAAAAAATGAACGGGAGCGGAAGGGACTCAGGGTCGTTAACAATCTTGCCGAGGTCACGCGACTCCTTTTCTCGCGAATTAAAATGGAAGTTTCGAGACTCAGGGCTATAGGGCTAGAGAGGGAGGGAGGGAGGCGTGCAGAGGAAGGGTGTGAGAAATCGAGCGCCTGAGACACTACAACCTGGCTGTGTTCTACTCTCGCCTCTCTTCCGTCCTTCTCTCGCTCTCTCTCCCTCCCTTGGAATTCGACGAGAAGACGGGCGGAGTAGTGCAGAATCGACGCGCGGGAATGCTTGGGAGAGAAGGGGGTGTTAATGCTTCTATCTTGCTCTCGATTGCACGGTTCTGCCCCGTCTCCTTCCTTCCCGTCCTTCCTCTCTCTCTCTCTCTCCCTCTCTCTTCACCTACCTCTACCCTCGCAGCAGCAGCAGCAGCGGCGTCTAGCTCATTCAGCCGACCTTCCTCGTTTTGGATTCGCAGCCCGCAATTACGGCGTCGCTTAATTCGTAAACCGTTTGAATGCCTTAATGAACGCTCGAACGCGAAGGCGAAGGGAGAATATCGGGAAGGAGCGAGGCGAGGCGAGGCTGGGCGCTAGCGCATCCAAAAGGGAATTCTCTCTCTCTCCCTCGACAAGGTAATCGGGAAATCATATTTCGAATTCGCCTCGCGGAGATAGAGATAGAAGATGGAGTTAGAGATAGAGAGAGAGAGAGGGAAGGGTTAGTAGAGAGAGGGAGAGAGGAAATGGAAGAGAAGAGTAGAGCGTCGGAGCGCGGAAAAGGACACAATAAAACGAGCAGCTAGGTAGAGGAAGGAGCAAAGAGAGAACGAAACACTGAGAGAATGCAGCTTCTATCCGTTTAGAAATGATAGTCCTGCTCTGCCTCTCTATCTTTCCTCTACCTCTGTCAAAGTGATTGTCTTTATGAGGAAAAATGCGCTTAATATACCGGCCAGCTGAATATTAAACTACGGCGCAAGACGTTATCTGATTGACGATTAAAAATAAGATTTAGTGCGAAAGTAAAAAGAGGGAATATAACGAATAAATTGTTGGAATTTGAAGTAATGTTTTAATCCACGATTTCAATGCACGCGTCAGTGAAATAGCTGGCTAAAATATATATGCGCAGAAATTTCGCGAACCCGTTAGTACAAAAGCCATTTAAAAGTATTCAAAAAGTTGAGAAAGCTGGAAAAATGGGATTTAAATTTATATCGACAGCTAGAAGTCATAGAATAATCGTATTTGATGCGAGAAATCGTAAGGAATTTGCCCAAGTTCTCAGATTATGTTTGAGATATTTTCCGAGAATAATGTTGAATGTTAAAAGTAAAACTATTCAAAATTTAATTCATTTTAACTTTTAGCAAGGTGAAACATTCTCTGTTAGCTCGTATTGATCGTAGCTCAAATAGCTTTATTTGATATTATCATCTTTTTCATGCGTCGAATATAAAACAGCCGTTTGAGAACTGATTGATTTTTATCTTATTGATTTTTATATAAAAGGAAACAATCAATCGACTAGCTGGGTCAAATGCTCTTATAAGTTATCAAGTGAAATGATTAATTAAAAGAAGTGTAATTTAAAAATAATAAATATAAATAATCCATAATGCCACGAGCATCGACTTTTTGTTATAAGAAAAACGCGGACCACAGTTAAAGTTTCAGAAGCTCGTAAAATCGTGGCTTATTTTCCGAGCACAAGAGATTCGGATTTATAGCATTGTAGCAAGTGACTTCTTATTACATAGACTTTGTACTTTAAATCAACTTCTGAACTACACTGTGTACTCTGAAATTTCGTCCGTACGAAAACAAACATGTGTTTACAACCAGTTTTTACCCTGCAGAAATAAGCTCCGATTGTCATTTAAAAGTATATAGATTGTATCGCTCGAATTTATGATATTTTTTCCCCCTGACGAAATTGTCCACCAGATAATTTATAAATAAATAAAATAACTGACGGAAATCGAATGACGACGATCTTTTCCAATTCATCGAACCAAACGTATTTTTTTTTTTGTTATCATTCAACAGTATTGGAAAAAGTATATTGAATCAGAATAAATATTTTCCATACTACTCATAATACCAACAGCACCGATAAGTTAATTATAATTGTATTGAAAAAAAATTGTTATAATTAGTACTTTAACGTCGCTACATACAAATAAACGTTACCTTAAGAAGTCGATTCATAATAATTTTCACTGATTAATATACCTTTGTTCGCTACGCTAGACGGCATTTTTCTTGAAAGATATTCACTTCCAAAGATAGAGACAGAACGAGAAGGGAAGAGAAAGAGAGAGAGAGAGAACTATCATTTCCGGCAGGATAGTAAGTGCTACTCTTATATGACGTACATTTGCGCGCGGGAGATCGCAGGACGAGAGAAAGAGAGAGAGAGAGAGGGAGAGAGAGAACCACGTCACCCGTCTGTCTCTCTAACACTGTGCGCACGCGTTCTCTCTCTCACTCCTTCTCCGAATTCTTATTACATTTTACCTAATAACGGATTTCGTTCCGAGTGAAATTACTGCCTACAACTACTCTCCACCCTGGGGGCAGAAAGAGAAGTTGGAGATATATATATATGTATATACATATACGTATAACGCGCAGTGAGTGAGCACGAGAGTGAGAGAGAAGAGAGAAAGTGTCGCGCTAGAATCCCCTTTTGCGCTTTTGAAAATGTCTCGCGCTCGCGACTCTGTTTAAATGGATGCAAATTGAGCGACGAATGTAAACGCGTCTCGTTACGTTGGAGCTAGAAAAACGAAGAGGTGTGTAGCACAGAGAGAGAGAGACAGCGAATTGAGTAACGGTGTACAAGCGCGAGTCTCTGTCGTTCGCGTACGCGCTTGTTGTGCAAAATAATAATGCTTTGCAGTTTCATATCCTTTGTCGTTGCATTAATATTCGCGACAAAGAGATGTCATTTGATATGTCATTGAACGGTAGAAAAAAAAGTGAAAGAGGGACTCGCGCAATCAATACGCATCATTTGCATATATATGGGATATAGACAATCAAAATATTTCTTTCCTTTCGTTGCTTTCATATTTTTTTTCCTTCAAAACATTGTTAAATCCCGATGGGATAGATCAAATTTCGAATAAATTTGCATACACTTCTGGTCAGTAGCAGATATAACGAGATGAGTTTCGTCGGAAATATGCACGTAATTTTATGTATCGTTAACAATTTACAGCATTAATTTTCGGTTTTAATGACTTTTCCGCTTCGAATAACGATGAATTGCTTCCCTCTCTCTCTCTCTATATCTGCAGCTCTATCTCCCCCTCTCTCTCTCTCATTCTCTTCTCCCCGGCATTTCCATGAATTCTTTATGGCAAAGTCGACATGGGATTATCGATTGCTTTATTTGTATCACTTTTATTCCACCGACGCCGACTCTGCGCTATACTACTACTCTGCTGCTGTGTTCCCGCTCGACTCTCAACTCTCCCCTCGTTTTATCTTGTATATATGCGCGTATATATATTTTCATCCTTATCGCGAATATATACGCGAGTTGTGCCCGCGCGCGCGCGCGCTTGCATTACCAAGCCGTTTAATTAAAATTTTCATTTGTTATATAAAGGCTTTTCTCTTTCTCTTGTTACAGGTAAGGGATCCCGAGGCTGATTAGCTTCTCGTTCTTTGACGCTGCTACTGGTATAATCCCCGATCTACCAAGAGGGAAAGGGAAGCGAGTGCTCCTCACAGAGTTCCGGCGATTCATCCTGACGAGGTGAAATAAAAAATTTATCTCGACGGCGAGTGCCGTAATAATATTTCTTTTAGACTCGTAAAAAAAAGCCGAACGCTCGCCGCCACCGCTTCCGGAAGTTATAACGCGGAAGAATTTTATTACCATCCTCAATATTAAAAAGGGACGGATGAATTCGTCTACGTCGATGAGGGATATATACGCGGACGTACGACGCGCGTCATAGCAATTGAATAAACATAATATAAGGCCAATAAATAATGCGCGAGCGAGCTTTACGCGCGCGTATTTCGCAGTTCGTGAAGCCTTCGTAAGTACGTAGTATAAGAGCGAGCTGTTACCGACCGAGTGAGATATACATGCGAGTAGCGGACTGCTGTGATATGTCGCGACGTCGAACGATGGCGCCACCGAATATCACCGCTCGATTTCAATTTATGCAACGCGACTTTCGTTTTATGAGAATATTATTTTTATCATTATATTATAACGTATAACGGCGATGGTAAAAGTGATAAAATGCAGAAAATACTTTGCTGCTCAACTACGACACTCGACCTTTTAATGCACCTGCGGTACTTTGAATGTTTCAAAGGAAAAGGAAAATATATTTTGAAACTCTTCTTCGTTCTATTCTAGAATACAATATATATATATATATAAGAGTGCAGAACTGTATTTTCTTGGATTTTGTATCTATAATTCCGAGTTCACACATTAATATGTAACGAAAGAAATATAGTCATATTCAATGACTCTGGAAAATCGCTAAAAATAACATTTATATATATACACACAAAAGTCGCAGAAAATACAGTTACCTGTAAATATGTAAACATATCCCACTATAGCATTTAGTCAATACAAACGGCATGTCACTATATTTACTTGGCATTACAACTGAATTCCATTATAGAATCAAAAGGATAACGTAATTACTCTTACGTTTCGTCACATAAATTATACTCACTTTATATCGTAAATAGAGCTCCAAAATACCTCAACATCAGGATATACACGACGCAATACGATTAACCTTACGTCCCATTACCCTCGCGCATGAAAATACCCGTGACGAATCTCACCTAATGTTAACGTCGCTCTTTACGGTTCCCATCTCGTCACAAGTCGCATTATATTATATATATATATATATACACCCTCTCTCACAACTCTCTTACCTTTATCCCTCTCTTATCCTCGAACACTTCGGTTTACACCGCACAGACGCGCCGCACGCAGACACGCGTGAGATTTGACGAAATTAAAGGCCCTAAATTATTAACGCCCGACGCCTTGATCGCTTGACATGTCTGCTATTATATATATATATATATAGAGGAAAGTAGGTGGGGGATGCTAGACATCGCCGTCGTTGTCGCGTTCCTCGTCGCGAGGGCATCGCCCCATCAGCCTCGCGACCGACACATACCCAACATCGCGTCATGGCTATATAGACTCCCCGGGTGCGTGCGTGCGTGTGCACGCGCGCGTGTCGGCCATGTGCCGTGCCGCCGAGGTGAGGCTCAGCTGTGCGCGTTAAATCCCGGAATTATTATGGGCGGTTGCGCTTCGATTATTCGCAGGCGACGCGTCGCTGCCGCGCATCGTAAACTGCAGCCAGCACACGTGTCTCTCTATACATGTACATACACACGTATAGCCTCTATATATATGTATATGGTTTACGAAAAAAAAAGCAACGTCCGGCCGCGATGACGATGGATAAAAAAAAACGAGTTGTTGGGTACACGTGTGTATATAGGATAGAGAGGAGGTGGGTGCTCTGTGTGTCCGGCGATTAGACGTATGCAGATTATCGATTTTGCACGCGGTAGTGCCGACGACCCACAGGACGACGAACTTTGCCGTGGCGGTGGTATATAGTGGTGGTGGTGCGGAAGCCCAACAAACCTCCCTACTGTGCGCGCGTCACCTCCTTATCCCTCGTTCTCTTGGCGAAAATTCGGTTGGCTTACGGCGCGAAATTCGCGCGCGGCCCCCGCGTCAATTATATCAGTGGATCGCGTTTACATTGAATTTTAAGGCACGTCTGTCGTTCGTAGTGCGAGCGAGTGAGCGCGAATTGATAATAATTATCAGATTCTCGACGCGAGCACGTATATGTATATATATGGCCACGCGTTGAGATCGTAACTGGCGCGTGAATTATGCAAATATCCTTTTCGGCTGCGATTATATTCCGGTAAAATTCGACGCGACAGCTCTGACTTAATTGACTTTGGCTTTATACACACGTTGCCGTGTATAATATTATATATATATATATACACATGTGCTGTTATATGTATGTATATAAGCGTGAGAGGGGGGCGAAGAGAAATGTTTTATGACAAAAATTATCCGCGTTATTTTTGTTTTCATTTCGTCCGGCTACCGCTTGATATGCAGGATATTATGCGGCTTTATTTTATTTTTCGAGTGGGAATTTCAAAAAATAGACGGTTTTGTCGCGGGCGCGCGAGCTCGCAAGTGTTAATCCGGATAACGAAAAAAAGTAAACGTATATATATTTGCGTGTGTGTGTGTACGGTATCTTTTGCAGATTTATCTCTCTGCGTGTCTGTTTCCCGAAGTGGATTTGTTATACCGACTGTGTCCGGTATACATTTTATTTTTAAATTATTCGTTTATTTCTATTTCGACGAGGCAAAAAAAAAGCTATACCAGAGTGGGTCAGGTTAACGAACTTGACTGGCTAATTGTTTTGGTACATATGTTAGTACCATATTGGCACATTGTTCTGTACGTGTATATACACACGCGAAAAATCCATATATACGTTTAGCGTTAAAATCAAACAAAAACTTTCCATCAATATTGTTTTTTATAAATCAACATGGTCAAATAAAAAAGTACTTTACAAAAATGTGTATATCATCGCTCATTTCTCTCTACTCTCTCTCTCTCTCTCTCTCTCTCTCTCTCTCTCTCTCCCTCTCGCTCTCTCGTGAGTTACATTGAAAACGTTATAAAAACGGCTCATTTACGACACGAGCATATGAATCGCGCAAGGTATCAATTTTTTTTTATATATATATACGCAAAAAATATATTTATTCCCCGAGAGAGCCAGCAATATTTTTTCTGTTTATTTATTCTCGCAGAGGCGCGCAAACTAGCGAGAAAAAAGAAAGATTTGTGTTTTCACCCCATTGATATCACCTGCGTTTTGAAAAACTGCTCGACCACGCGCGTGCGCAACAATTTCAATTTAAAATAAAAAAAAAGCCACGCTATAGAGGAAGTGTATTCTGAGCGTAGGAGCTCTGGCAACGTTCGCTACGTCTACCACTGTGTATACACGTGAAATCCATAAAAAAAGAATAAACATCGTAAAAATCATATTTCCATAAAATAATAAAAGAAAAAAACAGCGCCGACGTCCGCCACTAGTACGAAGGAACGAATCTACGAAAGTCCAACGGCTTCAGGATTCTGTCATGCGGGGAAACAGAACGCATACACGTGTATATATACCTATATATCTATATATATATTAAAGTGCAAGCGAACGAGAGAAAGAGAAGCCGCTAGAGTGGCTGTACGACTGTTTGTTTTTTTCTCTCTTTCCCTTAGAGAACACACGCATTTTTTCCTCGGTCACGCTCGACTTGCCGCCGCCGCCGCGTGCGCGTACAAAGCGAATTTCGCGCGCTCGTAAAAAAAATATTGAAGTCACCATATTAAAAAGGAAGATGGATGTAGCAGCAGCAGCAGCAGAGTTACCTTACTCCCTCACACGCGTGTGCCAGGAGTTTATTACCAATATATTCGCAGCCGCTTCTAACGTGTCTACCCATCCACCCTTTTCTTTTACTCGAAGCCTATAAAAATGTAGGCCGAATCGAGCACGCTCCTCTGTTACTACTACATCGCGGAAGATATAGAGGCGAATTTTCCAGCCGAGCAAGGCTGGAATATTATTAAGTAATAAAAATAGCCCCGGTGCGCACCGAGTTATTATATCCTCTTTTCCCGTGCGAACTGTTTTACTCTACACACTACTCACGAGTATATATATATGTGTAGATGTGAAACGTTAATATACGTTACGACATATTCCAGCCTTTCGGGTCGCAGTCGTTTAGAGAAAAATGAAAGCAATGTTTCCGCGCATCCGGCGTTGACTGATGTCTCTCCTACGGCTACAAGAAAGATACTTTGCGCAGCAGCGCATCGGGGAAACTGTACGCGCTGGTTGAGTTCGCGGATTTTTTGCGTGGTAAAAGCAAGAGAGGAGGGGGTATATACTTTCGCATATGCTGATGACGACATTTGTATTCCTGGCTGTGGAAATTTTTCGAGAGATTTTTTAGTTGTGTCCCGCAGACGGGAATTAATAAGGTCTTTTTTCGGGGATGCTCGAGTGATTCGTTATACTCCAGCGTTAATGAGTTACTGAAGAGTTGTTAATTAAGATGTGGGAGAGAAAGAGAGAGAGAGGGGGAAGGCAAAAAGTGGGGTAATTTTTACGTGCCGGAGAAAGAGTGGGTGTGGGTGAGAAAAATGAATATGCGAGCGCTTTTTACGTGCTGCTTGCGTTAATAATATTAATGCAGTTTGGTATACCAGAGAGGAGTATGAACTTTTTTTCCTATACGTTGACCTAGTAATTCAGCGTGGTTTTTCGCTTGTCAAAAAGTTTTACCATAATTGCACGATTTGTTCGTATATCTGTCACTTAACTGCGTGAAAAATTTTCAAATTTTCTAATAAAATATTGAACGTATGCGCTATTCTTCTTCTTATGGCGAGCGGTAAAATAAATTAGGTTAATTGAAAGAATTTAAATGTGCGAGAGAGCTAAAGTCGCTTAATATGAATTTCAATGAGCCGTGGTTACATTCATTTTCGTTTCATTCGAATTTTTCGAGACTGCGCACCACCTATACTTGTACGAAAAGAAAGATCAACTATTCATTGAGTTTGCATAAGACTAGAGCTTGCAAATTAGCGACACGTACAACTTGTAAAACAGAACAAATATATCGCTGAATTACAAATTCTCCTCGCAGGAAAAGGAAACTAAAAGCGTTTCTTCCTCTTCCGCGTTACTGTCGTTTTCCAAAAAAGAAAAACTGCGTCAGCATCAGCGTCTCAAAATGAAACGGCGTTGCGGAGCTTACGTTTAATTAAAAAAGTCTTACGCTCCATACCTTCGCTCTTTCCCTCCTTCAACCCTTACCTCCACCATTTTTAATAACTAATTTGTTACTATAACGAACTCCCGGTCGCGCGCTTGCCTGTTTGACACTACATTTTATCGCCATAATAACGTCTTAATCCTATCGTCCCTCGCGAGAGCAGAAAAAAAGAACCGCGCGCAACCGAGAGAACTTTATTACTCGCACTTTAGAATTTCCGATAATTAAGTTGGCGTGAAATGTTTATGTAAGTGGATGGGGCGGGAATTTTAAAGAAGAGTCGACGTGAAGCCCACCACCGCACATGCACACATATACATATATACCTGCGTGTAACCCTCGTCGTCGTTGCTCTCTATTTCTCGTTGCATCCCATCCGGTAGAAAGAGAGAAAGGCCCTACGTCGCCACCACTGCGGTCTCTACCTCCTAAATGAAATTTCACGCGTCCCGTGTGCAACGTCGCTATGACTGCCCCGGAGGGAGAGAGAGAGAGAGAAAGAGAGATCGCGAGGCGCCTGAAAAAATGAAGCGCGAGCTGAAATGCGGAGAAGATTCAGAGAAAGAAAGAGGAAAAGGAGAAGAGAAAAAGAGTAGAGCGCACGGGCAGTTGAAACAGGATCAAGAAGAGGCGAAGCAGAGAGAAAGAGAGAGAGAGGCATATTCCCCTGGCCTCAGCCTGGTCTCATTTTCGCGACGTGGAACCGCAGCTTAATTGGGGCTCTCTCTCCCTCCCTTCCTCCTCCCTGCTCAGTCCCTCCTCTTCCCTTCTCTCAGATTCTACCCCCCGAATTTCCGGCGACAGAGAAAGAGGTCTCGCAGCGTGGCGAGAGTACACGCAGACACCCACCTACTCCTTCGTTTCCTCTTTTTCTCCCTTTTTTCGCAGCCGACCGAATAGAAAATGAGAGAGAGAGAGAGCGAGAGAGAGTGGGCAGACAACTCCACCGGGAGAGTTTAGCCCTATATATATACACAACGAATACGCGCGACAATCGCGTTTGGCAAAAGTTAACAGGCCAGGTTCTCTCGTTCCGCGCCGTCGAAGATTCGTTTTTGCTTCCACCCTCTCCTGATGGAACCTACGCTACTGTTACTGTACCGCGGCATTCGTTTGTTTCCGAGTGGATTAGACCTACTAACGCGCCATTAGCCTATACCCGTGCCTACCGTGCACGCGCTCAACTTTGACAGACAGAGCGGCTTTCATTGTGCGAAAGCTCGTGCGAATCGCATTACTGTCGCGTGTGAGGCTGTAGTAGTAATACGTACGTACGTACGTAGCACTAGTATTAGTACTAGCCGATATTGAATTCATTTAAGAAATCGAATTTATCGCTTACCCGGCAGTGGATATATATATAGCAGTAGCAATATATGAACCCTCACACATACTTTTCGCTAACCCAACCCACACGAACGTACATTATATGAGCTGCTACCCCCTGCGTGCGGTGAGAGGCCATACTTTCACCGAGATTCATTGCTTGTCGAGAATATGTCTCCCAGAGTGAAATCGTTCTTTTTCCTTTCACTATTCTCTTCTTATACCTCTATATATATCCTACTTACTACCTTTTTTCGCGACTGCTCTTACGGTAAAAATGAATTACCAAAAACAGAGCTTTCGAGGTACCTTACACTGAGAAAATTAGCCAGCGCGATTAGCATTACTCGTCAGCAAAGAGTATACACATAATGCTGCTATATACCGCCGTAAAAAGCATTAGACTAATTTATGGATGCAGCAGCAGCATCAGCGCACTCCTGTGAACCCCCTGTATAGCTAACAGCAGCAGTAGCACTGTACCATTGCACTAGCCACAGCGAGAGCCAGAGATCGGATTCGGTCAGCTTATCGTTTATCGGCCAGCTCTTATCAGCGCTGCTGCTCTCCGCCCTACTCCCCTCCGCTACGCGATGTCGAGCAGTGAGGTCGCGCGCACGCGGATAAGCCTTTTCACTCTCTTCCATTGTCGCCGTAGCATATATATATACTCCGAGCTGAGGTAGAGCAAGAATACTAGAGAGAGAGAGAGAAGGAACCGCAGGCCTAGCCTACTACTACTACTACTACTACTGCGATCGCTCGCTCTGCCAACATTTTTCGAAAGGCTAGTAAGCTCTGACCCGAGAGAGAGAGAGAGAGCCCATCTCGAGTTCCTCCTGCTCCCGGAGAATGGACCCTTTTAGAGGTCGTCCCGAGTTGTAGAAGGTAGTGGTTTGCTTCCCCCTTCGTCGTGGCAGCCACTACCTTTTCTATCTTTCTCTCTCTCTCTCTCTCTCATTCTCGTTCCAGTTCGCTCGGCGAAATCTCAAGGCGGACTCTCGCTCGCAAGCTCCCTATCTTCTCGCAAGGAAAAACGCTACTATACACACAGCGCGCAAGGGGCACGCCTAGCGGCTTCTCTTGTACCAGAAAAAAATTCGTTGCCCTTTCGCGCTCCTGTACACTCGTATATATGTATATATACACATTCTTCCTCTTTTTCTTCCTTCTCTTCTTCTATACATGTATATATATATACACGTCTACATTTACACATACACACCGACACCACGAGCTGGCTTCTTCGACTTCGCAGCCGAGGGGGTAGCTCTAGCTGTCTGCTGCTCGCCCGCGTAAAAGCTGGTGCTGTAAACATTTAGCCGTGCTCGCGCTTTTCCGCGGATTTTCCGCTAGAAGTGCTCCACTCTCCGCCGCGCCGACGAGTCGGCTGAGGGGGAGGCTTGGCTCTTGCGCGAGCTTTCGCCTCTGCGCTCTCTCTCTCACTCTCTTTCCTCCCTTCGTTATACACACATTAATCGCAGCCGACGACTATAATGCCTACAGAAATAATATTTAGCGCGCACAGAGAGCGAAGCTTTTGCGTGGAAGAGTCGCGGGACCGGAGAAGTCACGGGAAATATATAGCATGTAATAAGTGATTTTAATTTAGTTTTTTTTTTATTTTGTTGTTGTTGTTGTTGGTGGTGGTTTTTTGCTTTTATCTAGGTTTTATTTTGTAACTGGTTCACTGGTTTAATAGTAAAGAAGTCGAGTGAAGTTCTTTACTAACAAAGTATAAAGGAACATTATAAATAACTCGCAGCAGGTTGTAAGTTTCTTGTACATAAATTTAGCTCAACAACTTGGAAATTGTTAGCACACTTTTGTCCTGTCGTGAAACAAAAATTTTGCAGTTTATTTTTCCTTTATTCTCGTGCTCGATTTAAAATTTTAACGCGTCAAGTTTGCTTTTTTAATATGCCAAGAAAGTCATTAAAACCTTTTTAATAAAATTTTAAGATATTTTTAGAAATTTTCTTTGTGGCACCACGGTTTTGTTATAATGATGTATCTATTGTTATGAAATTCAACTGTTTAATATTAGATAGTTTTACCAAAATACACTTATCTGAATATTTAACTGTTTGCAAATGTACTGTATACCAAATTTTAAATTAAAATTTCATGGAATTTCCAGGTAAAACATATATATAAAACACAAAATTCAAAATAGACTGCTTTAACAGTCAAAGAATATTTTAATATTGATAATGAAATTTATTATATCTAATACTACAAACAGGTAATCTTTTGTTTTTCAATTTAAATATTCGTTTATATTATTTTCCATATAAAATTAACGATATAACATCCAACAGATGTTTTAATTCCTTTAATACGTAATGTTTATGATATAAATTATTTATGACGCTTTGTTGTTCTGAAAAGGAGGTTTAACAATACTTTTCAAACGTCGACTTTGAATAAACTTTAATTATTTATTCTACTGACTTGTCTGATATCCATTGCTCCCCTTTAAATATAAAAAAACTACGAACTTCCAGTACATTAATGTAACCGACTTTTCAGATTTTATCTGAACCATTAAACATTGTACATCATCTCTATTCAAAAATAACTGAAACAAATTTCCAGAGGAAACTTGTTAATTATTCAAAGTTGTCTTTAAATCACGAGAAATGTCAGTCTATCTATACCAGAGCTTCGGAAGTTGTCTGCTTATAAATTGAAAACTCGCATAATTTAAATATATATATCTGCGACAATCTGGTAATTCATCTACCTCAACCGAAGAAAGTGACAGAAATCGATTTTTTATTCCTCCCCACATAAATATACCACAAGTTGAGAACTCAATAACTCAATATTATCAAACGCCGTGAAATTCACCTATCGAGCGCTCATTTGGCACCTAAATCCTTTACACCCGAAGCTTTTATCTTTCCGCCAACAAGACTCTCCGCTGAAACCGTCTAAGAGAATTACAACTCGCGCAAGGCACTCTTTTGTTCGCCAATCCCATAAAAGCCTCTCTCTCTCTCTCGCTCTTCTTCCCTCAACTATCTCTCTTTCCCACACCGAGCTATAACGACGAAAAAGCGAGAAGGAAGCCAGCACATAGATGAGCAATGAAGCAGGGATTAGCCGACGGTCATAGAAAGGAACAATAAAATTTTCCGGCGATCGGCTCCTCTCTCGTTTCTCCTATACTCACTACATACTACCTCCCCAGCAGTCGAGCGGAAGGAACGCGCAAGATAAAGGCTTGCTCGCGCAAGAACGAGAGAAAGGAGAGAGAGAGAGAGGGAGAAGAGAGAGACTGGTCGCTCGCTCATGAGAGAACCACGCCGATCGTCTCCTTGGCTCCGGTCAGTGCCGTCTGGCTATCGAGCGAACTTTTCTTCACCTTGCGCGTGAGCTCGGCGAATGACCGTTATGTTTTTTACCACTCTCTCTCTCTCTCTCTCTCTCTCTCTCTCTCTCTCTCTCTCTCTCTCTCTCTCTCTCTCTCTCTCTCTCTCTCTCTTTTACTCACAAGGCTATACGTACACATCCTTTCTCGTTACTTTTCGAGACGACGCTATATATAGCTGCAACGGTGGCACCAGAATCGAAGCCAAGTCGCGCAGCTTCACGCGCCCCGAGCCAACGCAAGCACCCGACCGTGTCTAATTTCCAAACTTTTTCCTTGCTAAGGGAGTGAGAGAGAGAGAGAGGGAAAAGACGACGTCGGCGACGGAGACGCTTTTTTGTGCCCCTAGCTTGATTCTTTAAAGATTACATTATGCGCGCGAGCGCGCGCGTTTGTTCTCCGGGGGGTATATCTTGCGAAGCGGATGTGCTATGAAAGGTGGGATTGTTCGTGAAATATATGTTTACAAATGTTTGATGGAATTTATTATGAGATTTTTGTGGTGTACGATGGTACATAATCGTTTTCCACATGTGGATATCGAAATTCGCGTAACGAGTGGAAATTTATTTAAAAAAAAACTTTTTATGTAATTTCGTGGCAGTTCGGTAAAATGCAGCTCACTTAATTTTAAGATTAATTTAATTTATAATTAGTGTCCGTATATAATCCGAATGCCGAGTCGAATTGATAAATATTCATGAAAATGCAATTAAAGCCAGATTCTGTCAATATACCGCGGCGGACCAACAAAATTCGAGCTCCATATGCGCTTGAATGATTTATTTAAAATTTCAATTTTGTCCTAATAAAGTTGTTTTCCGTTCTGGCTAATGTCATTAAGCGACGTTATGATCAAATGAAAACGCATTGATATTGTTGGCTCGAATGAAAATTTGATAGGGTTTATTTTTTCCGAGAGAATTTTATTTACTATTTCAAAGCTCTTTTACGAATAGACATGATGATAGTTTGGTTTTACGGCACGTTCCACGATTTATTTCCAATCAATTACAATGTTCTATTGAAATCAATCAATATACACGAGTAGTCTTCAAGCTTTCATACACATATAGTGTATACCAATAAAGTCGTCAGAATTTTTATTCCCCAACAAGCTTCCACATGTACAAATGCTTGTTCATCCCGTAAGTCATTGACGAATGATACATACACGTTTTTCTTCGCTTGCTGCTGCTGCTATGCTTTAATTGAATTCATGCAGACAGCCGCACTTCAAAAACACACACCGCTGTCCACTTACCCGCGATAAAGTAGAGAGCGCGAGAGAGAGAGAAAGAATTTTTCACCATCTCTCCCTCTACATACATATGTATCGGCTGAATTGAAGCTAACCACAATTAAATTTTACGCTCCGCTTTTGGATTACCGCTCATAAAGGAGTAACGAATCGCAGAATAAAGCGCGCTCGCAGTCGGATGGCAGAGCCACGCGGCCGGATTCATTCGCGAAATAATGGCACCGAAATTAATTGGTAACATTTCGAATTCCATCGACACTGAATAAAGTTATCCGGCTGCGTGGGTCGATGACCAGAGCTACCAACAGTATACCACTCGACTTTCCAACGATGCGTACATGCATACCACATCTAATAGAAAACAAAAAATTTCGAATGGATTTTCTACATTTATATATATATACGTATTGTTTTTCCACTTTTAAAAAAATAAACCCCCTGTACCTCTCCGACTTTGATCCATCAGACAAACCGAAATTGAAAGAGGTATAAAAAAAATAGAAAGCGAAGGTAGAGATAGCTAGAAGCGAGAAAACCCAGGGTAAAAATCTGGCTAGGTATAGAACGTGCAAGCTATCCGTTCCTCCATTGGCTGGCTTAAGTGTCCGGGCCCCAAGACGAGCGAGAGCGAGCGAGTATAGTAGTAGCACAGGCGCGCAATCGTGACTGGTTTTCACGAAAGCGAGCCCCGAGACATCAGCGTAGTGTCTGGGCAGGGCACGAGAGAGGAAGAGAGAGAGGTGTGGTGTGCGCACGAGGGGAGGGCGTAAATAAGATTTGCACGTAAATCGTTTGTTTGCCTCCCCCACCCCCCCGCTCGCGCTATTCCTGCGGGCTCTTTCTCTTACCTCCAGTCCGGGGAAATCTCGCGGAAAAAGCCCGGCCGAGCGTATATAGTATATATTCGTTGTTGCAGCGGCAGCAGCAGCCACTCTTCGTGGGTGAAGAGAAGCGAAGGTGGAGAAGAAGAAAAAAAGGTGGGGGGCGCGAAGAAGGAGATCGCGAGAGTGGAAGACAGCGGGGAAAACACAATTTCTAGCCCCGGCGATAAACACATCCAGCCTCGACGTTTGCCTTTTTACGCGGGGCCGCGATGCGTGTTGTGTGTTATATTTCCACCTTCCCTCTCTCTCTCTCTCTCTCACTCTTGGGCGACCGCATTATATTATTTCGCGCGTCGCCCGCGTTCTCTCTTCCACTTTCTGCTTTTTCGCTATCTCGAGCGCGCGCTCTCGGGGTATTATACACGCCGCACGCGAGAATGCCTTTTCGAGCGCTGTGCGCGCGCGTGCTCTTTTCCATCTGCTCGCTTCTTTAATTTTTTACGTTTTTCACGTCCTATCTCTTTTCTCTCTCTCTCGTAGCCCCGTCAGCTATAGAGTGAGAAAGAGAGATCGGCAAACATAGTCTCTGCTGCTGCTGCTGACCCGATTTCAGCTCTACACGCGCACCTTTTTTATTGCCCCCACTGCGGATCAACAATATTTCGTTATCTACGCACGTGTGCTCTATATATATGCTGCTGCAGAGCTTCGTATGAGCCTCTATCGAAAGGAATAAACGCGTTTTCTTCTTCCCCGCCTCTAGACAATGAAGAATTCCAATTTTTCCATTCCACCGTGCTGTAGTACATTCTTTTTTTACGAGTTTATAACAATGGAAAGGAGTAAAACGAGGGAGACTGATATTCGGAATTTTCTCTCGCTTATTAGCGAAGCCGTAAACATGCGACGACTCTCTTGCAATACACTGCCGCCTCCAGCGTCGGCGCGCACGCAGAGGGGCTGGCGATGGCTCACTTCGTGCTTAGCAAGCAAGCACCCCCGCGGTCGAGGGGGGGGAGAGAAAAAGAAAATTAAATTCCAGCCTCTAAGGTCTCTCTCTCTCTTTTACGTCTGTGTATATACGCACGTCTGCCGACTATATAGGCGTAACAGCTCTACCCTTGGATTTCCACCCACGCTATATATACACGACCTCCCTGTATTATTCCACTACGTGTATATACCAGCTGCAGCCGACTGCAATAATTCGCAAATATGCTTGCGAGCACGCGTATGCAACTTTTCGTCGACGTTGCGTCGCGGCTCGCACGACGCGCTTTTCTCATTAATCCTCGTGTATATGGCAATATTAACGGCCTTCAGGGCGCGCGTGTGGCTATTAATGGCCAGGACGATGGGATTGTTAATCTGATTGAGCGTACGCCATTAATCAGGGGAAATTAATTATGAGCGTTCGCTCGCTCGCTCGCTCCTCGTCGCAAGAATCGGGATGTAAATTAACGAGCGTCCCAACGAGTATATGGGCTTTCTGCGATCTCTTGTACCAGACGATGGAAAGTGAGAGAGAGAGAGAAAGAACATGGGAATATCGATTTCCTACCATTCGTAATTAAAAAATAACGCGCGGCTTCGCGGTCGGCATCCTCTCTCCTCTTTCATCTCATTGCAGCATTCTTCCCCTTCTCTCACTTGCCTCTCTATCCGCTCGTTCCTCTTCGCTGACGTCGGAGCTCCTCTCGCTGAATAAATTATGTGACTTAATCGATGCTCGCCTCGGTGCGCTAAATGAAGCGCAAGCTCTCACTTACTCTCTCTGTACTCAACTCGCAGCTAACACTGACTTTTGCTAGCGGTAGTTCTAATAGATCGGCCGTTTGACTTCCGCGTCTATATACCGTGAGTTTTAGGATTTTTCGCGATAAACCGCGAAACTGCCGGGGATAAAATGTAAATGTAAATTTTTGCGACGTCGTTTCGGCCTGTCGACGGTCGCTTGCCTACCCCTACGTGCGCGACATCTTTTGTAACGGGAGTGAGAGAGCCGATGGAATGACATCACTAACGAACTTTATTGGCTATAAGTTTTATAGACAGTAGGTGGGAGGAAAAAAAAACACTGGTGTCAAATACTGCCCTGCGAGCGAAACACGAATTTTCGTGAAAGGATGTATGTTTAAGGGCGCAGTACATACGCAAGGTTGTAATATTTGTTGATAATGTGGAGATGGAGAACAAAATAAACTAAATTTATAAGATTGGAAAAGAAGATGATGATGTATTTCAACATTCATTATTGCTATCATTTGTGTGAGTGTGTGTGTGTATATATATATATATATATATATTATTATGCGAAATGGAAAATCATCGAGGCATAATATTCAACATTTGTTGTTTTAGTATATACATCCAAACCGAGAGTTAATTTTACGAACGCAACAACAGCAGCAGTAACAGCAACGCGGTTCGTGCGGCGCTCTCTCAGCCGTCATAAACCAGATTGACAAATATATAGAGCGCGCACGTTGCTGCATTACATACGGCATAAATGCCGAAACTAATTATTCGAGCTAATTTATAGGCAGCCGCGTAAAAAGCAACTACGCAGATTGGTTTAGACACTCCATCAAATTTCCAAATCCTGGAACTCGCACGCATATATATACACACACACGCATATACGCAGCAGTTCAATCGAAAATGAAATTCCTGTAACCCGGCGAATTGAACTGCTGCTATATACGCGCAAGCTCAGTCGGAGAGACGAAAACATGAAGCCGATTCAGTATGTAATAGGCGAAATCTCGTTTCCTCTGGAGAATTCGGGAGAACGTATATAGTATAGAGGTGACGATTTGCTATATATATATATACGCGGAGGCAAGCACGCAGCCTAAGCTCAGAGTCGCCGGTTTTTGTCTCCCCCGTGCGGAACAGCCATTTCACGCGAAGACGGAGCGAACGAACGAACGAGCGAGTGAGAGGGAGAGAGGATCTTAGCACTTCGCAAACTTGGAATCTCGGGTGCGCATCGTCCTCTCCTCCTCGAGAGTTAATCAGGCCTTGTTCGAAGGATCTACGCAGGGGGAGTAAGGTATAGAGGTGAAGGTGGAACGGGGGCGACGACTTAATTCCCATTAATAGTAAATGCCTTTCGGAAGCTATTCACGAATTAATGGAAGAGCCTGTCGAAGCCTTTTTCCATCAGCTCGCTCACCCTTGTGATATTAATGCTTCGTGTACATCCTCTCCCTCTATCTTGCTATATATAACTATATATAGAAGTGTATAACAGAACGAAGGATGGAACGGGGAGTACATTATAATTCGAGTTTCTTCGCGGTGGGAGAACGCGCGGCGGTTTCATTAATTCGCTAATAACTCGCTGACGTCGTATACGTATATATATACGTACGGCGGTAAGTGATTTTACGCGCGCGCGAGCGAGCGAGCGTTCGCGTGTCGAGCTATTAAGCGCGATTATAACCAAAATTTTGTTATACCTTGTTAACCCCGGCCTAATCCCTTTACCCTGAATTAGCGCAAACGCGCGGCGTGGAAGTGTACGCGGGGCTAGGTATTACTTCAAGCACAACCCGTGGAACGACGACGCGAACGACACGAACTTGTAAAACTAAAATTCTGCTATTCGAATTTTTTTTTTCCATTCGCGAATCACTTATCTCTCACTCTCTCGTCCTCGCATGTGCGCGAATTTAATCCAGACGAAGCGAATTTTTAATCTCATAGATGGGAATTTTTCATCCTGTCTGTGCTGGTGAATCGAATTCTTTTTTTTTTTTTTTTTTTTCAACTCAACTCTCGGGATTGGAACTGACTATCCCTGGGTCCCTCCCTTCGTGCTCCTCTATACCCTTATCCATAGGATAAGTTTAAAAATAACTCTCGCTCGCTCGTTCGAATTGAAAAGTTCAATTTGTATAAAATTCGAGGCGCACGCGCTTGCAAGACACACATTTTTCAATGTTAAAAGGCTTAATTGCCCCTTTCAAAAGCACCGAGATGACTGGGTATATATTTTCTGTATAAATGCAGCCACTCGCGGTTGTACACGACAGCCGTAAGAGAAATGTAACGAAATGTAGGTAATTGCGACGCGGATGATGGTGATATAGCAGTGTAAGTACGCTTGTGTAAATATATATGTATACGTCAGTGAATGAAATTGACCGTCTCATTTTTTTTTTTTTTTTTTTCATTGAACCGAAAAGAGAGTCAGAGGACACCTGCTCTTCAGTCGCTTTTCATCGTTTCCTCTTTTTCGACAAGTTGGTAACGTCGCGTCTTCTTACATCATGATGTACATTTATAAAAGCGCACGTTGCAGCATTCGCTACACAGCAATAGCTAACAATAACAGAGGAAGCCCGAGTGCATAAAGGCAATTCGCGGTAGAATCAAGGTGAATGTATTTCCGATTGGGAGCGCGGATATTTTTGCCACGAGCGTGAGAAGGGGGATGGAAGAGTAAGGGAAACGATAAAATCAGGGAGAGAGAGAGCCTGCCGAGAGTGAAAGAAAAGAGAAACGGAGCTACCCGGTCGATTCGACTTTACCGAGAGAGAGAAAGCTAGAGAGTGAGAGAACCACGTGACGAATTATTGCGATAAATCAGCTCGAGTCGAGGCTAAGAGTCAGGTGCGCCTTTAGCGCAAAGTATAAGGGTGTAAGCTCGCGTCTGGCGAATCTCTAGCTCCACTCGCCATTGAATCCGAAGGGGAGACCGCTCTGCCAATGAGTGCGGAGATCTCGTGATCCGCTTTATTCTTCGAAGAGAGAGAGAGAGAGAGAAAGTGAGAGAGAGTATAAGGCCGGCAAGTGCGATTGAAAAATCTCACGCGCTTTTTCTCGCCCGCTTGCGATTTATCCGTGACAAAAGGAGGCAGGTATATAGAGTGTGCGCGAGCAAACTGCTGGGATTTCAGCTGCTCCCCGTTGTGTATAATGGATATATATACATATATAGAACGCGCATAAGCGGGAATGGCACGTGGCAGACTCTGGGCAACAATTAGCCATTGTTAAACGCGTATGCAGAGCTGCTGCTGCTGCTGCTGCTGCCGCGCGTTAGTCGGAAAATTACGACGACCCGATAAACGGCCAGCAGCGCGTCCTCAACGATGCACAATTGAAAAGCTCTGATTTTTTTCTTTTCTATATACACATACACAGACACGCGTGTGTGCGTATATAGGAGAGAGAGAGAGAGTTGAAAATCGCATTGTGCGCTCGTTAATCTCCCGGATAATCCGCGAATCGAGCAATTCGCGGATCGCACGCGTACGTATATATATATACTCACAAAGCTCGTGCATGCGCGCGGCCCGCGTCACCGCCCCCGCAAACGCCCGCGCGTGAGCTCGGAAATGAACACGCGACTATACGTGTGTAGATGTATATATATATAGCGGAAACGCGGGAAAGAGAGAGGAAAAATATATAGATACAGCAGGCGCGTGCAGTATACACGCGGCGTTGGTGCTGTGGCACGGGGTGGAAGCTTTTATCGCGCGATCGAGCGGTTTTAGCAGCAGTTACGCGTATATAGGCGCGTATACGCCCGGACGCAGGATATGAGCCGTATATATGCATTTTATATATACACACACACACATATATAGTGTGAAGGTGAGTGAGAAGCGTGTTACAATGGCGTAGCGAGGTACCTATATATATATATACGTGCATACAACGTTGAACACGTGCGTTGTATCGATTGTGCACTCTGTGTTCCCTTGGTCTCTCGAGGTGTGCAACAGCCTCTCCCTCTAGGAGAGAGAGAGAGAGTAGCTGAGCAGTCACATGTTCGCTGCAGCATGAGAGTGCTGCTACTGCTGCTGCTGACTACCGCAGAGAACACTGCGCCGTGCGCCAACTCGCCTTATGTACGGCTATCGTAGAGGCGCGAGCATTAAGCCAGGGCTACGCTTCGCTTCTCTCGCCCTCTCTCAACGCCCTACGGGCCTTCTCCCAGCGAGTATACGTTCATGTGTATAGGTATATACGTATACGTATATATATACTACTCTACTCTCGTCAACGGCAGACGGATCTGCCGGCCTCACGCGACTGCCATTGCCCCTTGCTATTTAGGCTTGCCGAGCACGCGAGAGAAATTAGACCGAGGAGAGGAGAGTATATAGTGTGCGTATATAGAACACTGGACGAGAGAGAGAGAGAGCTGGTTGGGAGTGCGTTATTGCGCGACTCCGTAGCTATGATTTTCAAAGGCTGTACGTGGTGTATATATATCCTATACGTCTGTGTGTAGTTTGTATACACGGCCAATGAAGGCCTCTCTACTTGCCTTGTTCGGCTTGGATTTATCGTTCGGCTCGATGATGCCGTCGTTTCTCACACGGGATATTTAGCGTAGATATATAGATATACCAAGGAGAGTATATAAAGTCCAGTGATTCTGGCTTTGTAGCCGAGATTTACCGAGAGTTTCGTGTGTATACAGAGTTTGTTAGGGAGGTCAAGGATAACGTTAGCAATGAATATTTAAAACGGTGTGCGTGCGTGGCGAAGAAAAAAAAAGCAAAAAGAAGAGGGTATATATATATAGTATACTGAGCGAGTTGAGTGAGCGCGCGGGTGGATTAAATTATACGAGTTTTATCTCGGAGAGTTCGGAATAAATTTTATACCTATCGCGCTGAGATATATACGAGCCGAAATCGGTCTCTGTTTGACTGTTTATATAAGCGAGAGACGCGCGCATGACGTCGCGCTCTGATCCTATGCTAACCATATTAATCTCCCCGAGCACGTGCGTTTGCCGACAATTACGTTAGCGAAAAGCTCTCTTGCACGCGTGTGTATGTGTGTAGGTGTATATATATATAAACGTGTATACAAGGATACGGAAAATTCCTCCTACATAAAGAGCAATGCGAAGTTGTAAATATTTACTCATCCCTTTACTACTCCGCGTTCGTGGATTTTTCTCTAACGAATCTGAAGGATATATCCAATAACCTCCGATCGAAAAACTAATTCACTCTCATCAGCGTGCGTATATATATATAGTTCAAAGAAATCGCAAACTCAATTGCTCTATTCATTGGTTCTCGAATATACGTTTATTTTTTTCTATAAAATTGATCGGCCGCATATACGATGATTAGACGAGCGGTCACGTGGATTATCATATTTGAGATCGGCATGAAGGGGAGAGGAGGGAAATTTGCCGCCGCCGCCGCTGCTACCGACACACAAATGCTCTCGCTCGCTCTTGCGCATCATCTCCGTAATGCGGAGAATTACTCAGACTTAGCGGGCAATTCAATCAAGTGCGCGCGCTTTCGAGGCGTGGATACGAGGAGAGAGGAGGGGGGCGAGGCTCTCCTAGTTGAATTTTCTGATTCAATTCGCTAAAGCGTTAATTCAATTAGCCGCGCTGGGGCTAGGAGGAGCGGTAGCAGCGGCGGCGGCGGCGGGATTATTAGGTGGCGAGTTTGCTCCTCCGAATCGCGTGATTAAATCTCGCGACTGATGAATCGCGCGGATGCGCTTTCGGTATAGTAAGGGGGTAATTTCGAAGATCTCCTCCTCGTTCCACCCCTCCCCTAGTTCCTGTGTGCTCTCGCGAATAAGGCCGGAATCGAAAGTCTCGAAGAGTTTACGAAGCGAATTTGCCAGAATTTACCTTTACCTTGGCTGTAGCAGTAGCAGCAGCAGCAGCCATGGCGTGGCTGAAAAACAAGGTCCACGAGTGTACCGAGGAAGTTCGTCGTCGTCGTCGTTCGGCGTTTCTTGCGCCCGGATGTATACACGACTTGTTTTGTTTTGTGCGCCGCCGCCGCCGTCGCTGCCGACATAGCCAGAAAATTTTTAGGTATGCCTTTTTTCTGGCGCGCCTCGCGGGTATATCTGGTTGGGAGCTGTAACTTTTAAATAAGTTTGCGCAGGGATTTTCTCTGTCTTTTTTTTTCGTTTGAGGCGCGGTCCCGGGTTTGTTTTAAGCAAATATAGGCTCGGAAAGAGAGAGAGAGAGAGAGGGAGGAAGAGCATGCACATGCGATTCATAAATCGGATTTTGTGTATAGCGCGGAGGACGCGAACGCGCGGAAATTTACTGCAGTGTGTGTAAACCCAATATTTCCGGGGATATTTCTTTGCGTCGAGTCTTTTCGTAATTTATAGTATTAAACAAAAAAATGAATTGGTTGTAGCTCAGTATATGCTATATGTATACATTTATATATATATATACGAATGGCTGGTTAAAATTGGTTGTACTACTGGACGATGGTATTTATATGTGTACTTTAAATTTTTCGTAAAATTTTGTATATATATATATGCGAATTGTGCCTGGAAATGGCTTTACATTCTTTCGACGTTCCGGCATTTCAGTCATAAAAGGTATAATCCAAATTTAATTTCGACGAATTCCGTCAGTGAGCGAGATGCGTGGATCGGATCGAGTTTTAAATATATTCGTCGTGATTTAATGCGCGTATTAAACATACTGACGAGTTTTTGTCATTTAATAATTTAACGTTATACACGTATGCTATTATTGTCTTTTTAATCCTATCGTATTTTAATTAACATCGACAGTGCTTTTCATCATGGGGATTACGATCGATAATCATGATATTGATTATTGCAAAATATAAAGAACGCCGTATGTACGCGCATTTGGACAAAGAGAAAATATACGTATATATGTGTATACGACATTCTCTACTTTATTACACTGGATTTTTTGTTTATTTTTTAAAAATTATAATGTTTAATAAAGTTAATTTCCGCACTTGACATAATTACTTTTATGTTTAATAACTCAAAGGGGCATAACGACAGTCGGCGCTTTAAATGCGCCTGTTCCCTCTCTCTCTCTCTCTCGCTCACTCGCAAAGTTATAATTTTATGAATGTTTTTACGTATTAATTAAATCCTTCCTGCGACATATTATGCACGCAAACACAATAAAAACTTCGCCTCAATTATTTATATTACTCGTGGCATTTCCACATGCACATTTCATAACGCAATACCTTAAACTCCTCAAGAATTAATCGCGCAACTCACATCGTTATACCAACTTCACGTTTTTTTCCCCCTGTCACTACATATTCCGAAAGGGAGAGAACGAGCTAAATCCGCGTACTTCCACGTACATATAGCGTAGTAGACCAAAGCAACGAAAAAAGAATTCATCCGCAGCAGATTATCCGACGTATTAGGCGAAGCGCAGAGTAGATAGACGTTACCCGATAATGAAGATAATAAAGTCGATCGATCCACAGGCACAACGACGTGAGCTTCTCTCTTTCAAGTAGGTTAAAAGTCGCATAATAACGTACATACGTATATATACGGTATACGGAGGGCTAAGAGAAGCCGCGTTGTGCACAATCGTGAATTCGTGACTATTTGCCAATATACCACGCGCGTGTGGCTGTCAAGCGAGAAAGAATGAATAAACGCTGCGATAGTCGTTGTCGTCGTCGTCGTTGTCGTGCATATCGCATGCATTATTAATTACGCAGAAAGAGAGAAGGACGGGGCCCACTACATCGACTCGTCTCTATCTCCCTGTGGCTCTCTCCTCCTCCCACGCGGCAGCGTATAACGCTTATATGTTTAATGCATGTGCAGGCCGTGAGTAGATAGCAGTCTCTCTCTCTCTCTCTCTCCCTTCCTCCTTCTCTCTCTCTCAGCGAGAGCGCTGGGAGCGATTCACGCGCGCTGTACGCTACACCATCCCGGGAACGGACTATCCGTTATTACGGCGATAAGACGCGCACGAGCGCGCGCCCTAAACAACAAATAGCTGCTACTACTACCACCACCACCACTACTACCATCTCCTCGTAATGGGTTCGCGTTGCTCCTACGTGCGTTTCCTCAGAGCTTAACTATATACGTATATATATAGATACATGTACAAGCGCATGCAGCTCGTGCTTATATATATATATACACACATACATACTTCTTTTCCAACGAATTTTCGCGCACGATTCGCCAGGTAGTAGTAGTAGTATATATATACACACGCTTAAACCACCGTCGAGCTTTCGCGGCCACGAGGGATATTATCGTATGGCCGCAAGCATAGCAAGCGTCGTTCGTAGCCGCGTATGTGTGTATATGTGTGTTTCAAACGCAGCGTCGCGTGATTCCGTGCAACTACGCGCGGTATATAGAAGCAAAGAGAGATAAGACGCCCGCGAAGCAACCGAGATACGTACGCGCGCGAGCAAGGGACGTATGGAAATAAGGAAATGAAACGCGGTGGAAGGTTGCCTGCCTGCCTGCCTGCCTGCCTGCTACGCGAGCAACGTGTCTTGGTGCGGGTAAGAGTGAGTGAGAGAGACAGAGATCGTTTCCAAAAATAAACGAGATACGGCTGTTGCGAGCCTTAAAGCTGTGTCATCCGCTATTTTTCCTAAGCGGATTTATTCCCGTGGAGAAGAAGACGAAGAAGAAGGTGGAGGGGGGGGGAGGAGGCGAAGGAAAAGAGGCCCCGGCTGGCTTTTTAGCTTATACCACGCGTTTTACTGAATTTCGATAACATTACGAGCGGCGTGCGCAACATGCAAACGGTTTTGCCCTCGTCTTTCTCTTATCTCTGTTGTTTGGGAGCCTGCCTCATGCTGAGCCGCGCCGTTCTGCCGACGCGAAGAGAGAGAGGCCTGTGCGAACTTCGGTGTTTTTCGCGGAAATCGAAGTCTTACGACTTTGTTTGAGCAGGAGACGACTTCGGCCCTGAAAGAGGAGAAAGAGAGAGAAAGAAAGGACTGAGTATTATGTGTATGTACGTGTGTCTGTGTCTTTGCTCCTCTGATGGGTCGCAAAATATTCATGTGATATGAAATGGTAGGATATTTGCGTAGACGGGATGTAAACCTGGCGTATATATTCAAAAGCCTAATACATTGGTACATAAATAATTCTATTGTTATCTCTTTGTTTGTTTTTTTTTTCAAAAAATATATATACTACAGCAATTTTCTTCTATAACATTTATTATTTGTCTATAAGAAAAGAATATAATATAAAAATTGATTAGCGAAAGTATATACACAGCCGGGTACAAAAATAATACGTCTACTAAATCAAGGCCGACACGAGCGACGAGCGAGCAACTTCTAATCAATTAGCTTCTTCCAACAACACATTATATCCCCGAACGCGCGCTGACGCAGCACCGTATCAATAACACGCGGGTTATATCCTTCTGTCCCAATACAAAAGCATTAGCCGACGAGCGCGCGCGCGCGCGCGCGTTCCGTCATTGCGAAAAAATCTACCATCAATACGAACAATAGCCCGTCCACGACAATACACAGCAGGAGCAGCACG
>JAWWEQ010000010.1:15363068-15417237 GCA_035583055.1 Torymus tubicola | reverse complement strand
TATATATATATATAAAACGGACAAAAGAATTACGTAAAAAAGGAGAAAAAAAAATAACACCACACACACGTGACAGCGAAAAGGTCGTCGCTGTCGCCCTCCCTCTCTACGCGTGGGTGGGCTCTTATTCGTGCAAAAAAAAGAGAGAGAGGATTCCACAACAGTGATGCGCTCGCACACAGATACCCACATATATATACATGCAACACAGGCGTAAGGAAGATATACGTTCTCTCTCTCTCTCTCTAGCATCGCACGTGATCGTGGATGACTCGATGGAAATCGCCGCGGTGGTCCTCTCCTACAACACGCCTGTCGCGGGCAGCCGCAGCTACCAAGGGTGAAGTAGAGGATACGAGGGGGGAGGGGGGAGAGAAAGCATCAGAGAGCAGCGGCTACACGCGCAACGAGTAAACTCCCAGTGTATCAAGCCATTGTGCTTTGGCAGTGCGCAACGGCCGTTGCCTCATTCTCCTCCTCCTCCTCCACCTCCCTCGTACTTTTCGCACTAATCCACGTCGTCGCGGCTCGCTCGCTCGCTCGCGCGCGTGCAAGCAAGCAACGCCGATATTCCGCTCACGTGCGCCCGGCCAGAGTTATCCCCTGCGGCTCCTCGATCCTTCCACTCTCTCTCTCTCTCGCGTGTATATATATATACGTGTGTATGTGCACATGTGTATAGATAGATATAGAGAGAGAGAGCGAGAGATTCACCCTCTAAATCGTAGCTCTCGCAGTCGGGCGAGTGCTGTATCGACAAACACGTAAACGCGTAAATAGAGATGGCCGCGGGCCATACCAGAGAGAGAGAGAGAGAGAGAGCAAGGCTCGACCAAACCAACCCTCTCTTCTTTCTTCCTCGCGCTTGTATATACTCTCTCACTTTTCTTATCGGACGCGCGTGCTCACACCGTGTATTATACGCGGAGAAAAGCACGAGATAACACGTGTGTGTGTCCTTGTGTATAGGTGCACGGTGATCTCTCATGAGGATAGGTACACACTTTCACGTACATATCTATATTGGTGCAGTGCGATTTTAGCGACGAAAACATATTGCTCTGTTTACTTTGACCGGGTCGGAAGCTTCCTCTCTCTCTCTCGTTAGATCCTGGGGTAAACTCGTTAAAAAATGGCGCGAGTCATTTTCACGGAAAAATCTTTGTTTATCTGCTGGATTAGTCGGAATTTACGTTGGAGAGTGCGAGTGTACTATAGATACGCTATATGTATATGCGCTACGCGTTTTTGCAAGCGTTGTGCACTTTGAAGTATTAAATATATACGAGCAGGATCGGATGATGCTTTACAGCCGTATATGCATATATAGCTTGTTTGTCTAATAAGGCGCTTTAGTCTGATGGTAAATCGGAGCTACGAGTGATTCGTGCGTGTAACAGCTATATGGCCATGTCGAACAGTTGTCAATTTGATCGTTCTTTATTGATAAGCACTCACGTATATTTTTATATGTAAAATCTGTGTATATGTACGAATAATTTTTTCAACTTACCGTCTGTTTTTATTTTTGTTTCAGGTAAGCTGCGTGGATTGATATATACATCTTGTTTTATTCATGGTATACGATCGTAAGTTTCTACTTTATTTTCATACCGTTATATATTTTATATATTTTCCTTTATCTTAAATTGTGAGTTATGCAACGTTTTACCCCGTTATTAATCAACGACGCGATTAAGCGTCACCGGATATTGCGATAAATCCCATGAAGATTTAATGTAACATTTACATAATCATGAATAGAGACTAGATATTGTAACGCCGGGATCAATATTATATGAGGGGAGAAATACCCATCACCGCCGGGATTATTCTCATTAACTTATTTACCCTGGGATGCGCTAACTAGCTTCAATATCTTTGCACTGATTGACTCCCTCGTCAAAAAGCAAAGCAACGTTGTAAACAACGATTATATAATTTATTTACAAGTATAGTAAATTTTTTAATTTCTATGACAATAAAATTACAATTTTAAATTGAATCGTAAATTGTAGCCTAAATAATTTACATCCTATAGTTTGAAATCGGTAGATTGGTGATATAATCCTTATATATTATAAATATCTAAAGACAATTAATAATGCACTTCAAAATAAAACAGCCATTTCGAAATAATTGAAAAATTGTCTACATCTTTCCACTGAACCTGTCTGCTTGAATTTTCGAAATAATCACTGACAACAATCATCTGAATCCAATCATTCACTTCTCCCATCGTCCACGAAACGACGTTTCGAAAAGGGCGCTCGAGCGCTATCGTTCTCTCTTCATAATAAAGACGACGACGTCCCGCCGCTGCCGGCAACGAAGTTAGCCGCGATCGAGTATATAGAGCTTGTTTGGCCGTTGTTGTTGTTGTTGTTGTTGTTGTTGTTGTTCGTAAACGCTGTTTCACCCCTTCCGCGAGAGAGCACGATCTAGAGAGAGAGAGAGAGAGACAAACGGTCGGGGAATTGTTGAATTTCGCGCTCGCTCTCGCGGGGGAGGCGCACGCGCGCAGCACGCTCGTGTTCAGAGAGGAAGAACGGGGAGAATTTTAATCAATGCTCGCAGTATCTCAGAAATTGAATTCCCCGCGGCCGAGCGTCTGCATTTTAAGAAGCAATTGCGACGAGTCCCGTCCCCTCCTCTCTCTCTCTCTCTCCTCCATTGCTATGAAGTATTAAGAGCCTATCTAAAAACTTTTCACTTTGACCATAACGTATAGTCTACTCTCTCTCTCTCTCACTCTCTTTCTCCTTCACTCGCTAAAGGTGAGACACAGCAGTGAGCGTCTGCGATGCGAATGTAATTATAAGACGGGAAGTTTCACTCGGCGACGGTGGCGGCGTAGTCGGCGTCGGCGCTCCATGAAAATTTCATCCCACTTAACAGTGGGGGAGGGAAAGAGAAGAGAGTGAGAGCGCGGGAAAGCCTCCTTCACGCGCGCCATGCAAATTTCCGCGGGCGAACTTTGTTTTTGGATGTCAGCCGCTAATGCGCCTTCTAATTATGTGCGTTTTCCAAGCGACACTCCGTACATACACACACACACGCGCGTACTCGCTTATAGTTTGTTTTCCCCCAGCACCATATACCGATATAGAACATCGCTGCTGTTGCTGCGCTGCTCCCGCTTAACGAAATATTGTCTTGTTTATATAGAAAACGAGGGGGTGGGAGGGAGGATACGCATAAAGGTCGGAAATCGCTCGTTAGAGCGGAAAATCGCATAATGGCGCTGCTATACGGAGAAAAATCGAGAGCCCGCTCGTGTTGTGTGCGTATATATATACGCGAACGTGCGATGATGCTCGCTATGCCGTTGTTGTATCGCTATACGCGTGTACGTTTCGCGTATATAAATATATATATATACACACACGAGCGGCATAATTCGGTGTACACACGCGGGGGCGGCGTCGGTGGCTCTCGCTCGCGGAAACATTAATCCGCGTCGAAAATCCAGAGGCGAATTTTACTTGCAAAATCTGCGGGTGTGTACGTATATATAGAGACGCGAGCTTCAGCAAACAAACGAGCTAAAATCCTGGCGAGTTCACTTTATAAATATGGCGGAACGCGTACAGGTATACCACCATGTTATATATATATATATATATATGTATAGCAAGAGAGATTGGGGTGCAGCAAACTTGGCCGATACGCTCATCAGCATGACAATTAGCGTCATCTGGCCGCCAGATATCGAATGGAGAACAAGGCGTGCCTCGTATATATACACCTATGCATAAGTACATTTGCACGCGAAAGCCTCAGCAGATCACGTATGTATGCACCCATATAGAATTTACTATAGATCGTTGATTCGTACGTACGGAGAATATGCACGGCGAATCGTCGCTGAGTGTGTATATATAGAACTGCTGAAACCGCCGAAACGAAAGTATATTCCAGCTGACGTCGTTGTGGGCCTGTGCAAGCTCTATATACATATATACATACACCTCGAACTAGATAAGCACAGAGGTCTACTCCTTTTGCATATAAGCCTCTCTCTCCCTCCCTCTTTTTCACTCTTCCACCACTACCCATGCTACCATTTTCTCCTTCCTCTTTTTACACCATGCGTGCACTGTCAGATGACGACCTGAGGGTAGTAGTGCTATGTATATGTATATATATATATATACGGGGACACAATGGTCCGCGACTTTCACATCTACATTTTAAATGAAACGTGCGCGTGTATGTGTGTACCGCCCCCCGCTGTAAATTGCAAATTGTAAACAAACGTTTGCGATAGTTGTGTTAGGAAGGGGTTGGCTTTCTTTTTTTCGCAACGGCAACGCGTGTAGTTGGGCGTGTGAGCTAGAACCGTATATTTAAGAGGACGTGGAACGCGCCGACACGTATCCTTCTTTTATTTTTTTTTTTTTTTTTAACTCAACCCCGTATGCGTAATCAGGGGGTCGGATCAAAGCGACCAGCGTGGCTGTCGGGCCTGATGTATGGGTTTTGGTTGGTCGAGTGGTTTTACTCTACGGTTGGGGAGCTGCTGGAATTATATGCGGGAGAGTCGCACGCGGTGACGGTTTAATAATGAACGTCCCAGCCGTTTTTGTTGTAAATAAAGTATATGCACACGCGTATACGCGTGCAGGGGCTGCAATTAAGTGCTCATCCGCACGTTTTGTAAAAGGTTATTAAATTAAAACGTGTGCGCACAGGCTATCTGCATTCTGTTTTTTTTATCGACAATATTTGCTCGCAAAATTTCCCGGTAATCTCGTTAATTTGCCATATATACGTGGTACGTATACTCGGCCGTTTGGATTATCGAATATAACGTGCGCGTGTGTATACCGCAATTGGGGAAAAATCATCATATCGTCCCGTCATTATCAATGGAAATATTTGCAAATTTCGTCATATAATGTATGAACGTCAGACACAGGCGCATGCAACGGCCGCAGACAAAGATTAACACAGCGTGTATATACCCTTTCAAACTAATAATAATCTGAATCGTTCGTGGGGATGACGTAAAAAATCGCCCCGCAGACGCACACTTCGCATTCCCCCAACGCAGCGCGCATTAAGTCTTACAGCGTCCAGTGTGATAAAGCTTCGAGCTCGCGCATCGAATTCGTTGTAGCTTTCTCTCTCTCTATCTCTCTTCCCTCGTACGCGGCTCAGTCGTGAATCTCTTGCATAGCGTGGTACCCAACGCGCGTCTAGTCGGCTTTTTCGCCAGGATATAATTTAATTAAACGATCGTCACGCGCGACGAAATTATTTGCGACGAAAAAAAGGGGGGGTGCATATACGCGTGCGCGTGCTCGTCGGATTTGCCGAGTATATATATATAGTAGTATGGTATACAACGTTGTGCCGAGCCTGCACATACATATATACAGAGCTGAAAGCTTTGTTAAAGAGAAAATTTCGTTTTGTTCCGACTTTCCACGAATCCGATGTTTTTCCCTCTCTCTCTCCCACCCCTCCCCCACGTTGCATAAAAAAAGAAAAAATTCGAAACGTTGAATTTTGTATATAACCGCGTGCACCGTTGCCCCGTTGTTTTTGTTATTTGTTAAAAAATTCTTGTTGATTATTAAAAAAAAAAAGAATGCAAAATAAAAAAGAGGAGAACGAGAAAGAGAGAGAGGGATACAGAGGGGGAAGGAAAAAAATTCACACGAGGAATTGTTTATATACGGGAAAATGTTTAACAAGGCGCGTAGTATTTCAGCAGCAGAGCGAGTTTGAAACGTAAAGTTGGAAACAATTCGCCGTCTCGTTCTCTCTCGTTCCGCAACAGCCAACAGCTGTCACTTTCGGCCGCGGGCGTAATATTTTATTTAATGCGACCGAACGGCAAAATAGAGAACGCTAACACGGTCATCAGTTACTATTAAACAGCATATGAGGATAATGCATCAAAAGCTTGAAGTATATTTCGACGCGGCGCACGTATACCTGCGCTCATACATATACGCGACGTGCTATACATTACCCGGACAGCGCATTATCGAAGTAAAACTACCAACCCTTTATTTCACCAGGACCGAAATGGAATAAAGATATCGTTCCCGCGTCGCTCGCCGCCCGTGATACGTTATATTTTCTTTCGGAAAATATATAAGCTTATCTATATATACACCAGGTTTTCGCGCCTGCAGCTCGCGAGAGTTGGAAATCAGTCGAGCGAGGGTCGCGCACCGCTCGAATCCGCATGTATGTACGCGTATACGTATGCATAGAAAAGTTAGAAGACCCTCTCTCTCTCTACCTACTGGATTTTCGTCGATCCTATACCTCCACTCGCATGCACGCCTGGCCAATGCATACATTGCATTAAAATTCAGGAAAGCCAACGCGCACGCGAATCGATCTCGTATCGAGATTACGGGCCTCTCTCTCTCTTTCCTCTATATATAATACTATACGTTGGTGGTTCTCTCTCTCTCTCTCGCTCGTTCCCACTTCCGCCCAGCGGCCCGATGTTCTTTTTGACAGGCGAGAGAGCGCGCGAGGGTTGGGGTGACCTGCCGGCAGCACACGCGTTTCGCGCCGCCGACGCCACACACGCCACTGTTGTTGGCATAAATGGACTTCAGCTGCCCTTCTCTACCCCTGCGCTTGCTGTACGGTCGCGTGCCACCCGCTATTACGAGACTCGCGAGTCGAGTCGCTGATGCGGGTATTGCATATATATATATATGTGTGTGTGTGCGTGTAGTGCGAAAATCTGAAATAGAGGAGCGCGTGCCAGCTGAGGTTATATGACTCGTCGCGAGAGAGGTGAATTACTTTCGCAATTAAGGAGGTAGGGTTTATTTTTATATTAGGTGCTTTGTTTTCTTTATACGCTTCTTTTTCTTTCTTATTTTTTGGTATATAATTTCGCTGATTATTGATAGGTATGTAAGCGTACTCGATGTTATACTAAAAGGACTGGCGGATAGTTGGCACAGGGTTTGTTAGTAAAAGAATTTTTTTTTTGATTTTCAATTTCATTTCATTTAACTTGGGCTTTGAAAACAAATTATTCGGCGTCGCCTATTTTTGCAATATAAGCGAATGTTTTTACTCGCGTGCACGTGCATTTGTATGTATGTATGTATCAATACATGTCATATAATATATATATAGTAAAGTCAATTTTTCATCGACTTCAAAGACAAACAAATTTTTTTCAATACGATATCGATAGTGGTCTAAATAAATACCTGAACCCTCCCCTCGTTCTCGGCTGCCCGCTCTACTTCGACAGCGACTAACTCGATTTTTTTTTCATCTCCCAAATGTGTATATTGAAAGCGATTTATCCGACTGGATGCGGGGGTCGAAAATAATAAAATTTTCGTGATTTTTTTCGGTATACAGGTGAAAGAGAGAACACGCGAGCGGTGAAAATCCGCATGCGCGCACGATGACAGTGATGAGAACAAGAAATACGTATAATCGAGAGAATGCGAACACGCGGCGTTTCAATTTCCAAAATATATTCGATGCGTATATGTATGACGTTGTGGGAAAAATTAGTTTATCCGGGCGAAAGAAAGCCATTATTCCTTATATATCCCGGCGGTTGGAGGACACTGACCCATAAATCAAATAGCAATCAAAACTCATCAATATTCCGGCATATAAATGCCGCTCTGGAGTTTTTCTTTTTTTTTAAATATATATATATACGTTTGAAGCTACCGGTACCACTCTGTACTATACCTCCTGCCTCTGTTTCCCTTCAATTTCATGGTACGACTGCCTATCGCGTGCCAATCAACGAGCTGCCCTCTGGTGAACGCTTTGAAATTGAAGAAGAACAGAAAAAAAAACAACATCGACCGAGTGAATTCCGCGCGTTACTATATACTGAAACACAGAGGTGCAACGACGTCTAGCGCCCAAGGCTTTTTTCTCTCATCTTTTCTTCTTTAATAAGACAAGCAAACGCAATGCCCTCGCGCGCTCTTTCTTTCTCTCGTTGCTCGTCGCAATCGGCGGCGGCAGAACGAAGAAGAGAGAAAAAAAAAGCGTGAATGCGCGCGCGCGCTATACAACGCGAGAAAGGGAAAAACGCGCGCTAGTGCGAGCTCGCAGCGGCAGCGGTGCTTTTAACGGAATGAACAAACTTTGATAAACTTATGAAATTAATTAAACTGCTAATTTATCGAATTAGCGAGATTTAATTAAAAATTATCCTCTACCTCTCCGGTCTCTCCCTGAGATTAAACGCGCCCCATCCGTTCCGGAGAAATCGCAATGCTCTTGCGACCTCCAAACGAAGGGAATTCCTCTACTGGAGCAATAAAAATCATGCTTTGCGCGCGTCGCGCGCGTGTCGCTTCCCCGACGTCCCTGCTTTTCGTCTTTCTCGTCCCTCTCCTATTTCCCCCTACTCTCTCACTCGTTTATTCGTTGCACGCTTAATTTCGTCAAGTGGTATTTTCGCGGAAAACGCTCGAATTGAAATCACTCCACTCGAGTTGATTTTCCTTCGAGGGCCAACGCAACCGAGAAAGAGAAAGAGAGAGAATAGGGGGAGGGTAAATTGTCCCGGTAATAAAGACGTTTTCCGCGGGCAACAAGCTTTTTATGGTCGCAACCGAGAAAGAGAGAGGAGGGGGGAATCTGTCTCTTTAAAGAACGCGAGGTAAATTTATCAGTCGCCGCCGCGGAGAATGGAAGAAGAGACACAAACTGAATTTAGATTATTCGATTAAAAGGAAAAAGCACCTCGTTATTTATACACCGCTCTTAGCGCGAAACAATTATTTTCGGTGACGATGGGCTATAAGACTATATACCCCAGTACGCGCGTGCTACTTTCCTCGAGATCGATGAGAGAGCCTAGGCGAAGTTTTTTCACAGCCTCTTGTGGTAATGTCATCGGGGCAACGTTTACTCTCGCGCCTTTGAGCGTACATCGTCTATATATATATATATATATATATAGAGAGAGAGAGAGAGAGAGCGAGAGAGACTATATATATACAGCGAAACGGCACCGTACGCGCCGACAAGCACCCGGGCGGTTTATCTCGAACGCGAAAATCGGCGATCGAGGAAAGAGGACCGCGTTGCCGGAAAATCGGATGAACCGACCGAAGTGAGATCAGAAGGAGCTTAAACTTTGCTCTCTCTCACTCGCGCGTGCACCGCTCTCTTTTCCTCGTGGGGGCCCAAAAGGTCGAGGCGGCGTGGCATCATAGGGTGGAGGAGAGGGGTGGGAAGTGCAGAAAGCCAAGCAGAAAGAGAGAAACTTACGAGACGCGCCTCGACGAAGCGGGCGGTAGAAAGAGCGAGAGAGAGCGAGTGAGAGAGAGAAGTAGAGAAAGGAGATAGGCAGATCCGTCGGTGGATTTGCATTTTGATAAGAAATCTCTCGGAAAGTTCCTCCCGCGGAGATAGGAAATCTCTTTACGTCTCCTCTCCTCCTCGTCCTCCTTGAGAAAGGGAGAGAGAGAGAAGGTACCAAGGAGCGGGTTGCACAAGCGGGCTGCACTAGGCGCAACCTCCACCTCCTCTGCTCCCGCGCGTCCGCTGCCGCCGCCTATCCTCCTGTTTTATTCTTACCTCATTACGCCGGATTAGCTTCTTCGACCTGCCGCACTTACCGAGGCGCAAAGTTGTTCGCCGTGGCCTGGTACGGGACGGAGGAGAAGAGAGAAAGGAAAAAATGTCAATTAAGCCGGAGCCAAGGCGAAACTAAAACGTCGGGGTTGGGGGAGGTACGGGGTGTCCCTGGCGCCAGGTCAGACTTAGAAGAGAGGCGCACGAGCGCATTGAACGCAAAAAAGTTTTGCAGAGGGAGAGAAAGAGAGAGAGGAGGAGGAGGAGGAAAAAAAGAAGGACGAACAGAAAACTTTCAGGAACATGTCAATTAAAGTGAGAAAAAGAGACAAGAAAGAGAGAGAGAGATAGAGAGGTGACTCTATGGCTGATCCTCTATTTTTCTCGCTTATTTTTTCCGAAAGGAAAACTTGCTCGCTCTCTCCGAGAGCAAGATGCATTCCTTCTTCAAGTCTCATAAATTCACTTTTCGCTTATTCCCCGCGCCTCGTTCTCTCTATCTCCTTCGCCAAGTCTCATAGTACAGCCTCTCTCTCTCTCGTCGTCCTTTACAACGCTAATATATATCCAAGTCGCGCTGGATAAACTTCTACACGCATACGAGTACCATATACGCGTGTACATTATACGCGCGTACGCACGTTACTAATGGAAAAAATCCATAAATTATTTATTCGACTCTGAGATTTTCCTCTAGCTTTATACGCGCGAAGGAATCTTTTGTACATTATATAATTAATCACTGGCCGTGAAACCTCCCCCTCTCTCTCGCATAAGAGAGAATCAATCTCTTTCCTCCACTCGCTTTTTGCCATCACTTTCTCCATCTCCGGGCAGCGCGCGCGCGCCGTCGATAAAAATATCAGAAGAAGTTTTCGTGCGGTAAAGGGTCGATCGACAATAAGTTCGCTCTATATATATATCCCTCCTTCGCCCCCTTCAACGGCGCACGCTGCTCTCTCTCTCTCTCTCGCCCTCTTTTCCTCACTCCCTCGGCGTCTTTCAACCATTCACTCGCCCTCGCGAAGAGAGAGAGAGAGAGAGGAAAAAAATAGCGCCGAGAGTTTTTCGACTACCCGAATACCCAGTCACGTCCGCGCGACGATTCATCTCTTCGAAGAAGCGAAAGCGAGCACACGCCCGCTTGGGGAACTTTCAGCGCGGATTATCGCAATTAAACTTTTGCCAGGGCAATTGACGAGCCCGAAATCGAAGCGCCTATATCCCTTCCTTTTTCTCCCTGTCGCATTTTCCACACACACATACACACACGTATAGAAAAGGTATATATATATATATATACGCAACGAGTGCCAGCTTGTAAAGCGTGCGTATACATATATATACGTATAGTGTCTGGGAGTGGGCGTAGGTGGCAAAAGCCGCGGAATTATATGCGCCGGAGGCAATTTCGGGGGGGGGGTAGAGAGCGAGGGACTGTACCGGTCGGCCGCAGACAGGCGCGTTAATTACTTCGATCGCGGTCTCGTACCTCTCCCCCTCCCCCTCACTGCGCGCTCACTACGATCGACGTTTGCTCGCACGCGCGCGCGCGCGCCTGCTGGTTGAGCTTCGGAATTTCAGGCGCGCGCGCACGCAAGCTCGCGTCCGCGTTATGTTGTTATTCGATTTGCGACGCGAGCGCGTACACGAGAGAACCACGGCCGCAGTGGTCGCGGTACCGTCGTTTGTCATCCTCCTCGGCGACGAGTTTGCCGATGACAGTTCGAGAACACGCCCGATTTGGTATCTAGCTCTCTGGCTAACCCTCCTACAATCGTATATATATACGCGTGTATATGTGTGTGTATGTGTGTGTGTATGCTGTTATACTCTTCTTTCCGCTCGTGTCTTATCCGACTATCTCTCTTCGTTTCTCCATTTATCCGTAGCTCTATTACGAGCTACTCTTCCTCCTCCTTCTTTTCCTCCTCAACCCCTCGCGTCGTCGTATATCATTCTTTTGCCTTTTGTACGAGCGCGTGCTCGACTTCTTTTTTATTACAGTATGTGTGTGTGCGGTTAAGGGGAAAAGTGTGCACTGTGGGTACGCTTTAATGATTAGATTATAGCGAGAGTGCCACCACCACCGAGCTCGCGCGCGAGCTGTGTATAATGCGTTTTATATATACAATGTGGCACGATAATTAAAGCACTAAAGTCGCAGCGTACAGCGCGACCGACATCGTGTAGAAAACTAACGAGTTAACACACTGTAAATTATCTTTTGTATTTCATGGTATGTGTGTATATATATATATATATATATATACAGGCGCGTGGGAGCAACGAGCGAGCAAGCGAACGCGTGGCGTACCGATAAAAACTCTCGTGATTTATTAGATATACGAGTGAAATAAATCCCCCTGGTTGCGGAAAAATGTTTTTAATTGAGTTTAATTAATTTCAAATTAAATCAATTGCCCGGCTGAGAGATGAAGCGGGTTTGTTCGAGTGCTCTAATACTTGGATTAATTTATGGTATCACTACATATCATGTTACATTTCGTTTACCATACACACACACAGATAGAGATATTTGCTTTGTCGACAGAACAGATTATTTTTATATCCGTTAGTGTTCCATGAAAACGTTACATTTAACCATCAGAGAAATCCCCATTGCGAAGCTTTGCAATAACATTAAATAACTGGAATATATATATCTATACTTTACTTCTCCATCGCAATCAATGATTGATTTAATGGATGTATAATGCGAACCAAGAATTACCAGCGTATCGAAAAGAGCAAATTATACGTATATATAATGTATGTACTACCATTTATTCGGTATATATATTTACAACAACAATATGTATACAATCTAAATATAGATATATACTATATATACATCGGTAATTTCGAAAATTGACCCGTTACGAGATTGAGCGTATACCATCTGTGTCGAGGCGTACAGGCGCGCGCAAGGGGGGAGAGAATAGCCTGGAGTTATCATCAAGGGACTGGCAGTCTTCGGGATGACTGCTCAAGCCTGTGTAGCTTCCCGGAAGTCATCAGTAACCCCCGCAGTGGTAGAGCTTTGAGATAGAAGCGCCTCTGCGCTCCGAGAGTTTGCGCGCGCGCGTGCACGTGGCTTTGTCAGCTAGAGACGTTGTAACGCGCCATTGGCACCTATATATACCATCATTAACGCTTCGATAAAATAGTCGCGATGCGTTCACCCATTATATTAAACGTAGCTGTAATATAGTTACAATTGCTACGATATATAATTGCTATAATATAATTAATCGAGACATTTATATACAATGTAGTCGTGTAATAAGGCACGTGATATTGGAAATGTATACCTCTATACGAGCGACTGAAGCGTCAAAATGAATCGCGAGTCCAAACAATTAGCTCGAGCGAGAAGATTTTACAAAGCCAACTGTTTGTGTAACTCCACCGGGGATTACCGACGTACATATACAACCCTCTCTTTCAGAGCTGCTGCTGCTGCTGGTGCAAAAAAAAACACGCGTACACGTACAGAGAGAGGGAGTGTATTCGAGCTACAGTGCGCACTCGAAACGTTCCATTTCGTTGCAAACTCGCATTATCAAAGCGTGTATAGTGTATAGAGCACTCGCATGCACGCGAGTCACGCTCGGGCCGCTGTTGCTACCACCGACGATACGCAATCAATGTCGACGTTATAGATATTATCCGGTATAGCTAGAACGAACGAGAGAGGGAGAGAGACAAGCCGCGAGTGTATATGGAGAAAATAAAAGAGAGAACATGTATACAGCACGTCTCCCCCTATAGCGTTTTCCAGTCTACAAAATATATACACACCGCAGTAGTGTGCAGCAGTGTACTCGCGCAATTGTACGTATATACCCTTCCTTTCGTGAAACATATACATACACATATCTCGTGACATGCGCGGAGAGAGTAGAGATGATGGCTTTGCAGACGACGACGACGACGACTTTGCTAGAAATATTAAAGAGTAGCGCGCCCGCCGCTCTTGCCAAATATCGCACTCCATTGTGTGTGCATTCTCCCGAGCGCGGGTCAGTGTAGCGCGAGTTACGTCTACTCTCATGTATGTGTATGTCTTTCTCTCTCTCTCTCTCTTGCCGGATATTTAGCTACGTAAGGGTGACAGATGCGAGCTCTCGCGCGGATTTATACGCGACCGCAAAAACTTTGTCGCTGCCAATTCATATCGCCTCGCTGGATACGAGAGAATGATTGTACGCGAAATTTCGAGTGATATTTCATATACTCTCTTTCTCTCCCTCTAGTTCTTTCAGAGTGGGGTGAAGGGGGGAAAGGAGAAGGGTGGAAAAGTTTTTCTTTACGATATCGCAGTTGGTTTTAAATAAAAATTATTACGTTTCTACTTCCCTTGCTCACACACACACACACACTCGTACCATCCTACTATACTACTACTTGCTCTGAGCTGAGCTTTTGAAAAAACATGTAAAATTACGTAACCTCAAATCCCTCGACTTTCCTGTCGGATGGAAAAGAGAGAGAGAGAGAGAGGAGAGAAGGAGAAAAGAGAGAACACGGCTCTCTATTCGTGTGCCGTTAAAAAGTTTCATGATTTAAAATTTTGCTTCCACGGGCCAAATTAGTCGCCGAAAAAAGTCTCGGCGAGAGTAAGAGAACGACGAAGAGAGTTGAAAATTCGCGCACTACTCGTATATACGTATGCGCACACGCGGTTGGAATATTCCCTGTATAAATTACGAAACAGGTATTTTCAGAGTCATATACTTACGTTATATATACCCGTTTTGTCCAGTCAGCGTAAAATACCATAAAAATAAAAATTAAACGTGCGGATCGGTCGTTTGATCGTGACCGTTACATTTTAATATAATCGTGCAACGGTTATGCAAAAAAATATCACGTCTCTTTGATAACATATATCTATATATATAGAAATCTCGCAGGACTATATCTCTTTAATTCTGTAATTTTTAATCTCAAGTGCCCCTTTTTGCACGAAATAATGGAAATTCCTCTCTTTTTACATTCGTCTCCTCTCCGTTATAGAGCCAGAGAGCGAGCTAGCGCGGGATTCTTGGCAGAGGGAGTTTTTTTTTTGCTGGCCGTTCTCTCTCCCTCACTTCCTCTCTCTCTCTCTCTCTCCCTCCGTTTCTACGCGAAGTAGGTATCTTTTAGCTACGGCAAGAGAGAGAGACGGAGAGAGTTGGCCATCCGGTCTCTCGCTCTGAGGCCGCCGCCGCGTAATGCCCCTCAGCTATATTCGCGAGAGCTGTCATCTCCGCAGCGCACTCGCCCTTAAATTGGCAAATATTGAAACAAAGCCCGTTAGCCACTCTCGCTCTCTCTCTCCCCCTTCCTTCCCTCTGTCTCTGTCTTTCTGGCTCGGTTTCTCTACCCGTACGTATACGTCTCACTCTTTCGTCGTCGTCGTCGTCGTCGTAGTCGCGCTCTTTTACCGAGCTATATGGCTATGTGCGCAGTCTCGCGCCGCGGCCAACTTTGGCAGATTCGTGAGAAACGTTATATTTGTGGATTTTCGTATGATTTATCCGGGCGCGAGAGAGCGGCGCTCGCGCGCGGTCTCTTTGCTCAGCGAGCATTCATCGCCGTAAATATATGAGCCGGGCAGGCGCCTCCGCTACCACTGCCGCCGCCGCCGTTGAGCTTTCTCTCTCCCTCCCTCCCTACTTTTCTCTCTCTCTCTCTCTCCCTCGTGTTTGTGTGCTCTTTCTCTCTCTCTCTCTCTCCACTGAACGCTGCAAGCTCTCCCTCTCGTTTTGCGCGAGGCGCATCGTTCGTTACGGTAAAAAATGACATATCTCACCGGAGTCTTGGTTGCGCTCTGTCTTTCTCACCCTCTCTCTACTACTACTACTACTACTATACCTTTGCGAAAGAGAGAGAGAGAGAGAGGGAGAAAAAGAATGATAAAACAATGCTCGCCCGTTCGTCCAACCGGTCCTCACCCTCCTTCCCTCTCTCCTTCCACTTTCCTCTCTCTCTCTCTCTATCTATTCGAGCGAGCACGTGCGAGTAGAGTGAGAGAAATCGAGCGAGCTCTCCCATCGTCCCGCGCGCGCACTTTATCTGGTTCAGCCTTTACCCTCGGGTATCCCCCCTTGGCTCGACTGTCCCGGTGTCGCTCTCTCGCGCGTCGATGAAAGGACGTTCGCTCGCTCGTGCTCCCTTCGCTCCCTTTATCTTCCGACACTCTCTGCATAGCCAAGCGAGCCTATCTATTAGATCTGCGAAATTAAACATTCGCAAACGACCTCGCCCCCTCCTCCCCTTGCTCGCCTCCTTCTCTCCTAGCTTTTTCTTCATTGTGCCGGCTTATACACATAGCTCGGTAGTTATACGGCTCGCTCCCACTCCTTCGTTCATTTCTTCCCTTCTCTCCTTCACATCTTCAGACTGCTGAAGCCGCCACTGCCATCGTCGTCGTCGTTCTAACTCTCTCGCTCTCTCTCTCTACTCTCGCGCTTTCCGCTGCAATGCCTAATGCACGTGACGAACAAAGTTGTCGTCAATTTTTCAAGCACCCATTGTTCTCCGGCTCTCACTACGCTTTCGGATCTGGAGCGCGTTCGTTAACGATCTCGAGACTTAACCTCTCCCCCTCTACTCACCCTTCACTCATTCTCTCTCCTTCTATTTCCCTACCCTTTGTGCAGCGCAGCGGAGACGAAAAACGCACAGGATCGCTTCATCGCCAAAAGCTCCCTATGATTTTCGTTTCCTTCGACTCGTGTATATATAAGCACAAGACGTGTATATATATATATATACGTATACGAACAACGACGATGGCGCTTACTTTCTGAATTTCCGAGGGATTTCCCGACCATTGTCGATATATACTTGCCGTGTCGACCGTCGCAAAAGGATGCTTTATGAATGAAGTGTCGCGCGAGCGAGCGAGCGAAGAACGACGATGAGGTGGACGACAGGCAGCAGCTCTGGCAGTCTATATACCGAGGGAGCAGCGGTGCGTTAAGAATTCAGAAATCGCCCGGCACTTTCCACGAACGTTCTCCTCCTTCACCTCCTTCACCTTTCCTTATACCTCGCTCTCTCTCTCTGTTACTCACTGCGGTCCGCTCTCCGCACAAAGAAATCAATAAATCCGCGCTTTCAGGGCTGGAAAATTCAGAAGCGAGCATGTGCTCTCTCTCACTCTCTCTCGAATCGAATGTATAAAGGCCAAGCACCGCAGCTACATCGACGACTCGATTCGCGCGCGGTTCTCGATCGATACGAAGCACCAACGACGCTGCCGACTCTGCTGCTTTCCCCGATACATCGCGGTAAACGAGGTATTTATATACTTTTTTGCAACGTCGCGCTGCCTTTGCGCGAGCTGCTAATGGAGGAACAGCGTTCGATTTTCCGCGCCTGCGAGCGGCAGCAGCGACGGCGGCTCTCTTAAATATTCAATCTGCAGCCGGGCTTCGCTTGCCACCACCGTCGCTGCAACCTTCCGCTATACTACTTTTTCACCGTCTCCCACACGTATACAGATACACACTCCTCTGCAACTTGCGGGCACGTGCACCGGTATAGCTACCTAGTTATTCTACCACTATACGAGAGAGTATAAGAGAGCCACAGCAACTCATCTCACTCTCTCTCTCTCATTTCTCACGACTTATCTTGCGCTTTCCGACAGCTCACTCTTTACCGTTAACTCTGTCTCTCTTTCCAATTCTAGCTCTCTTCTCTCCTACTGGCTTGTAAAATATGCAGATGAACCACGAGTCGGTCTTCTTTGATTTCGCGCGTGTCTTTATCGCGCGGGACACACTCGTGAAATTCGTGCACGCCCTGTAATATTCAGCCGAAGTTTCAAGGCACTTAAAGGGAACGTATATAGAAGACCCGGGCGAGAAAGAGGCGTAGTCCAAAGATAGCCCGAGATAGAGTGAGGAGAAGGTGAAAAGGGAGTGAGGGACGAATGGACGAAGGAGAGAAGAAGCTCCGTCGAGGTGGAGAGAAGGATAAAGAGAAGAAGGGTAAAGAGGAGGAGGAGGAGACGTACATCCGGGCGCGAGCAGGAGCTGTCCGACTGCTGCTGGACTGCTGGAGTAAATTAGAGGATCCCTCAGATCATATCACGCGGGCCTGTGTCTGTGGCTGAGCATGAAACTCTCACCCGAGCGTGCAAGTGTAGCATTAGAGACCGACGTTACAACTCCCCCCCCCCCTACCACCGTTCGCGTAGTCAACGATAATCATCAGGACCGCGGCGCGCAAAAATTTCACTCCACCGTCGCTGTTGCTGCGGCCCTTCGCGCGAAAAGATAAATCCGTTTAATTTGATGGAGCGCGATTTCGCGCGAGCAAGCGAGCGAGCGAGCTACAAAGTTTAGACCGACTCGCTCCTTTTGCTCAGTCCCACGAGGGTTATACGTATAGATAGCGCGGACGAGGAAGTAAGACGGTACGAGCGAGCGCGTCTCCAGATAAAGCCGCCCGGACGGACTATAAGGTGGCAGAAGAAGAAGAAGAAGAAGAAGTAGAAGAGCGAGGAAGGAGTATAGCACAGTGACTCGGCTACTGCTGCTGCTGCTGCTGCTGCTTAAGTGGCGAAAAAATTGAAGAAATTACGCGGGCATAAAGGGACTAGATATAAAGTTTAATCGTGGCGTTTGAAAAATTGCGCTCGCGCGAGAGTGAGAGAGATTTCGTCGAATTTATTAACTCGAACGACGCGCCCGTTCGTATAATCTCTCTTTAAAGGGGAGGCGAACGATGATGAGACGAAAGGGGGAAAATGGGGGGGAACGATTTGACTCGCGCTGCATTATTTATATTTCCCGACCAACCCCTTCATAAATCTTTCATCCAGCGACGCGCCGGAATTTTGTCGTGCGATCGCTTGGTATATAGTGAGTATGAGTTCCGCCCTACTATTTTCACCCCCCCTCACACCTGCGGTGTATCCGAAATTAGCGCGCTCGTGTACCCCTGCCGACCTTTTTTGTACTACACCCCCGTTGGGAATTTAACACGTTCAGAAGGGGAGAGAGAGAGAAAAAAAAAGGATATAAGCAATTCGGAGCCCATAAATTTTCAATAATAATGCGCTAATTACCTTTATCTTTCCCTTTTTGGACGAGGATACAATATTGCTAAACTCCTCGCGGCGAAATTCTTTAGCTTCGTAGACTACAGCGCGTGTATCGTGTGTGGCTCTTCTATTTCAGCTGTTTTCACGGGACGCGGGGAATTAGTTGAGCTCGTTAGCCCGGGAAAACTGTGTTCTCCGAGTTATAGAAGAGGGAAGCAGAGGGAAGTAACTACTTTACCGCTGAGTCGAGGTTTGATAATCAATTTATTACTCCTGCATTACTCTAGTAATGTTAGAATTCCATTCGTTATATTGTCTATATTTTTCTGTATTTACAAACTAGAGAACGAATGAATTTCTTTTTTTATTAAATTTATCGTAGCAGTTGAGGTGTATAAGTATAAATGCAAAGTGACCTGCGAGCGATAATTTAGTGGTAAAATCTTATACGCGCCTTACATTATATTAAATATGCGCAGAGATTTCAGAAAATTGCTGGGGTAGAATAATAAATTTATGCAAATATGGTAATATTATTTCAAAAGAGATCATTAACAACGCGCTAATAAATTATAAAAATTCATTTAAATTTTTTTAATATAATTATACCTTATACCTTACAAATTGTCCACTTATTATAATGTAAAAATTAATCACACCTGGCAATTTCTCCTATATCACTAAACTAATTAACTCCCCCACACACACGATCTACCATTTTTACCACAATTTTCCTGGAATATTGAATATACCATATAACAGAACACACGCACAGCCCGCGCGACAAATAATTCCTCCTCCCCCCTCCCCCCACACACATACACACACACATACCGCATCGCAACACCGCACCGCGCGAACGTGTTCAAAATACCGAACTTTAAATTTAATTATCTCCTCTTTAAAACGCTAAATCCCCCTTCCCATACTCCCCGACAGTACTGGAGCTGTGCCAATGTTTAGACGTTAATGTTATTTACATGCCGTTAAAACGGCGCGCAGGCAATTCGCGCGCTCGCTCGCAGAAAAGTGAATTTTCGATACAACCACTTTAACGCCAGCGGCTCCGAGGCCCCCACGAGGTCGTTTCAAAACTTTCTCGCAACAGCACCCGAGCTCTACGGGCTCTACTTCCTCCAGTCGTATTCTCCTTCCTTTTTTCGCGAAACACGTGCGCGATTCGCTTGATGAATTTTCAGCCGCCGCCTTACCTCCTACACCAAAGTAGTAACACCGTGAAGGAGTAAGAAGTAGAAGAAGAAGAAGAAGAAGAAGCCGAAAAAGAAAAATATCATCGCCGAGAGTCGCGCGGCAGAAGCGGAAATAACCAATTCATGCGTAAAAGTCCTCCTCCGCCCTCTGCATCTGCGCCTCCTTATTTCCTTCTCCCTTCTGTGCTATACTCGCTTCTCTGCTCGAGCTTTGGAATTCCTCGCGCGGAATTCGAAATTGCCCGTAGCCTCGTTTGCACGTGCGAATTTAATAAAGTATCGCTGGCGCGCCGAGAGTCGCGCAAATGTTGCGAGTAGAGAGAGAGAGAGACAGAGTCAGGGTAAAAAGAATACCTCAACCGATAACCATTGGAGAACGGTGAGTAAGGGAGAAAGGAGAGCTCTGATACTTGCAGCAGTATCATATCGCTATACGTAAGAATGGCAGAGAATTGAAAAGACGATGCAAAGCACACAGGTCGTACTGTAGGTCTATGGTTAAACGGGTGAACGAAGGGGGATAGCAATGAATGGGTATAGTACGAGAGAGAGAGAGAGAGAGAGAGCAAGGGAGTAGGGAAGGAAGAAAGGGACAGCCGAAGCGATAGAAAATGAAAGGCTAGCCAGGAAATTGTGATTTCATTTGCCGGCGGGCGGCAGCGGCAAGGAGTGACTTGCCCACCACCACCCGGGGCCCAAGCTAGTATTAGCGAGTAGGTTCCGATCTCTCGGCGAACTTTACGGGCTCCGGGAGCCAGGGGATAGCGTTCGCTCGGAGACTACGAGGAGAAAGAAAGCGGAAGGGCGAGGCGGCGGGGGACAGATAAAAGAAGGAGGGTGGGTGGATAGGGAGAGAAAGATCCCTGAGAAAATAGAGGGTGAGTATAGGGGAGGTGCATTCAATTGGAAAGAGATTCTCTCTCTCGCTCTCTCTTCGGATACTTTCCGCACCGATCGAACCAGCCCAATTTGGATATCGTCATTACCTTTCATTTTCCTCCTCGTTTACTAGTGCGCGAAGAATGAGACTACTATACGACGCGCGCGTTTTCTCATTCGCGGCACTTTTTGCAGCGTATATATATATATAGCACGCGATATGCCCTCTTTCACCTTACTTATATATCCTTTAATGCCTTTGAGCTCGCGCAAACTCCCCGGCGTATTTGTCCCCCTTCTATCCACCCACCGTCTTCTTCTTCTTCTTCTTCTTTCGTAATTCCCGCGTCTCGAACTTTTTGATTCTCCGAGTGTGGCGAACGCGCGCGCGCGCACGGCCGTGACGCGCGGCAAGGCTTGTTGTAGTAGTAGCGCTTTTCGCGCAACTTTCGCGATGAGTTTTGAATTTTTAAGGACTGAATGGAAACTTTTGCTCCTACTGCTGCTGCTGCTGTTCTCCCTTCTCCGCTCGCCTTCCAGCGCACGTAATTGTTGCCTTGTAACTTGTACACCAACAGCTCATTCTTCAAAACTAGCTTTAGGAGGCTGCAGGCTGTACATCGACGTGGCGCGTCTTCTCTCCGATGAGAGAGAGAGAGAGACGAAGAGAAGCGCACTATAGTATAGTAGTCTTTTTACCCTGCCCGCGGACATTTGTCGCGCCGTTTGTCAGAGCAGATTTATCGGGACAAAAATTCGCCGTTAATGCGATTTCGCGATCGCTTTTTCTTCGCCATCCTCTTCACCCCCTTCACCCCGCGCTCGTTTAATCTCTTTAAAGTCCTACAATCCAGCCCCTTGTCTTTTTCCCTCTTCCTCTCTTTGCGCATTCGCCGAACGAGCGATGAACGACGTAATATCAGCGAAAAAAATCGCGTTAACCCGAGTTATTCCTTTTCTATCTCGTGCTAAGAGATCATAATCCCTGAGATTGAATGTCACGAGAGTTACAAAATTAAAATTTGCCGGCCGCAATAGTTAGGCTGTTACTGGTAGTAGCGGTGGTGGTGGTGGTAACGCGTACGCTCTCGAGAGTGTTTAAACTTTGAATTTCGTATTAATTAATCTGGCTAAAATTGAGGTTATACGAACACTGGGACGCGAGAAGAGAGAGAGAGAGAGAGGAAGAGAAGCGATAAGCGTGTGAACTATAGGCGTTGTAAACGTCCGCGGCTTTTTAGGGACATTGAACTTTACGAGAGAACACACGCGCCAGAGAGAGAGAGAGAAAGAGCGTTTAAGTGTGGTAATAGTCGATTAAAAATTTCTACCCACGAGAGAGCGGGTGAACGCGCTCGCGCACGCGTAAACCTACCCCGCACCGATAACGCTCGAAACATTGTGTAAGCCAAGCGCGCGAGTGCGAGCGGTTTTCATTTTTAATGGCCGCTGAATGAATGTTTCTTTTATCGTATGCCTGCGTTGCAAGCTATATATAGATGTGTATCGATTTTGTACTTTTTTTTCATCTTTTTTTTCATTATTCGGTTTTCGAAAAGTTGATTGCAATTTGCCGAATTTTTCGATTCCCTTAACCCCATTTTCCATTTCCATCGATAAAAGAGCTTGCTTTGGTACGAACTATATATATATATAAAAGCCGGTTCTTTGTGATAAACTATTTAACATGCAAAACTGTTTTATTTCCTATTACCATGTAACGCAATTATTACTTCGATGCTCAAACCCAAGAGCTAAAGTACAGTCGATTGAAAAAATTCCAAATTAACTATATACGTTTCGCGTTCTGTGTTCTTCACTATACATATATGTGTGTGTTCGGTAACGTGATAAAAATTACCATCGGGTATCGGACAGAACCGGCCGGAGAGAAAATTTCGTTAGCGTTAAATTTTTTACCCTACCTATACTACTACCCGCCTGTAGGGTAGGAATCTGCAAACGGGATTATCCATCCGCGTGCTGTGTGTAGTCACTTCCGCCATCTGGCAGCGTTCGGCTGAACAAGCGTTCCGGCTACAGCAGCATCGACTGCTGCGTGTAGGTAGTCGAAGCGGCGGCGCTGCTGTTGTATAGCAGATCTCTCTCTCTCGTCGTCGTATATAAGCAGAGGGGAAAATATTTTGTCGCAAAACTCAATCATGTCGCGGAAAATCTCCAGGGGATCTTTCTCGCGTTCGCTCGCTTTACTCTCATATTGTATCTCTTTCCCCACCCGTATACTGTGCTACCTAATTAACAACGAGGAGTCAATTTTGTCGCGGCAGGTTGTGCTCGCGAAATAGGACGCAAGAGGCGGGAAGTGAACGAGGGACGAGGGTAGGTATATATAATAATCACGCGAGCGGGAAAATATTGACGTTGAATTTCCTAAGCGACATACCGACTACTGCTACAATGTTATCAGCCAAGCTCGCCTGGCGATATACCAGAGCGCGTACATGCCTCTCTGCTCAAGGCAGTTATCATGGTTTATACAGTGATAGAAACTTCAATGATATGTAAATATAGGCAGGATGAGGAGAGCGCAGGACACGTGAAAATTCAAATTATCTAATTACCCAGCGGCCCGTTACGGTTAAATGCATTTGCAAATGTTCCTACCCGTGGAATTTAATTACGGATTATCATGGGATTAACTTTGAACGCGCTTCGATATATATATATATAGTATACGTAGAACGAAATGATCGTTCTTCTTCTATATACCCGAAATTAACAGTCGAATTAATATTGATTTCAATTATATCGCAGCTACACAGCGCTGTGCTATTAATACAATATATACACACACACACAAACGGTACACATCGATCTCTATTCCCGGACGGAAAATATTATCAACAATAATGAGCGCGGTTAGGAGGTACTGCAGCTCTCATTGCTATCATCGTTCCGCTTATCGAATTAAATTTCAATCGGTTTTAATAATATCCCCCCACCGGCCGAAGATTAAACGCGCGCACGCGCGCGCGGTTTTATAGCTCCATTAAGTAATGCCCTCACTGCGTGTCCGCGTGTTCTCTCTCTCTCGAGAAACGTGCGCTTAGGATTTATATTTACCGACTGGGTCGAATTGATACTGGCGTGATTATATCGATAGCCAAAGTACTCGTTTGTGAATTAGCGCTCGTACGCGCGCGCGCGTGTGTATAATGTGTGTCTGTGCACTCAGCGTCTGTATAAATTCGTGAGAGGAAAGGAGGAAGGCTAATGTGTACCTGTCAGCTACCTACTTGTCATTTTTCACCCGCACTGGTTGTGGGAGGTATATGTATATTTATGCATGTATGCATGTACATATATACAGTCTAACTCGATCGTTACGCGAAGCGTATAAATATGGTATTACATATAGGTGTAAGACGCGCATCTGTAGTTTACGCCGCAGGCTCGTTATACTTACGTCTTGTAAAGTGATTCCAGGCTGAAAGCGTAATTCGTGGCTGCCCTAATCACCGGGCGTTTCTTTCCTATCAAATATACTATTTTCACTGCATACAACATGTCTGAGAACCCGACGAAAGCGCTCATATTGTATGGTATATTGTGGTTTTGCTGCTACAGTGTTTTAGCGAAACTTTCGCACGGCTGTAAGAAAATTGTTACTCGACTTGTATAAGTCGCTCGCGCGCGTGCGAGAGTGATTAGAAACAAGCTTCGTAAGAATTATAAAGTTAAAATTATATCTCTGGTAGCTATACGCTGTACGATGTTATAACGACACTTGGATCTAAATTTTAATCGATGGCGTGTAAAGAAACGTCAGTAGTAGTCGAGTAGTACACTGGTTGTTATATATATATATATATATATATCCGGGCGAGTGCCACATATATAGACAACCCGGTCAACGAGTTTACTCGCGAGCACGCGCTCTTGTTAAGTACACACAGAGGAGGTGCTATAGAGATGCATATAAAAATGCATCTACTGCATCGTGTATTCGCACACGAACGTGAAATTAAATAACTAGTTTGATACCGAGACGAAGTGGAAAGGGAAAGAGTGAGAGGGCAAAAGCCCATTTATTTCGTATAATGTAAAAATGGTATAGAGGGAAAATCCCCTCGCCACCGGTAAACTGGTACAACGAAAGAGCAGTACAACTATACGAGCAGGGCTATTCCAGCGGGACCGGTGAAAAAGTTCTTTCTCTCGCGCGAGGAAGAAGGAAGAATCTCTCTCTCTCTCTGTAGCTCGCGTTGAAAATCGTTCGTTGCATTCCCTCTCTCATCCCTATTTTCTCCGAGATTGGCCCGCTTCTTCCCGGAACGAATCATATCACCTCTCACTTACACTCTCTCTCTCCTTTTTTTCCATTCTTCATCTCCTTTGTTTCCCCGAGCTTTCTCACTGCAACGAAACGCAGTATATACTATACCCAGCATCAGCAACGACGCCCAGTAGCAGCATCGGCAACCATAACAACGACAACGCGAAAAAAGGGGTGTGCCTCATCTATATATATATACACGTTTTCGCTCCCTCGTCTGCCAATGTCTTGTACTCGTCATTGTTTCTACGCCTCCCTCTCTCTCTCTCTCTTTCACCCCGCAGCATAAATTGTTGTGTTTGTCAGTGCTCGTTCGGGTCTCTCTCCCTCGCTTGCGCTGCGCGCGCGCTATCGTTCGCGAATCTCACGCACCGCCGACGCGGTGGTCGGATCAATAGGCGAGAGGGAGCGAGTAGAGAGATTCTGCGCGCACGCGCTAAAGCCGAGCACACCGCTACTCGCGAATTTCCACGACCGCCGCCGAATACCGAGTCTGCGCGTGTGCGAGTTATATATATATATATATATACAGGGTAACGATACCCGGCAACGTTGCTGTGTGCGAAATTGTATAAGGGTGAGAGAAAGTCAGGGCTGTGCGAACGCTTGGTTGGGCCTGTCGCGTCAGCTCGTAAATTCGTAGGGTTTGCTGGTAAGTTTTCTCGGTATATACGAAAAGTGGAACGGGAGCAGGAAAGTTTGGTTTTTGAAATCGGCGAATTTCACTGGCAGCCTGCCATGTATATATAACCTTTTTGCAATATTTCGTACTTTTTATTGCAAGCTTCGCTGTTCGCTTGTACGCGTGTGAAAGGAGTAAAAAATAGATTTTGTATTCGGCACGCGATATATATATGTATACACATATGTTTGATGCTATAATAAATCAGTTTTTCGAATGGAAAATAAGACGCGGAATAAGTAGCTTGAAGTTATGACGTATACAATATTGTAACGGTTGTCCTTCAATACACCGCCTTAAAAAATCTTAAAGTCACTTTAATGTCTATGTTTAAGCACAATATGTTTTAATAAATCACTGTTTATCTTAAACTTCAGCTGCATAACTCATGTCTCTTTAAATCATGCATTACTTTATCACATCAAGAGCATATATATATATATATACACGACCACGCTCTTAATTCACACCCTATAGTTATAACATCAAGAAAATTCATTGATCATATCAATACGTAAAATTCGTACTTCTCAATTCTTGTGTCCTCCCCTCAATTTCACATCAACATTTCGAGGCATATAAATTTCCCGTAAAGATCCAGCCGCAATCCAAATAACAATATTACCGACATATTCTCTTGGACTTGGTAGCAGACATATAGTTATATACACGCGCGCTCACAATGCCGCAGAATTTGATGATATCTCGGGGCCGTATTTGCGTTATCCAACTCGTCGAAATTTACTCGTAGCAACCGCGACGCAACTGTACAGCTTCGCGCAGCGCGTATCGCTTCATTGCATCTCGTAAACATTCTGCACCCGAACAAATAAGCCATTTAAATATTTCGAAATGGCACACGCATATACATATATATATACTCAGGCTTGACTCGATAACTTCTGATAAACCGCATTGTGTATACATGTACGCGTATATGTGCATCATATATATATACATACCCATTTTGCAAAGTTGCGAAACAATTCTGATGCATTGTTATATACAAGTCCATCTGTATACATATACACTTGGGTCTCTCCAAATATCGCGTATATATACAAATACGTTGACGTATTCATTGCGCGAGATTAATTTTGACGGCCGAGTGAAAGGTATCAATTACCTCGCGCACACGAGCCTCTCTGACTTTTGTACGCGAGTGATTACAAAAGCAATTAAAAGACGATTTTGCGCTGAGAGCGAAAAACGTATATACACGCGTTCATCCACATATACTCGCGCGAATCACTTTCACGTCTTGACTTATGACAGCTCCGATATCGTACGTATATAAAGTATATATATGTAACGTTGAGGCAAAAAAGTAACGCGGCCGCACCGTACAGTGCACATACGATTGCATGCGCGCCGCGCTGCGCAAAAACCTCAAATAAAATCATTTCCAGACAGCGAGTGAAAGATGAGTCGACGCAGCTAATAAATCAGCGAAATGAAATAAAAGTCGACCGACGCGCGCACGAGACACGTACAAGCAGCACTCGACATTAATAGCCATACTCGAAAGAGAGAAAGAGAGAAAGAGAGCGCACACTCTTGCCATCGTTTTGTACACGAAGAAGTATATATATATGTACACATTGAAATTGACACATATATACACGCCCGCAATAATTCAGTGCTTAATTAGCAGTGTTCGACTCGTCGCAGTCTCGCACATCTTTGACTATATCTTATTCCCGAGTCTTCGGGTAAACGCAAGCTCAAACTACTCGCGAGGGCAAAGAGAGAGAGAGAGAGAGAGAGAGATGAAGATGGAGAGAGGAATGAGGGAAAGCGCAATTATCTTCGGTCCTCGGGCGATTGCAGCTGCGCGAGCGGCGTGCTAATTGATAATTGTCGCGAGGACTAGGTACTCTCTTGCTCTCTCTCTCTCTCTGTTATTTTGAGCGGAAACTGAGCTACGAGCTTTCCCGTGGTTATACAGAGCAAATCGCAGAGCAAGAGAGAGAGAAGAGAGATGGAAAGCGGCTGTGCAGTTACAGAAACGTCGACGGCGGGAGAGAGAGAAGCTGTACTTTATCTATCGCGCGATCTTACCCTGCTGCGCGCCAATTAGCCTATAGAAGCGCGCACCGCCTAATTATATGCTCGCTCGGATTTCAAACCTCGCGCTGTACACGTGTTTTTTCCAGAGCGCAAATAATCGTTATTACGCTGTACGGTTATATATATATGTATACACGAGTTGAGCTACCTCCTCGGACGTTGCGGCTTAGGTTCATTAACCTATCGAGATCGTGTCACGCTGATTTAACACACTCACACAGACGGTGCGGAAAGTTTTCTTTAATGTTTCCTCGATAAAATTTCCGAAATTCAATATAAAAATCAATCATCTCTCGTTCGCTCGATATATATCTATATATAAATTCGCTCCTTCTCACAATAATTAATACTGTCCTTCGATATACAGGCTTCACGATATCATCTCCCCTGTCCCCTTATCCGTCAAACCGCAGCCCCTCAGTGTATATACTCGATCCAGATATATATAAAGCTACAGCAGCAGCAGCAGTAGCGCAACTTTATCGAACCCCTCGCCTCTCTCCCGGTACATAACTCGTTTTAAAAAACCCCGCACGAATATTATACCCGAGACTTTCTTCTTTCCCCCTTCGGGAGAGCAAAAAAAAATAAAGAAAAAAAAGGGAGAGAGATAATTGCCGACGGCTCGCTTGGTACAACGGATTTTTCGTCGATCGGTGGGTATACGTATATATATAAGCTCGCGTCTTTACGTATCGATTGCACGATCTCGAACGCTCGCGCTTGCGCGGCAATTAGCCACGTCAACTGATAATTACGCGGCTCCGTGGCGAATGCATGATTTACGAAGGGAAGATCCGCGTATGCGGGCGAGCGAGAGATGATGATGATGATGAGAAGGAGGAGAAGAAGAAGGAGAAGAAGATGCGAAAGGCATGGAGAGAAGTTTGAAGATCCCAGATCAAGGTCAGCAGCGCGGGCGACTTCCGGCTCGACGCGTTCTCAAGAGCGCGTATATAGGTGGACGATGAATTTTGAAATATAAGCGAGAGGTAATGATAATTATTTTTTTTTATAGTGATTTGATTGAGAGATTGACGTAATGTGGCGAGTTTCGCAAGAAGAGCATTTTAATAATACCATCGATGATCTAACGACGTTATAAGTATATACTGCGTATACAACACAGCCGCTCTATTAATTAATCGATCAGCAAGGTTTGTTTATTTCTACCTTGTATATATATCGCACTCTTACCCAACGCTTAACATATTTATTTGAAGCTATAGATTTTTTCAAAATTTTTTCCGAACCGCACGAATCCACTTTAAGTGCATATACACGCGCGTGGTATCGGTTTCGCAACTCTATACGCGTGTACAAAAATTAAATAAAAAACGCGACGCGACGAATCCATTAACATAAATAAACTCATCCATAGCTCACTCACTCACTCACTCTCGAACGTTCGTGCATCGCTGTATACATACAGACAAGCTCACGTCGCGTTTTTTTGCGCGGGTAAAAGTAAAAAGTGCAGTATAAACAAACTCGAGGATAAGAGCCATTGCTGCTGCTGCTGCTGCAGCTGACGCAAGCGCGTGCGGGATATTCCCGCGGCGACTGTATCTGATAAGTGGAAAGCATCGCAGGAGGGGAAGAAGAAAAGAGCGTGTGTCGTGTAACGATATATACTGAAGGATTCATAGAGTTAGATGTGTGTGTGTGTATATATGTGCCGGTTGAATAATTACCTTTCGCGATGAACTCCATACTTGTATATATTGTATACGAGGACGCGTGCGCGCGATAGTATATGGGATAATAGAGAAAGAAAGCGAAAGTAGAGGTAATATAGCGATGATGGCTAGCGCAAGGCCGTGTAGAGATGAGCGAGTATGTGAAGATTGCCTTAGGCCAGTGGTCGGTGGTATACTACACACGGCTTATATATGCTTGATAATTGTTATGATAACGTCGCGACCTGAATGGTGGAATCGACCTCCGATATATAAACATATATATGTGTGTATATGTATAAATATGCATATATGCTTGAACCAAAGTTTTCTCGCGCGAGAAAGTCACGTGTGAGTGTACAAAAGCCTTGTACGATGTGTGTATATTCTAGTATATATACGTATATGTAAGTATATAATGTCGATGTCGAGAGATGTATATCGTTCAAGGATCAACCGGGCAGTGATGAAATTGTGCGGTTAGTCGATCGATTGACAGCCACTTTGAGGCGTGTGTGTGTATTATATACACGTGAGAGATGTATTGGACAATTGCGATTGTTTACACGTGCGGCGGCTATATAAGAGCTGTACGCGCGCCCGCTGATAGTCGTCATTTTTCTTTCTGTATTCTTTGAAAGCACGTATAACTGGTATTTTTAACAGTACCTAAGCTACTTTCAATGTAGGAGTGTTGCATGAATCACTATTCCACTGTTATGCTAATTATTAATGTGTACGGGGATTAATTATGCGCTAGCTATACAATCTATATATATATATATATAAGGTTGATTCGGCCAATTATAGTAAAATTACGGGGGGAGATTACAATGATTATGGACGATAAAGATTTTCATCATTTATTGATAGAAAGTAATTTAGTCAATCACGAAATTGCCCTCTGTAATTTTCGTATATAATGCGCGTGTGAATGGCGTCGCGGAAGGGCTCGAATGGAATATGCGTTGATTAATTTCGTGAACAGCGCGTTACACATACATGTATAGAGAGCGATGATCGGAAATATAATTCTTTAATGCTATTGGTTTTACAATACAGCAACGTGTGTTTTTTTCAAAAGGAATCCTTGTAAATCGTATGTATATATGTATACGTAATAACAACGAGGTGGAGCTAATTGTAACCATTACGATGGAGTACAGAATTCATTATTATATTAATGAAGTTATTTTGAACTTTAGTCATTAAAAGTTAATCATTGTTTAGTGTATCGTTTTTCATTTATCGTTTGATCAAACGATGCTTATCGCAAATTACATATCTACTACTCAAATTACAATATTAGAGTACACAAAAGTACGTATAGTTTTTGTGTAATACAACACAGATTTCTCAACATCAGTAACATGAATTTTTTTTTAAACCTATTACATAATCCTTCACTTTCAATTCATTTGAACCTGAAATTCACATAATATTTCCTTGACCAAATTAAAAACTTTCTACCTCTTAAAATTCACATCACCACCCACATGACGACAACGCATATAAGCTTCTGCACTTTCGACCGCACTTGAATCCTTACAAGATCCGAACCTGTCTCAACCACAGCGACAGGTGCGACGTCCCTGGCTCAACGTGTCCTCCCGCGCTCCGTTTTGAATTTCTCTCTATCTCTTATTCTCCTCAGCCGGCGTTGCAGAGCGACATATACACACACACATACACCCACAACACGCGGCTATGCGGCTGCTGCTCCGTCGACTCGCGCCGCTCCCACCACCACCACCACTACCGCCATCGCCGCCACCACCCTCGCACCGGCGGGCGTGCGCAGCTCTCGGGCGTGGAAGTCGATGCCGCTAGGAGAGAGCAAGCAAGAGAGAGAGAGATAGAGAGCCGCCGGCGCTTTTTTTTACCCGCGCGCGCAGCACGCACGCTTCCTTCCGCGGCGGCGGTGTCTTCGTCGTCGTCGTCGTCGTCGCGAACGCGCGCCGCCCACGTTTGCCAAATTCAACCCCCCCGGTGTGGGCGCGGGTGGAGGGAAGGTCGTGTCAGGTGTATAATAGTGCGCGGCAACGCCGATGCGAGGAGAACGGTATTGTTGTTGTTATTGTTGGCAAGTGAAGGGAGGAGGTTAGAGTACGACGGGGTAAGGTGGAGTAAATGGTGCTGGATTAAGGGTGTATGAGCTAGAAGTAACAGGATTCCTAGCGAGGAGACTGTGCAAAGTGAAAGAGGTTAGGATTGAGGTTGGCAAGTGCAGGGTGGTTGTGACTAGAACGAAGAAAGGAGCTGCGATCTGCGAAAGTAAAAAATACCGTAGCGGGGGACGCGAGCCGGTAAGCGACCAGTGCCACGCCTCAAACGAGAATACGCAAAAAAAAAAACATCGAACTAAACACGTGCTCGTCAGTAGTAACAGCCACAATACGGCCGACAACAACCACACGAGCCTCCCCCGAGAATGACGGCCACGTCGCCGTGACATGTTTCCCCGTGAAGTCCTCTGGCAGCAATACCAGCAGCATTATAGTTTCACCAACGCTGGATTTTTCAACCAACAGCAACATCAACAACAACAGCACCATCACCACGTGAACTCACGCGTAGTGTCGTACTTGCCCCCGGCGAAGCTCGCCGCGGCGCCTCATGTCCTCTGGTGGCGATTAACCCCAACACCCAATCGTCCTTCACACGAAGCTAGTGTCAACCATCACCATCATCACCATCATCATTACCATCACCATCATCATCATTATTATCATCATCATATTTACGCTCGCGGCATCGTGGATAGTAGACTTCAACCGCCGTCCCCTCCTCTCCCACGGCGACGCCGTTTTCCACCACCACAGCCACCGCATCCCCAACCATTCGCCCTGAGAGGATCTTTTGATTATCTCGAGGTGCAGCAACAACAGAGGCAGCTACAGCTGCCAGTCAGAGGCGGACGATACGCGCCTCCGTCACGTCCGCACCCACGCAGCATGAAAACGAGGTAGGAGGTCGCTGAACGCATCGCTTTATCACACACGTGTTGTTATGGGGATGCTAGGGAGGAGGGGGGGGGGCTGTTGGGTTGCTCATATGGTCGTACGCGCTTTTGTTTTGCTGTGTGCGGGAAAGTTTCTTTTACAGTTGTACCTCATGTCTTCTGTTTATAAAATTTATAGAGAAAGTCAGTAGTTTATAAATTATTATATGTATATAGTTAGAGAGTTAGAGAGTTATTAATCTTTAAACATCTTTCTGTATTCGTGTATTTTCCAAAAATAGTTGAACAGGTTTGATACGTGGTATGCATAATCGAATTCGAAAAGATAAAATAGTAAACCGAAAAGTTTATAAATATAGAAATTTACTATTCAACTGAAATAAATTTCTATACATACTATTTTCAAATTCAATTTTCTGCCATGAAATCCTCCACTCAATTAGCTCCAGTACCCTCTGAAACATTTATTTCTGTCTACGCGTTTCCCAACAACACAATTCGAACGAAACCTCAACACTGAGAAGGGCTCAGCCTCTCGCACAGAGTGACTCACACGTACGTGCAAAAAAAAAGCAGAACACTGCTACCATGCGCTGGCTAAGCCCCCTGTAACCAAAATATCCTGCACGCGTGTTTATGCTCCTCCTTCTTAGCTGACGGTGCGCAACCTTCGACTCAACACATATATGTATATACGCATGCACGTGCGCCCAGAAGTCAACCATTATACAGGGCGTAAATCCGTCTCCATTGTCATCGTCGCGGGCGAATACGCTTTTAAAAAAGCAACGCGTCATCGCGTAATTTCGTCGACGCGCATCTACATCGTATATACACATACACACACACACTCCCTGATAAGCATGGAATACAATAGGGGATCGACCTCGATTTCATTTCAGATTTCTCTCTTCTCTTATTCTCTCGCGTATGTATATATATACGAACCACGTCGCGTTGAATATTTCGCGGATTCGAGCTCGCTCGTTAAGTACGCGGCTTTATAAGGCTTGTAAGGTAATCTTCGACGAGAGAGCTCGCACTCCTTGATAATCGCGAAGCCTGCAACAATCGCGCGCGCGCGCGCGAGTACTTACGCCAAGATTATTATCCCTCGGCCGTGCAGCCTGGTTTGAAAAAGCTGAGAACGACTTTGGGGAACCGGATTGAGAACTGCGAGCAGCGTCGTAGTCGCTGTCATAAAGGAAAACTTATTCGGAGACGACGCCGTGGCTCTTAATTGCACGCGGCTTTTGTATATTTTCTCCTATTTCATCCTTTCTCTCTCGAAGTTTCTCTCAATGTTCCGATCGTATTATTCCTTATATACTTGGGGTAAAATATATGCGTCGACGAGGTACCACTACCGCATATATGTATAAGAGAGAAAAAGCTGTAATGTTGCGTACGTGAAAACAGATGCGAGAGAGAAAGAGAGTACATGTATGTATACGCACATATGGTCTGCGCAAAATTCCACATAGCAGCGCCATACACGCCAAGGGCACGAAAGAGAGATAAACGAGAGAGAGAGAGAGAGAGAGAAGTCAAAGAAAGCAAAGATCAATACTCTGGGTATAACGCTCGCACAGACGAAAGAAACGAGTCTCTCTCTCTCTCGCTCCTTTTCGCACAAGGCCGTTTCTGATTGGCTAGGCAGCTGGGTGAAGGCGAAATTGCTGCAGTTGTAAGAGCGAAAGAACGAGAGAGAGAGAGTCGCTCCTCTCTCGCGCGAGCAGCTCTCCCGAGACGATATCCCTTGTTATTAACCTTCTCCTCGCATCGCCCCCCCCCCCCCTCCCCCCGCGGCTGGTTATTCCACCGGCGCTGCGCTCGCTGCCTCTGACCCTCCGAAGGCCATCGTATATATATATATATATATCTTTCTCTCTCTCTCTTCTTCTCTCTTATCCGGCTCACGTCCTTCGCCTTAATCGTACGCATCTTTCTTTCGTCATTTATCCATAGGTCTGCTAAAGCACCGTGTAAACGCACCCCGTACACGTTGAGCCTTTACCATATCGGTGGAAAGCCCAATTAAAGTCACTTGCTTGCTCGATTGAATCGTCAAGAAATCTATACAACCAAACGATGGTTTTCTTTATCCTCCTCCTGCTTCTTCTTATACATACATATAAATCAGAAATTTGCTTGCAGACCACGATTTTCATTCTCTGCGTATATAGTAGTGTATATATAGCGAGAGAGAACGACGATATGTCGTCAGTGCTACTACTATACAGCAGCTATAGAAACATGACACCCACGTACAATATATATATCCTACCAACTCGCAGGTGTCCATCGCGTGCTGGCTTCACAATACCAGCGTAGCACACGCTCGGGCGAATTCGTCAATTAGCATGTGTCGCAACACAGAGAGAGAGAGAGACGCGGCCTTTGTAGTACGACTTGGAGCGAGTACTGTTTGATCTTCCTCGCGGCCGCTTGGTATATGTATACGCAAGCGCTCTCTCTCTCTCCCTCTCTCTGTTTATTTGGGACTCCTCGGCGCGCTGCACTTCGTCGAAGTGTCTTTGTCATTCGAGCTGATTTCAGCATACGCGACGATGGTTGCAAGCATGATGTGTATGTGTGTGTGCGCGGAATATGAAACTTTCATTGTTATCGGCTTTTTTGTGTCTTACGGATTTCCAACCGTTCATACAATATTTTGAACGTTCCCGTGAACTCTGATAAAATATTTTTAGAAAATGTCATAAAGTCGTTCAATAATTCAGCCAGCCCGTCTAAAAGATATTAAAACTTTTCTCGTCGTGAGAGCTTGACGTAACTGTATGGAAATTAAATTAAGCCCGCAAAGTTTTTGTATATATAGAATTAATATATACTATTTAATAAAGTAGGCTACGGCACTTATAATTATTCTAATTTTAAGCGTAAAAAAAAACTTGTTGACGACAACAACACACAACGAAGAAGAAGAAAAAAAAGAAGCATAACTATGTCATCCGGTTTTAAATTTACATGCAACTTTTATAAATGCGAAAGCATCTTCGCTGAAATGAAATCGTGCCAAAAGTTTCGTAAGCCGTCGAACTGGAGTACGGTGACAATGCACCTCGCTCCAATTTCGTTAAAAAATCATCTTCCCTAAATTATCTTATAATAACCTCACTTTCACGACCCTCTGTTGACAAACATAATTTTTCACGAAAAGCTCAAAAGATATATAAATTCGAAAAGCATCTCGCGAGACCATATATATACACACACACAGAGAGTACGCAAATGCATTTCCGTGCGAGAATTCGCGCGTTTATCTTCTCACTCACTCTCTCCTCTCTCCCTTCGTGGTCGTCTAAAAGCGCCAAAATAGGCTGAGAGCAGCAGTCATCTTCTCCACCTCTTCTCGCTGCTATTAATATAATACGCGCGCGCGACACGCGGTGTGTATGCATGCTAACGTCTCCCGCTGAGATTCCAGAGAGTGTATAGTCAAAAAAGAGAGAGAGACAGATTGACGCGTGTCGCAGCCACAGCAGCAGCAGCAGCAGCATCTTGAGCTCACTCGATTGCTGCAGCGAAGCGACCTCCCGCTGGCTTTTCAACGAGACACGCTGTGCGCGTATATAACGTACACTCGATGCAATGACACGAAAGCAGCCACAACGCGCGCTCACGACTTTCGCTTTAAAGGCTTCTCTCTCACTCACTCACTCACTTGGGTGAGGGTAAAAAAAAAAGAAAGGATTGAAGTATGTGTGTGCACGTACCTACGTGGCGGACTAGGATGGTGCTTTGAGGATTTTTTGCGCTCTCGCGCGGTTTACTTGTCGTCGCGCGTGTTGAGAGAGAGGTGGAATTAGATGCGGGCGAGAAGTAGTTGGATGCATTTTACATGACGAGAGACTGCTTTGTCGGCGATAACCCGGTCGATGTAAATAATTAGCACTGCAGATTTACTCGAGCGTAACCGAGTGCTACATGTACTGTCGGTTTCCCCCTTTTGAAATAGCCAACCTATAATATGTGTGTGCCTCTAAATATATATATATATGAACCATTTTACAGGGTAATACTATTATCGAATGAAAAGCTTAAAAATTTCATCGAACTTAATGCAATAGCGAAAATCCGTTTTATACACAAAAAGAGAAAAGCCAAAAATCCATTTTCACAGATTTCCAATTAAATTTTTATCGCGTACCCACCACTCGCTATATAACCTCACCCATCCATTTTATTAATAAATCAATCGGATAAAAATCCCGACTGCTTTTGTGCGGTTACAGGGCAATCAATCGCGCTGTAAAATAATTGTTAACGCTTGATAGGAGAAAAATGAGTCACTGCTACACCATCACGACGCTATATATATATATATACCCACTCTATACCCTGGCACATCGATCGATGTCTCTCCTTTTGTTTTTGCCGCACGCGCAACCAGTCGCGAAAATCTCACGGATGAAAAAATTCGGTGGTATACTCCCGTATATACGAGCGCGGGTAAAGTTTCCCTCACTGCGCCTCTCCAGATGCGCGCTCGCTGGGTATAATGTAATTAATTCATTGGCATCAGAGCGATCGACGTTTCCGCACTCTGAATTTCGGCGGCGGCCGATGAACCGCGAGACGCTTGCGCTTCAACGAGTCTCTCTGTACCACCGTCGCAGGGTTTTTCTTTTTACGATCGAAGAGGAGAGGTTGAGAGATAGGAGAGTGCGAAAGTGTAAGGGGTCTCGGTGGCTGCCCCACCTGCTCTATACGGACACCCGATTTAAGCCATTTCTGGCAGCAGAGAAAGAGAGAGAGAGAGAGAGTTGGCCGACGTCCATGATACGTCGACGCGCTCTAAAGTTGGGGACGAATTTGGAAATTGGCGCACGCGCGACACTTTTTTGCCCTCCGCTCCGGGAGAGTGGGAATACGACATGCCCCGATGCAGCCGCCTTGGGTTTTTATCCCCTCGTCCCAGCGGTGGCAATTCCCGAGAGTGTCGCCCGGGGCTCGCAATGTGTCTCCGGGTTTGCGATTTGCGATCGCCGCGAGGTTCTTCTGTTTTTTCTTTTTTTTTTTTTTGCAAAGTACCGAACTTTCCAATCGATGAGCAATCGATCCTGACTTGACGAAGTTCACGTGTTATCTATATTGATGCGGGACACTGCTGTGGTTATGCGGGGGCAAAAAGGAATTTGAATAATGCTCCAGTTTTTAGCCTGGAATGCCTGGAGCGTATATCGATAAAATATTTTGATTTTGTCATACTCTGGGGAAAATAAACGAAGGAAATATATTAAATTCTTTTTTAAAACGTATATAATTTACAGTTTCTTTATGTTTTTGTTGAAATATTTACGAAATATTTTTCTCTTGTTTCAGGTAAGTGTACATCACTATCTTCTGACTATACGACAAGGAAAAACCATATCCATGTAACCCAGAGAACCATAACGGTAAGAAACACAATTTTCGCATCAACCGAATTTTTAGAAGTGCTCTCGTGGCTACGAAGATGAGCACGTGATACTTTAGCGAAAAATGTAGTTGGATTTTTTCAATCTCGTCCTAGTAGACAGAGACAAAAAATATATATTGTCAACATTAGCATGTCTTATTGTTATATATACACGACAGACTTGAAATAACAAAAATTTCTATGATTTACGGTTAAAATTACGATTTATTTATAGCAATTTTTCCTGCGTCGCAAAAATTACTATATAAACTTATACCATTTATTTCATCATAAATTGCAATTTTTTAATAGTTTGAGTTTGTTGTACTTTTACAACCAGACATGATACTTTTAACCACAACATTTTTCTCTGTGTACACACCTCATCTATCTTTTCTCCAATCTACAATGATATCAACAATAGTATCCATTCCAACAACAAACCCTAGTAGAAAAATTATTTCCAGTACAAACAACCGAATGTTTTATTAATTTTAATTGAACCACATATTATCATCTCTACTGAAAAGTAAATCCCGACTGAAAACCAACCATACCATACGGGAATCCGCTATTTAAAAACTTCCACCTCCTTCTCTACTGGTTCCCTTTCCCCCTCTCTCTCTCTCTCTCTCTCGCACGTAATATCCTCCCGGCGGGTCGACGCGAGCGCGCGCGCAATTACGCGCGGGATAATTTAATCCGAATTTAAAGTTTGCACGTGGGACATTTTTAAAATGCCCTCACGCTGTAACGCGCGTGCGAAGCAGATTCTCGCTCGCCTCGCTGCTGCAGGCGCCTCATGGCGAAACTCTCCGCGCGCACAAGCCTTGAATATGCACTTTACGACGATACACCTATCTGCGCGCCGCGTAATAAAGATGATTCGTTATTTCGCGCCTGGAATTTACTGTTATTAGCCTTTGAGAGCTTTAAGAAAGTGTTGGGGTGCGGACGTTGTACGTCTCCTCTTTCTTTTTTTTCTCTCTCTTGGCTGGCAGCCCTTTGAGTTATAATATCGTTCAGCGGAATTATTAAATTTGTTTATGTCTTCATCGAGTACTCAAAGTTCCTAAAGGATGGCTAATAATAATATACATGTCAACTCTCTCGATTGCAAGAGAGGTCGAATCTTTTTTGCCAACGTTATACGTGTGCGTGGTTATTAAAAAATTAAACATCGCCTTTACCTTCTCGTGACGCGCGAGCGTTCGGGTACCTCTTCGATCGCTCCTACACACACATACATATACATACATACATACATCCATTTATAGCACGGCCCAATCGCCTCTTATACACCATTAAATTTACATTTAAGAATTTTACGAGCTTCCCCTTCAGAATAGTGATGAATGTCATTTAATCTTCCCGGTGTTCGGCTCTTGCTTGCATATGTAGTGAATATTTATAAAACGGGCCGCTCCAATTTTCAAAATTGCTCATATAAATATATATGTATGTATATATGTATGTCGAACGTCGTGTCCGCATACTTATTCGGAAAATCGCGTATACGATATATGCCTATAAGTACCCCTACCGAGGTCTAAGCATTTTAACGACAATTGGGAACGCTTTTCAAAGTCGTATTATAAGCAAAACAGCACAATTTCGCGCGCGCGTGAATATTTTAAAATTAGACATCTCCGGCCCCCTTTCTCTCACGCAAAGTAGGCACGTTTCACAGTTAGAGGTGATTTAATGAGTAAGCTCCTGCTGCTGCTAGTGCTACCGCCAACACTGCTACTGCTACGCGTATAAATTATTTATTATCCGTAATAATATAAGGATCGCTCTTTCTCGTAATATCGCGCGAAAACGCCTTTTCTGCATGAAACTCGCACGCGGAGAAACGGAACGTATATATATATATATATATATATACATATATATATATATACGTGCTTGCGCTGAGTAGTTCGCTGCAATTACGCGATTTCGCCGTAAAAACTCGCATAACCATTATAAGATGAGTTACGCTGCCGACTAAATTACGGCTTACGGTGTGGCTTTACTTTTTCCCAGCTTTCTGGGCGCCCGCGCGCTCACGAAAAAAAAAAAAGAAAAACGAACGTGCCAGCGCGCTGCGTGATGCATTAAAGGTATATGGCGCCTGGTTGGTTCGCTCTTCCTATTTGCAGAGACACTGCCAGAGGATGAGAAGGTTTTATCAATTTTAGGGAGATTAAGTAGTTTTTAATGGATTTATTAGCATAACCTTAACGGTATTAGCACGCTGAATGTAGGTCTCGTTAATAATTTCTTTTTGCAGCAAAATTTGTCGTTTAAAAGTATACTTTTTCTTTTTTGTTCGCGAAATATACGCGCGTGTTAAACGATTTAATTTGCAGCAGAAAAGTTATACAGTAGGAAGTGAATTTACGGAACGTGAATATATATATATATATATATATATACAAAGCAAACTAATAAATTCTTTTCTTACGCTGAGGACAAAAAGCTCGTTCTGAAATGTAAAGCTGTAATAATGTGTTTAACTGATAACTATATATACACGCGCCGTATAATCTTTAATCTATTTGACAGGTATTTTAAGGACGGCTCACGCAAAGCCTTATTATAGTCCCTTATATATTTTGTCATCAATTATTTTTATCATGCCGTGCTTGTCTATTATTAGGACGAACTTCAGGTGCGCCTGATTTCAGCAATCGATCCTTTGCAACGAACTTGTTATAAATTTTCATAATTACATTCTTTACATTAAAGGTGATGTACTCTTCTAAGTTCATTCCTTTCCTATATTAAAAAAATAGTTCATTAACGAGTGTAAATATTTTTCCTCCCTGTAAAAACCATAGGAACTTAACCAGCGAATCATTAAAAGGGCACGTGAAACGAACGAACCATCGTTCACTCGTGCCCAATTTAAAAGCACCACACCAATATACACGCGCGCGCCTATCATACGGCAGCAGGGGCAGCAGCGAGGTGTTTAGCACCCCGTGCACAAGAGCGCGATCCATACATACATATATATAGAGACGAGCTCGAATGGCTAGGCCATTATTTCGTAGGTCCCACGTTACAATAGGGTCTCTCTCTCTCTCGTCGATAAGGATACCGCACACGCGGCGGTGCTTTAAGGACTCTCTAATACACGCGGGGGGTAGTAACCGTACCAGGGGCGCGCTATCGTCGCCAACTGGGGAGCCGTCGTTTGAGAGACGCTGCTTTAAAGCAGACGCCTCGCAGCGTTGCCATGTATACAGGCGAGCGCCGCGTCGGCACCCAGGCCCTACTCTCCTATCGACCGAGCAACGTTGCCGCTGTGCACGTTCGCGTGTATACTCTGTGTGTGTGTGTGCTATGCTCTCTCGCCCGTTATCGCCCCCTTTCACCGTATAGCAGCCCTCGTCTCTCATTCTTCCGATCTCTCGCGCTTTTTCTCTCGCGGCTTCTCTCTCTCTCCCTCTCTTTATCGGTTCGCGCTATCTCTCTCTCTCTCTCTCACTGTCGCTTGCTTTTCTTGCACTCCTTCATTTTACTTTCTATTAAGACAAGGGCGCAGTGGAAGAAGTCTGAGAAAAAGCGACAATCCCGCGGACTGATGGCGAGAGGGAGCGAGCGAAAAGGGGGGTAAATTGCAACAATGGCAACGGGAGAAATGGATGGTGAGCCTGCGGAGAGAAAATAGAGGATAAAATGAGCAAATAGTTGCTAGAGAGAGAGTAAACGGCAGAAAGTATGAGTCAAGAGAGAGAAAGAGAGCTGTGTAGCGGAGGGGCGCGATCGTAAAAAATTATAATGGAGGGAAGTAGATCGATCTAGATGAAGATATAAAGGGAAATGACTTTTATTTTGTTGTATATATATATACGTATATACTATGGGGTATCCTTAGGCGCTCTCGTGTACTCAGCATTACGTCAGAAAAACACACGGCAATGGGAATAAAATAAATAAGCGTTGGAATATAATGTGATTTTATATACCGCAATAAAGTGAGTCGGGTGAAAAAGAAGCGAAAATTAAATGGCGCCGCTTCGCGCGCGCGCGCGCGCACAAACGCCTTTTTTAAAAACTTGCGCGACCGAGCCGTAAGCTAACTGTAATTTATTTATGATAATGCTTTCGTAAAATTAAATAAAGCCGGAATTAATTGCAAGAGAGGAGGAAAATCCTAAAATTAAATGCTTAAATTGAATACTTAATTGCTAAAAAGAATTAACTTAATGCGGATAATACGTTTTAACTCGGCGATTTTCGACAACCGAGTTGGAGAGCCCTTTTTTTGGTCGAAGCAATTTCTTCGACTTAAAAGTTTTTTAATTATCGTGTGAACAAAAAAAGAAGAAGAAAACAACGGGACAACAGCGTCGTCTCTATTTTCAATTGACAGTCGCGACGTATTCAGCCTTTCGCGTTAAGATTCGGTTTGCATTGTTGTAAGAAGCGTGGGAGAACTTTTTAATTTGCGGTCCACCCAAGTAGTTTCGATAAATGAAATTTTCGCGGAACTTCTATGTCGTCGCGCGTATATATACATATACGATTGCGTCCATGAAAGTTTCTTCCCGCTTCTCTTTCGAACGCGCCCAAGAAATTAATTAAAAGATCGAAGCCGAACTCATTTGTGAGGGTGATTTTTCAAGGCAATGAGAGAGAAAGAGAAAGAGAGAGAGAGAGATCCTTTCTTTCGAACGCGGTCGTTTCATTCTCCACTTGCACGTGCCGAGAAGACGATTATCATCGCGCCTTACTGCTTCGCACTGAAAGTTATACGAACAATAATCGTCTTACGTATGAATACACTTCTGAAACGATCTCGTTACCGTTTAAGGTGCGAACTCTTCCGGGCGATCTCTCGTCGCTACTTTCTACGGCTATAAAGCATCAGCTTCCAAATGAAAGTACATTTGCTATGCGTGTATGTATATATATGTGTGTGTGTGTGTAAACGTATAAGAAAAACCTGACCTTCTTATGTAAAGATCGACATACAAAATTTAAAAATGCACATATAATCCACCTTAACAGGTAGTTTGCAATATTTTTTTCATCGTAAAGCCGTCCCATATCTTCCCGCAATCTTCGCTCGCACGAACGCACTGAAACTTATAGACCCAGGCTCGTATGGGTTTCGTTAAATATTAAAGCGTGCGCGTGCGCGCGCGCGTTTTCACCCGATTGAATTTGCATATTATGACGTAAAATAAATTGAGCCTTGTATAATTTTCTATCACGATATATCGCTTATATATATATATTTTTGCGAAATTATCGAAAATATACATCGCGCATCGCAAATTTCCATCTTGATTCGCGCGAATACAGCCGTCTCATTTATTTTAACCATCGTGTATTACAAGACCATCCATTTCATATATACCCATGTGTATGTGCGTGTATACATATATGTATGTACTTTATATATAGATGAAATATACACGTATATGACATTTTTGCAACCATACGTGTTTGCTTTCATCAGCTTAACGAGCGTGACACGCTTAGAAAGCGGCACTATTATACCAACCCTCCCGTCACACCGTACGCGCAAACATCAGCGTTCGATCATTCGTCATAAATCAATCGCAAGTCTCGCGTATAGTCCGATTACAATCGAAATCAGATGCTCCGATGAATCAAACTCACCGCTGATGCATAATACTCCCCCCTCTCTTTCTCCATATTCGTCCTCTTATGCGCGAGTATAGCGTATAGAACTTTTTCTCCAATTTCAACCCAAGCATCAACATATACATATGCGACAAGTGTCTACCTCTGCCAACCTGAAAATTACCTAAACATTCATTTGGCACACGCGGAACTATAAAAAAAGCACTTCTGCGCGCGTGCCGTAAATTAAATCGACAACAATGAGCCGCAACCTAACGAACGTGCGTACGTATAACGCCTTCTCCTCCTCCCTCTCTCTCTCACACGTAAATAATTGCGCGTGTGTCGGATTTTTCCTCGCGAGTTAGGAACGCGTATAAGAGCGCCGTGGAGTTTGCTTTCCCGCAGGCACGTGTGCATGCCGAGCGCGTGCGAGCAAGCGAGTTAGCTTATATAGCGACCGGGAGCGCACGTGACTTTTACATGCGGAATAAATCAATTGCCGATACTCATCGCGCGAGCGCGGCGTGGCCAAGTTAAGAGAGAAACAGGAGAATGGTCTCGTGATATTTTCTTCGTGCAATGATGCTGCGCTGTATACAAAGTTGTAGGTAATATTGCGAACGCGAACGATTCGCCAGGATTGTACAAATTAAACGATTTGTCTCCCGAGAAAGAGAGAGAGAGAGAGAGAGAGTTTTCCTTATTAGCTTTCTATTTGCACGATTCGATCGCGTGTTGGGAATTGTGAAAAGTTGGGTGTATATATATATGGAGAAAAATGATTATAGAAGTGAGTTACATCGACTCACGTACCTGTTTGTTCTGAGGGAAATGTGTATATATATATACATGTTATAACGTAATATGTTAATTATGAACAAATATGTCTGGGTTCATATAAATCTACTTGTCACTGTCAGGTGGAATTTTTAACCTTTTTGCAGAAACTCCTACAGTAATTATGTACGATCGATGAATATTTCGCGCAAGCTTACATAACGCGACTAATAAAATCAGATTTATTCCTTATTATTGTCTAAAAATTTCTAGTTATATATATATATAAGCAAAGTTATAACGAATCTTTGTGGTCTCAGGATGCATTATTCATCGCGGGGCATTGGGAAAGTACGGGTTATCTAAGTTGCGCGAATTTTTCTGTTACAGGCATACCCTCCCGTTTCATTAGTGATTTACAATTAATTCCGCATTGCGGCAAGGTTTGCGTAATGAGTTTCATCGACGTTTATTGGGGTTTGTGTGAAGGGCTGTATATGCACGCGGCGCGAAGGCAGTTCAAAGTGCACATTACACGCTTGCGTTTCGCCTTGTCCATAAAATCCAAGGCGGTATCTATCAGTGGCTTGTAGATTCCTGTAGGATTATCTTAACTAAATTCAAGCAGAAACGCATACATCGTACATTCCCAAGCGTAGATAGGAACTTATATGCCTATATAAGCGCTTATACACATACGTACAGTGTTAACTCTGTCCATGCCTGCGGTGAGTTGGGAAAGGTATACTGCCGTGATAATCCATTGTATATAAAGCTTTTTTTACGCTATTTTATCATTTTCTGGAACTTTGATTCGACGTGAATGAATTCCTTGATAAAGCGTTAATGATTATAATGCTATGGAATATTCTTATTATTGATGAAAATGGTAATTTAAATTTTTATTACATTTTTCTTCCTTCGTCTACATATCGGTATGGTCGACACGTACTCATTGGTTGCTTTAATTTAAGAATATAATAAATCATTCGCGAACCCATAACTTCTTTTTATTTTTCCCTTGATACGCTTGTGTAATTTAACAAACCTATAAAATATTTAAAATTCATGACTTCCTTTCTCATTATAAGAATGAACGAAAAAAAAACGATAAATTCAAAATATTGAGGAAAACCGTGACACCCATGTTACAACGAAAATCAGTGCATTACATTTCGCATATAAAAAAAAGGAAAAAATCTCATTTATTAAAATACGAAATCTTACGGAACACCTAGAAGATCAGACATTCAGATTACAAAAAAAGAACGCGAATCGTCGTAGCACCTACAAGGGATGATCCTGACAATCTCTACGACAAGAGCAATTTAGTCCCTCTCTCTTACTCTCTGAGTGGAACCGCGCGTATATGTAAATCTCCGTCCCTCAACCCAATGACCGCAAACGCGTAGACCATTTAATATGTTAATCCAGCGGCGAGTCTCTCGCGAGAAACCGGTTATTCTCTTTCTCCCTCTCTCTCTCCATCCTCCTTCCTCTTCTCTCTCTCTCTTTTTGCATGTGTGTACGTGTGTGCATCTTACCGTAGATTTGTCGCCGGAGAAATTATACGCTCCCGTATAGTACTGGCATGTCCTCGTGCACTTGCTGCTGCTGCTACTACTGCCCACTTACATAGCTATTTTCTTCGAGGCGCGGCGATGGCCATCTTTCGGCCGTGAATTTTCTGCTACAACCATTTGACATAAAGACCAGTCGAATTTATATTCCTACTGTAATTACTGCTGCTTCTGCTTGTTCACGCTCATGTAAATATACTCTCTCGAGAGTAGTCAAGTGACTGCCGTTTTAGAAAGGAAAATTTGCATCGACTCGTACACACTTAAGCGAGCCAATAAAACAGATGACACTTAAAGAGACTTACGCAACATGAGAGTGTGTATACGTATATAAACGATTGTTTGAAAATTTCGAATCGCAACGCGCGCGTCTTTCGATCGTTCTTTATATTGTCGACTAACGTGCGCGCATAGCTTCCTACTCTCACTCGTGTATATATATATATATATATATATATATATATATACAGTGTCGAAACTATCTTTTCCTTTCGCTCTCTTGCGATTATTCGCTTATTAATTATCGGCGAGGCGAAAGAAGTCTCGTAATAGGCCGCGAGCCGCGTGCAATCGCCTTGGCATTTATCTCGAAATGGATACGTGTCAAACAATAGAGCGGAGAGCGTTAATGGGAGACGCTTGTGTGTTAATATTATTATTGTATACATATATATATATAACTCGCGTTATATGCTTATACATATAGACAGTGCGTCGAAATATACATACACACGCGTGAAATCCATACCACAGAGTGCAATGGAAAAAAAAGCTTCTGTACAGTCCGAGTTGTACATGAGTATTGTCCGAGAATGCACCGACTCGCTGGATAATTAGCAGCTGTGAGCGTGCTAACGCATTTCTTGTGTGCACATCCTTGGGTTAAGGCGTTACATACACCGCCTATCTTTCTCTCTCTCTCTCTCTCTCCTCTCTGGCGAATGCATGGCGAAACCGTTTGCACGGGAAAAGCGCGACTCGTCGTCGTCGTCGTCGTCGTTGTATGTATATTATATAGTGTTGCACTGTAACGCGTGCAAAAAAATGCAAGGTCGAGCGTAAGCGTGTCGAAGGTCGTGGATCGCATATATATATATATTTTTTCTTTCGTTGTTTCGTTTCGCAAAGAAATTATTTTATATGAGCGTTTTTGCGTGCGCGCTATCGCATGTCATTATCTAAGCTGATTCTATCTCTACCGTGGCGTTATATTCGTCCGACTGCCGCGCGCGTCTCGTTTGAGACTTATATATACACTCCTTCGAGACTTTTATTCGGGACAGCTGTGTGGCTTTCGAATCAGCTGTTTTATCGGTTGACGTGAAATTCAGTTGCCGTGCGTATATTTTTAGCAAAAGTAGAAACTCGAGAGATAAGAATCAACTTGACGTATATTGTATATACTCACATTCTTTGCAAGTATATAGTTATAACGAACGAGGGTTCAAATAAAAAAGTTATTTTTTTTGTTATCCAAGTATAAAATTTTTGCAAGTATTCTTCGCTAACCCAGCGATGTTATATTACATTTCTTAAAGTATATATATTTTGAAAAGCATCGAGCAATAAAGATAATATACGGCTGCAATATATAATGAAAAAAGTTCAATGCTCCCGGCAACCCGCGCGCCATGAATCACCAACCAGACCTTGCTATCATCCAAAACCTCGAAAGTATATATATATATATCTATATATAAACGAAAAATCACTTCCCCCACTCTCATTTTCGAAAAGCACTACACTTATCGTGCCCGCATTCGTGCGCGACATCGGAAATCGACTGCCCCTCCGCATCGCGACCCCCTTGTCGCGAACTAAATCTTCAGCGCGCATCGCTGTTCGTGGCGCTCTATATACCTGACACTGGCTGTGCTCACCGCGAATGAAATCGAGAGAGGCGTGGGCCAGGTAAATGTAATGTTCGAGAGAAAGAGAGAGAGATGTCAAATGTCGAAGATAAAATATATAACCGGCCGCCCTTGCTTGCTGCGATTCGTTGGCTGCTCGATATGTCTCCCACGCTCTGTTTCTTTCCACACTACGGGCTCTTGGTTTCTGGAACTTGTCGTACGTGTGCGTATGTATACGACGTGTATACGTGACAATGTGTTAAACCAATTCTGTATGATGATATATATGCAGTACATTTGGTTATTCTTCATATATTAATGAAGAACTGACAATTTTTCGAGAACAATAAAAACAGGTTCTGTATAGCTGTATTTCAATGGCTGGGATGAATTTTTACAGACCCAGAGTTCGGCTCATTCAGGTTCATCTCGTATAGAAAAGCATTAACGCGTTCATTGTCGGGGTTTCGCAATCTATTTCTAAGTCACATATATACATACGCACACGTGCCTGTACATTGACTCTATTCGCGCATTCATTCGGAAGTTTCTCTCTTTCTCTCGTCTATTCTTTCTCGTTCTCTTTATTGTCACGCATATGCTCGCGAAAAAGGGGTTGCAATAGAACACGCCCAACATCCGTCGTGCTATATGTACGCGTGTGCGCTCCTGTGCTATCCACTCGAATAGTCTCGATTTACCGCCGAGTGTAATTTCACGTATCGATAAATAAGCACATTCGATACTCGCCAATAGCCGCTTATTTCGCGCGCTATTGTTAGTCGCTCCGCAGATAAAAATATAAATGCGTAACCTTAGCCGAAACTTTCCTTTTCATAGACCTTTGACTCTTTTTATGTATATATATGTCGTTGTATGCAACTGCAAAGATGGTCGAAAATTTTTTTGAATTCTACGTTTTTACCGAAACGTCGTATGTTTCGTCCCTGTCAGAATATATACGTACATGCCTCTCTTTCCACGGGACGCTTACTGTCCTGGAAACATTTTCATAAAACGCGCGTGTGTCTCTCGCTCTTGTTGTATTTACTTTTTATATTGCATGTTCCAAGCCGACATATTGTGCAATATTAAAACACGCGTCTTATCTCGACAATTTTCATTTTTTACAAAGTCACGTTCCCTATACTCATACCCCTGTACAGCGTATGTATATACATTTTTAAAAATATACCATTAGAGGTATATCATTTATATATATATACAGCAAAGCGGACGAAGTATAAAAGTAAAATATTACTGGGAAATTAATTCTAGATCCCCTCTAGTAAAAAAAAAGAAAAAAAAAGAACGAAGGAAAGAACGAACCGTTATGAATTAGAGGAAATATAAAGTCAACGCCCCGTTGTAAGCCCCTCACGCAACCCTCCGGGAGGTGTGCGTTCGTTCGCGTTCGCTCGCTCGCTTGCTTGCGCAAAAAGACAGCCCCCGGTCGCGCCATCAACAAGAGGGTTTAACTAGAAGAGGGTCGGGCTGTAGTACAGAGAGAGAGAGAGTATCGAAAACAAGGCACCCCCCGACTGCCAAGCAAATTTATGGCGCTTCTATTCTCTCTGTCTCTCTGTTGCTGCTCTCACTATCGTGCGACACGTTTTTGCTGTATCTCCTTGGAGACACTCGCCTTCTACCGCAAAAATTCGCCTTCGATTTCGCCTTCGGTCGGTATAGCGAGAAAGAAAAAGGAGAGAGAAAACCATCGATTTTGCCGTAAATAACGAAATATGAAGTTTCAGTGAGATTAGAAACGAGAAAGCAAAAATGAAGATGATGGAAAAATGTACGTTATATATATAGGAAGCGCTACAACATAGGCAATAACACGTGACGAAAGTGCGTTAACCCTATAGCAGCGTTTTGCGGCGCTTAGGTTAAACTATTTAAAAAAAGGGAGGGGAGCGGAAGACAAAAAAGGTACGCGATGCATGTGTCCTTATCCTGCCATCGCTTTTCTACATGACGTTACGTATAGTATAACGCACCTAGTAGCTATACACGTACGTTCGCGCGAGCGAGCAGCGACACTAACAGCTGTTTTCCAACATCTGCGCGTATATGAACACACACGTATATACACATGCGTTATACACACCAAGACGGCTAAATTATGCGCGAGCGCGTGGAGTCTGGCCCAGCTGTGATAAATGCATATCGCTTTGGTTATGCTTGTAGCACGCTTATTGGTCTTATGCGTGCAGCACGAGCCATGTTCGGCTAAGCACATTATCTAAATGCCTATTATTTTATTTGATTTTATTCATTCGGAGCTAAGTTTAGCAGACACGTGTGCGCCCGTGTGTATGTATATATAAATGTATGTAATATCTGTCGTTGTGCTCGTGCAATTGCTTTTTCTTCAATGTTATGTATGAAATGTACCGAATAAGTGTGTGTATGTATGCGGATACGTATATCCGATGGAAAATTATAAAATTAATGAATATGAATAACATTAATTTAACAGGTTTAATTAATTCTGCACGAGTAACCGTGTAATTTTTCAGATTAAAAAAAAAAAGAGTTCCGTATATGATTTATCGCGATATAAATGCGCGAGCTGAAAATTTTTTTTATATTCGAATTAATTACTGATTTTTCTTCAGCATCGAACGTCAGATTGTATGCTTAATTGACAAATTTTTAAAGTCCCTCTCTTGTGTACACACTAAAGAAGCCGTAATTAAAATTATCAATTTCCTCGGACAAGCCGTACGCCTGCACGTACGAAACCAAGCGACGGTATTAAAACACTCTCCGCATATACAAACACAAATCGTTTTGCACGACTTTTTGCCTGAGTTAACTCAATTAACAAACATTAAAACGTCGCACAGCTCGCCTGCGTATTTTCGTTTTCGCCTCGGACGGCCGCCATGCAATGCATTTGTTTAATCAGAGAACGAAATGCGAATTGACCGAAAGTGTTGAAAGACAGCGGCCACCACAGAACGCCTATACTATATATATATACGCGGGAGCAGCTACTGCTATACTACACACGAGGGGATTTAAATCGCTGAATCGAAGGCACGACTTCCGCGCGCCTTTCGCGCGTAACGCGGTGCTACTGCTGCTGCTCGGTCAGTCGTTAAATTGTTACAACAGTTACGATGCTGGCCATTATTTAGGTTCCCCTACATATATATGCGCACACGCGCGTGCTGATGTGCGCGTACATATACGCGTGTGTATAATATAATGTGTACAAGCGACCGTTATGAATTCCATCAATATTTATTTTTATTATTGCAAATACCGTAAAATTGTTCCCGCTTTGCCACACGGTCGTCGTTTCTTTCAACTTCCAAACCCTCGTCGTTTTACTTTTTCGATTTGTCCGACTACTAGGTGATTTGCTTTAAATATCGGACGTTAGAATTCTCCGTTGCAAAATACATCTATATATATATATACACACGTACGTACACAGAGGCATACACACATACATACACACTAACTGCTAGCGCTTGCGCACGGTCTATCGAGCAAACGAGGATCGTACATACGACGTCGAGCATATGCGCGCCTCCATACACATCAGAATATACACTTGGATCACTATTAAGGAAGCGTGAATAATTCTCCATTCCGGTCGCGCGCGCGTATATATATACGGCTGCACGCCTGGCCTCTGTGATTCATTAATTTCTAACGCACGTCCGCTCAACGGCGCCTAATCGCCGCCTGCAAACACCTGCCCGTGTTCTCTTATATATATGTATAAATATTATAGCATCCAACCAATTTTCAGAGACCGCGTTTTCACCGAATTTTCCTTCCACCATGATTACGCGATCAATTTCCAATCACGGCGCGTTGTGCTAATGCAAAAGTTCGTTATAACGCAAACTTACCACGTCTAAAGTGCAGCGCTGCGTATAGCACAGTGTATATATATGTATACATATATACACCGCCCTTGACGTAAACTCAGTAGCAGTAGCAGTAGCAGCAGCAGCAGCAGCAGCCGTCGGAGCGCGAGCTTAGGGTTCATTTTCCGGTTCGTTACGAGCCGCGGGGCCGCTCTTTGAGCCATAACGCGCGAGCTGGCTGCATGCACCGCTCGGTATATACCTCGCTCCCTCGATGGTAAACCGTCGTTGCTTCTGTGTGTGTGTGTGTATGTGTGTGAGAGAGAGAGAGGGTATCGACCCCCTCGTCGCAGCCGACACCCGGAAACGCGCGAGCGAGAGTCTCGCTCGCCGCTCCCTGGCAAAAGTGGAAAATCAATAGGTATTTTTATGCATTTTTTTTTCCTCCCAGAGAGCGAACGAGCGAGCGAGACTGACTGGCGTGAGCGCCGCGTGTATATTTATAATATCGAGAGAGAAAGAGAGAGAGAGAGAGAGAGAGACGCGCCCTGAGGGGCGCTGCCTGTGTGTGGTTAATTGGAACTGCTGCTACTACTGCTTTTTATTTTACAAATATTTTCGACGTTCGAATAAGACACAGACTATTTGTCTATATCTCTCTAAAGTTTATGTTGCTTCTTTTTATTTATCTGGTAGTTAAAGAATTATCAATGACAATTATATTTTTAAAAAAAGGAAAATGATCGAAAAAAAACCTGTTAAATTTCGCAGACCACAAAAACCACAAGACGAGCGTCGTATGTAGACCACTGCCACCGACGCACGAATGATTAACGCGAGCTCAAACGATTTCAGAGCAGAGCAGCATGCTCGACGTTCATTCTCTCGCAGCACGGCCAAAATATATAAACGAGAACAGCGCGGCACAAGCCTCAGGGGAAATACTCACGCTCGACGCGCGCGCAGCCGCGCTGTGAATATTAAACAAGCCGAAGGAGAATATGTATTCGGCCGCTCGCGATGTTTAAAGCAAATAGAGTCCGCGTGAGAGAGAAGGATTCTACCAGTGCGAACTGCAGCTTCGGAATGCAGGTGTATTGAGAAAGTTTTGAAGCTTGCTAGCGAGTGCCTTCAATATATATCTACATATATATATATAAGCGAAAAGCGATCATACGTTTAGCTTCTGTTTGTCAAATGCGCTGTATCTAACGACCTTATCTACTCTCGTGAGTTTCCCACCATATAGCGTGAATTTCACCCCTTCTCTCTCTCCCTATACATATGCACGCGTATATGTATATGCATGTATGTATATTACGCGCGAATGTGCATATATATAGAGAGAGACTACGTCGACCGAACTGCTCTCCGGCACCGTGCAGAGGACGTTACGGCTTATGGGGAGAGTTTCATTGGGCGATTGGCACATTGTCACCGTCGCGGCGCGTCGCTTATAAATTGGATTCCTCCCCGGCGGGGCCGTCGTCCCATTGGTCGCGCTCGGTTGGACGAAGAGACTGACCGACCGACGGATGGATAGATAGATAGGAAGAGGGAGAGAGAGAGAGAGAGAGGGAGAGAGTGACAAAGAGAATCGCAGCGACGAGGGACCAAACTCCACGGATGGAATGCAGATGCGTATAATGCAAGCCATGGGCTATACTACTATCCTTGTGTATATATAGTCATATACGCTTTACATATGTACATTATCGGTGATAAATACAATCCTGTACGTGAGAGGTTAATGCGATGATAATGATGCGAGTTGAACAGATTCCACTCACCACGACGTCGTCGACGCACTGTCTCTTCGATTCGCATATGACCAGTGCATCGGTGGTACCCGGAACCGAAAACACACACGATTGTATAATGTATACATATATGTATGGTGGCAACGACGGTGGCAGCGCGCGAATTAACGATTGTGTCGCACACGGCCCATTGATTTTCATTCGTTCGAAAGTCGTCGTATTATAAAAGGATACCGCGTGCTAACGGCTGATTATATTGCCGGGAGATGCGTTTTGTTTATATATGTAGCGGTGCTGCTGCAGCGGAGAGAGAAAAAATTAATTTCGCTTCCGCGCGCGCGCGCATATCGTCGATAATACAGGGTTATTAAAATACACATGCTGGCGAACGCGATTCGTGTATGTATATATATATATATATCGAAACCGTGGCCGAAAGAAAGTGTATATTATATATATACACAGAAGAAGCAAAATGTTTAACGCAGGTATATATATACACAGAGAGAGAGAGAAGAATATAATGATCGGCGATGACGCGTGCACTTATCGTGGTAATAAACAATAACCGCAAAGAGACATGCAATTCTTAATCGAGCGTTATAATACTGTTCTGTGTATATACGTGGATCTGTACGCGTATATGTATATGGAGGGGGGAAGTAAAAAGAAACCGGTTGGCCAAAGTGTCAATAAATGGAACGAAGCGCGCATGACCGATTTTTCGACGGCCACCGCCGAGAGATCAAGGAATTCCCGGACGAAATTGCGCTCGTATACGTCCTCCCATGCGAATGTATAACTGCTGGTTTCGACTTCTTATGGGAAGCAGCCCAAAGAGGCATATATAACGTCTGTGTATGTGTGTGTACCTCGAGCGAGTACATACCGAAAGTCTTGCATATACATACACACACATATATATATATATATATATATATATATATATATATATATATACAGCGTATACGACAGAAAGTCGA
>JAWWEQ010000010.1:15345064-15362968 GCA_035583055.1 Torymus tubicola | reverse complement strand
GACAGAAAGTCGAGCGAGCAAGCGCTTCATTTTTTTCAATTAACATAATCGACTCTCCGGGATTCATGGCATGCGCGCACGGTATCGCTAATTAATTTGTTCGCGTTTCGCCCTCTCTCGCTCGCTCGCTCGCTTGAAAAATTGGACTCTTCCTTATTCGGCTTCCTCGAGGCGGGCGAGCGAAAGAAGCGCGCGCGCGCGAGCGAGGAGGTCCGGCTCTCTCGAAAGTCGGCTCGAATTGCTTTCGCGTCTCTCTTCCCAGCAGCGGTTCCTCCGCATCCTTATTATTCAGAAGATTGTTCGCCGCGTATACGAACGAGAGAGAGAGAAAAAAATTTGCCCACACCGTTGTTGCACTGCTCGGTGCGTATAACGATTTTTATCGTTCCGCGGCAGCAACTCGCGTTCGTATAAGAGATGCGCGCGAGCTCCTTTCCAAGTCAGTGCAGCTCTTCTTTCGGACACACAAGAGAAGTATACAGGGAGAGGAAAAAGTAATCGACAGCCTCGCGAAAAACGGGGATATCGCACTTTAATTTACAGCCGAAGCGAGCGCGCGTGCGCGACACATGCGCGCGCCCGCACCGATGAAAGAGAAATCGGTCAATTTTAAAAATCAATCGGCGTCCGCCGAAAAACGAACGCACGCCCGCCCGCCCGGCCGTTCTGCCGCCACTGTTTTACACGTACACGCGGTTGCCAGAGTCCCGTTACGGAATAAATTCGACAAATTTTGATTGATTCCCTGGCAAATCGATTTCCCGATCGCAGCCTGTGTATATGTATATGTATATATGTATAGCGGTAGCGAGTCTCGTACAATGCGAGCAAGAAATTTATCGGCGTTTACGCGAGAGGAGCAGCACCGGCCGATTTTTCAATCGGCCGCCAATTTTTTTCACCCTCGTTTCGCACGCCACCTCGATCTCTGTGTATATACCTATATATATATTATACATACACGTATATTAGTATACGTATACGAATACAAACATATATATATTCCAGGTATCGCGAAGATAAGACAAGTGTGCCGACTTTCAAATAAATTAGGGCACGAGTCGTGCATCATCCGCACTTATATGTGTTTATACAAGAGCCTGAAGGAGAAATATATCGCAATACGAAATCTTATATCCTTTATATATAGCTTCTATCGGCACCGAGATTCATCGTTCCAACAGCGACGATTCATGCGTCGTGTACCACCAGTACAGTGCATCACAACTGGACACTAATGAGCGAGTTTCATCGTAAACATTTTCGTTATTGATTGTTCGGATTTCACCCCCGCTGCTATATACTCATGCGGGCGCGTACAGTATACGCGACAGCGGATGGACGCCATGGCAACGATCTCTCTCTGTCTCTCTCTGTCTCTCTCGTACGCCGAATTTCCCATCCGTCCACACGCGCGTATGTGTATATATATATATATATGTGTGTGTATATACACATAGGCATTCCGTCTGATTAATCGGTCGACTTGACGCGCGCGCGTTGCTGCGCAGTGAGATCAGGCGCATATCCAATCACCGTAAGTGTATTTAACCCCGCGGAGATATCGCTGCGATGTGTCCTCTATATACATACATATATAGGTATGTATATATATATAGGTATATACATGGTCGTCAGGAGAGATAGATTTTCATGAAAATCGAAGTATTATGATAATCGGCGGGACGGATGGACACAGACGTGCACATACCGCACCGCTCGGCTGAATCGATAACCCAGCCGACTAGTCTAGCTGAGCCAATAACGCTAATGCGTGCTGATTAGCCCCGGCGGCAGTGGCAGTAGCTACGTATGCAATGTATGTATTCGCACGCACGTATGCGTATGTATATATATATATGTACGGGATGCAGTGAGTTACATCTGCATGCGTTTATCGGCGCTCGGTCAAGCGCTTGACTATTCGGGAATGTTCGCTATAGTTATATATACGTATATAGGAGATGTATGTATGTATGTATGTTCGGACGTGAAAAATTACTGCACTTTGGTTTAGTTTTTTTGTGTGCGAGGACGAAAGCTCGGTGTAGTAGTAGTAGTTTGTGAATAATGGAAATCATGCTCTCGAGAGCTTTAGCTGGAGCGAAAGCACAAGCGAGAGAGAAGAGTAGTTAGAGCTCGTGCTGATGACATTTTTTTACTGCACATTGAACAAGTTTTTGATGGACGCGGTTTTATCTCGCCGCTGGAGAATGGCCGTAAACTCCCCCGGATACGATCCAAGTTTCATCCCTCGCTCTCGTTTTTATCTCCGGAATTTTCGAATCTACATTTTCGAAAACACTTCTTTTTTTTTGCTTTACGTTTTATTCCTACCAAAGTGCACTCATTAGTACAACGAACCTTGCGTATATATATAGATCACGTTGCCAGTACGAATTACGTTATTTCGAGCAAAAGTTCGCTATGTGTATATATATAGCTGAACACCGCTGCTACACGTAATTAAAACAAACTGTCACACAAGAATTCCTCTACTACTACAACCGCCAGCTGGTTGTTTTTATCGAACTATCCCCGTCCGAAAAGCAGACAAAGGGGTTTCAACGCGCAGGCGGGAAAAACTTCGCAGGGTAAAGTAACGAGTGGCGAAAGTTTCCATTAGACTCGACTCCGCGTCTTTCTCACTTGCTAGATTCAACAACAAACTTTACGAGACAAGTGCGCGCGACAAGTGACGGGAATCGTCTTTGCTAGCCGCGATTTTTCTTTCGAAAACTAAACAAAAAAACAAGAAAGAAGGAAAAGATAGCGAACTCTCGTCTCTTCGCGGCCGAGTTTCTGTACGGTACCATACCAGTGACACTATATATATATATACTATACCGAGCGTAGGTTTTCGCTCGACGAGCTCGACATCACTCGTCGACGCTCGCGCGCTAAAATGGAAATTCCAAACGCGTCCCTCTCATTACCGGAGAGCTTCCTCGGAATTTTCGCCTCTCCTCCTACTACTACTACTATACCCGTGTGCCCAGATGTGGAACACGTGCAAGCTCGCGCGCTCGCGGACGTGCCGCTTGCTAAATAGAGACTCTCTCTCTCTCTCTCGGGTGTTCGGTCCCTAGTCGCACTGTGCGGGAGGGAGAAAGAGAGAGAGGGAGAGAGAGAGTGAGTATATATACGCAGAGAGGCGAGAAACGGAGCGGGAGACGGATTACTTGATTAAATATTAATGTACATATATATACACGCGTGGGACTGCAAGCTCGCTGGTTTATGTATATATAATATACGAAGAGAATTTGAGCTGAAAAATTCTCGTTAAATTCGTGGTGAAAATTACACGGTACGGTAGTGCATCAACAAATTCTTCGGTAATTGTCACGATATAAATATCTCGAATTTCGTAGCTATGTGGTATACATTCAACGGTTTTATTGAGTGAAAATTTACGAATTTAAAATACTTTAATATATACTTAAAATAAAGCTATTCCCGAATCATTTGTTTACACAATTAAACCGTGAACCTCTAAATTTACAACTATATAGATGCTCTCCGACTTGATTTTCACGCGGCAATGATAAACCAGTACACCTACTTAGTTTAACCACCTATTGTTCGGGCACGTACAAAAAAACATAATATCACGCTACCATAATTATTGAACCCTATATACTCATACCAGTTTAAAGTTCACCTCTCGACACTATATATACACATATACATATAGGCGAGCTCATATGCAATATCCCCCTTATAGCTCAATAATTGTCAAGCTGTAAAATACGATCCTTTTATCGTGTGCGCGCGCGCAAAACCCGCGCACACGAAACAAAGATCGCTGCTGCTGCTGCACTGCTCGATTTTTATCTCGCCTAATTTTATACCTCCCATAAACCTACAACCTCACGAGCTCACGCGGCGGCGCAGCAACCCTGCATTAGCCAAAATCATTGCTCAGCAAAGTACATCCAGCGTGTCGACTACTACTACTACTACTACTAGCAAAACCAGGGTCTCTCTCTCTCTATATATAATAGCCTATACGAGCGAACGAATCCTCTAAATAGGCGCATACTTTATTGCCTTATCGCGGGGCCGCGTGTGTGCTCTTTCTCTCTCGTGCATTGTTCGAAACCTTCACCCCACGTGCAGCAGCAGCAGCAGCAGCCAGCCACCCTCCGTTCGCTCGCGCAAGTAATTTCGATATGTACGAAACGCGAGAACGAGCGCTCGAATTCCACGCGCAGCTGACTCTTGCGTGTAGTATGGGAGTCATCGATTGCTTTCTCTCTCTCTCTCCCTCTTCATCCTCTTTCTCTCTCTATATATATATATCTACAACACATGTATACGTTTGCTCGACCACCCGCGATCGCGTCATCGGCCTCCGATTCCGCGGCGAATCGATACGATGACTTTCCTTTTGCTCTATTGCCCTGGCGCGGTATACGCGCGGAAAAGCTCTCCCTCTCATTTTTCTCTCTCTCTCTCTCTCTCTCTCTGTCTCCCGTCTCTTTCACTCTATCCCCCGTTCTTTTTCATAAGCAAATAAATTCACGCGAATAATCGAATCGGACGCTGGCGGGCGCTTCGCAATTTCCTATAGGCTGCTGCTACTACTGCACCCCCTCTATATATATATGTACATGTATATGTGTGTGTGTGTGTGTACCGCGTGCGTAAACACGGGAGCGCAGTACTATACGCGCTGGCGGCACGATAAGCCCCCGCTCGCGCGCTCGGTATTGATCCCCGAAGCGCGAGGGTGCAGTAGCAGCAGCAGCAGCAGCAAGCACTGCTGGCAACGAGGCCTCGCGTATACGTATACCAACGATGTTGTGTGTATATATATATATATATATACCATCGACGATGTTGCCACTGCTGCCGATGTTACAAGTAGTGTACATGGCAATGGGCGAGTGAGGTTGAAAGAAGGTTTCGTTAAGAGCGCAAGGATAATAACAAACGAGCGTGTTGTTATTTAACAACGGGTGGACTATATATATATATAAAAGCGATTCGATCCCATACGCGAGCAATTCAATGTGTACAACCCGTGCGGCAACGTAAACTCAATTGAAACGGGTGAGTCGGCGGAGTAAAAGCGCGTAGCAAAAGATGTAGAGAACGATGAGAAAAAGAGAGAGAGAGAGATAGGCTCTCTTTTCGCAGAAATAGATACAGAGAGGTGCTCCGAATTGATCCCTCGAGCTTTCGGCTTGAAGCTACTGCCCCGAGTACACGCGATATAGCAGCGAGCGCTCTTTGCTTTCCCTTGTGCTACAGTAGATATAGTGAAAGAGCAAGCGAAAAACTAGTTGCCCAGAGAAAGAGAAAGAGAGAGAGAGAGAGAGAGGACGAGTTGAAAAAAGTCAAATAAGACGTCGCGTAACTTTGCCCTTTACATGATTTCTTCCCTCTCTCTCTCTTTTTGCTTTGCTAGGGGGTAATTGAAGTAGCTTTTGCGATTCCCTTAGTCTTTCGAGCTTGCCAATTTCTTTTGCCTTTCTCGCTCGCTCCCGCTTGCCCGCGTTCCTTTGCACTGCGCGGCGTCTGCCGCCCGAAAACTTTCCTCAACAAGTTCTCTCTCATAGTATATATATATATGGGTTATATATATACAGATTGGGCAAACTACTCGGCGAAACTTTTTTGAGCGGCGTCGGATCTTGAAAAAATTATACTAAATAAGGATAAGAGATAATCAAGAAAGTTTTTCGTATAACCTTAAGGCTATTTCGGTTGCGCGCGACGGCTGCTGCTGCTGCTGCAGTTACACGCGATGACATTTGTCGGAGTTTAAAGAGTTTTCGCTCGTAACGTTTTTCTTCTAAGCTTTGAATAAATTGTTTCTTCGGCGTATAATGTATAATATCGAGTTGGGTAAAAAGAAAAAGTGGAGCCACGGGAGTGCAGCATATGCTATTAAGGAACCGATTTACATTCTACTGCCGAGTTCTGATTCATATATACCTATATACATATACACACGCTTCATCGTGAAAATGCAACCAAAATTATGAAATACTCCCGCAGGGGCCAACCGCAGCTCGTTCCCAACACCTATTAATTTTTATACGTATATACGCCCGTACTCTTTTCGTATTATATATAACGCATATATACGAGTCTGCCGCGTTATCCAACATTATTTTTTTTTTCACCCCCCGCCCTCCACACATATACCCGTATGTACTATGCAAACGAGCTGGCGTTGCTGCCACAAGAGAATGATGCGCGTAACCATGCAACGCACACTGGACTCATTCTCTCCCTCTCTCTCTCTCTCTCTCGCATACACTCATTCTCGTCGAACGCAAATGAGAGAAGCCCTGCGAATACAGTCACGGGTGGGAGCATTGAAAACGAAAAAAAATGAGCGAGGGTGACGCAAACGCGTGCAGCGCAGTAACAGCAGCAGCAGCAGTTCGGAGTAAATAAGAGAGAGTGTCGTACAAAAATTGGAAATAAAAGAGCGGGATTAAACGATGTGAGAGAGAGAGAGGACGAACGCTAGGGTGAATCCGCACGCATGATGTCAATGAACTTTTCCATGTGTGTATGCGTATATATAATATATATGTATACATAACGCTGAACGCTACTGCTTTCGGCTCACTCGGCAACTCGGCTCGCTCACTGTGTTCGGCTCGTCGGTTATGGTCATGTCGTGCAATGTGTGCACGCGTGGAGCCCTTGTATAGAAAATCACCCATTGATTCCCCGAGGTTGACGCTTCCAACCCTTATATATCTATATATCTATATATATATATATATAGATATACATACATATATATAGCATACGCAGGAACTGTCTGTCGAATGCAATTCAAATTGATTCCCAGTGCGACAAACCGGTGTGCGCTCAGTGCAGCGCGATTTTTTTTTCTCCCTCTCCCACCTTCCTCTCAGCGCTCGCTTGCTCGCTCGCTTGATTTTTCGTGCAATTTTTCAAAAAAAATATTGGACGCGGCGTTACAGAATTTTCGGCCCCAGTGCACTTGTGCACGCGCGGCAAACTGTCGGGCATTGTTTACGCTCCGATGTTTTATGCATACAATCCGATCTTTAATAAAAATAAAGCGTATTTTTTTCGAGAGGGGGGGGGAGGGTGCGAGTACGCGTGCAATGCGGAAGGGAGATCACGAGTATGGCTAGAGAGATATACCTATATACGCGTTTGGACGAACGATAGTTTTCAAATTTTTTCCAAAGTTACGCGTACGATTTTTGTGTGTATTACAATAAAACGCTGGACTAGCGTAGAACAAAGAGATTGAATTTTTCCAGTTGAATATCTGTAAGCGAAATATTCGCGAGCTCGATTTTTTTTATCCGTGGATATATATATATAGCACGAAGTTTCTGCATTCGTTCAATTCAATTACCCTGTGCACGCGCATATATAGCTATATCAACAACGCACGGGCTTTATCAACAAAATACCTATTACTCAGGCGCCAACAATATTAAATTACCCTTCTGAACAACTTCGCACTCGCGCTATATGCAGCTCCTCAAAACTTCTCTGATATACTAAGTAGCAATTGCTGCATCTTCTAGCGCACGCTATAGAAAAGTTAGAGTCGCGCGGCATCGCGAAATCGTATTACCATCGTAGACGCGCCCGTACGAGTACTAAATTTTCCCTCTGTGTACCATCACACACGAGTACGCCTGTATATCATCGACGCAAAGGTTTCGTGTGTTACGGCCGACGACGACGACGAGGTCGACGACGTGTACTCACGTCCTGTGCGTGTATATATATGTATGGAGAACGAGGAAAGCCCCTTTATTGCATCGTGCCTGTAGTATCTTCCTCCTCCTTCTCCGCGCTCTGTTTCTCCTCGCGCGTAATAACGAGCAAGAGTGTGTAGCATACACTCGCATGTATATATATACGCGTTCGGGCCGCTCATTTTTTCGCTCGTTTCCTTTTTCTCGTTTCCCTTCGAAGAGTACACATACATACACGTGCCTACAGCGCAGGAACCGAACGTGTGCTCATTTCGTTTCTTTTTTTTCACGTGTATAATACGTATACACTCGCGGTCGGCTCGCCGAGTCTCATTCGTTACAGGTTTTTTTTTTTTAAAGCTCGTTTAACCGAAACTCCTTTTCGGGCCTGCCGCTATTTTGCACACGGATGTACGATGCACGTTTGTGTATATGCGCGTTTGTATGAGCCGCCCGCCTCATTCATGCTTAGGAGCATTCAAAATACAGGATCGAAAGGCTATGTGTACTATATATATATATGTATGTATCTCGCGAGATACGCTCACGTTCGACAACGAAACACTCGCGTATACGTGTATATATGTGCAGCTTACGTGTATATGTTCGGTAAAAAGGTTCTTTTGTAATGCACTCTTTTCGATCTCGGCTTTAATCAGCGCTAATGTTTTTATTTAGCCCCGCGTGCACCCGATGGGGGCTGAAATGAATCATGCGCAGGGTTCCGCTGATATATTGCTGTTGCATCTGGGAATGCACACTCACACACGTGCGTATGTGATATATATATATATATATATATATATATATACGTGAGCTTAATGGTATAGGAAATAATAATAATAATACACGCGGTTGTATCTATCGCTCTAGGAAAGTTCATTAAAGAAAAGGTGGGGGGGGGGGGGAGATAAAAAGCTACCACGTAACACACCCGCGACATGTACGCTATATAGCCCGATATATATATACAACGCTCTCAATTAACGCGGTGCGACAAACGGCTCTGCTAATTTATGCCGATAATTTATCCCGATCGGGTGGTACTGTGTGGCACACACCGCGGTAGTTCCTGCGCAGACCTAGGTGTGTCGGTATAACAACTCCCGTGCGAACAGAAGTCGAGTAGGAAATACGTACGTACATATACGTATATATATATATATACCTACACAACCAGTCTCGCACGTGAACGTATTTCGCTCCTATACTGCTGCTACCTTCTTTTGTGACAGAGTTCCGTGCGGTGCATTTAAACTGGCGCCCACGACGAGTACGGCGCCGTCGCGAGTTGTCGTGCGCCTTAGCGTAGTGTACGTCTGTGTGTGTATGTATAGTGGCCTTACACCCCTTTTTGCACGCTCACTGAGAAAGAGAAAAAAAAGGAAATGAGAGGAAAAAAACCCAAGCGCGACAGGGGAAAGGGGTCGAGCTTGCTGCAATTAGCTGAGCATGTTTCTTCAGGATGAGAGAGAGAGAGAGAGTTGGCTGTTATTATGTGTACAGAAGCTCGGAGAGGAGAGAGAGAAGGACGCTACGATGGTGGCTTGCGTAACGATTATGCGGAGACCAGAGAGAGATTAGAAAATTAGACATTTAGGAGAGTAGCGCGCGGAGGATTGCGATTTGAGGCTGCGAGACGCGACCGTCGTTGTGCAGTTTGCGTTGCGAAGAACGAGTTGTCTCTCGTGTTTATTTTACTTATTATAAACAACAGGATTTTTTCCAGTGCAAGTATCTCGTTTCCAGTGAAATTTCGAATAATATACAAGTATGCCATACAGGTCATTCATATATATATATTTATATATATATGGAGACTTTAATTTAGTCACAAGGTAATTCGCTGACGTTTTTGTAAACTGTTAGTTAAATAAAGCGCGTTAAAACGAGTTTCGCTACTATAATATGTGATTCGACTTTATCGCTCGTTCCATGTACGCATTACCCTTATCTTATCGTCCATAAATTAAATTATCAGATCGACAGCCAAATAATTTACACCTTAATGTATATATATATATATATATATATATATACGCTGCATTCCATGTTAAACCCAAATATCATCTTTCCGCAGCACGCGACGAGAAAAAAAGATCAACCTACCAATTTCTATCCTCTCTTCGTAACTCTATATCACTATATACCTGCGTGAAATAAGCCTTAGGAATTTCGCGTAATAAGCACGTTTCCTTCGGACGAAATCACACACACACACACACACACGCTCAATGACGACGACGACGACGACGAAATAAGCCTGCCGGTCGGCTGAAATGGAAAAGCGATGAAAACGGCCGGGTTATCGCCGTGCGCGCGTGCTCTCGGGCTTGCGGTCGGGGGCCAATTTCGCGCCGTCCGCTCGATCTGTCGATGTCGGCACACACACATACACACATATATGCGCGTACGATAAACGCAGGCCACCGACGTGGACCGTTTCTTCCCTCTCTGCTATATACTCGCCAAAAATCGCCGCGACTCATTTCTTGCGCGAGGCCGCCGCGCGCATCCTCGTCGCTCCTTTCTCTTCCACCTTCGCCAGTGTATATCACATACTCACACATATACATATATACGCATGTATGTATGTATATATATATACGAGAAAGCCGAAGCAGAGAGTTGGTATCCGCGCGTCTATAATTTTCTCGCCTGCGCATCTCCGTGTATGCTCCCGATTCGTTCTTTTACCGCTCTCTTTCTCTTACCCTTTACCTCTTACTCTCTCTCGCTCTCTTCAAAACTCGAGCCTGTCTGAGCCCTGCGGTCGTTAACGCAGGTGCCGGGCCGTTTAATTATTTCAATTACGAGCGGCAGTGCACGCGCACGCCCGTAATTTTCGCGAAATCGCTAGCACACGGTGCGAAAAAGACGAGCTTGAAAAGATAAGGCGAGTGCAGCGTCCGCAGGATTTGGAGCAAAAAAGTTTTCTCGTATACCTATATAGATATATACTTGTATGTACACCTATATAGGAAAAAATATATATATATACGAGTGTGCGACGTCGAAACTCCTTGAGATTCGATTAAGCGGAAGATTTAAAGCGAGTCTAGACGCGGAAGCGGCAAAAATAATCTAGCCGGTTGAATTAAGACTTCTACGCTCGCTCGCTCGCTCGCGAGAAAGTTTCTGCGCTACTCGGCGGAGGGGGAGAAAGAAGGACCGAAATTTGTCCTCGCGCAGAGTATAGGCGACTTTCCCGATGTACTTTTAAAATCCGACCTGGCAAATCTCTTTCCCTTTGACCCGCTTCACTCCTTTCTTTTTCCCTCTCTCTCTTTCTCTCTTTCTTACTCTCTCGTAAAGCCCAAAGCTCCCCGGTGAATAAGCGATAGAATATTTTTCCTAAACTCGGTCGCTCGCTCTCCGGGTCCCATGGTGTGGCTCCGAGCGCTCTCTCACTCACTCACTCGCGCGGTATTGCAGGCAACGAGGTATTCAAATATTTAAGCACGAAAATACGGGGAAGGCACGTGCATGAATTATGCATAAGCCGTTCGCTCGCTCTTCTCTTTCTCTCTCTCTCGCTTACTCGCGCCGTCTTTATCTGTCCCACTCGCGTCGTGTATACGTTTTTCTCTTTCTCTCTGCGTCTCGCCTATCCTGCTGTGTGTACATATATACAACCCCACGTGAGAACGATTCTCCTTATTGTTATTTCCACTCTCGTCCTCGTCGCCTCGCGGCAGCAGCGGGAAGCAAGCGGCAGGTATATAAGCGACAATATCTCGGACTAGGCGAGATCGCCCGCGGCAGTCCTCACGTATTTTCATCGCTCCTCGCGGTCGCCGAAAGGCTTTCGTTTAATTCTGTCTAGTCGGCGCGTTTACACATATATATATATACACATAAGCGCACGAGTGGTCGGGCGATGACAATCTAATAATCGTAATTTCACGGAAAGACGTTTCAATTTGATTCTTTGAATTCTGTTATGTGCGGTTTGCACGATCACGGTTTTTGTTCTCCGACATCAGAGTTATTGTCTTAAACCTTTTTTTATATAAAACTTTTATGTTTTATTCGTGGAATATGACAATGTAATAAAGACAAAAAAGACGTACAGATGTCATTAGATATAATATACGAATTGGATATGCAGACAATATATAAGCTGTAGAGCCGTTACCCAATGAGTCGCTGGGTCTGGAATTCAGCGCGAGAGCCACAATGACCGAAAGTCAGACGCGCGGCATTATGCAAATAATCGCGAGCGCACTTTCTACGGGTGTATGTTAATTTTTTGTCTCAACAATATCCCCTGTGCGCGTACATATATGCCAGTCTTTCTTTGTTTGTTGCGCGCGCGCGCGCGAACGCTGCGCTTTCTGTCGAAGAAAGAATCAGCGATAATATAACGACCCGACGCTTATCGGCCAAATTAAACATTACACTGATAAGTGCGAAATAATCATTTATGCTTACGTGCGCGAAAGCCTCTCTCTTTCTCTCTTTGTGTTGCATAAAAAAAGGCCATCCACTTACATACATTTGCAATAAAGAAAAGTACAAATACACACAGACATGAGTGAAATATTATATTAATCATTCTTCGTAAGACGTTTACATTACGCGGCAACATAAATATAACACGCAAACAATTATATACGTCGATGGGATAAACAGACAAAAAATCATGGCTATTACGACGCAGAAATATCGGATAAAAGTTGCGTCGGATATATATATAATACAGACGGTATAATCGTGTTTATTAGCAAAGGCATTCGAGCCAGTCTCTCCGCGCGTTTCCTGCGCGCGATCTTACTCTTATATCTTTCTTTTGCACGACACAATTTCCTTGAATCCCGTCGGCGAGGCCAAAAAAGGTGGCGCCGCTTAATTCACGTTCATCCACCTGCGAACCAACCAGCCGCAGATAATCGTAGCATCGAGATTCGCCATCTCATCTATCATCGATGCATCTCAACTTCTCTCGTACATAATATACAAATTTACCCACACTCCGCGTGCATATATATACGAGAATATCGGCTTGGTATAAGACTTGCGAGTATAGCGAGCGAATGAACGAAGGCGCGAGAGCGGCCGAGTCTATCCTTGAGCTTGATCATGAAAACGTTGTGGAGAGGAGAAGGAGCAAAAGAAGAAGGAGGAGGAGGAGGAGGAAGGACCGGAGAGGAGAGTTGCTGTGCTGGCCAACCGAGCGATCGATCGTGCCGGCGATCGGTTGCCGCGTGTATATACGTATAGTATACGTATAAATGCATATCTATATATATACTTATTGGTGCACGTGTATATATGTATATATACGTGTGACGCTGCACGAGCTCGAGCGCGATAAATGCGCACTCGCGTGCTCGCCGTGTCGATTGCATTAGATATCGCATTTATCTTTTCCTTTGGAAATTCCTCGTCTCGCGTGGCGAGAAACTGCCGCCTCTCTTTATGTATCTCTTCATCGCGCTCTGCTCTATGCCGCTGCTGCTGGTGCAGCAGCCTGCGACTATACATACGTTGTTGTAGTTCATGTAGATATACATGTGGTTTTACCCAATTATGCGCGCGCGTGCGAGAAGACTGAGTTTGCCTTGACCTTTGGATAGAGATTTTTTTTGGAGATTGGTTGGTGATAGCGGTTTGTTTAGGAGTGATTCGTCAGTTTTTGAAAATGTCGGAATCCAGAGGCGCGGTGAGAGTGACGTCATGAGCGTCGAGCTGGTATTTCCTTTCTCGTCCTTTCTCCGAAGCTTTTTGTTTTTAAATGATGCGACTGTTGGTCAGAGAGCTGTAATAAAATATATATATACTGTCTATCGTTGGTGAAAAAAAAGGGTTTTCGATTTATTTAATTTTAAAATTTTCCAGTTTATTTAAAGATTATTATTCAATTATATGACAAAATTCGGTGGAAAATAATTGTTTTATTAAATATTTTTGCGAAATAAAATTTGTTTGATTTTCTCCACATTTATTATTCTTGATTTCAATATATGCGTCCCTGTAACAGTTACATACAATAATATTTACTAAAGGTATCTATATATATACAAAGAAAATATTATTATTTGTGGAACATTCAAGCATCGACCTTTTACATTCTCCTATAAATCAATATAACGTACGATAATAGCAGCCACACATATATATACACACACACACACACTCATATACCTGACGTCATCTTATCACACCAGGCAACTTTACCATGTCCATTAAACATCAAAAATATATATCAAGTCCCCGAAAAGAAAGAAAGTCCCCTTGCATATATAAGTAGAGCCAACCTGAAACCCTAGCCACCATAAATAGACGTAAACGGAATGCTTATGTAGCGGTCGCTATACAGCAGCAGCAGCGCAGTGACACTTCACGCGCCCTTCGCTATAAGGTAACGCAGCTGCTGCTGCTACCATATACGCGATGGCTATCTTTTCTACCTCTCCACTCTGGAACCGCATATACACACGTATCGCTAAATAATTTACACTCGTAGCGTAACGAGCAGACTAATAGCTGCACGGCGTACGAGCAGCAAACTTTCCGGATACGTGAGTCGTTGCGAGGTTTGCGCGAGAGAGGCTCTGGACGGACGTGGATGGATCGCGCTATAAGAATGCTAAGATCGCGTAATATACGTTATGTGTAAATTATTATACATTGAAGGGTCGGGGTACACAGCGTGTCGTTCTTCGTATTTTGGGTTAGGTTATACGAAGCTTTAACCCAAACGGAATCGTTTACATAAATAAGAGGGTTATAAATATAGTGGTTTAATGGTATATATAGGTATAGGATATATGCATTTTTTTTTCTTGGAAAGTTTATTTTTTTATCGGTTAAACGAGGCTGAATAAAAAACCGAATAAATAGAATATAGGAATTTACTTTCTAGCTGCGGCGATAAATAACACACGGAGCGCGTGCGGTTTATTGAATAGCCGACAACAGTTCTGTATATTACTCATTCGAAATTGTATATTTTCTATATATCAACACGCTCGCGGTTAAGAAACGGATAAAAACAATTTATTTGCGCCGGCGGTTGCAGAAAAAAAAATGATTTCGATTGATTGAAACATAGCCGACCATTACAAGAAAATATTTCATTTCGAGTGTATATACATATATAGCGCGGTGCAACAGTACTGAGAGCGCGTGCGTATAGTATATATAACCACGCATGACTATAACTATATAACTGTCCCCCCAGCGCAGTCGGCTATTTCCATTTTACGTACATATTGAGAGGTTGTTTTTAACGCGACTTTTCCCAAGCGTTACAGCGCCGACTGCAATGGTCATTAAAGCTTTTACGTAATGTCAAGGGCAAAATCGAAAGTGACACCCTGCACGCGGCTTGCTGCAGTACACGTGCAAAAAAAAAAGATCATAGTAATCGTTAGTGACGCATTGTACTGTACGGTAAAATAGACAAAAAAAAATAAAGAATTTGTTAAATTATTATATAGAAATGTTACATCTATACTTTGTATCAAATATAGTGATTTTGAAAATGATGCAGAGTGTATATACGAATTTAACTCTTAATCGACATAAAAGTCAATAATCTCTCATATAAAATAATGAGATGCCTATACGAAACGCAGCAATCCATTATACATCAATTTACCTACACCGTCGTAAAATTATTTCTATATACATTCAAACGGTATATTTCATTGCGAAAATAACAAATCCCACAATATATATGTTGCTTAACAAACATTAACGACAAACAACGCCGCTATTTCTAAATGAAAAAAAAAGGTAAAAGAGGTAAAAAAAAAAGCTTCACGCATCGCGAGCCAGAAAACACACAGTTCACGGCCCTCAATTTAGCTGCGGACTACCCAAGCAATCGTTACTATACTTTCCACCGTACATACATATATATACGAGGCGGTCCCGCGCACCGAGCGTAGTTCCTAAGAATAATACGGACGATAGGGACACATCGTTCTTGCTATATACTCGCTCTTTCTCTCTCTCTCTCTCTCGCCTAGCGATCATTACGCACGCGCGAATGTGTGTAGCCTTGGTGTGATGTAACTTTCACAAGGTTTCCCTCTCTTTGTTTCCTCGCGCAGCATGCGTTCACGTTATATATATATGTATATGTATATATATACTAAGGGGATATATGTACACCTACCTCGCGCGCTGCTAGACCGTGATTGCGCATCGCACGCGGCGGCGATCGTTCCTCGATTACGGCACCTATACACATACAACACACGTATATGGGCATCCTTTCCCCTCCTTGTGTGTGTGTGTAGATCTATGTGCGATTCGTTTGTATATATATATATGTGTGTGTGTGTGATGTGAGTGTCCATCGATGGCAATGCAGTTGCGGGTTTGATGACAGGCAGGCAGAGAGAAGCGCGCGGCGTGGATATAAGGGGAGAGTTTTGTCGCGCGCGGACCTTTCTCCTTTCTCGATTTCGATTGCTGTTTATGTACATCGCTATATGGGAGTACGTGCGTATATAAGGAAGAGACGTGATGATGACGGTTGTTTGTCGTTATAATATAGGATTGGTTGTTGCGCTGTACATTGTAGAGGTTAGTGATTGATATTTTCAGTTAATCATCGGCTTATCGATTTGAACGATCGCGTCAATGAAGAGCGTAGCGTGACGAATCTAGATGGGTTTTTGCTCAATTAAAAGTAAAAGTATATATGATGACAAGCATATTATTGCAAGCTGTCGGTTTATATTGATTATAAACAATTTTTTGTAAACTACTGACATTTCCGGCTGTATCATCGTGCCTCAGCTACCGTTTCAAAAACTCCAACCATGAATCTTTATAATTACGCAAAAACACTATACGATTTCGCAATATGATAATACGTTTTACCCTATGCCAGGATTTCGTGCGTTTATACATACCAAAAACACATAAATAACCGATAACGATCCAGCAGTTCTCGCGTATATCCCTTGACATCATCTGCCAGTCAGATGTCGTAGATAAAAAGCTTCACTATATATATACTGATAACTCACCACACCGCATCCTTTCTCCTTTCTCTCTCTCTCGCATGATGGAATTAAAATTCTATCCTTGTGCATCGCGAATATACACCGGACAAATATGACACTATACATGCTGCCGCTTATTGTTTGCACTGTAATATCGCTGATACTCACTATATATATACGTATACACTTCTCGTACCTGCCTCGTACCGCACTCACTACTCGCGGCCATTGCAAAATAAAACATTGCAAATGTTAATTACGAAAATAACAATTCCGAGATTACGATGCTCGCGCACAAGCGCTGCGAGTAATTGCAGGGGGGCGTTACGTTGCAAGCCGACTCTGCGCCAGAGCGAAGAGCTCTGCTGTGTGCAGCAAGATGTGCGATGATATTCTTCAACACCGTTATATAGGATGCGCACAGGAGAGAGAGAGAAAGTTTCGGTACGTTCGCCCGCTCATTGCCGATGTTTATGGGCTGCGAATCATTGTGATTTCGGCTGGTGTGTGTGTATATGTACGTGAGAGGTATCGGCTAAAAGTATATATATATATACGCAAGTGCTTCCTCGTGCGTGCGAAAATGTTATTAACGGATCGATCGCGCGGTTTTTATGGAGCTGACGGAGAAAGGTATATATGATTCGAGCATACAGGTGTTGTATATGTATGTGCTTGACGGCCATACCGGGGTTTATTTGCAGTGCAATGCGTGAGCAATCCGTCATTTTATCGAGGTATGAAATCGCATGGTTGTATGTATGTGTGTGTGTATGCAGAAGCTTTGTTTATGATGCGTTCGCTAAATGTGTATGAATTTAAATGGGAATCTAGATAGCGAAAGGTGAAATTAGTAATGTCAGTGTCTCGTATATAGTGTATATCTATATATGCGCGGGGTGGATCTATTGTGATTTGGTATGCAAAAATTAAAAATCAATGAGTATGCGCGGTTGTGGCAAACTATTGAGCTTTTCTTCTCTTATATATAGAAATTTTATACTCTTGAGAGATGGGGGATAGAAATGGTTTGCAGAGTGGAAAAGTTCACTGCTATACTCCGATGCGCTGCTGTGTGTTTTCATTCGACGGAAAAGTTGAAAAATGCAAATTCCTTTTTCGATTCCGCTCGAACTCGCTTCACATGCATAACTTTTGTCGACGGGGGGGGGGGGGGGGGGAGTAGGAAAAAAAAAAATTAACAAAAAAAAAAACAAATTCCC
>JAWWEQ010000010.1:15314896-15345054 GCA_035583055.1 Torymus tubicola | reverse complement strand
CGCCCCCCCCCCCCCCCCCCCCCCCCCCCCCCCCCCCCCCCCCCCCCCCCCCCCACGAGCAAACCAAACACTGCTCGAAAAAGAAAACCAATTCCCTTCTCCCGCACATGGACTTTTTTTACCTCACGATACACACCCACATAGTATATATATATGTTATGTATATATAGAATTCGCGTGGAAAATCCGATGAAACACCTAATGCATTCCTTTCAGATATTTCGAATTTCAATCGCGTTCCTTTTGTCATCTATGCACTTTGAAAAAGCCGGCCTTTTCATATTTTATAAATGCAAAAAGCGTCATTCATTCGCTTATACCTATATACATATATACATACATACATAGATTTCTAACGTAGCCATTTACTTTTTCTGTTTCAGGTAAGAGATTGGCAAATCCTCGTCTCCCGGCTACATATATATATACAACAATCAGCAAGTACATTCTTAATGCCCTCGCGCGTTTTCATATTGACACAGTTAATTGCGGCGCGCGCGTGTGCAAGTATATAGGTAAACAGGCGCTACGATTCTTTTCCTTTTTCCAACGTGAAGGTGCACACACACACACACGTACATACGTTCCAAGTGTTTATATTTTAAAATAGTTTTTTCGTGCATATACTTAATAATAAGAATGAAGACGAAGAAAAAAAAATAAGAGAGAAATAGTTAGCTCTATAGCTATACGACGCATGCGCGCTATGACGGAGATATGCAGAAACACATGTTGAAACTTTGCAAAGTTTGCAACACGTTTTATATTTACATAAGAAACAGACTTGTGCTCGTGTATGTCTGTGTGTGTGTGTGACTGTCGCTAGAAGGAGAAGAACTTTCCATTTGCGCATTACACAGGGCGCAGCCCATATATTCGCGCCTTCTGCGCACATACGTCTTGTGTGTACTATATATAGGTGAGGGAGAGGAGCACGCGTACAAGAACCGAAAGGAGACGCGGACCAGAGTTTGGCGAATAAGAGTTGATGTAGGTCATGGAATTTCATCGATCCACCCATGTATTCTACATACATATATCTGTATATATACGAACGTGCGTACGCGTGTGTGTGTGTGTGTGTGTGTATGCTAGAACGTTAGACGGTAGAGAAAGTGAGGCAAAGTAAGTTTAAGTCCTTTCCTAAGTTCCGAATTCGCCAGTGCTACTACGTGCGTCACCTGCTCTCTCGCGTATAACGGCCCGCACGAATATATATATGCTTAATATATAGATATTTCCTCTAGTCGCACAAACACGCGTTAAGAGTCTCGCTCTCTCGCCGATATTTAATTTGAAGAAGAAAAAAAAACGACGTTTTCTGATATATAGACGCGCGTAGAGCGCAGAAATTCTGGAAAACAATTTCGCGACCGAAAAAAAAAATTTATAGCTACGCCCGTCTGGCTCTCCCTTCACTTTTGTGTCTAGCGACCCACGATCGGATTTCTTCTAGCGGATTTCGTTTGATTTCGATTATGCCGAGGAGAATTTCACGTAGCTAAATATTACAAAAATAGCTTCGCAGTCGGCGACTACCATGAGACAGTTAATTTAAAATAACAGAGCCAACCGCGCGTCTCTCTCTCTCTCTCTCTTTCTTTTCCTTTGCCTCCTTGTTATATTCCACCGGCATATCGAATTGAGCAATACCTTTGACCTTGTGACACGCGGACTTTCTTAGCAATTTCCAACATATATACCACCGTATCGTTCTTTAGTTCGGCTAGAGTCTCTCTTTCTCGCTCTCTCTCTCTCTTTCACACACACCCAAGCCTTGAACACTATACGGTCTTTTTACGGAAGGCAAAAATTGCCGTCCATTTATTTTTATTCAGTTCTACACCAGGTATATACGTGTACACATACGCTCATTATTGTATTGTACATACAGGCACACGGCGGGAGGGAACGAAAAGTAAGTCAAATTTCATTGAAACAACAACATAACGCTCTACTTGGCCGCACGGAATTGTTGCGCGCACGCCGTGCTTTTTTGCACAATTCCTCTATCCTTCGTGCGATGTTGTAAACGGCGTATATATATATATATAGTGACCGGGTAAATGACTATTATCTAACTTCGCCAGGGATTAGAAAGAGAATGTATACGCTTATATTGCCATTAGACGCGTGCGCGCGCGTGGGTGCCGGAAATACTTTTCCTCGGCTGCTGCTGCTGCTGCTGCGGCGCGTGGCAAAGCCGCACCGTCGTCTTGAATCGAGAGGAGAAAGAGTAAGGAAGGGGCATTTAATTAGCTTGCCATTTTCCATTATTTTCCGTCACGTAATTAAAATTGCCTTTCCGCTTGTGCCAAGGATTGTGGGTATATATACCGTATTTATACAGAATCGTGCCCACTTCGGAGAATGACACTTTTACACAACTCGTTTTATCTTTTACAACAAATAAACCCAAGAGTTATATATATACGTATACTTTCTTTTATGATATTTATATTCCACCGAGTTATAAACTCGTTAATATACAGCCGTGTCTCTAAACATTTCCCTCCGAAATCTCAGCGTATACATGTCATAATTTTATTAAGTTCCCTTATTGATTAAATGTCTACGATCCCTTTTCTTTGCGAATTTCACACTCAATCGGGCGTATATATACCACCCTACTTTTAATAATTCTCTCGACAGTCGCGTGACTATTACACTGTGTACAAGGCAACTATATATATATACTACTCTACACGATGCATATATATATAAATCATGGCACAAAATACTTTTTACAGACAGGGCGCCGCGTGTCGTTACGCTCTCGAATGCGTATAGTAGCATATATACGTATGAAAAATTCCAAGTGCGTGACGAGCACTTTTGCGAATTATTAACGGGGAGAAGAGCCGCTCAATATATACTAGAGGGTAGTAGTAGAAAGAGAGGGTGACAAACGATCGACCGACGTGGTCCCATATAGTCCATTAGAACCGATACGGGACAAAAAGTCAGCCCGCGGTCTAAGTGCCGAGCGTACGGACGGGGGGGAGGGGAGGCTAGAGAGACGAGACTCACCCTTAAAGCATGAACCGTCCCAGTGCTATTAAATCCCCACGCGTATATGTATATGCTGAATCCAAAAAAAAAGGGTGGGCGCTGACGAAGACCCATCAGACTATTGTACGTTATATATATAGGCGGGACGAGCACAAAGCGTTTCCTCCGAAAATATACACATATATATATATATATATACACGTACACGCGTGTGTAATAATCGTCCGCCTCTTTCTCCTTCTATATATATATAATGTTTTTGCAATCGGCGCGCTTTTACGACAGCAGCTACTATATACTCCTCTTCGATGACGCGCCGTTGGTTGGATTTTGCAAACGACGTCCTTGGCTCTTTCTATCGCTATATATATACTCTAACCGCGCACGCTGCTGCTATATTCCCTCTACTTCGCGTTTTTGTCGCGCGACAGTTATACACCGCGCGTATAATATAATAAGGCTATACGACTCGTATATATACTAACGTAAACGTGCATCATTAGCCTAGTGTAACGGTGTCTCGTATATATATACACACACAGTTGAGCGCAGTCATCGGTGAAAGAGATCGGCACGAGATACTGGGTCAAGTTTTCTGCGGCGAGTGTGATGATGATGATGATGGAAAAACTTGCAGTAGGAGAAACGTATAGGACGCGAGAGTTTATCCTTGCCATGTTATATACACGCGCGTTCAACAGACCTATACGCCCATCATGTGCGTGTGTGTATATTTATATATAGTTGATTAAAGCGAGCGAGAGAAAGAGAGTTACACCGTCCCATTTTCACTGCCCGTAAACTTAATCGCGCAGAGATTATAATAAATTATGTAAATATACCGCGTGCGCGCGGAAAATCGAACGTTTAGCGTTAATTCGTGCTGAGATGTGTGTATATGTGCCACGGGGCGTTGCCTCGAGTATAGAGAGAGATGTGCGTGCGAGTAATTTGCTTAATTCGTTTCTCGACAACTTGCTCCTTCGCGCTAAATCAGAATGTAGTTGAGGTTTTGTTTTTCCCTGAGAAATATATTAATCGATAGCGAATATATATATGAAAGGTTGATAAAGCGGCCGACGCGAGGTGGTGATTTTAAAATTAAACGCGCGCGCGCGCTTATTTATTTAATTAGAACGATTTAACCGTTCGTGGAATATTATTGAAGAAACCTGCGCAGAGATGAAAATATAATAATGTAAAGGAGCGGTTTTGAAGGATATTTTCAGTTATACTTTCTATTCAGGATAAAAGTATAATTTCTACAGCGTGGCAGCTGATATTAAAATATATTCCGAACAAAAAAAAACACACATACACGCATACATCGCGAAAGAAACCTTAGATAATTTACAAGGCCATAGCGGTCTATTTTTAGCCAGGCATATATAATCGAACCTATACTGGCAAGCTCAAATATACATGTTCAAACGCTAGCGTCGCATAAATTAACGTATATAGCACGGTTCGCTAAAAGGAACACGAGGCTTGGTTGAGCATTTGACGAAACCCAAGGCAAAGTGAAAGAGAGGAAGAGAGGCTCACGCGCTTGCTTGCTTGCTTGCTCACCTATAAGAGAGATACGCAAGCCGAGATAAAAGCCCAAAGTCGGAAAATAAATTTCAATTAATTAGTCGTCGAAAGTAAGTGATTAATAGTAATGGCAAGAGAGCCGCCGCCACCACCACCACCATCGTCGTTGGAGTTAGAACGAAGAAGCGCGCGCGCGCGAACGAGGCAAAAGTTCGCTAATGCCGCCGTAAGTTTGATACCGGTTATACCGTCGCGTTCTCACTCGCTCGCATGCGGGCAAACTCGGTTAACGGACTTAAGTCGATTAAGCGCGCGAGTGTGTGGTGTGTGCTACCTGCGCGATCGCACGCCGCGGCGGCTCTTAATGCGCCAAGCGAACGCAAAACTTCCAACGCTGCCTAATAGACTCTCTGCATGCGTATATATGTATATATGTGTGTGAGTGTATACACAAAAGCTATATATATACAGGATGCACGCACCGCGACTGCTGCTGCTGCATCATTCGGCGAGGTGAGGAACCGGTCGAACCGGTTTCCTGCGAAAATTGCTTCTCGCCCGGCAATATATATATATATTCCTCTTTTTTTTGCTCGTTCAACGCGTTCTCAAAGGGTAGTTTCAGCTTATATATATATACACATACACACACGTGTGTTATGGGTCTATGAGAAATATACGCTTGGCAATTCGCAACTGTCTCGCAAAGTCTCTTCCCTTTTTTGTATAGCAAACGGAGTAGAGTGCGCGAGTATATAAGCAACGCTTACGCAATGGGCGACGATTGAAAGCTCTTTCCCAAGGAGTCGCACGAGCGCGTGCAATTTTTCCGAGGCCAAGATCTCTCTCTCTCTGTCTTGCGTTGTCGCACGGCACTCCCCAAGCGTTGAGGGGACTTTTCAAGGCCGAAGGACGCGATGTGTAGCACCATTAAGAGGGTGGCAGTAGCGGTAGTTTGAGACTGTTTTTATATATGTATACACGCGGCGGTCGCAGGAGAACTACGACTATACTACCTTGAGATTGGAGCGCGTAGGTCAAGCTGAGTTTATATATATACGCGTATATTGGAGTAGTAGAGAGACTCGATGCAATAAATCCTTGACTCGCACTGCCCGATACGCCCATAAGCGCGCGTTACCGCTGCTCGTGAATTCAAATGTTTACGGCAAAAAAAAAGGGAAATGGCGCGCGATTTTCCGCCGAGTCATGCGGCGTATAAACATTTTATTATTATGCGCATGCAGATTATATAGATTGAACTATTTAATGTAACGTGTGCTGCGTGAGAGAAGTTGTCGCAAATCTATACTACATTTTATGGATGGTGTGAGGTATTTTGCGATAAAATGCGTAAAGTTAATTCTCCGAATGTTTTATTGGAATAGCAATTGCAAATTGATGAACAAGTGGATTCGTGAACATCAGTTTTTCGTATCCGCGTTTATATTTTAAGAAACGTGCGGTGTACGTTGATATTTATTACCGCGTACACAGATAATTAACATAATGCGGGCTTCACTTTTTCGAGTAATAACAATTAAGTTTCCTGTACAAAAGTTGTATATTACTCTCGTTTAAAATATTATCGTTCGAGCGAAAAAGACATTTTTTCTTTGCGTGAAAGTCACGGTAATCCTCAAGACCTTGAGACGCATATATAAAAATTATCCTGACGCTCAGCTGTATATATATAATGAAAGAAATCGCAATATATACCTTATCACCGTGCGGCTACCTTAATCCTCACTCATAACCATATCAGCGTAATTTTCGCTTGACTTTCCCAAGGTCTCAACCTTATTACATCATTCATCCAATAAATCTTGCGAGAATAAAAAAAAATATCTCTCCCTTGCCAGTACGGATACCTGCAAGATATATACTCATACTATATACTCCCTCATTCTCAGTACCAAGTCTCAATGAACAATTAATCCGGCGAGCGGAATGAAAAGCAAAGCGGCGTGAACGACGAATCAAGCTGAGCTTGAGTGGCGTCGGTGGCTGCGTGTTATATACCTATATATATATATATGCATGCGCTCAGTGTGCATCAACAGTAAATTAACCGTGCGCACAGTGCGCGCGTACACACAAACACGTCCGAGCGAATGGAGCGTATCGCGGTTTGCGGTGGTGCGTACAGTCGACTTGCTCGCTCGCGCGAAGCTCACTCTCCCGTATATATATATATATATATATATACACTACTCACAGATACAAACACATACTTATATATACATATACATATATACATATAGCAGTACAGTACATCCACGTCTATCTATCCTCGCAATATTCTAGCGCCTTTCAAACAGGTTGTGACATTGGTCGCGCTTGGCCTTTCCTAAATACCAAACCGCCAACCATGTCGCGCGCGTGCGCGCATAGTCAGCCGATAAGAGAGCCTGTGTGTGTCCGTGGGCGCGTGCGCACGCGTAATTCTATTCGCGCAGGATCTTGAGAAATCCGCACGCGATCGCTATAGCCGAGCGAACGTGCATTTTTGCGCGCCTCCGGACACGAGAGAAAGAGAGTGCATATATATGTATATACACACACGTTGTATGTATATATATATACAGGAATCCTTGACAGCCATTTAACGCGCAATCGCAAGTGTTAAGCACCGAGGACGAGTAGAAAGAGAGCCTCTCTCTCTCTGTACAACGCATCTTCGTACAACTATATACACTTGCGAGAACGAGGGAATGTGTTTGCCGCGACGACGACGACGACGTCGAAGATGAACTTCCCGGCGTACCGAGTGTAGTATACCTATCGCGCCTTGTTTAGCTCGTTATACCGACGACGACTGCTGCAGCTTCTTTTTTATCGCGTCGTGTCGCAAGAAAGAGTCACTGAGACATGCAGCGAATCGATAAGGTTCAACCTCTCTCTCTCTCACACATACTGTACGCGCACGTCATTGGGATTCCTAAATGAAGGTGCTAAAGATAGAGAGAGGGAAATTTTCACGCGCGGAGGGGTAATTGCTCTAAATGCAAGCTACTCGCGAACGAGGTAAAAGTGTTAATCGAATTCAGTCGCAGTAGTGTGTGTATATGTATATACCTATATAGAGATCAGTGCGGGAAATGAAAATAACCAAACGCGAAAGGCGATCCATTTATTTATCTTCGCTTCGCTAATGCGTCAATATTAATTATATACGCTTGGCGTTTCGTTAGGATTCGTCGTTGCACTATATAGCTATAGGGAATCTGTATATAGTATATATATATATAAAAGGCTATTATTGGTGACCAAATCGCTCTACCGAATTGATTCGGCGCTTTAATTAATCGCGAAATAAAAGTTGACGCGGTTACGCCGCGCTTAATTTATTTAACGCTCCGGGCTCTCGCACCAACGAGCGGCTACGGCTCCCTTGGGGTGTACCGCAAATAATACGGTTTCTATATACCCTTACCAAGGAGGTATATAAAAAAAAAAGCAAAGCCCGAAACCGAACGATCGGCAGTTTATATTTAAATAAAAATTCAGCTTGAATAATCGACAACGCTGCATACGGGGAACACTTGACGAGAGAAGCCTGTGCGCGTGTAGAATAAAATATCGCTTCTAATTAACCCCCACTCGCGAGAACGTTCGAAATCCCAGCCAGCCGAAGCTTTTCACGTACAGTATGTATATATATATAGAAGTAACGCAGATAACAAAAACACACTTGAGCGTGCATTTGCACCGGCAACAAAAAGCCGATAGCAGCAGCAGCATATGTCTAGGCTCTGCTACAACAGTGTGCTGCTGCCACTGCCGATATGCCAATGCGCGAGCTAAAAAGTGCCCTCGATTAAAGCCGAAAATTGAAGCGAAAACGGCCTCTTCAGCTCTCTACACTCTCTACCGCTACCCACTGCTAACAAAATAAAAGAAGCACAAAAAATGGCAAATCCCAAAAGCAAAAGCATTGTACGCTAGCGGTCCGCACGTGAGCTCTGCTCCTATATATATACTCGTGTGCACAGTAGCAACGAGAGTGAGCGTTATTCGCTCTCCAGTGTGCAGTAGCCATGGAAATGGCTGCGTATAGAAGGCTCGCGTCGAAATTCGATGTTGGCTCTCTCTCTATATACGCGCGCGAACGTTCGATTCGCCCTCGTCGAGTTGCGTGTCTCTCCCCCTCGCGTATATATATACAAAAGCTACGGGGAACTACGCGAATAAAAGTGCAACGCGGCGCGCACAGCTCGCGAGAGCACGCAGAGACATACGTGCGCGCGCGTGTGGCGGTGTATGGATTCGCTTTATCGGAGGGTGGACCGAAGAGAGCTAAGCCCCATGGGCGCCTTTAATGTATAGATATATATATGCATGCTGTCGTCTCTCTTTTTCTCTCTCTCTCTCTCTGCTTCCATCACGAGCGTAGCTAACGCGTACATATATACAACATTCTATTCGAGGGAGGGCGGTGTTGTAACCCGGGGGGGTGGCGACGTAAACGCACCCGGGACACGTCATCCTCAGGATGCGACCTAGGCGACATATGGATGAGAGAGCGGAACGCTAGCAGAATCGCAGCCTTTCAATTTGAAAGTTCATATAATCGCTGGGTGTGTGTATGTGTGTATATATACGGTGGAGCGACGACGATGTCGACGACTACGACGATTGTGCGCTCGGACGAATTTTCCATGGTACATATATATATATACACACAGTGACTGCGGTTCTCTACGAGAGTATATATATATGTATGCAGTGTATATGTGCGGTGTAGAAACGGCACGTGCTGCATGCGGCTCTCGCGCCGCGGTGAGATTTCATTTGGAGGCAATTTCGGGGCAGTGATTCTTTGGCTGATTCTGTGTACGTATATATATATATGTGTGTGTGCTGGGTTTATCGAGCGCGGAGGAGGTCGCCGCGTATGTGCATGCAACGATCGGTTTTAGCCCCGTGTAACGAGGTTAAAACATTTAGCGAAACGAGTGTGAGAGAGAGAGCGAGAGGGAGTGAGGCTTCGTTGTCTGTATACGATAAAAATAGCGTTCACCACGATTCTCCACATCGTCGCTTTATCGGACATCTGCCTGTTAAATGATAAATTTTGACGATTCCGAATTTCCTGACTTTGGTATTTTCGTGTATATGTATAATGGAATATATTCTATATATATTCGTGGTTCGATTACGTCGATGTAACAACATTTTAGAACGAAAGCTATCAGTGGAACCTCGAAGCACTACTACGTTTGACATCGTACATTGAAAAACATCCAATACATACACACACACACAGATACAGCTTTTCACTCTGACTTCAATCACACACCTTTTACACCGCCAATTACGATTCACTGACGTCAAAGCTCGCGCGTACGCTATTACGACATAATTAATCACGCAAAATTCACGTAGCACCGCACTTGAAAAACAAACCAGCACATATATATCTATATGTATACGTACAAATCAAACGTTATATACGAGCCGGTAATACACTCAACACATATTACACGCTGACAACAACAACCGCACACGACGATCACATTGCACAAAATCATTTTTACACAAACGCGCTCTCCTATACGTCAGAGCTCACTCACTCACTCACTCTCTCGCGCGAGGGCAGGCAGGCAAGCCCCGCAATCTTTATACGTATAGTGGTAGTATAGTACACATTTCTTGCAAAGTCCACAGTCCAGCGCATATATATACACATCGAGTCCTGCGCGCGAATGACGAAAAATTCCGGCACTCGCGCGCGCGTGTATTGCGCAGAATTCAACCGAGAAAGTTGCCGTGTGCACAGTGGTTCAAGTGTGCTGCTGCTGCTGCTATAGCTTATATGTATATATACGTGCACACAAGCGTTCTACATGTTAAAAATGTCAAATCGAGATCGATGTCTCGTATTTCTCCGCGGCTTATTACGTTGTTACGATATTAGCTCGGCAATATCGTGAAATATCATCTATTTCGCGAGTGCCCCCTCTTATATATACCTCTCTCTCTCTCTCTCTCTTGATTTTTCTACACACCTATCGCGCACACATATTTCATTGCCCCGCGCGTGCGCGCGCGTTGTGCAAAACGCAACGACGACGGCTGCTGCTGCTGTATAGCGACGATAATAAACCGTTCGTTTTCAATGCGGCTCTTTCTCTATACCAGTATATATGTGCGAGTGTGTATATGTTTCTCTAATGGATGCATTATATCTTCCTCGCTTAATCGATACAAACGCGCCTGTATGCGTGCGTCAGCAGCGTTGAGAGAGTGATTCAAATGATCCGAGTGAGAGAGAGAGAGAGAGTGGGACGAAAAATATAATAAATGAGGTAATGCCCCCCCGCGCAAAACGCACTGCCGTAATGCGTCCTTTATTATGTGGGAATAAACACATTTTATATATATATAGCGTAGAGTTGCATCCATTTTTATGGAAATAACGCAAGTATGCATACACGCTACTAAAGACACAGATAACTATCGCCCCGTAAATGTTACGCGGCTGCTACTTTTTTGCAACCCTACCACATTATACGTATATGCGACATGTATATACGCGACGTCTGGCCTAGCTCTCACTTTGTACATATAGTATATATACAAGCTTTTACTCGCGAGGGCCGCCCTTGATAGACCGTGTCAATCCAGCACGCGCAGGGAGTGCATAAAACGATCGCGATTACATAAGCAAAAATTCCTCCCATTCACGATCTAGCTTTGTGTATATACGCACATATATATACACGTTTCATTCATATTTAAACATATCAGCGTGCATTCTAAGCCCCGCATACGATCCATGCCAATCGTCCCGTGAGCAATTATAAGGTTTATACCGCCGCGGTGTATATATATATATGTGTGTTATAAATAGTATATAGTTGCTACTCATGCACCTCGCCGCGCAGTCGTGATAAAAATCGCAAAGTGCTATCTTACATAAGTGTACTTTTGCAACGGGCAGCAAGAGAGAGAGAGAGAGAAAGAGAATGAGCCCGCGCACACAAAAACATGGTCTTTATTGTCGTCCGCTCTCCCTCATCTCCGTGGAAAAAAAGAAAGGAGGGAAAAAAGGATGCCACAAGAGAGCGAGGAGAGGAAATTGCCACGAGGCAAAGAGCCTCTACTACTACTATATAATATATATACACACAGAGAGAGAGTAGAGCGCAAAGAGGAAAAACCGCGAGCGCGCGCAATGTCACGGTGTAAGTACTCTCCGCTCGGTAGGTCCATCCTCTCTCTCTCTCTCTTTTTCTCATTCTGTGACAAAATCACGCGACAACAATGACGACGACGACGACGACTACTGCAATAGCAAGAGCGAGCTAGAGCGAGAGAGGCAAGGCCGCACGGTATAAATCGCAATTCCGAGTGGTGCACTATACACGCGCCGTTCTCTTTTCCCTCGCGACAAATTAAGCAGCCGCGTTGCTGCTGCTGCTGCTACTGCTACATCGCGGCAGCGATCGCTCGCTCGCGCTTACTTGCAAACCTCTCACCGACGCGACCTATATCGGAATAAGGTGCACTCACTATTTATAGTGTTGACCTGTCTGATTAACGCCTTATACCACGTGCCGCACCGCGCCACCGCTGTATAATAGCGCTAAGCGCTTCGCTCGTCAAATTATTCGATCTCGCGCGCGCACGCGAATGCTCACAGGATTTATGACTCTTTTCAGTATATATACGCTATGCGAGAGAGGTTTTCTGTGTTCCGTGGGTATAGTAGTACGTGTGGTATAAGGATATATATATATATAAGGCTTGCGAAAAAGTGCACACTACAACAATAAATATATGGTGAGTAGTATAGCGCAGCAGCACGGTGAGAAAGATAGCTCACGGTGTGCTCTTGTGTAGATATAGCACCTTGCGATTGTATTTATATAAGGACAAATGGATACAAATCTACGACAAATTTTCATTTAACTCTCGGTAGTCATTATTCTTCTTCTTCTTCTTCTTCGCTTGACTCTTGCAGTATTTATACTCCTACTCGTCTTCGTCTCGCTCGTTCAGACTGATTTCAAAGTCGAGCTGTCAGGAAAATTCATCAAACCATTCGAATCACCCCTTATATATATATACGTATATATGAAGAGTGTTCACGAACAAAAAAAAAAAAGAAGGAACTTCCTCTTTCTCTCGCCTACGCCTAGTCCGATTCTCATTCGGGCCGGGTAATTTCAAATATTTGAATTTCTGCAAGCCAGGAAGTTCAATAACTATCCGTTTGCAGGCCCGCACTCGCTCGTTCGGGCGCATAAATCGCCATGGCACGTCCAGTCATATGCTATGCGGCGCGGCGAAAGAAGAAGAAGAAGAAGAGAGCGAAGCGATGCGCATTCAGCGAAGCATTATTGGATTTCTCTCTCTCTCTCTCTCTCTTTTGCCCTCCGTGCACAGCGTTGATTAATATACGAGGGCACGCTCCGATTTCCTGACCCCGTGACGCGCTAGCTATTTTCCATTTCTCAGTCGTTACGAGAGAGAGAGAGGACCCTTTCGAATCCTTTTTTCTTCGCGACGCTGAGGAGGATCAATCGATTGCTCAAGTTCTCTCGTATTCTCTAGATATATTAGATAGAAGATTCTTTGGCAACGTTGGCAATGCAAATGATGATTCATTTCTTCACTATGTCGCGTATATTCTTTTACCCCGCGTATGGAATTTAGCGACGAGATGGATATCGCGCGGTGTATTCTGGGTGCGCTATACATGCGACTCTCTGCAAAACGAAATATATATTATTCTCACGTGCCATCTATATATGTATATAATCATAACAACATACGAGAGAGTTGAGATTTTGTATTATAATTGCGTTACTTAACGTGGTAAATGGATTGTTAAGTGTCGTTCTATGAAGAGAAGAGCGAGTGAGAGAGAGAGAGGAGAGGAGAGCCTCCTTGAGAAGGACGAAGCGGTTATATGAAGCCATTGTCGTTATTATTTTATAGAGTCGCGCCCGCGGGCTACTCCTTGACGATTCAATTAAGATTCTTTGTGTTCTAAAATGCTCTTTGTTCGCCTCGAGTAACGTGACGAATCTAAAAACGGATACCCTCACACGTATACACAGACACACACATACCGCGCTACTACGGCCTTGATAGAATATAATTCCTCGACAACATTTGACTTTGAAATGATACCAATTTTTGATCTCTCAGCACTGAAATTTCAAACTTTTCTTTTGACAATCCTACACAAAAAAAAATCCTAAATTAACATTTATTTTCATCGACATTGTCGGTTTTTTTGTCTCTTCTTCTTCTCTCGAGAGAACACTTTACCCGTATTACGCAAACCCTCTCCCTACGTCTCTGCTCTCACAACTATACAGTGTGATGAGACAACGTCGTCGTCCTGCTCTCTATTATACTTTTTTTTCTTTATCTCTCTCTTCACAACACGCGTCGCCTGAATGCGATTCCATTTCAGCGCCTCGTCTGTTTCGCGCCGATCTCTATATACTTCGCATGCGGCGTTGAAATGCAAAAGTTTCGCAAGGGGTGTAAGAGGCTCGCGCACGTATATAATATAACGTATAGTGTCTGTGAGTGTCAGCGCGTCTGCAAGGCGGATCATCTTCTCTTGAATGGCGACTGTATATATATATATGTATATACATATGCGTTCACTGCACTTACACACCACAAACGTACGCACGCACTCCCCTGTAATATATTCATAACTTGGCGTACGCGCGCGCGCAGCGTCTGTATTCAGAATATAGAAAGAGCCCGGGTAGGTTATTATTATTCGCGAACTATACTTGCGCATACACGCGTGTATGTCACTCTGTGTTCGTATATATATATACTATACTTTTTACGCACACGCAGCACTTTTTCTTATTGCAAAAGCGGTCGTATAGTCGCACGCGTCGTAATTAATATTTCCTTAATTGAAAGCGCGTCTCGAGCGTTCGAACGACGAGAGAGAGAAAGAGAGGAAAGGGGAGTTGACAAACGATCCGTGTGCGTCTATGTGTGCGAAAAGCTTTGTGCGAGATAGAGAGAGAGAACAATGATCGGGAAAAATTCGAAAAATCCATAGGATACGTGCCCGGAGGCTTGAGCCAAGTTACGCGATGGCTTTGCCGGCACACAGTACGTGACTGGTCATAGATACGCGCTTCCTCGTCGTTCTTTTTCTATTTTCCGCGCACGCGTTCGTTCGTCGCTCGTTCCGAGGAGAGAGCACACACGACGTTCTGCGTTAGCAGTAACCGGATATATATATATATATGTGTGTATATTCGCGTAGTTGCGCGAACGAAACATTCGCTCTGTCATTGCAGCTCAGAATTGAACGTACGTTATATCTATCTATCGAAAAAAACAATGCACTCTCTATACGCGCATCTGCGGGAAAAATCGTAATTACACAGCTGTACTTTGAAATTACATCGCGGTATATCTATAACTTAAAACATCCCTCCAATTATAATTCCTTAATCTTACACATGTATACATATATATACCACGTGAATAAAAAAATATAATTTAACAAACCTCCGTGACACCATTATATCATCGTAATTAATACCCAACATATTCGAATAACCAACCTTAACATGATATATCAGGTCGACTGCATCAAGATGATCAAGCAGCAGCCTATCTCATTGAAATAATTCAACTTGCTCTCGTTTTCGCGCACGTCACATATAATAACGAGGAATCCACGAGGAAAACCAAGAGACGCAGAGAAAGAAACGAACGACGCTCGGTTGTAAAGACCCCTTGACACGATCTCGGGTGAAGTGTAGAACACAGCTCTGCCAGCGTAAGACCCCCTGGAGCAGTCCCGGCTATCGCGAGCATGACTCAAGAGAGAGAGAGAGAGAGAGAGACCGCGGAAGTAGCCAGAGACTTGGCCCGTTTCTCGAGAGAAGCGCAAGTCGACTCTCGAAAATGTATAATTTTCTTCAGTTCCCGTAAATTAAGAAGCGCGAGGTGTTCCTCTCCAGGGCTATATAGCTGCGCCACTCTTTCTTTTCTCTTATTTTTTTTCTTTCGAGAGAGAATGTGCGGGAGAGTGTGAAAATTGTACAGGCGAGGTGGTGAGGAAAAAATTTTTTTGCTTCATACTTTTAAACCTAGATAATATAGCGTCCAGTGTAAAAATTAGAAATAGGCTTTATATTTTTAACGCTATATTACCACAGTCCAATCGAATTCTCTATTGTATAAGCAATATGAAATTTACTATTACAAAAGCCTCTATTGAACGACACACACACACACACACTGGTGTTTGCGACAAAAGGTCGAAAAGACTTATTCTAGCGACTGACAAATGGAAAGTGCAAAATGAAATACACTAATGCCCGTGTCGTCTATGTCGTCGTCGTCGCTTGTATATATATAGTATATATACTCAACACACGGCCTTACGCGCGTCTCCTTTCAAATCCACATATATATATATGTACGTTCGCGCGTTCTTTCTCTTTCACAAACCCCGTACTGCTCGACTCTCGATCGTATACGTTGCCTATCACGCGTTGACAGCGTCAATTACGTCGGCAAAGGGAACACCGCGCTCGCGCGCGCGTGCGCGAGTGGCTTGAGTCATTTGGAGAGTCGTGTAATCGCGCGCTGATTCGATTAGCTTGCGACAACATTCTTCGTTGCTGAGGTTGTACATATATATACTATATGCGTGCGGCTAAATCGAGAGTGCGTGTACTGTGTGTGTCGCCCTTTCGCTCTGTGTTTTACATTATGCGAATGATGGGTAAATCGAAACATGGAAGAAAAGGATTGAGTGTAGCGAAAAATTTGTCTTTATTATGTAAGTTATATAAAAGCCGTGTAGTAATATAGCGTAGATTTACCCCCACTATATAATATATATATATGTACGACAAGGTAACGCGTTTCTCCTTCCAATATTCGTCTAAACAACTTTATCCTTTCTCTCTGAAAACGGCTATTGCCGCGTCTATCTCGCTCTCTTTATCTATCCTTCTCGCACGGCCTCCAAGATTGTGTCCGCACAGCGTAATTTCGCTTTGATCCGCGACGTTTTAGGGCTTACACCATTATATATATATATATATACCGTTACTTATCAACCTACTCGCAGAATTTTATTTCGTACGTATATACATATACATAAACCTTACCGCATATAGCGGCAATGTATACGTGTGGGACTAGCTAAAAGCCCCCGCGGAGTGTGGGCATGTGGCGCCATGTCCCGCGTGTGTCGCGTGAAAATGCGTGAAAAGGAGAAAATCCACTATACTGCCGGACTCATTGGTTTGCAAGACGCGTGTACGCGCGCATAACCGGCCGTTTAGTGCTTCGGGTGTATATAGTAGTAGTGGTGTATGCACGCGTGCAGCCTGCGCGACATTTGACCGTAAGTCGGTTTAGGATGACGACGGGAAAGACTTGTATTGGGGAGAAAGAGAGAGAGAGAGAGGGACATGCGGAAAGCCTGCGCTACTGATGTGTGACGAAATAAAGTGTCGAGTTCGTATTAATTTATCGACCGGACTTATGGGAGGACGTAAACTGCGCATGGGTGGACAGTAAGTGCTGTACTTATTAAATGAGGCGAGATTTTTCTTTTATGGAACTATATATGTATATCCGCGTAGAAAAGAAAAACCTATTTTATTGCAAATTTAATAACGCGTGCTGTGAAGTTATATAATGGATATATATATATATAGCTCATCAAAAACCGGACACGGTCCAACCTCGCAGTGGCGGTTAATAAAAAAATCGCTGAATTTCCAACCAGCCATGCCAACACGCGCGAGCTCGCGAGGCTCTCACGTTCCGTCAGTGGAAGCGCGCGATTATCCAGCTCTGCATCTCCCGGCACGATCGTCGCGCGAACAATGGGTACACATATACACATATATATACATACGCTTTGCGAGCTCTCTTTTTTCCGAGGACGCGCGTATGGAGAGCTTCACGAGAGAGAGAGAGAGAGAGAGAGAGAGAGAGAGAGAGCACGCGATGCTATCTCAAGGTCCTGCGGCTGCAAGTGCAACCGATCTTTGCGTGCACATGTACATGTATATATAAAGATACCTACATATTCGCTCGTAGTTCCAAGTTCAGACTTTAAGCTTGCGATGACCTCTTTGCGAATATAGATTGTTTACGTGTGTCTGTGTATATATGTATATATGTATGCGACTTAACGATAAAATATATGGCTGTACCGTATACACGCGACAATTTCAAAATATTGTCACGTACCGAGAACGGCCTTTCGAATTGCGTAACGAAAAAGCCTGTGCACGCGCGACTATATCAGCCATTAATTAATGCGAAAAGCCATTATTCGATATTTTATCCATTATTATATTATTTACAAACATAAATCAACAGATGCCACGACAAGATATTTGTTTAACCGCGCGAGTGCCCTCTCTCTCTCTCGCTCTCTCGCACGCGTTTACGCAAACGCGATAAATTATTCGATGACAAGCTAAAGCAAAGCGAGCGTCAACGGCAAATGGAAAAGTCGCATCTGCCGTTCAACTACGTCTACGTGTGTATATGTGTGTGCAGCTGCGTACAATGTCCGTATATACTTTTTAACGCGAGAATGAGAGAATGCACGAAGCACGTGCATATTTTCTATACATACACAAACACACAGATATAGTGTATAGCGCAACTCTGTAATACAGAATTAATAGCCGGATCGCCGGTGACGATAGGTGTGGATGTAATCCTGTATATGTATATATATACATCGCACGCATGTGTTTATACACACGTATACATAGACTATGCCGGACGCGGCGATTGCAAACAATTATTAAACATCAATCGAATACGCGAGGCCGCGTTAATTCGACATCGTGTCGATGAATCGCGCTTAATTACACGCGTGACGAGCGTCAGCGCGGCGGTATACTGCTTGTCGATCTCATGTACCGATAGTCCCATATATATATCCGCACGCGCGCGTGTGTGTTTGCTCGACTTTTTGTACAATCAGCAGCGCGATACTGATGTGTACTGGCAGCGATGTTGTTTTGGGTTCAACTTTCCATGTGTGTGTGTGTGTGTGTATGTGTGTATTAACACTGTCGTCATGCAGCTGCGCGAATCCGATCGAACGCTGATGCTGTATTGCTGCAACGTTGATTCGAAAATACCCCGTAAGAGGGGAAAATTCACGTATATAGCATATAAGGGGAAGGGGGAGAAGATATACGTCGCGTGTCGCGACGCGAGGTGTTCGAAAATGCGGGTCAACGACCTTTTGAGCAAGCTGCGAGACTCCCTACTCGCAACTATCTCTCTCTCTCTCTCGCTTGCGAACGAGCAGTGTGGTGATTCCAAATTTATCCCTCCCTTGAGTACGTGTGCAGCAGCAGCAGCAGCAGCAGAAGCTTCGACTCGGGCGAGTCTGGTCGCGCATCGTGTCCTCTCGCAATCCGGTTCTATTCTCGACGCGCCGCCGCGGTGCAACGTCGATTTGTAATGCTTACAATTTGCTTCGATCTTACGTGTATATATGAATTACGACCGGAGAGAGAGAGAAGAGAGAGAGTCGAACACGAATTTCTTTTGAAATTCTCCTGGTTTCTCTCTCGTTTTTTTCCTTAAGGGCGTACAGTTATTTTTTGCCCAAATGCTTAAATTTATCATTTTATTTTTCTTAAAAGCAAATAAACGCTCATTTTTTGCAGAAGCTCGGTGACTTTAAAATATACTTTCCTGCGTGCGTTACAGCCACGCTGAATATATTTTCGTGACTTTATTCCTTCGAGCACATGAAATATTCGTTATTTGTGCCTGGTTTCCGTCCTCCCTTGCCTCGTATAAATTGAAAATTTATTAATAAACAATAATTTATTTGTCCGGAAGAATAAAGCCACACGAGCACACAAGCGTATAATTATATACGAAGAGCCCGACGTAATTACGGACTCAATTAAAATTCAATTCTCACACATTCGCCTGCCGTTTTCGCGCACCGTACCCGCAACGTCGTCTCTTTTTGGCTCTGAATAAATTTCTTCTTCGCTATTCCTCGGGTCGTATAACAAAGTACCGTAGTCGTCGTCGCCAGCCTCGTATATAGTCGCTGGTAGTGCTACTATACTGCTGCAGCAGCACTTCAATTTCACCGTCTCGCTGAAGCCTTTAAAGTGTCTCGCTCGCACTCTGGCAAAAAGGTCGGGTGACTTTCGCCCGACTTTCTTGAAAAAAACGGCCGAGAGAGAAAGAGAGAAGAAGGAAAAGCCGCAGGGAGAGACAGAGACAAAAAAAACGGTATACGGAGGAGTCGAGCGAATATATGTAATATTTTCAAGACAAAAGTACCATAAACCAAGAGTACAATTTCGAGGGACAAAAACCTGGAAAAAATTTGGGTACATATATACCCTGTAATTCGCTTAATGAGATGCGAACTTTTACTTTACTGCTGTTATAAACTCAACTCTACCAGGGTAGATCTCAAGTATCTAATTTAGGAAAATTATCGCTGTATTATAATACTTCTATAATATAAAACAACGCGAGTGACAAACTGCATTTTCCCCATACCATCGAATTCTCCCCTCTAACAAGAAAATTTCTCCTCTTTGACAGATTTCCCCCCTTTTTTGCGTTGGCAACAAAAAAAAACCTAATCCAATCGATACATTCGCTTTGTACCTCACTCGCGCACTCGTAACACGCGGACGACAGGAGACCGAAGGTCGACGTCGAATCCTCTAACCCATCCGAGAGCTCGCGGTGACAGATTCGAGAGAGAGAGAGCGAACGAGCATTGGACGTTCCACGCGGACGGACCCGGAAGTCAAGCTGCACACGCCGTCGGCGATCCGGAAACGAAAAGCGTCCGCTTGTCCTGACAAAGCTTCTCCTCCTCTCTTCTATACGCTATACTCTTCTTCCCTTTTTTTTCGTCACTCGCGCATGTGCAATTATCGGCCGAAATTCGCAACCTGTAAAGTGTTCTTTCGCGCGTGTACGTGCAATATACTACAATGTATATATGTAAAACGAAAGACGTCGCAACGCCGGTATATACGCGAGATTTAATTACCGGACCGTTAAAGTCACTGTGATAAATTAAGAAAATCGTTGTAGCGCGGTGGAGTCGCCACAGCGTGTATAGCATCGTGGCCAGTCAAAACCTTTCACTTTTCGATTGTGAGCTCGCTGGTGCAAGCGAAAAGTCTGATGTATATATATACACCAAAAAGTGCATGCGTATTGTGTATATATACGTATATATTGCAATGCGTGCAGATGCGTGAAAAAATCGCTCGCGGGCAGTTTTGTGAATGAAAAGATTTCCAATTTACGAGGACGTAAATGTGAAAACACGCGGCTGATTTAAGAGCGATATACGAGAGGAGGAGGAAGAGAACACGTGAGTGCAAGAGAGAGAGAGAGAGAGAGAGAGAAGGAGCGCACTTGTGCGGCCCGGTCGATCGCGACCATGGTGTAATTATATTCGGCGACGTTCGATACGCGTGCACACACACACATACACACGCGACACCCCAGGGCATATTTTTGCAAATGAAAAGATTTCAAATTTACGACGACGTAAATGTGAAATTCCACCAGTGTGATTTACGCCGCGCGAGAACGAGGAGAAAGAGGCGACCCGTGCGCAGGAGATCGGGGACGAACCACACCGAGCTTTTTTCTCTCTCTCTCTCTCCTTGCCGAAACTCGCCTAGTAGCTCGAGTACGTTGCAGCCTCTAATGACTATCCGTTCTCGCGTAAACGCGGAAGAGATCGGCCACAGCAGTACGAACACTTTCCTTCTGTTGTAACCTCACCAAATTCTGCGGCTGGCAAGCTTACTACTACTTACTAGTACACTACTCCCACCTTTGACTGACTGCTGGCCTTTCGCGAGACGTAAACACAGAGCCGCGTGCAAGTGTATATATATATATATATATAAAACTACAGCAACAACCGACCTTTTTTTCCTTCTCATTCTCCCGTGACGAGAGAGCGAGAGGCTTCCTCTTTACGAAGCGCGAATTCTTCCGGCGAAATTTAATGACCGATAAGTTCGCGGGTACGATTTAATCAGAGCGTTGGATCTTCGATGCATCGATGAAGCGTGTTCCCCTCTCCCACTTTTTTTTTCTCCTCTCATTCGCGTGTACACACACTCTACCTTCTCCTTATACGCGCGCCGAAATATATGATGCGCGTCGAAGATATACACTGAGAGAGTCTTTAAGTATATATATATATATATACGAGAAGAAAGGAGGCAACAGCATCTCATGCCGGCAGGCAGGCAGGCAGCTCTAAATAGCAGGTGCCTGATTTTCCGCATAAATCCCAGCGTTTTATTAGAGGCTGCATATAAATTAGAGGCTACTACCGAAGTGCGACTCTCTCGCTTCGGGCTGCGCATATTGTTGTACGTTGCATCTTGCATATATATATATATAGGTAGATGTACATTGTTTTGCGTTGTCGCGCACGCGGCTGTATAGTGTAAATTAAAAGCCGATGATCGCTCCCGCTCTCGGCTGCTATATGGTGAATGGGATGGCTTGCATTTTATTATACACGGACCGCTGCTGCTGCTGCCGCTGCTGCTTGTGATTTACGAGCGTTTCAGCTATCTCGAAAGGTAACAATTGCACAAAACGCCTCAAAGCTGCTGCTGCTCCTGCTCCTGCTGCTGTTGCTTCTGCGTTTATATGGATATATATACATATATGCGTGTAGGACAGTGAGAGAGCTTTTTCCTATATATATACACACACCACAAGCGCACGCGTCGCTTAAGATAATCGCGACATTTTCACGATCGCCGTAAATCACGCGACTCCTTATTCATTGGAAATTCAATAGGTCTAATAGCTAATAGATTTTTCATAATAACTGCGCACGCGCGCTCGCAAGAGATTATTATTCATCCCGATGTATATATATATGTGTGTGTGTGCCACCGCAGCAGCAACACACTGCAACTCGCGCAATGTGCGTCTTCTTCTTCTTCTTCTCCTTCGCTGCGATCCTTTCGAACTCCTAAAAAGGCAGATTCACATGCCAGGAGGTGAACGCGAGTGGAGAGGAGTCGCCTTGAAAGTCTGCTCTCTTCTCTCTCTCTCTCTCTCTCTCTCTCTCTTTCTCTTCGTTTTGGGCTTAAAGCGCGAGCGAATGGTGGCAGCCCGCGGGTGTATATAGCAGCGATCGACATAGCTTGGAGAGTAGCAGCAGCAGCAGCAACAGCCCGACACGCCGGTTCGACGAACTTTCACGCGGCAGCAGCAGCAGCAGCAGCAACAGCACCGGCAGCAGTCGCGCCGATCGACTTTCGTACATTCTAAGAACTTACGTTCACTTCTCTCTGTCTCTTTCTCTCCCTCTCTCTCTCTCTACCGGATTGAAATGTCAGTTATCTCACAGGCTGAAAACGCGGTGGGCGCATATACGAGCGCGAGCGCGCGTTTAGAAAGGCCATAGAAATTTTCAGCCGCTCGTGCCGCCGAGAGCGTAATATCCTTTGCACTTCCCCGTCGAGTATATATGAGTATATATGTGTGTGGATTAAAAGGTGCGTGTATATATATAGATGTGTGTACGTAGCTTTCAGCGGTTCGTTTGCATCGTGAGATCCAGACGAAACGTCTGGTTAGGTGTACGAAGAGAGGATGATTTTTTTTAGACATAGAGAGTATATGTATGGAGATTGGAACGGGTATATAATTGCACGGTGCATAAATTATAGGCGCGCGCACGCGCACCGCGCAGTGCGATGAGTGTAGTTCTGATACCGATCTAACAATGCGCAATATCAACAGTCGGGATTTATAGATGAAACGTCAAATGTTTTGGAAAAATTTGCAATGTTTCTCGTACGCGTATACACGATGATTTTCTCAGGCTGTATTGAAACGTTAGTATAGTTGGTAGGAGGGCAATTATTAAAAAAAAAAAGGTTGATAGAATTTATTATACGAGGTCGGTAGTATACCGTAATGCTATATTACGTGAAGATGCTTTAGAATTATACATTGAAATATACGGATGAAAGTGAATTGAAATTGAATACGTGACATTTCATTCGACTGATATTATCGGTGTAATGATCGACTCGATAATTACGTCGTTTAAAATATTTATGTGTAATCAACACAAAGGCATTTAAATGTGATTGATATTTTATAGGCGTTCAATAATTTTATATAATAATACCATACGAATTTGCATAATTTTTAACTCTGCATTTTGCGGTTACAGCTGGATCGTATCATTAGAATCGGTTAGAAAGTCATATACGCGCGATTGAGTGAACCATGTCGATATTACGCTTCTGACTAAAAAATTTCTTTCTTAATGTCAAGCTCTTGTGCTAAATTTGAAAAATGAAAGGTACGTAAACTTTTCGAGTACAAGTCTCGCGCAAATTTCCGTCATTATTGCATCATTTTTTCCAAAACAATATTATGTAAAGGAATCTTTGGTCAATCCTTTTTTCGCGTTACATGTTTGTTTTGATAATGCAACGGCGTACGTTCTAAAATAAGTTTCATACGTAAAAGTCTATACTATATAAGTCATAACAGACATACATACACCTCTGTAATTAACTTTATACCATTCAATAAACGTTTATTAATACTCTCTATATCCAACCACAAATAAGTTCGACAAGGCTATTACAGCTATATCCACTCCAATCCCGTATATTGTTTGTAAATTTTCCGAATTCTCAATTCACGATATATATACCACAGCGTGTGATTTTTTTGCAAAAATCCCGATGAGAAGGCCACAACAGCCACTACATACATACATGCTCCGAGCTGACAGAAATTCCCGATGACTAAGTGCTTTCGGGTTTCCAACCAAATCCATCGCAGCCGCACAGTCAACGTAGAATATAAACAAAGGCCCGAAAAACCGGTCTACTCCTATATATATATATATATATATATATACTCGCACGCGCGCTCACCCAGCTGTGTATATGCGCGCGCGCACGCGCGACGGAAAAGAAAGTAAAATAAAGCAAAGCAACATATAAAACGCACGGCGCACGAACGCTCCCCCCGAAGAAAGGATTTACAGTCCCGCAGAAGCGAGCAAGCTTTACGATTGTACGCGTGCACGCCGGGTGCGCTGTATACTTATACACACTCTATATATATATATGTATACGTACAACACTACTCACGCATATATACATGTATATATATACACACAACAACGACCAACTCGAGACACAGACGAACTACTCTCGCGAAGGCGATCGCCTTGAACCAGGGTAAAAGACTGCGCCGAGCCGACACTTTCGGACCCGCCAAGTTCAACGAACGTTCACCAGGCGAACGTCCGCTCTTTCTCTCTCTCTCTTTCATTCTCGAGGCCTTGCGCGCGAGCGTGAAAATCGTCTCGCGGACGTCCTCGAAGACATGCCGGTATTATTGGCGCATATATATATATACGTGCACGCATACCTACCTACCAACCAACCAACAGTGATGGGGCTGTGGGCGGACGTATCGCGTTACTCCTATATATATATACGTATATACGGGCTCTATACTCTCTCTTTCTCTCCCCTTCTGGATTAGGGGCGAGCGATAATTTCCCACGGCGGTGGCATCGACAGCATGAGCTCCCTCTCCTACGCTTTTTGCGCTATCGAACGGTGCGGCGAGCGACATCGAGGACTGCGATCTCGATTCGACGTTGAATGTAATACGTATGGTATAGTATACATATATAGCAGAGGGGGATAGCAAGAGAGAGAGTAAAGCGAGTAGTCATTAGGTTTGGCGAATTGCTCTTACGAAACAGCGAGTGTATGTTACAAGTGTTCTCTCGCACGTGCGAAAATTAATGAGAGAGACGGGTTGGTAAAAGAGGAGGTGAACCCCCCGCATAGCGAACGTTGACTCCTCCCTCTCTCTCGAAAGCTCGTATACGTATAGTTTAAAAATCGTAAAATCAATCGTTGGATGAAATAATATTTTTGCAATATATATACTACTCAGTCGTATATATATATATATGTGTGTATATAAATATCACGAGACTTTTATTTAAAGCAAAATATAAAAATCTGAGCCGATACGTCGATCGAGCCAGCTGCCACTAGCATCGTACAACCCACAAACATATACGAAGATCGCTCCACTGCACCAAACCCTTCGCTTGACTGACGCGAATGCATTTCGGATTTTCGAAAGCGCGACGTATATATACGTATACCTGTACACCTATATACATATATAGATATACATATAGCACGTTCAGCCCACGCCGTAAATTTCCAATCCGGCGAATTTTACGGGCGCGCGCAATAAAAAAACGTCCGCAGAAATCAAAGCTCCTGCCGCGGCGGGCAATAAATAATGTCCTCGTGCCCTCTCAATTACGCGTCTCATCTCCGTGTGTATATACCTTGCTATACATATATATATATATGTATACACGTAGATTTCGCAACGAGAGCTCGCGTTGCGATCCGTAAATTGTTAGCCGCCGCTGTGGCTCCTCGCGCTGCTGCTCAGCTCCTCGATTGACGAGTCATAAAGGTGTCAATGAAGGCGCGCAAAAATTTAAGACTGCCGTGTAAAAATCTCGTGGTGCTTTGTATACATATAGGTATATATACATACAATGCCTATGTGTGTATGTGTATAATACAGGCTGTACCTTTCTCCCACCTCTTCGATTATTCAAGAACGGGAGAGAGAAAAAGGGTGTAGCGGCGACGCCGCAGCTGCGGCTAGCCTGCTCTAAAAGTTGAAAGTGCGCGGGTGTGTCTCACTCCCTCCCCTCTGCTTTCCTTTTTATTGTAGTCCCTCTCTCTCTCTCTCTTTTACTCTCCTGCACTGCCGGTGCAATCGTTCCTTTTATCCGTTCGCCTCTTTCTCTCTCTCTCGTTCCTATATACACTCTACCACTTGGTATATATAGAGAGTATCTCTTGCGAGCGTCCTCTCTCACTCTCACGAAGGAGCGGGTATATATACGCGACAGCTGTTTCCAATAGTGGCCGCGACGCGTTATATACCTGAAAGGAAGCGCGCGCGACGACAAAGAAAGGAGAAGAAGAGCTGTTCTTCGCACTATACGCGTTTATCGCTTCTCGCGCAGCAGCAGCAGCAGCAGCAGCGACGATATTTTCCTCGATTCCGCACGAGACATCTCTCTCTTTCTTTCTCGAGCGAAACGAGTCATTTCGTTCAATGGTGGATTTTCTATTAGATTCCAGAATGACTTTTCTCGAAAGGAGAGAGAGAGAGAGAGAGGGAAAAGAAGTGTGCGCCTTTCTTATGTTTTTTCGACGTCCCTGACGTCCTTTTTACAACATTCTTTGCCATCTCCCGCCCGCGATCGAAATCCATTTGTTCGCCTTAAATGCTCGTAAGAGGCGAGAGATAAATTCGAATAGACGCCGGAGTTAATAGCGTTCGGACGTTAAATTCGCTAGTGAGTGTAGTGTCGCTTCGTGTGCTTGGATAAATGTAATTTGGTTCCGCACCAGAAGTTAAATGTAAATAATAATAGCAAGAAAATTGCAGAAATTGATAAAACAGTCGACCGAACTGACTAGGAGAGGGTCAGACCTCCGAATCATGGATTTTGTTCAATCTTTGAGATATGTATTTGGATACCAAAATATGATGAAAGATAGAATATTAGACACTAACGCTTCGATAAGCTCGAGTTATCGACATTTTTAGTTGCATTTTAAGGAAATATTGCAAAAATGGCTCGTTTTTATTTCTTTATTATTTAGTTTAGATAAAGCATACATACAATTGTAAACGATGAAATTAAAAATATTGAATCTATCCAAAGTGGTGATAGTATATGTATGTTTTACCTAAACTAAATAATAAACAAATAAAAACGATCAATTTTTGCAATATTTCCTTAAAAGGCAACTAAAAATGTCGATAACTCGAGCTTATCGAATCGTTAGAGTCTAATATTCCATCTTTCATCATATTTTGGTATCCAAAAACATATCTCAAAGTTTGAGCAAAATCCGTGATCCGGAGGTCTGACCCTCTCCTAGTAAATAAAGAGTATATATACACACACACACGAAACATGTTTATTCAAATCGAAAAAAAAATCACATTTCAGCATTTCAATTAACCTCGAAAAAACACGGCACTTTAAATCGCTGCAGGTACATCTACAAACATCCAATTAAACGGCAGGGATTACACAACAATTAAAAATGCAAATTCGCGCAGGCGCGCGCGAGAGAGAGAGTAGCGATCGTGGGTGGTTAGACGTATCTCGAACAAGCTGTCGTTCGACGCGTCGAGAGAGATGCATCTTCTCTCCTCGCGCACACGTATACGTACAACATATACATACTTACCTCGCAAGTCACTGTATCTTTCTCTCCTACCACATACTCTCTCGGTGTAGTTTACTCGGACGTCGCGTCCTCGTGTAAGGCCGCATTAGCATTTCAGTGAAGCTCCTTGCGCGAGCGAGCGAGAAAGAGAGAAAGAGCATTACGCTTCTACGGTCATCCAACAGGTGTCCGCCGAGCGTGCGCGCATATACGAGGCAAAAATCTCTTTCTCTTTCCTCGCTCCCCGGCGATTTGTAAGCGCATAAAAGAAAAGACGAGAAAGAGAGAGAGAGAGAGAAAGGGAACACACACGCGTACACATGGTACCTCTCTCGGTATAGCGGCGGCAACGTCTTGAGCGAGATTATGGCATTCGTCCATTGCCGAGTACAAGTGGAGCTCGCTCGAGTTTTTTTAAAGCTTCTTTTTTCTGCTTGCTGCGCCTCGATGAAAATAAAGGAACGAGAGAAAGAGAGAGAGAGAGAAGGGGAAGCGAAGACCGCCTCGTACACGAAAAGAGTGAGAGGAAGAAAAGTCGCGGCGAGAGAGAGAGAAAGAGAGAGGGACGCGAATGCAACGCGCAGATGTCAAAGAGAAGAGAGAAAGACACGGGCGAGCGAATGGGGCGTGCATTTGCATAAGTAAATGTCTGTGTAGTGCATCGCTTATTTGATATTCTCTCGTTCTCTCTTACCCTCTCTCTCTTCTACTCCACCTTTGGCAAATATCTTTCCTTCTTCGCGCAAAAAGCTCTTCTGCCTCATATACGCGACCGAAGTAGTTATATATTTGCAGTGGACAGTGCAGTTTCGTAATAAAGGATCACTATGTGAAGAGAGCCTCGAGACGAGAGATCGAATGCATCGTCCCTGGGCTTTTTACGACGTTGTATCGGTATATACAGAGAGTAGCAACGTTGAGTTGAGTTTTTCTTTCTCTATGGAGAAAGAAAGATTGTACTCGTCGTATCAGTGATTTTTCCTCGTTATTATTCTCGCGATCTTTGAATAATTCTTCTCGTCGTAGATTTCAATAAAAGTGGCGGGTAAAGTTTTTTGCGTCTTACATTCATACCGTGTGGTATATATATATATGTATATATATATATATATATATATATATAGGAAGACCAGAAAAGCTTGTTTTTCTCGCTGAAAGAATAACAAACTTCACGTTGTTATATTCTTTCGCTTTTGTTCACGGAGACTCAAAAGCCTTACGTACGTGCGGTATATTTTTTCCTACGAGTATATACGCAAGTACACGACTTCACAGACGCACACGCGAACAGAGAGGGAAGTGGGGAGACATTTAAAAAATAAAAAGAAGAAACAGAAGAACTTCCTCGACTTCTCGCGCGCGGGTCTTCCTCCCTGACGACATACAAAAGCGACGACAGAACTGGAATCGAACGACGACGACGACGAATCACTTCAAGTCGCCTCTGTCTTTTTTTTCTATTTCCTTCCTACCTTATACCTGTACACCTATATACTTATACTATACAATATATATGTACAACGCGGATTTTTCTCACGAACCCCAACACGACGACGAAGCGCATTTCGAGAGTGAGCAGCCCGAAAACTTAGCGCTACACGCCAAACAGCTGGTCGCTTCAGCTGCGCGCTTCCTGCCTCACTGTGCCCTGTACTTCCCTCTCTCTCTCTTTCTCTCTTCCCCTCTCTTCTCCCCTTCCCAGCCACGATATATGTATTCGCGCGAGTGTAGACTGTATTTTCCGAGCATATGGCGCAAACAAGCGTACATACTTCATACATACATACATACATATATATAACATATAGCCGCGAGAAAATCTAGTCCTTGAGAAGGTGCGAGGAACCCTGTGTGCAACGCGCGTGCGCGCACTGCTGCATTCCGGGAAGCCGAAGAAGTTGATTGACGAGTCTAGGTCAGTCACCGTTTGGGTTCGTCTGCCTCGACTCGCTTCTATATAGCAGTATACTGCTGCTGCTGCTGCTACCGCAGTTGCTTATATACGCGTGTGTGTATATATGTACACGCGAGCGCGGACGAGCGAACGAGCAAGTTGATGATTATTATAGGCTTGCCCTTGCGCTGTCTCAAGAGTGTAAAATATTATTCAATTTTGCGCGCATTGCAGGCAAATTAGTGGAAATAATTTTCTTGCTCCATAATTCATTGTATACAGCGCGTGCACGCGTATTTATCTTGATTGCTGCGTCAATCTATAAAAAATAATATATATATATATGGGCAGTTCTCAGGTGAATCGAGAGGTCAAAATTTTTTTTTCTTTTAAAATCACCTAAATCG
>JAWWEQ010000010.1:15245127-15314796 GCA_035583055.1 Torymus tubicola | reverse complement strand
GGTGATTTTAAAAGAAAAAAAAATTTTGACCTCTCGATTCACCTGAGAACTGCCCATATATATATATATATATATATGTGATAGATAGATTAAAAAATAGCTTGTAACAACGTTTCTATATTATACCTTCTCATCACTTCCAATTTCTTTCTTTTTATGGTTTTTCTTTCTCTTTCTCGCTTGAAGATAAAAAAAAATGAGGGAAGACGAGCTGCCAGGTAATTGAAATATATCGATCGACGACGAAGCATTGCGAAGTCAGAAAGAATCGGTAAGCCGATCCGTGCGAAAAAGGGGGCCGCGTATACACGCGACGTATGTGTGTGTGTGTGTGTGTGTGTATACACACGTGTCCAAATCCCTGAATTACGTTCTCCGCGGCAATAAAGCACGATTCGGACTAACGAGCGCGCGCGGGTCCCGTGTCAAACCGAACCGCACGACCGCGTATATAACGTATATATACATACAAGTATACCGCGTGATAAAAATCACGATACACACGGTCTCTCTCTCTCTCTCTCTCTCTTTCTCCTACAAACATCAAGGAAAAATATATCTATGTATATATATATATACGGCCGAAGAGGCGTAAGGAACGTTTTAATAGGCATATTTCGCCGGCAGCCACGGCGTAAATAGAAGTGGCAGATGTCAAGTTTGCGCGCGCATCGACAAAAAGAAACCGTGCCGATCGTTATCCCAAAAGGGATCGTCGCCGCCGACACCAGGTGATCGCCCGATCTTACCTGTACTTTCGAACGCGGAAAAACGCGCGAAACACTGGCAAGCAAGCCTCGATTTAGTGTATATACGTTTAATTCTTGGGATTAAGAAGATAGAGATAGATTTTGACACTATATAGCATTACTCGGGATCTTGCGGATCCAACATAGGTAGAAGAATGAAGAGATGGTATAAATACGAGCATGCTACGATGATGATGATTATTGCTTTTGAGTGAATCAACGTCGTGGCGCGTAGAAAAATACATGTATATATATACATGCTGAAAGCCAATCTCTTTCTCTTAGAGCTAAGTAACTATATACTCACTGCTGAGTCACAACCATATACACATACGCCAGGATTTATCCTTGTTAACCTTACTCGAACGTTTTCTTAACTACCTAACGCCATCACCATTGATTTTCCTCCTCGTCACTCCCACGATTTCAAATCCGAGCGTGCCGGACGTTTAATAAAATATTGACTCGTTGCAATATTTAGCGACGACTAACGTGCGAGAGAGAGAGAGAGAGAAAAAAAGAGCAAACGGCAACCGATGATGAGATGGGAAGAAAATAGTACAAATTGTTGGTAAAGAGAATTCCATTATTAATCGTGAAAAATTACAGCGGTCGTCGTCTGCTGTGACGGCGACCTTACGCGAGCAGCACGCGCACGCGTATATATGTGTAAAACATCCATAATGCATGCCTCGTCATGTTATATACATGCGACGACGTGGTTCTAACGCATGTATATATATATATATACATAGAGGAAAGAGAAAGAGAGTACTACATTTCTCGAGGTAATCTACGGTTTCGCTACGCTCAAATATTCATCGAAAAATAAGTGCGGAAAGCACGTATGTATAATTAGGTATTATAATATTAGTAATGTATTAACGGCGTTATTTGCACGGGACTTTCAGGTATATATATATATGTGTGTAATGACGAATTCAGGTTACCTTTTGTACATCAGAGAAATATTGTAGAAGCGATAGGGAGAGGATGTCACAGTACTGTAGGTGAAAGGCAGGGTAAAAAAAGGGGAGAGGATGGCGACGATCGCAGAGGAGAAAAAAAAAGGAGGCAAGAGACTCGAGGATCAATCACGGGGATTCTATCTTGTCCTTCCTTTCTAGAACCGCAATCGCGCGCAGGGATGCGGCTGCGTGTCCCGCAGCCGCGAACGGAAATATTGATTATATCACGCACGCACATACATACATACATACATACACAAACGTGATGGGAATCGAACTCTGTAAAGCTCCCTTCACACGGTAAATGTTGGATCTGGCGTATGTCATCAGCCATGTCTGCGGTATTTCATAATAACACTCGCCCGTATATATATACACCTATATAATTCTAACCTTATAGCCGAACGTTGGTGCTGTCACATCAGCCATGTAATACCGCATCTGTAAATATTTTATCATCATACACCCAGAGCGTGTATATATATATATATATATATATATATATATATATATACCATTCTTAATTCATTTCCTCTACTGTACGTTACAACTCGCGAGCAATTTCCAATTTCCATCGATCCTAAAAATCTAAATTCCATTACTCGACCCGTATCTATATCTGCACTGTGCGAGCATACCCTAATACCCTATGGGCACTCTACGCCGCAACCTCGACCACTGCACCAACGACGACGTCTTTTTCCCTCGCGACTACTCCTATATATATATACGTTACACTAGCGCAGCGCGCACACATATACCTATATACACACCAGAGCAATCGTATTCCTCTCTTTTCCCTGCATTTCAACTCATTTTTTTGCCGGTACCTTCCGCACTCAGCGGGCTTTTTACACCGAGCTGCTGCTGCGGTAGCAAGCGCACACGAATCGCCTCTGCTTTTTACCCGCGCTATATATACGCGGCTGCACGTGTCCATCGAAGCGACGTCGATTGGTTCTCTCTCTCTCTCGTCCACGCGTTCTGCGTCGTCGCTTGGGTGTGTAGCGAACGCTGCGAGTCGTCCCCTTCGCGTCGTTGGCTTTCCATTTCCCTGGTACGAAGCCTCAGCTGACGCGGCTGCAGAGATCGCTCTGAGTTATGTGGCAGAAATCATTCGGGTGATAATAGAATTGACGGTTATATGTTGACATCGATAAAAATGTTTTTTTTTTCTCGCGTATATATCTTTGATATATCAAAGATTTATTCCGAATATAGTATATAGAATAGTTATAAGAAGAAATTTTGCTATATCATTCGCGTACTATACATATATATATACATAAGAGCACAGTGTTTATAGTATAGCGTACTACTGAACCCTCGACCCTATTCGTTATATTTCGATGCAGGAGGAAAACTTCCGCACGTAAACGCGCGGCTTCCCTCGGCGCCCGCACCACCGGAATCGCAGATGGTAATTTGGACTTTGCATATAAAATGCGTAATTGTCCTTTATTAGCCCTAATGGCTGATGTATAATTTATCATATACTCGCAGCTCGTACACACTGCTCGAGCCCGACGGCTGCAGCCGCGTATATCCGTTATCTATTTACATTGCAACCTTGCCGTACAGGCAAGGGGTCAAAGCCCTATACGTAAGGGTGTGCGTATATATAAATGTATATACGTGTGAGAGAGTGCGTGTGTGTGTATATATATATAAATGGAGGAAACGTCAAGGCGCAAGAAATAAAGGCATTTCGATGGGGTGCTGGAAGGAAGAAAAACCAGTTGAAAGGCGCAGTCACGAGACGTGTCTATACGCGAAAAATAACAAACGAGGATAAAAATTACACGTCGATTACAATGAGTACAAGGGTATACATACATACATACATACCGCGCACGGAGCACACACAGCGCAGCACGAGCGAGCGCACGTATACCGGTTATAAGTGATATTAAATACCCGGCGAAAATAAAATATAAACAGGATAGCAGAAATTTATTCCGCGACTCGTATACGTATAGGTACATGTATATATAACCCCACTGATTTACATCGCGAACTCCGCGTCTCTCGGTCGGAAAATCAAGGATAAAGCGTCCGCGCGATATAGCCATATACTATTTAAGCATTGATAATGTCGTTCGGGATTGGGAATATTAAAATACTCTCTCTCCTTCTCTCTTTCTCTGTCTTTCTCTTACGACCGCGTACATACATACATATATATCCACACATGAGTCTGACTTGCGCGCGAAGGTCGGTGTACCGCGCGCCGCCGCCGTCGGGTGTATATATATAGAAAGCTCGCCTGGCAGGACGTGTAGACGTAGGTCGGGGCTCTCTTTGGTTCTCCCTCTCTCTCTTACTCTCGCGCAGTGCATGCATGTGAAACGAGGCGGCGGCAGCCAGCCGAGCGCGTTGGCAACAAACACACACATACACGCACACGAGAAAAGGTACAAAGGGCAGGTGTAGCCGTGCGGTGCGACGAGGAAGGACATGCGTGAGTATGGTCGTTCCTCTTTGCTAAAGATAATACATGTGCGGAACAAGAGAGCGAGAGAGCCTCCAAGTACAAGAAAAGCCATATCCAATTATGAAAATTAAAGGCTCTGTCGTCTTTGGTGAAATAGACTCTCCCGCTCTTGGCAATATACGCCGCGTGTCTTTCTATACATATATATATATAGGTATAAGGTTATGTCTTTCTGGGTGGATTGGCTGGTTGGCAAGCAATCGGTAGCTCGGAAATGACGAAGCCATTGTAAATTTTCCATCTATATGCGATTTCAGTGACTAATTGCGCGCGTAGACTCATGAGTACAGTGATTGACACGCGCGTGTGCGCCGCCGTCTCCCGTCGCGTGTCAATATATATATATATACACACACAATTTGATGTATGTCTAGCTGACGGGACCGTGACATCTTGGCTTTAGCGTGAAAATATTTACATCGTCATACAATGACCCCTTCGGCGTCTTAACGAACCTTTCGACTTTTTTGTATTTAATTTCGTCTTTTGCATTTCTTCACGTGTATATACACGTGTTTGTGGCAAACGAGCGTGACTACACGCGACGAGGCAAAGAAAAATCATCACTGCGACTTTAACGGCTCTTTGTCAGCTTGCCAAACTTTCGTAAGTTATCTTCTCCCTCCTTCTTTCTCTTTTTCTCTCTCTCTCCACTTTAAAAATCTTCACCTCTACGCTAACCATCCACACAGCAAGTTTTATACTTATACGAGAGAGAGATATATAAATCCGCGCGAAATGGAGCACCACGAGCCGGGGATACCACATAATGCTCGCGCTTGCTCGTCTCCTGCGCAATTTCGACCGCGCGCACAAAGCAGCTGTAAATACGGGCGTTAACACAAATTATCAAGAAATTACCGCTCATGAAGGGCAATTCTGCTAGCCTCAATAACAAGCTCTCTCTCTCTCTCCCGCTCGCGCAGCGCACGGCTGGCAGCCCTAACCAGCAAATTTATAACGCCAACATCCATTTCCAAGGCACAGCCACAACAGCGAGTGAGTGAGATAGAAGAGTATATAGAGCTGCTACTCTCTCTCTTGCGCTATCTCTTCCTCTCCTCCTGCGATGCCCTGTAGCATCATCCACAAGCGCGCGAGCACGTGACATAAGCCGATAACCTGGCGCGGCCCATAGTTCGCGACCCCTGGTACCCTCTCCCCCCTCTCTCCCCCTTGCAATCGCTCTCGCTATAACGGCTGACGGGCTAACTCTGGCTCCCATAGTAACGCCCGCTGCGCCTATCCCAACGTAGGTATAGACCAAGAGCGAATGTCTTGCTATCCGTATACGTATATATACGTGTATATATATGTATATTATATGATAGCACACGTATGTATGTATATATGTATACGTGTACGTCGAGAGAGCTAACACTGCTAGTACTGAGAGGGGGTGTATATATATATATATGTAGGGTAGACGTTGCTGGACCGGCGATATAATTAATACGTATAGGCGGGTGCATGCATGCACACTGTATGTTGTTGCTATGACTCTTGGACCCTGCAGAGTTGCTGCTACTCCTATATATGCTATACTACGTCGCAGGTGGTCCAACGGGAGCCATGACTTTTGCTCGAATTAAGGCTGCGTATATATACTAGCGGAGATGTGTGATGGTTGAAGAGCTGATGCTATACGTCGAAGAAGATAAGGATGATATGCGTGGTGCATAAGGTTTTATAGCGTTGGAGGCGCAGGTGTGCGGCAAACTTCAATGTGGTTATCATAACGTCTTTATGTTGGGACGGCAATAAAGATAAAGGTGATATTTCGCTTGGGGTTGTATATTCAGATGAGATTCATTAGAGATTATAACAGCCATTTTGGCAAAGTCAACTTAAGAACGGAAATGTCATTCAAATTGCCTTCGTCATTCGTTTATATAGATCTATACGAGGATTAGCAGGGGAATGATCGATAGTGCAAGTAATGATTCATCTCGTGCGCTATATAATCAATCAATCCAACAAATACCCGGAATAAACGTGGCGATGACTGATCAGACACGAATATCTATATAACGTATGCATATACAATATCGTATGCTTATATATTTTCGCAGTCAAACAAAGCCTCGGTTGGTATAATACTCAAAAAAGCGTCTCAATGTCAAATAACCAACGCCACTTCAACCGTCGCGAAAAATCAACCCAAGACTCGTTTTCTCGCAGCATACGCACTCACACTCACACGCATCAACCAAGAAAAGCCAGCAGCATGGCTAAGAAGCAGAAGCGGTCGACAAATCGAGCATCAAGTCATCGAGACAGAAAGCACTGGCGCATGCGCACTAGTACACTACCCTGTGTATATATATAGCTCGTGCAGCAGTCGCAGCGCATTTGCAGAGCTATATACTCTCTCCAACAGGGCTCTCGGTGCGTGTGCCTCTATATATGGCTATGCACGCGGGTATATAATTGCACATACGCTTGCAGAGAGAGAGAGAGAGAGAACCGTCGTCGTCGGGCGTGGACTCTAGCTTCTCTCCCTTCCTCTCTCTCTCTCGCGAGCGGTCAATGTCGTCGGCGCGTCTCGCGCCCGCGTGGTCATTGTCCCATCAGCCGCGCCATGTGCTATCCGCGGCAGCTGCGAGGGCCGCGAGAGGGAAAGGGACACAACGACGAGAAGAGAGAGAGAGAGAGAGTAATGATCGCATGACGCCAAGTTAGTAGGCGAAGGAATAAAGATCGGACAAAGGGAGCCTGGCCCAGACAAAAGAACAATGGGAAGGGAGGGTGGGAGGGAGAGCTGGCGAATTCTTTCGACGAGTTACGAAGCTTTCATTTCGAGCAATTCACCATAGCGCGCGACAATGTGGTTCCTGATTTCTTACTCGAGAGTATATAAGAGAAACAACAACGCGGGTATACTTTATATGAAATAAAAGATATATAATTTATGAAGCCAAGAAGGATGAACTAACTTGTTTTCGTTCGGTTTGTGACAAGCGTGCGGTCTAATTGTCGGAGCAACAACCGCGCAAGCCGCTGACAGTGGCCGATTTGAACCTGTCATATTCAGCGACAAGTACGTATAACTTACGCTTAGATCGCTTTGCTCCCGCACGTATATATTATCCTATATTGGTATATTATTATAGCATCGGCGTAAAATTAATCATTTCACGGTCTATTCTCATCGTGAATAACGATCGAAAGTTCCATCGAAACCTTTCATTCTCCTCCCCGCACTCAGACCGCACGATCGAAGTATGAGTATATATAACCATGGTATGAGTTTTCCTGCACTATACTTTATATACCCAACTCTCAAACAGAAGCAAAACAGACTAATTCCACCTTACGATCCTCCTCATTGTGAGCGTTTGCTGCAGCTGAAGGAGCTCGCTGGATAAAAATGTCTTAACTGCATCTGCGCGCGGCTGTATATATATCGCAGCACGATCGAGCCAAGACTCGCACCGCGCGAGAAGGCTTCGAAGAAGGAGATGAAGAAGAAGACGAAGAGGAGAGACGGAGAACGCTCGCTCGCTTGCTCAGAGTTGTGTGTGAGTGAGAGAGAGAGAGGAGAGGTGGAAAGCCAGAGGGAGCGAAGCAAAATAGACTCTGAACTTGACAAAAGCCGACCTTCGGAGCTGACATTCACTCCGCGTTGCGCCGACGCCGCCGCCGCCGTTGCGCTCTCGAACCTTTCTCTTTCTCTTTCTTTTGCCTCCCCTTTCCTCTGTTCCTCCCCCCACTTACCCGCTGCTATCGGGCCGCTGTGTATGTGCATGCGCCTTCTCTCTCTCTCTCTCCTGCGCGTGTTCGCTCTCCTTGTCTATCGTCCTGCAGCAGTGGCAACGCGAGATCCTCTCAAACTGGACCCGCGAGAAAGAGAGAAAGAGAGAGAGAGCACAAAGACCCGTCATTCCAGACTACTACTAGCGGCGCGTGTCCTTCTCCGCGACGCCGCGCGCACAGCTTCGTTGTTTCTTCTCTCCCGGTCGTCAGCGTGCGCACGCCCGCTTCTACTTCTTCTTCTTGTCGTGTCTTTTCTCGAACGCTGATCGTCGCTTTTCACGAGATACACACGCGACGACCAGAGGGTCCAAGAGTTATGGAGAATTACGAGGGCGACGCCTGAGATATGATGATACTTTTTTGTACACTCTGCTCCTCTTTTCTCTTTTGAATATATATGTATATCTGTGGGAGTGGAACAGAAGACGGTCACGCGACCTCACAATTTGTCGAGAAAAATTCCTGCCCGCCGATGTAGCTTTCTTCAACGATCCATACTCGGGACCAACCAAGAGCGCAATATTCTTTAAAGCGCCACACGAGTTTTTTTTCTCTCTCTCTCTCTCTCTCCACCTACCGAAGCGGGCTTCATTAATTACGCGTGTACGTCGCGAATTTTTCGACTTCAAAATGCGTATGTGTATATGCTGGCTACAGCTTCACCTTCAGTATCCTTATTCATAAAATGCATCCTGGTTTATATTATACGCGTTATATATACACTCGGTGAAATTGTATCGTGCTCTCGTGGGAAGAGAATTTTCGCTTTTTTCTTGACCGCAGTGTCGTTAAGAGAAAGAGAGTGAAATGAAATTTAAAATGGTATTATATCCTTTGGATTTATTAGCACGCACCAAGAGCTTGTATATATATATATATATTCCAGTGTTATTGACTGTCTTATAAACTCCACTGATATTTATATTAACTGCGCGCTGCGGGCTGCACTTTATACTCAGCCGATAATTCATGAAGCGTAATTAGACCTTAATTATCAACTTATCGCTGCATACCATCTCTCTCCTACTAAAATACACTCTCATTAGAACCTCGAGTCCATGTGGTTGTCACACCTCGAGTACGAGAGAAGACTAAATAACCTGTATGTACCAGCCCCGCATAAATACCTGTTTTCGAATTCTTTTCAAATCAAGCTCATCAGCTTCTGAAATCTGGTACAGCTGGTCGCGAAAGAGAGAGAGAGAGAGCAAGAAAAGAAGCGAGTAAAAGCACAGGTGCGGCAGCATCCCTCTCTCTCTCTCTCCTCTATCGGTCGTCGCCTCGTACTTTATCGTTATCTCTCTAGGATTAACGAGTCGCGCTAGCAGCAGCAGTAGTAGTAGGTAGAAGTAACATCAGCAGTGGTGTGGCAGGAAAGACAGCAGCAGGTGCTTCGCCAACGAGACGCAAGAAGCGTGAAGCATACCAGCAAGAGAGAGAGAGAGAGAGAGAGAAAGACGACAGTTGGCAGCTTGTGACCGCAGCCTGCAGCTGAGCGCCGCAGGTAGTAGGTATACACTTTTTCCGCTGATACTCGTCCCTTATATACCTCTCTTCTTGTCTTGAAATCGGCATGAAAAGAGTCGCATCATTTCGCCTTTAAACCACCAGCAAGGCAAGCAGGTATATATATTGTATACCCATACATTCACACACACACAGACACAGGCTAATGATGCGTTACCTGCTCCTCCTGCCATATATAGACGCGCACGCAGGCGTTTCACACTCTCGACATTCTCTCTTTCTTTCTCTACCTCTCATATATTACAAACGCTTCTAAAAACTCTCCAAGAGTTGCCGCGCCGCGCGTATGCGATTATGCGTTTTTTCTCGCTCCTCGCGCTCGCTACAGCACCTTTGCATACGTCGTTTATAGCGAGCCGACGCGTACCAGCAATAGAGCTGCCGCCGCCTAAAAGCATCGAGGAAGTCCCTTTTTTTGCCCCATCGTGATCCTGTTTCCGAGGAGAGAGAGAGAAAGAGGTCTATAACACACACGTATACACACATGGGCGCGTACAATGATGCGTTTATACCTAGATCGCTCAACGTAGGGAAAGACTCCTCTTTTGCCGTGGATACGCCTCGATTTATTTTCTCATATATATATATATAGAGCGCGGAAGGTATTTTTTTTTTTTTTCGAGAGACGCAGACGCGATGAGGCACAAACCATCAGCGGCATTATCTTTCCTCGCTGTTATATAGCCTTTCGCTCTTCCTTCCTTCTCTTCTACTTCTAGCTATGTAGGTTCCTTTTTTTCTAAGCTATACTCGATTCGATCCGACAGATTTGGACGACCTTGCGCTCCGAAGAATTTTTTCGCTCTCCTACGCCGTTCTTTCTTTGGCATTCTAAAACGCGATGATCGGAAGACGAGCGCGCGCGCGCCTTTCTACACCTCAATTCATGTGGGAAAAGCATCGAAGGCTAGCGCCCGATTCAAGGTCCGACGAGGCTCGAAGGTCAAGATCGCCAAATGCTAAAAAACTTAGAATGAACGAGAGAGAGAGAAAGAGGTAGAAAGATTTAATTTTCCCGCAGAACCTAAACGCGCATCTATATATTATACAGACGCACACATATATATACACGCCGTGCGAGCTCTTAAGAGCATCAGCGTAATCCTCTCTGATCCTCGGATTCAGCCAAGTGTATCGCTAATATAATTGAATAAAATTGAAATAATACCCTGCTCGGACAGAAAGAGACGACATATCTAAAACAAGCAAAACGCAAGCAGTACGATGCGTCCACGCAAAGAACGGTAAATCTCAGTATAGGGATACATACATATATATAGTGAAACCGTGGTCTCGTTGAAAAACGGTGAAAATTACATCTCGTGCAGGGCGGTGCACACGCGCGCGCGAGCGTTGAATCGTATAGAAATTCGTAATCCGTGCGTCAGGCGCGCTTTGGTTCCTCTGTCTACCATGCCTGCGCAGATTTAATCTGGCAGTGAGCGAGTATACGCGACGGCGAGTGATTACGGCGTAATATCGTCCAAGATGATAGTCCCCCGGAAGCCTGAAATAATTAAATCCCCCGTGCAATCGGAAATCCCAATTACAACGCGCGCTCGTTCTTTCGTACATACACATATATATATATATCTGCATATCACAGTGGCGGCCTTTTTTGCCGCATACGCGAGAGTAGGCGGCCACGTGTCCTTCTTTTTTTTAATTATTTTGAACGTTTTTAATCGACACTTCGGTGGCTTCGTCGTGTCTCCCCTTTCCTATACAGCGTATCAAGCCTTTAAATTGCATTTTTCATACAGCTGTATAGTTTTCTCTTTCTCTCTCACGTGAAAGTCTACACTCGCACATATATATTGTAAATTGGATTTTTTAAAATAGAAATTTATACGCGAAAATACAAGCACAGTAGCAGAACGAAATCGCGGCCGGTGGACCTTTCAATCGATTTAATCGAGCTAGCTATAGACCTTTCCTTCACCTCCACTGCGCGTATAGCAGACAGTATATGTCTATTTGCATACAATACGACGCGAGGATGGCTCCTCTGCTCTTTTGTCTTCCATCGGTTCCAGCAGTAGTATAAAGGCTTGCGAGCTCGGTCTAATATACTCGCGAGCTCAGGGAAAAGATTGATCTGCTGAAAAATTTCGTACCGCATATATATACACGCGGTAGTATATAGCGGCACGTATAAGGATCGAAGAACAAAGTTGATATTTTACGTATAGCGGGCGCGTATTCTGTATATCGAGATATCGCATGTATAGCGAGAGGGTGAGTGAGTATAATACATATACCGTTCATTTATCGCGTCGGAAACGTGTGGCGGTATACACGCGGAGCTTCGAAAAATTCGAAAATATACGCACCTCTCGCTGAAAAGAACTGATTGACGGGAAAATAGATAGGCCGATGGAAGATATAATCACGCGGCGGTAACAGAATCTCGCTTTTCAATTCCCTCACTGAGGGGGTGCACGCGTCAACCGCATTATATATGTACTCTCACTCCTTTTTTTTCGTCGAGCTCGCTCCTCTCTTTCTTTTTAGACACATTTTTCGAATTCGACGCGAATCGTCTGCTCTCTCTCACTCTCTCCCTTGCTGTCTCTGTCTCTCCGAGTCCAAAGCAAACGTATCGAATTCGTCATGGGATCCGGGCGTCGGGACGGCGAAGCCTCGCACGAGCGCGCCACCGATAGGAAATATCTCCTCTTCCGCGGCCACGAGTCGACCGATCGTCCCCCTCTCTCTCTCTCTCTCTCTCTCCACCTATCGTATATGTACACACACATAGAGAGAACCCCACATATACACACGTATATACACATTCGCAAAGGGATGAGCACTCGGGCTCTAATGTATCAACTGCTGAATTCAGCAGCCATATCCGAGAGAGCCCGCTATATAGTGCTATATAGTTCGAATGAAACGAGCGAGAGAGAAGGAGAGAGGGAAGATGATGATCAGCAGGAGCAGCAGCAGCAGCGGGGACGAGTTTCCAGACGAGGCCTTCCAGGGGTTAACGATCAATCTCTCTCTCTCCCTCTCTCTCTCTCTACCTTCTCTCTATCTATCCGGGGCCCGAAGCGCGAGCAGCGCAGTGTGCTCTTCTTCGTTATTTTGAGCGCGAGGGAATGAGAGAGCCGCATCAGCCAAAGAAGAGAAAGAGTGCAGCGAGCGCAGCGCAGGTAAGCCGAAGAGCATTTAGGATCCACTTCGTTCTCTCTTTCTCTCTCTTTCTCTCTGGCGGGTCATGGATTCAGGTGGTCGGCCCCGACGTCTCTCCTTCTCTCTCTCTCTCTCGCTCTGCGCTCCGCCTCGACGCGACTACTCCCCTGTGCGCGGTCCCTATATACTCGCAATGAGCCTCGGGGCTCTCTCTCTCTCTCTTCGTGGCGGCGGCAGCAGCGTTCCGCCCGGAACCCGCCTGGATTCCCAAGCGAACCTCGCTCTCACGAAACTCGCTCGCGAGCGACCGAGCGATCCTTCGCCGTTCGTACGGCACACGGGTGTATAGGTATAAACACACATATATATATATATACACTCGGCAAGACCTGAGTTCGGAGGTCTATTTCAAAACGATGGAAAATTTTATTATACGGTATATATATATTTTTTTTGTTTTTGTAGTGTATAACACTATAAGGATGGCGGCTGCTGTTACTTTGAGGTTTTAAAAAGTTAATTTTTTTACGACAGCGCGGAATGAAGGTTTATTGTTTCGTCAAACCTGCTTTTATTGCTGGGCTATTGAATAGTAAAACTCTTAGGAATATACCGTGGGTTGGATGGTGTGTGTGTGTGTGTGCGTCTTATTGGAATATTCAAACTTGAATTTGGTTGAGCTTTGTGGGTTCTGTTCTGTATACACAAAGAACGAATAACACGCGCGCATTTATTCAGAGATTTTTTCACGGGCTATATACTATATATACATGTGATCGAATCGAGTAAAATATTATTATAAATAATAATGAGTGTCCCCTATATAAAAGCGTCTCATTACCATATTTTTTTGTTCTGTTACAGGTAAGAGAGGCGCGACGAACTGGAGCGGGAAACACGTACATTCATAAATATTCCGCGGACGAGGTAATATTAATTATCCATCGAGATATATGCGTGTATATATACATACGCAAAAAATAATCACCATCGAATTGAAGAAAGACTATATATATATGTATGTACACACAGGCGAAGAGCACAAAGCAAATCCATCACTTTTTCAATCAAGTATCTCTAGGAGAATTTAATTATGGGTGCGACAGACATTTTCTTTTACGAATTTCATTTAATTATCGTGACAGAATTATCCTCCATTGGATTATGAATTTTGCGCTCATAACGCGAACCCAAGGAACCTATGACGCCTTTGATCATGGCTAATGCCTTCGTTTTTTTTCTCTCTCTCTCTTCCCCATCACTCGGCGAATATTAATTTTGTCCTTAATTGGCCCAGTCGCTAATCAGAACTGTTCTTTTGCATTTTCTCGTTCCCGTCTCTTTCGCGCGTTCATTATAACTTCATTTTTCTTAAGCCTTAATGCTACTTTTACCGAAAAATTTAAGTTTGTTTAATAAGTCGATAAATTGAAGGCCGTCCGAAAGATTCTTGAACTAAAGTTCAAATTTGTTTTTTTTTTCTTTTCGTCGTTATCAAAGAAGAAATAATACTTTTTTGTTTTCCGTATATATATAAGAAAGAAACGTCTGATACGAGGTGAGTCATTAAAAATTGCAATTTCACTTGATTGTGAAACGTTTCGATTTGACACAATAACATCGTAAAAATACATTCGAGAAACACAACATCACCACTCGAGGTACAGTATCTTTCAAGCTACTTTATAAAAGCGGCTGTAAAAACACGAGAGTTTACAATAAAAACAAATTACGCGCTCGAGCTTCTTTTTTTTTCTCTCTTTCTCTCTCCCGATGTTCTTAAAAAATACCGCCTGTGTGCATAAGTGAACGGAAATAGTATCGCATAAGCTGCGGTTGAATATAAAAAAAAGTCTTCTCAACCACGATTATATACTTAAAAGTAACGTAGCTCTATATAAGAAATCAATTAAAACGTTTAATTTTGGAACAAGTGCCAGGCATATATCTATATATTTCAACATATCAAGTATATTTCCACGATCCATCGTACCAAAGTTATAACAAATTCTTAATCAAGAAAGGTAAAACGAAGGTAAGCGCCATATCGACACCCTCACAAGGGACCATATATACGATACCATACGTGTCTACCTACTATCCTAGTATATAAGGTCAGCACTTCTGAATTCCGCTCGTCGAGCCATTATACACACACACACACACACACACATATGTACCTATATATACATGTATGTCTCCAACCTATACGGGGCAGGGCTCGTTCACTCGCGTGTATATATATATATACACACTCAGCGTTCTCGGTCCTTTCACCTTTTCCCTTCACCGTCCGCGCATTTGTCATTCCATTTAGTCTGCCAGCCAGCCAGCCAGCCAGCCAACCTCTCCCGCGGGCGGCTTGCGCGCGCGTCGACAACTTCCTTTTACCTGTAGGCTCGCGGACCCGGTCCCAAAAGGGCCTCTCTCGTAGCGATCGCGTCTGCGTCTGTGCGCTTGGCTCGCTGGCCTTGGGTCTCCCCTTCTTCCTCTTTCACTCTCTCGAGCCTTCCAAAGGTTTTTACTACGACTATGTTGTGTTCTCGAAGCTCTCACGATATGTATATATACACATATGAGTTTCGTTCTCGCGGAAAGGATCGTGAACCGCACGCGCGATATATATATACGATTTTCGGTCACCGCTTGGTGCTAAAAATACACGCGTTGTACAATTTCGCGTATCTTCGTGTATACAGACGGAGAGAAAAAACTCACTGCACGAGAAAGTCTCTTCGCGAAGGTCTTTTACAGAATAAACATACCTTTGGAGAACAACTTCGAGCAGCGCTTCTCTCTCTCTCTTTCTCAAACGTTGGCCAGGCAGTGGAAAAGAGAAAAAAAAACCGGGGAATTGCGCGCGGTAGCGTAGTACTGTTATTAAAAAAAGAGGAACGGAGCGTACTGGAATAATAATAACCTTTTGAAAAATCAGAAGCTCCCGCGCATGTTCTCCTGTGTTTTTTCACCGCCACTATATACTCCAACCTTTTTTAAAATATCATTATATGTATACGTGCGCACGCGCAAGAAAGAGATTTTTCCAAGACGATAGCAGCACACCCCGTATATAGTATAGTACTCAGCAGCTGTATATAGAGCGACCGACGAACGATTGAAAAATAAATCGAAAAAAAAGTATATGCTCGCGAACTCTCTCTCGCGCGCGTGCGTGGCGATATTAAATCCCCGAGCTAGCGCGTATATACCTCCCTCTCTCTCTCTCTCTCTGTCACGTCATCACTCGTACACTTTTCTGGGATTAATTCGACGTCGAAACGCGGGCGCGATATCGGCTAGCTAGCTGGTTGGTTGGTTGGTTCTCTCTCTGTCTGTCTGTGTGTGTATATATGCGCACAGCATGGCTGGACCGCCGAGGGACGGAGACAGACAGACATGAGGGGTCCATCAAAACCCTAGTTCTCTCTCTCTCTCTCTCGCGTACCGAGGGTTCGCGAGCTCTCTCGCGCGGTTGTACCCTCGTATCGCGTCCTCCCCAATCGGTCCCTATATATATATATATATTCTCTCGCTCTCTCGCTCACTCTCCCCGTCGCGCTTTGGCATCTCTCGCTCCCCTCGTCGTCTGCTCGCCATTAAATCGCCCTATCTCGCTTGCGGGGCTCTGTATAGTGTGTGTATATGTATGTATGTATGTATGTGTCTGTGTATATGTACGGTGGAACCAATGGCTGTACGAATCGACTGCTAAAACCTAGACCAATGTACTCTCGGTATATGTATGTACGTATATAGATATATATTTATTAAAAAAAAGTATATGGATCTAGCTGGCGCTTGGTTAAAGGTTTTTTTTTATAGAGGAACACACACCGTTCGATGAGATTATCGAGAAGAGCGAGGCTAGAGTACGAAGAATGCAAGAGTATTTTTAACGGAAATTGTGTAATAACTATTTTTTTTTCGTTGAACCGAGGGGTTGGATTCGATGATAAATCGAACGTTAACAATGGATTGATTTTTTCTCTCCTCAATGGCTGTGCGTGCGGTATTTAAAGGCAGTTGACTTTTAAATCTGTATACTGCTGTATACATGTTTTTTCAAAGAGATGAAAAAGTTATCGTCGGATCATGTCGCCTGTGTGCTGTGTGTGTATGTCTATATATACACGAGAAACCGCATGTTTTATCAATTTTTCGTTCCATAATTCACGGGCAAAGAGCATTCCAGTTGTTTACTTTTACCCCACATTGTTACATGAAAATTAGATTGCCACTGCACGCAACTTTTCTCGAAAGCCTCGCGTAAACAGTATGTAACGCCCGTGGTACATATACTTACTTACACACACACAGAAATGAATTTTAAAAATATAATTCGTCCCCTTTAAGCGTAGCGACCGCGACGGGGAAAGTTAAAAGTGTTTCCGCCAAAGTTCGCAGAGTCAACGCGCCGAGGACAGTGTATATATGTATATATTTATATGCACTTGTGTATATACCTATATATTATGTAAGTAGATGCTTGCCGTGTGTCCGGCAAGACGCATTATACTTTTTAGTCCTACCACCGCGGCTGTCGGTACACTTGTACTTTTTCACATACATGTCTTTAATATACACACACACACACGCTCGCACAACGCGTTATCTTGTAAACTTTGATGACGTTTTTCTCAACTTTCCCCGTCCGTCTGCGCTTAACGGGGCCGCAACGTGTTTTTTTTTCTCGAATTTCGTGTTTGTTTACGCTCTATACCAATGTATATATACAGATATACATACACAGCGCGCGGGTGCGCGCACAAAATATATACTTATGCTCGCGCGGGTACTTTCAAATGTACTCTTACCTATATATACGTACGACACGAGATTGTCTCTCTGTCTCGCCTGATGAAATAATTCCTCTCTCGCTAATTATAACCAGAAAACGAGTAAGTTGACTTTTTAAGAGCGAGCTTTTGCAACGTGCCACTTCGCGCCTTTTCCTCGTTACATTGTATATACATATATATATAGATGCATGTACACTTGAACTGTTATACCGCCAAATATTCCTCAAAATATTCCAACCTACCGTGTGTATATATATATACTAATGCAGATATATAAATTCACCAACGCGGTGAGACCTACGTATATGCGTATACCGCAAGCGAGTGTTTTATAACGACGTGGTGAATTTGGGAGAGAGAGCACACATTTTGAGGCAGTTACATCTCGCCGTCTATATAGCTGTCGGAGGCAACGCTGTGCGGCAACACCGACGTGCGCCCCCTTCTTTATGTGTGTTAGCGAGGCACGAAACATGGTGGTGCTGGCCTCCTCTCTCTCTCTCTCTCTTTCCCCGTCCTCGTCGTCGTCGTCTCTTTCCCTTGGCCTACCCTGCTACGAGAAACGCACACAACCAACAGTCTGGCTATCTGTCGGTCTCTCTCACTCGCTCTCTCTCTCTCTCGCTTGCTCGCACTCCATCCGCACGATGGGCGATAGGGAAGATAGTGACTCAGCGACGTAGCCAGGGGCCTCGAGAGCCTCGGCTCGTAGTCGAGCGGATGGGTTTCATCGGTGTGTGCGGCTGCGGCAAACTTGTTTTTTTTTCTCTCTCTCTCTCTATTTTTTTTCCTACAGGGATATTTTATGGTAGCCTGTATTTTGTAAGATTAAAAAGCTTTCTACGAAAAATTATGTCGAGGGTCGCGCAGCAGTGGAGTAGAATATTTGCCTACTCTGGTATATCTATATACTTGAATTAAAATTCGAAATTTCGCGCTCTTATGTTACCGAACTCCGAAATTATACACTTCGAATTGTACTCGAGAACGCAGAGCTAACAGCAACAATCAAATCCAAAAACCTGTAAAAAAAAGCACGAAGTACACACACCCGCCTATCCTCCCTTCTCTCCCGTATAACAAATATTCACACAGACAGACAGACATACACTCACATTTAGCTGTCCCTCTCTTGCAAAAAGCATCAAGCAGTGTTTTCAGCCTCCATACCCGGAGCCCTGACAATGCGCCTCGATTATCGCATTTCGCGTCGCGAGGGCATCTCTCCTCCCTTTTTACCACCCCTATATAAAAAAAGAGCGACAGCGAGTGAGAGAGAGAGAGAGAGAAAGAAGAATCACGCATGTACACACAATCGAACCTGGGAGGGAGGAAAAACGCGAAGCGAAAAAAAATCAACCCTCTCTCCTCACAGTAGTATACCAGCAGCAATAGCAGCACGCGGCATCGAAAGCACGAGCTACGGCCCTGCATTCGCTCGCGCGTTCGTTCGTTCGCTGGCTCGCGACACTGCCGTCGTCCCCTCTACACGCGCAAAGAACACAGCGGCGGTGGCAGCGACGGCGGCGAGCCTCCATGCATGCGCGGCGCGCGTCAGAGTCGATGCGCGGCTCAGGGCCTCAGTCTCTGCTCGACCGTCGGTGGGGCGGCGTCGCGCTGCTCTCGCTCTAACACACTTGCTCGCTGTCTGTGTGCCTGTGTGTGTGCGTGTGTATGTGTGATCTCTCGACTGTGTGCACTGCAGCGGTCCGTCTGCGCGCAGAGTAGTCATCGTACTCTCTCCAGCCACGACGCAGAGACACACTCTTAATTATATATTTATAATATATATAAACGACAAGACGACGACGCGAAGCAGGATTATACTCTATCGTCGTCGGTGGCGGCGCATTGCCTCCCACACCACCACCACCCCCGCTCGCGCGCGCGTGTGTGTGTGTGGCCTACCAGCGGCAGCACCAGCGATAAGGACTGAAAGTGTGTGTGCGTGTGCAGCAGCAGCAGCAGCAGCAGCAGCAGTAGCAGCAGCAGTGGACGTGTATGTCGTCGGGCGTAGTCTCGCGTAATTGTCTCGCGCGCGTTGCAGCGGAGTTTTCTAGGGACCCGAAGTATAAGCGCGCAGCGTGAAGACAACAAAATAGGTGCTCTTCGTCGTTGTCGTTGTTGCTGCTGCAAGTGGGCAGGAAGGATCGGCACGACGGACCTCGCGGGCCGAGTTAAGCGGTGCGCCCGGGCAGGGCCAGTGCCTCGGGCGGCTACCAGCAGCAGCAGCAGCAGCATCAGTATTAACACAGGGGCGTCAGCGTCAGAGGCGCCCGCGCTCCTGTCGCGGCGGCAGCGGCGGCGCCGTCGCCCCCTCGGCTGTAGCAGCGGCATTAGTAGTAGTAGTGGCTCGGCAGCAGCAGCAGCAGCAGCAGCAGCTGCGGCAACGCTCGAAAGCAGTGGTGCGGGCGAGAACGGAGCCGGCAACGAAGTCGGTAGTAATAACGACGGCGAGAACGGCGGCGGTGGCGGCAGCTGCGCCGGCGGCGACGACGACAACAAGATTACGGGGAAACGCCTGTGTTGTGTGCGCAAGTGCAATAACGTTAAGAGAAGAAGGAGGGCCTGCAATAATAAGTTGGCCGGCGGCGCCGCGAACAAGCTGAAGAAAAGTGCGCTGGTGGCCGGATTCGTCGCGCGAGATATGGATTGGTCGGTCAAGGCGCGGAAAGCGTAAGTCAGCTTCAGCTTCTTCACTCACATTATCACTATTCTACACGCTACCATATACACAGACACATAGACCCTTTGTACTCTATTATATCAATTATTATATGCCTGTTACTCGTATATTAGTGTATATACGTGTGTCTGAAGCTTGCGGAGAAAATCGTTTAAAGTCCTCGTATTATATACCGACCGTACGTTCACCCCTACATGTTATAACCACACGTATACGGCTGCGCTCTTATCGTCGTTATAGACACACACACAAGCTCTATACTGCTTCCCCTTTTTTTCTCTCTCTCTCTCCCCGTACTCGCGACGAGGCTATATACTATCCTATCTATCTATACATCGCTCCGTGGGCTTCATCCATACGATTTGTAGAGCAAGCAGACAGGCAGGCAAGCAGACAGACATACAGCGTTAAAGCCCTCGTCAAGTGTGCATAGAGTAGTGTGTGCATTTTCACTTATGTAACTTATGCTAGTTTTTGGCCGCTTCGCGTGCGCTTGTTCTCTCTCTCTCACTCTCTCTCTTACTCCGGTCTAGCTATACTTCTCTATTCCTCACATACAACCGCGTGCATAGAGAGGAATCTCACTACGTCTATTAAAAGCTCAGTGCCGGCTGTGCTTGCGCGGATAGCCGCGTCGACGATGGCGAAACGTTCGATCGGAAAATTTCATCGTCGCGACGCAGTTTGGGAATGACATTCTGAGAATACAAAAAGAGAATCGCGAGCAATCGAAAATATACGCATCGCGCGTATAGAGAATCGCGAGAGTAGCATGCTTAAATCGTAAGACGTTCGGGATTTTGAAATTCGGCGCGTTGCGCGACGACCGAGAGAGAGTCGAAGGTTGAGTCACTCTCTATCGTGTGTGTAGGGGGAAGAACAGAGAATGAAAAGAAAAATAAATAAAATGAGAGAAACTAAAAGGAGTGGAGGATAAGAGAGGCGAAGAACCTGGAAGGAATACATAAGAGTCGAATGCTTTTTTGCAGGAATATATACGTTGGGAGGAGCGACGACGTTCACGAAGACCGTGGCTTTAACGCTCGCGACTACGCGATGACTCCGGAAATTCCGTCCGACGGACTCTGCGTTGTTAACCCGAGGCCCGAGCCGGGTGTCGTACGCGTTTTAAGAAGGTAAACAGCATGAAATTCAATCTGAACTTTTCTAACAACCAATCTGAATCTTTCCTTCTCTTCTCTCCATATTCTTTATCCCCTCCCTTCTTACTTTCTAGCTCGATTCGAGAGATGAATCTTCTCTCGGTTCGTCCTTTACACTCCAATTCCCGAATAAGAAAAAAAAGAAGGAAAGAGAGAAAGGCCGAAACGCCGTTTCATTGTATTGCAACAACGTTTCCCACCAGGCTCTCTTCGTTTTTTTTTCTGTTGTCACGCACCACCATCGTTATACATAGGAACCCTCTTTCGTTCTCCCCTCCGAAAGAAAAAAAAACCCAAACCATGCTCCGAAATTTTTCGAAAACCTGCTCCTCCTCTTTGTTCATCCACCTTCTCTCCTCTCTCTCTCTCTCTCTATACTCGCTCTCTCTGCACCGTACGCGAGTTCACGACTCACTCCGAAAATTCGCTGTGGCTACGCGACGGCGCATAGTGCAACGAGCTCGCTTATATATATATACTATATAGCTACCGCGCATGCGCCGACGCATAAATTAAATACGCGCGCTGTGTGCACGAGAGAACGAGAGAGAGAGAGAGAGACGTGCGCGTTATATAGGGAGAGAAGCCTTGTAGGAGCGCTCTGGCGCACATGCGATACGGGGGTATATATATATATATATATATATATATATATACATATGTGAGACTAGACTAGGAGGAGGTGGAGTTGAAGGAAAAAACGAGCGAGCGCGGAGGGAGGAAGAACATGTGGCGTGCATGCGGCTTGCACGCGAGCCAGCGGAAAGAGACGGAGGATGCTTTGCCTCGCGTACATACATACATACATACATACATACATACATACACATGCGTGTATATATATACACTTGCCAAGCAAGCGCAAAGAGATCGCACTTTGTGGAACGGATGCGTCGAACGAGTGTGTGGAACGACGCGCGAGAACGCGCAACGCGTGCGCTTATTTCCGCCTGCGGGAGCAGCAGCAGCAACGGTGGTAGCAACAGCAACGCTCACGTCGTGTATATATATATATATACACATATATACATATACAGGAGAGCTTTCCGCGAATTCCCTTTCTCGCGAGCGCCTGGCTCCTTCCTCTCTTTTTTTTTCACCGGCAATTATCCTCGTTGCTGCCAGAGAGCGTGAATGTAAGTACACCACGCGTGTGTATGTATATGTGTGCGCGAGTGTGTATATGTTTGAGAAGTATATACATGGTTAGGTGCAGCATATATATATATATGTATGTATATGTACAGTGAGTTCGATTTCTCAAGCTTGTGCGGTGCGTGCTCAACTCGGCATGGTGCCGCAGAATATGGTTTCCGCCGTTGCAGACAGAAGTTTTTGGTGACTCAGTGTTATATATGTGTACATAATCTATATGGTATATATACAGCAAAGTATTAAAATTTCTGTGAATGTATATAGTGTATAATAATAAAAAATTCCGTGTTACATATATATATATATATATATATATATATATATCTACAGTGTGTCTTCAGCAACCTGTGCATCTCGTGTCTTATACGTGGAAAAAAAAGGAATCGTGTATAAATAGTGCCGAAAGAGAGCCAGTCGAAGAGGGAAAACTAGTAGTTGTTGCTTAAAGTTTCGAAGGAGATAATCGCTCCTGTCGTCGTGCGATCGAAAATGTGCGAAACCGCAGTTCTGTGAACGTGAATTAAATGTCCATCAAAGGGAGCGAACGTGTACCTCGAAAGCAAACGAGAGAGAGAGAGACATTTAAATGTCTCCGACTGTGTGGAAAACTAAAATTCCACACTCTCAACGAGCGAGAGAGAGAGAACCGCATAGACACGATCGATCTGCCTCGAGTTAGTTTCTCGTGCTATATACATATATATCCACACAGCAGCAGCAGCAGCAGTAGCACGACCAGCAAGAGCAGCAGCAACGGCGGTCTACCTTTGAAACGCGAAATTAACAGCTTATCGCGCGGATGGCCGAACTTCATCAGGTGCGCGCGGGCGCCTGGAATTAAAGGGAAAACGTGAGGATTCGTATCGATCGCGCGTTACCAGCAACGACGACGACGACGACGACGACGTGTGCTTATCGCCTATGGTGCAGCCTATATAGAAGAACGTGTGTGTGTGTGTGTGTGTCTCGTGGGAAATTCACGCGCGCGCAGCTGCTGCTGCTGCTACACAGGAGTCTACTCTGCCGCAGAAAAGACGCGCTCTCGTGAATGGACCTATTAGAGTGAAAGACCCTATATATGCACGCTCTCGCACATGTACACACATATACACGTGCTCATAAAAAGTCTCTCTCTCTCTCTCTCTACCATCGAGCAACGACGATGGTAGAAGTCTCCCCTCGCACACGCAGGTCTCTATAGCTAGATTCGAGTGTATAGCACGCACAATGCGCCTTCTCTCTCTCTCTCTCTCGCTCTCGTTATTATTTCATTCCCCGCGGCGGAAACAATTCATCAGCTCGCGTTCGCGATGAAAAATAGGAGAGCGAGAGGAGGCGGAGAGGAACGAGAATGAATCTAGCTTGGAATTGACTTTTGGGGAACGAAGCTGGTGTAGTTCCGCGTATATATATATAGAGGTACCATGCCGAAAATTAGCCTGATCGCGTGATGCAGTCGGCAACCGAGTATACATATATATATACACGCGCACGGGTGTCTTGATCGATAAAACGTCGCTATATGTTTTTCGAACGCGTATATACATATACATGTATACGTTTATACAGAGGCGGCACACGCTCGAGCGATCGGCTCGATTAATCCTTCTTTGGCGAGCACCGCGCGCGACCGAGGAGTAATTACCGGCGCACGCTTCACGAACCAATGTACTTTTATTTACAATTACACATACGTGTGTGTGTGTGTGTGTGTGTGTGTGTGTATATACTCACTACTGGGCTTCTGTATACGTATGTATACGTATGTATATACGTGTGTTATATATAGGCGAGAGTACGTACAGAGAAAAAGAAAGAGAGAGAGAACGGGAGCTCCCCCGAGCTTGAGCAATATTTTTCGCATGGTAACGAAGCCGTTCGTTTCTTTCTGTACGCTGCGCGTGTGTTTCGTGACTCAAAAAATAAATGCATGCATGCATGCCTGTGACATTCTCCTCGTGTGTTTGCCGCACCGTTTTTTTTTCTTCATCGTACGCTCTCTCACTCTCTCTCACTGTGGTATTTTCATTTCTTAACTTTGACAGAGAGGAAAAAAAAATAATCTGCGCGTACGACGAGAACGTGTCGCAAAAAGCCGTGCGCTATCGTTGTTCGCTCGTCGCATTGTAATCGTGTCGTTAAAATGTATACGTGTGTATGTGTTTTTGGTGTCGGATCAAAGATTAATCTCTGTGCAAAGTGTCGCTGAATATACATATATATATATATGTACAGTGTATAGGTGTATCCATGTATATATGTAAGCGAACAGTCGTCAAGTTTAGTTTCTACAGTTCATTTCTATTCACAGGCAAGAGAGTAAAGCATTGTTTCAAGCGCGCTATATGCCCCGGCGACACTTAATTTTTTGTTTAGAAAGCCTTGGGTTCTATTAAAATGAGTTAGACCACGGCCGCCGCCGCCGCCGTCCTATTGTCCGACTCTTTGCTGTGTTGGCGAACATCTGTCGTACTATATATATACATGTACAAGTTGCTACGGAACCGTAAAAACCTAAAACGATTAAAGTGACAGCTGCCGCTTGCTCATTCGCTCGCGCCTTTCCTTTCTATTGAAAAAAATAAGAAACGGAGTCGACAGGTCTTGTGTCTTTCTTCCTCGAGGTATCTCGTATCCGTGATAACGCGATGAGTTGAACGTATAATAATATCGCGCGTTCGCGAAATTTTACGAGCGTGAAAATATGACGCAGTGAATGTATAGCTACTATAACGCTCAAGTGTACGTGTGTGTGTGTGGTTATCGGGTGACAAGTTTTAAGAGCCCGCATTTTTTTTTCGTCCAAGTGATATACCGCGATAGTGTATGAGCTATACCTCGGGGTTATGCTATATACCATATTATCAGTGTCGGTTCATGTCGGAAACAATTTCATAAAAATTAACATATGAAGAAGCATATATACTCTTTCGAAAAGTTTCCTTATTACGAAATTTATGATTTAATGGTACGTACACGCGAGTCTTTCAGCATTCCATTCGACATTCTCGACAAGAAACAAAATAGCTTTGCTTAAGCGATAATTCACGACGAGAACTAACCTTACACACGTACATACACACCTCAATTCTTAAGCGAATATATATACATAAATTCTTTTTTATCCGCTCGCCCGGTTATTGATTATTTCCAACAACAAACCGTCATCGCCGATAAAATCGCCGAGTTATTCCCCTTGCTTATATTTACGTTCCACTATAGTTTGCCTACTACTGCCACTGCTGCTGCGTTAGCATTTCCACTCTTAATCTTTCTCTCCCTCTCTTCCCGCAACACTATCAAGCGTAGCATCAACTACAGCAACACCATACTGCTTTTTTCTTCACTTTTCTCATCTTCGCGTATTTTTTCGCTCGTCTCGCGTCAAAAAAGTGTCACGCTCATCTTCGGCACTCAGGCGGATTAACAATCGAAACGTCCAACGGCGCTTGCTATACTAAAATTTACGATCGTGATTGATGTGTGAGGCTCGCAGTATGTGTATGTCTTTCATCTTGTCTTTTTTCTTATATGGTATAGGTGGTGGTAGAGGTATATATATACACGGAAGACTAGTTGGAGCGCATCGGGGCGACAGACATATAACGCTTGTGCGGAGAGGGAGAGGGAAAATCGATAGACTTGACGCGACGCGATAAATTCTCGTGCTGGCTCATCGCACACATACACACCCTTTTCCTGATGCACTTTCGCTCGCTCTCTCTCTCTCTCTTTTTCTTCCTACGCCCTTCTATAACAGTCAATATTGCCAAGAAAAATTCGCTCGCATCAAGGCCACACTCGTCTTCCTCACCTTACAAAGTATACACCCATTCGCTCGCAGTGGATTAAGTTATCAAACTACTACTCCACACAAAACAAAGACTCGTGCGTATATAGGGAACAACCCCAAAGGGTCTGTATACAAAACATCGCCAATTAAAAAAAGAAAGAATGAAAAAAAGCACGAGAGAGATGGCGAATTAGATCGGCTCTCGAGTAACGACTATAACAACGAGCGTGCGATCGAGTGCTACTACTACGGCTATAAGCCGTCGCTCCGCCGTCGTTCTGCTGCAGGGTGTAACGACCTCCACCTTGGTTCGAGTGTGCATGACGCGCGCTCTACACACATATACACACACACATACACTGTGTCCGTGCGCGCAGTAGCGTGTCGATATGAGCGAGTAGCCCCGTACAATCTCTCTCTCTTTCGCATATAATACATCGTTCAAACTCTCGCGCGTTCGCTTAAATATATATATATGTATATATATATATATATATATATATACGTATATAAGACAAGCACTGACCGTGACCGGAAGCCGGAACTTGTGCGAAATTTTCAACGCGACACGGAACAAGCGCAGAGTAGTAGTATCTAGTAGGTGTAGTAGTAGTAACCCCCTTCGTTCTATACCATCCCGTTTACACGATCTGCGTGTATATATATATATACGGAGATATAGCAAGAGGTAGAGTTAGAATGCAACGGACGTAATGCGCTTTGTGCCCGCGCGATGTTCGCGGGACTGCTGCGATAATCCTATTACGAGGGTCGAGTCTCGATCGGGATTACGTGCTGCTGCTGCTGCTGCAACCAAGCTCTAGTCTGTATATGTTATGTATGTATGTATGTATGCAGAGAGAGAGAGAGAGATAGGTTTCTTCCTCACGTTTATGTAGTCCGTGTCGAGTTTACACTTGTCAGGTACAACCGTGAGTATATATTTAGGCTGGTGTGCGTTTTTCGAAACCTTATACTGTCCACGGTCGCTCGTATATAATACATTTTTTACACATGTATATTTTACGTATATATATATATATATATATATAGTGTGAAACAACAACAAAAAAATGCTCGCTGTTTTCGCACATTAATAACAGTACGTAAAGCGATGTAAATTTTCGACCAGTTCAAAGACAGAGGTGTGTACAAAGCAGACATATACTGCGAGCTCCAGCATCGGAAATAAAAAAGAAATGCAAATGGAAAAAAGGAGAGGCTCTGTCTCTCTTGTTCTTTCAAAATTGCAGACTGACGCAGTCGCAAAAGGGGGACCATTATATACAGTCTTCGAAATTTCCCAAGAGCCTCCTTTCCCTCCCCTCGTCACCTTGCATATACGTGTATGTGTATATACATAAATGTGCTCCGTTTGTGAAAGAGGCGCGACACTATACACATATATACACAGAGAGAGAGAGACGGCAGGTCACTCGTCGCCGGTAACAACGACTATAACCAGTCGCTCTCGTTCCTACGCATTAGCGGGTACGTGAGAATAACGAAAATAATCCAAACGCTCACTTGCGAGAGTGGCCGCGAGCTTTCGTTCTTCGCGCAGGGCCGTGCTTTTCCCAAGGGGCCGCGAATAGAGGGAGAAAGAGAGAGAGAGAGAGAAGCGGCGGTGACCCTTGCCGGGGGTTTAAGGCCTTTGTCGGGAACGAAAGAGAGAGAGAGAGAGGGAGAGAGAGAGAGTATAGTCGCGGTGGACGAAACCGTCCAGCAGCAGCAGCAGTAACAGCAGCAGTGGTTGGCGAGAGTGCCTGCCTGCCTGCTTGCCCGGTGCACAACTGGTTTTCTCGAGGGCCGTTCGCTTCGAAATTCCAGACAAAGTATCGGGCAGGATGTTGGCCGGTCGGCCTGCCTCCTTGGTGCAGCCGTACTCCTCTCTCGTAGTTGTCTCTTTCTTCCCTCCTCTCTCTCTTTCTCTCTCTCCTTTCTTTCCGCACTCAGCTTCAACAGCGTCCGTCTCCCTCTCTCTCTCTCTCTCTTTTCGTTTTTTGCCGTATCTCACTTCATCGTCTTGTTGCTTTCCTTATTTTCCCTTCCACTCCCTTATAGAGATCCTATCCTCTACCTTCGCCTCTCACTCTCGTCCCAACCATCTCACACATATACACACACGTACACGCAGAGATAAACCGTAGTAATACTACTACTACTTTATACTCACACACAGACCGTGTGATTTTTCATTTCTCGATACACATCCTCGCGCGTTTCCGACTCATTTCGCGCGCGCGCGCGGACTGTGCGAACTTTCTTGTTCCTTTTGTACGATTCACTATACTGCTGCTAGTGTTCGTCTCTTATTCGTACCTATATATATACTTTTGTGTCGCGCGCACGCGCAAGGCTCTCTTCTTCGCACGGACACGAGAGACCGCGAAAATATCATATATATATATATATATATACGCCACAGCGCCGTCGCCACTCGTCGTGATCGTCTCGAAATACATATCTCCACGCGGTAGCCTTATATATACCCACGAATGATGTTCTCACACATAGAAAGATCTTCAACGCCCTGCTTTTCCCTGTAGTAACCGTATACCTTCTGCTTGTAAATTTTTCTCACCACTGGATTTGTATCTTCTTCTTCACTTTATTTTAACGTCATTGCCGTCGCACAGTTTGCAGCTACTGTTTTTCATCGTACTCATCTCGCGGATGTTATAATATATCGATGTCTTTGTAAAACTATGTTATACACGCGCGGATGGGTATAACGTCATCATTATAGTTGTGACGAAAAACGTGTGTATTGCTCCACGTGTTAACAGTGTATAAAAGTTTGTGAAGGCAAGAAAGAGCACGTCAAACACGGACACGGTTGAAGTGAAAAAGAAACGTTACGCGGCTGTCTGTGAGAGATTCGAAATTTCGACTCCGAACTCCGTGAATATGTATATATGTAGGGAAAAAGAAGGAAAGAGAGATAAATCGTGTGACCTTGACGAGTCGACCATTGCAATATGTCTATCTATATCTGGTGCTGCTACGTAATACTTCAACAGTGTACAAACATTTAAATTCGAACGGCCGCGGAAGTGTGTGTATATATACATGCAGTGTGTTACAGCCAAAGTTTACCTTTCGAAAACCTTGGGTCAAAAATCATTAAAGACTAATGACCCACTTTGTGATTCTCCCTATTCACAATATATATGTATACGGGTGTCTGTATATATACGTGTGCTTGCTCACTCGATCGAGTTCGGCCTCATTATTAGGAATTATTCATTAGCCGCGAATCCAGTGTAATCACTGTACGAGTATATTCACCCTGGCACCACTATACATACGTATACGTGTGTGTGCATGAAAAAAAAAAATTATCGATGGTTCGCTTATATGTTTGCACACACGCACATACACGCGTCGAGAAGGAATAATATCTCGACTACTGTAGCAAATAGACACACACACACACACGTATTTTGCATTCTTGCTCTCGCTTCGTATGTTGACTCGATGAACCTCGTGATTATTTTACAACTCTCTTTGGGAGGGTAGCGACGGTTAATGGCACCAGGACCTCCATTACCCGAGAGTTCCGTGCTTTATCAATGTAAATGAGCGCCGAGGTTTCTTTTCTTTTCACCCTCCATTCTCTCTCGGACTAATATTTAACCTCTGAAATTTACATTAGGAAATGCGTTTTAATAGCTTTTTAACCAACTTTTCCCAGCTAGCAAAGTTTAGATTTGAGTTTCAGGCGACTCTGCGCACTTGCTCGCTTCAATAATTTTACATTGTACACGTATATAGTATACGTATGTATACATTTGACTGTTTCTATATACTCAAAAAAGATTGCAAACTTTTATATACACGAGATTCAAGAGGATATTTCAAGTTCGTAGAATTATAAATTATCCTCGAGCAAGAGGATATTTCAATATCCCATTGTACAGATGACGATGATGATTCAAACAGCTGCTTCGGTGCTTTTAAATCAGCCCAACGAGTATTTAACGCACACACGCATGTGTCCTCGCTAATTCGACGCAACACTCACTTAGCAACCCGTCTTAAGTGGCTAAAAAAGTCGTCTGGAGCCAGCACATCACGTATATATATACACAGACACACATATATTAAACATCATCCGAAAGATTAAATTTCAGTCATACTCGTACAGTGTACGTCCCCTTGGGATGCTCTCTCTCTCTTTCTCCCTACCAACCTCTTTTCTTCGAACTCTTTCTCTCGGCTCCCGGTACAATCAAGAGCCACACATACACATATACAAGCATCCGCCTATATAACATCAACGTTTGCCTCTGGGTGTGCGCGCGCGAGCGCGTGGGCGTCGGTTTATTTGCACATGAAAATAGCCGCTTCTGCTGGCATACGCGTGTGTGTATGTGTTGTGTGTATATGTGTCGTCATCGAGCAGCTGTTTTCATTCAGCGCCACGCTCACTCTCTCGCCCTTCTTCTTCTTTATAGTCGGCAACTTCCTTTTCGACGTCGGCGCCGCGCGTTCGCTTAATTGCGTCGTCGCCACCGCGCTCGCATGTACATCGTCCGATGACACGCGACGAATGTATATATATGTGTGTGTGGCGTATGTGTCAATGGATATAGATATATATATGCGATGTGTGATATACGCTATGCACTCGTCGGCGCTTTTTCGTATATAACGGCTGTGCCAGGCGATTAGTCGTTGTGTAACGACGCCGCGCCATTGTATGTAGGATCATCATCATCCTACTTTTCGATGACATGGAATGCGTTGGAGTAGTGGAAAAAAGTGTCACACCAGTGAAAGTGCCCGATTCGGGAATCCGTTACGCAATAGGAATATAAAATCATTTGTTGTATATTAAAACGAGTAATAATTCGTGAAGGATTTGAAGTTCTCTACGAGTGACTTGCGAATCGAGGTTTTCGTATCACGAAATTAACGAATTTATCCGATTGCCTACTACGACTATACGACCTTTTTTACTCCAAATCATGTAACTTTCTAAAGGTTATAGTCGCAGGTAATATACTACGAAATAGCATTTGAAATTATTCAAGCATGGTCGAGAGCGTTTTTCATACTCGGTTTATACATAGAGTGTGTCGAGCGAAAATCTAACGTAATTACATTAGCTTCGTTTCCACTCTAAAACTCCTGTACAATATATATATAAATCGACCTCGAATATATAGCTGTACACATACCTATAAGGCCACCACAATCTCTCAAAACCGCTGTAATATAAAGTCTATATAAAGCGAAACGAACCACAATTGCCTTCTTTCGAAAAAACAGAAAAAAAACGAATTTCGGGGATCCTCTCTTCATCACGGATGCGCGTTCGTAACGAAAGAAGTCCACTTATATATAGAAAGGGAATCTTTCGCAAAACCCGTCGAAAATTGTGCAAACCATCGTGTACAAAACGTGCCTGCACGTTTATACACACCCGTGTGTGCCGATTAATCGGTGGGGACTTCTCTCGTTTCATGGACATTCTCGTCTCTCTTTCTGTACACCATGTAGTTTTTCTCTTTCTATCTTTCTCTATACGCATGCTGCAGCAGCAGCAGCAGTACAACCTGTTTACGCGCTCGGCGCATAGGTCAATTGATCTTGATAGATGCGTCAGACGTCACGCGCACGCGCGTGCGAGAAACTTTCTTGCTATAGAGAGATAGAGATATATACACAAGGGGAAGAGGGGGGAACCGCGGAGACGCATAAGTAGAGAGAAGGGGGAGAGAGTCATCGCGCGGAGATCTGAATTACATCGAGCGTAGTAAGCGGTGATGTAACTAATCTGCTTGGATCGAACGAACGGTTAGCTATGCTGCTGCAGAAGCATGCCGATGCTATCGCTGAGAGAGCCTATATATATATACATGGTACACAGCAACGCCATATTCCTTTATATTAGTTTATCTTTCGCGCTTGACTGGGCATATAGACGGAGAGATTGAGATCGGAACAAATTTCTTTTTAGCGAAAAATTCCGCGGTTGCTAAATTACGGTCAGCCGCACTGTTGCTGTTCGAACTATGTCGGACTATATATGATTCTTTTAAAAGGGGTATTTGCGATGCCAATAAAATAGCACGCACACACACACATACACATAGAGTTGGAGCTATAAATCAGAGAATGAAGCGAATGTGTTTTTATGTGTAGCAGCCTGTATAGTATCAGCTGTTAACACGGCGGTGGCAGTGGCTCATGCCAACATAACTCGTATATATATATGGAAGTCATGTGAGATACTAATGTCAAAGGTTAATAAAAATACGTCTTCTGTTTTGTGATGTCTATACGATGTAACAATACAACGAGCGTTATAAAAGTACAATATAAACGTTTTATATATATATATATATATATATATATATTATAAGACTGTCAAAGTATAATAATATTCTCGCGGTATATTATATTATATTATATGATTCTCAGTGTTCACTGAATTATTACGACTCAATTAAATTTTCTCGAGAACGTCGCAATCGCGATAAGGGTCTCGCACACTGCAACAGCAGCAGCGTATAGCAGTGACACGAGTGCATTTTCGCAACTCTCTCTCTTGCGCTGCGCTTATATGCTGTGTACACGAGTGTTTATCGCTAAAAGCAGCGCGAGCGCGCGAGCGAGAAAGAAAGCCGATTGAATGACACTGAATTCGCGCAAACGTACATATAATACAACACAACGAGCGTCATTGTTACATCGTGCGCTCGCGTGTGTGTATGAGCACACAGCTGTGCGGGTTCCTCTTTTTTTTCGCAAAATCTTCTTTCTACCCGCACACGTATATATACATGTACATTATACACTTATACGCGAGCGCTGATATCGGATACGGTACGACACACATGTCGAGTGTTGCGCTCGTAAAGCATATACACACATACACACGTTCAAGCATACCATAGCGACTATTATGATGGCGATGGCGCGGTATCGTTTCGTTCATTATTCACGCAAACCGCGGCAATTATGTGCCGGTCGAGGCCACTACCACCGCCCGTGCGTGACGGACCTCGAAAATTATATCGACGTCACGTACGCAATTAGTCGCGGGAAAAAGCAACGTCGACCAAGAGTACAACCCTCTCTCACTCTCTTACTCGGGTGAAACCTTTTCACAGGGTGGGAGAGTCTATATATATATACGACGACGACGACGACGGTGTGCGGTGTGTCGTTTTTGCGTCGTTTCATTATACCGTTAGACCATGGTAATGGCGAGAGAGTGCGCAGAAATATATATATACGTAGAGAGGCGAGTAAGCGGCGGAAATAGAATGTACGCTCGTGGTATATAAGTAAGGAGAAGGAGAGAAGAGAGAAGAGAGAGAGAATTTCTGTTAGAGGTAAAAGGAGAAAAAATTAGATGGATAGTGTCTAAGGCGGCGCGCGACCCTGAAAGTGGATTTCTTTTTACGCGCGTACACGCTCGGTCAATAGACGCAAAAACCTTCGTCGTCGACGCACGCCACGCAGAGAGTGGTATAGTATTATAGCGTGGGACCAAAAAGATAGCGGCTGTCGAGCCTTTTTTTTCGGTTATCTTTTTTCAGCTATAGAGTATAATATTGTATATAGAATACATATGTGTGTTCGTCGGTATATGCTTTAAAAAAATATATCAACTAGCCTAGTGTATGTATGTGGATAAGTTATCTTAGTCAAGATAAACTTTTGAAGACGGAGCACTTACGTGCTACCAACATAGTTTCTCATTCGGCGAGCGGTGCTCGATGAGTAACAAACTCGAAACATCTGAGCAATAATTTACCGAATACATGAGTCATATATATGTATGTGTGAGGCCGATAAAAATCAATATTTTCACTTCCTTTGTGCGTATGCAAAACGTTCTCATAATTTTTAATTTGACTGGTATAAATCATTCTTTTTTTTCTGCAGCTTGAGCAAAATCAAGCCAGGCGTGTGTCAATGGAAAAAGAGAGACAGTTATGCGAACGCAGCGATTACCGTAACGCGTGCGTTACGCGCTCTTGTACGTATATAACGAAGAAAAAGTGTGACAGTGAACCAAAATTTCGGCCACCATGCTTTGAGTACGTGTATATGTATGCCGAATTGCAATTACTTTTACATATTGCACTTTTACATATTGCACATCGGAGAGCCACAGCTTATTCTCGCTCTTCTTCATATATATGCATCAAAGCTCGCTCGCACTTTTACCGAATTCTTATAAGTATACATTGGATGTTCTTACGAAGGTTTTTTTCTCCAGTCTCGGCTGCTTCCTCTCCTAGCTGCTATATCTTTCTCTTCTGGCTCTGCTCAAGGTCAGACACTCGACTATACACACACACACACACACACACATATACATTCTATACGAGAGAATCTCGAGAGGATCCTCTTGCTACTATACACTCGACGACTGCGGATGCTAAGTGCCTCTAATTGGGTATTTCGGTTCGAAGCGGATATCTTCGCTCCACGGTTTTATTCCTCGAATGGGCGTGTATATGTGTGTGCGAACAGAGCTTCTCTCTTTCTCCCTCTGCAGCTGTGGCTATATAGTCGAAGAACTAGTCGCTACGATATTTATACAGCACGCGCACGAAACGTATATAATTGGAAGCCGGCGCGCGGAAAATCGTTGTTTTACGGCTGTTCTGGGCGGTCGCGGAATGTTTGTTTATTATGGGTATATAGTGTATAGAGAAAGAGGAGAGGAAAGGAAAGAGAGGTAGATAGCACCGATTCCGTGGTCCGAGTAATTTGGCGAGGATTTAAATACAATCGGTGCGGTTGTGAGAGGCGAAATAAATCCTTAGTTTATTGTAATCGAGGCGTGACCGTCGTAAGATACAAATCTGCTCCAATTCGGAGTCTCCGTAACTACGGCTTATATATATGCTTTCTCCGTCTCTTTGCTCTTGTGTTTACCGCTTTTTTTCTGCTCGCTGGTTAAAGAGGAAGGGACCCACACGCGTTCCTTTTTAATTAAGCCGTTAAGTTAAATTGACGGTGTTTAAAGATGGAAAAAAACGCGCAAAACCCGAGGAAATTGTTGTACTGATGAACTCGTTGGTTCTTTCACGCAAGCACGAAAGAAAGAACCCGATCTACAACTATATATATACACATATATACGCACGCGCGAACCAAACGCACCTCCGATTAATGGCCTTCATTACTGAACTTTTGCGGGAAGTCGTGAAAAAAGGTAAAAGCTCGCGCACACATACACGCACGCGTACAAGTGGAAAGACCCTTGGGCTTTAAAATTGCAGTCGATTGAGACATTGTACAAACATATATATATATATGTATACGCATGGCGAGAATCCCGGGAAGGAAATTTTTCAGGTTGTAACTTCCTCCGCATCGCAATTCGCATCGATCAAGATTACAATCCGCGGGCTCGCGCTTGCCTGCTTCGTCGGCTTGCTCGTAAACCCAAGGCTCGCTTATTGGCTCTCTCTCTCTCCCTCTCCTCCCCTCTCTCTCTCTCTTTTTCTTATACACTCAAAGCGCGCGCATGCGTGCCTGTGCGTGTAATAATGCACGCTCAGCTCGAATGCGCTTAATAACCCCGAAAAAAAAAGAGAAGCGATGGAAGCAACGGAAAAAAAACCACATGGAATAAAAGCAGGCAACATATATAATATACAGAATGGGAGTGAGAGAAACCTGACGTCAGTCCTATAACACACACAAGAAGCCCGCTCGCTACTCTTTTCTTTTCGCAAGCGAGAGCGCGAGCGATAAATACGTTTGGCAAGTTACATATATACACAACGAGCGCTATACGCCACGCGCATATAGCACTATACGCGCGTTCTGCCTGCCTGCTGACCCATTTGTGAAACTCGCGACTCGCCGCACAGTTACACCACACACGCGCGAGTGAGCGAGCTAGCCAGTGCGACGACGACGACGACGACGACGACGACTGCTTACGACATTCGCTTTACACGAATTACGCCCAGGCAAGCAGCCATGAGAGTTCTATATATACACACACACACACGTTAGTGTATTATATATATATCGATTATATATATACGCAAATTTTGGTGTATACGTATATGTGTAACCAATGGCTCATGCCCGATTTTTCCTGGTGACAACGGGTCGACCGTGATTGCAGCTTACGTTAACCCTCTGTATATATATGTATATATACATGTACACATGACTAATATACACCGATCAACGGTGACTTTCGAGCGTATATGTGTACAGTATATAAAAGTTACACGATCGCTCGCTCGCTCTCTTGCAATTTCTCGCTTCTTTAGCAAGCGCACTCGCGACCGTGGAAAAACAACAGCCGAGTTTCACGAGCTTGCGCATAGCTTCCCGCGCGCGTACCTCGCTGTCTTGTCGATTATATATATATATATATATACCTTATTCGTGCTCCACAGCGCGTAAACGCATAGCGAATATTATGCGTACGCGCTGGCAGCAGCAGTGAAGAGGAAGATTACGTGAGAGCCAAAGAGTAGCAACAGCAGCAGCAGCAGCAGCAGCATCTACCGGCGTTAAAAAAGTTACGGCCCCGTGCACGTCTGTGTATAACGTACTTCCTCGTTTCTCGCTCGCATCGGCAATCGAGAAGGAGGAGGAGGCGGCAGCAGCAGGAGTAGCAACAGCGAGATAAGCTCTTTCTCCGATTCCGCGAACGAACGAACGAAGGTTGTGGCCCACCTTCTTCCCAGGATATGAGAAGCCGTCGGTGAAGGGAGCTGTAAAACAGTCGTAACGCGGCCGACGACTTAACGATCGCTGAGGGGAGAGAACACGAAGGGCGAAAGCGCTCTTTGGAAATATTCAGCGGCCGGTTCCCAAGCGTGATTATTGCCGAATGGACGAAAAGTCGTCAGATCTCTCTCTCTGTGTATTTGTGCACGCAGCGATTGTAAAACGAAAGAGAGAGAGAGTAGGGGCTATAGCTTTTGTGTTGTCCCTTTCACGGGCTGTGGATGAAGAAGCAAGAAAAAATCAGCGAGCAGCCGCCTGTGAAGTCTATACGCATATAGTTACGACGGTGCGGTATAGCGTGTAGATTAAAGCAGTTTTGTTCTTTCGCGAGGAATCGAGCCGTACGGTCTTTAAATATGAAGGAAATTCTAATAAGCGAGAGAGTCTGCGCGTAGCCGTATCGGTCACAGACCTTCGCTGCTATATACTACTGCGTTTATCGCACTCTTCTTGTACCGGAATGTATAATCGCCTACTGCATTACAAATCCGGGAAATAACGCATACCTCATCTCTCTACGTATAAATTTTTATCGAATTTTTCCTATACCCAAGCTCAAGGAAGTATACATATATATATATAATCTTCAGCCGTTCGTGCAATAAAATCGCACTCTCGGATGTCAGCCTCGCACGGGGCTGGAATATCAGCCGTCGTCGTCGTCGTCGTCGTCACCTCCGCCGCAGCTGTGTCAATATTTCTTCGTGCACGGAATCCATCTCTCTCTCTCTCTTTCTCATTTTCGCCAACTAAGGCGCGGTTCACTTTGCGGCGGTCGTACCGCCGTTTATGCCTCACACTGTCGTCAACTCAGCTCTTTCTCTCTCTCTCTCTCTCTCCCTCATTGCAACGCGTGGCCGGTGTCTCGTAAATTTCCAAAGAGACGTGCAGCTACAGCTTCTCCTCCTCCTTCTTCTTCTTCTTCATCTCCCTTGAGCGTGAAAAAAAATTTTGCACGCGCAGGCACAAAGGGGGAAGTTGCACAATAATCTACGCGCGTGCGCAGCTATACATACGCTCCTCGATCCCTTCGTTTGCTAAAAGAGGAGAAGGAAGAAGAAGAGCGAGTACAAAGAGCAGCGTGAATCTGCAGGGAACGAACGAACGAACGAACGCGCTTTTCTGCTCACTACGGGAAAAGGATCTTTCTTGGCTTTTGTAGAGCACTGCCGTTGCGCACCACCACTGCAGACATCTCACAGATCCCTTTGTCTGCATGCCTCGTGTGTTCTGTGGCTCGCAATGGCTCGGAGCCAATGTTTTTCGCGTGGATGATATAGCCCCGTATGTATAAGGGCGTCGTGTGCGTATAACAACGCATAAAACGCACGACTGATGTAGATGAGACGTGGTCTGTGTGTATATATATAGCTATGGTTTCGCTTACATATATTATTATTATATACGCGTATACGTGACGTGAGGCAGTTCAGCCGCTCTACATCTAATCGGCTAGGATTTGCCTTTTTTTTCATTCGCGGCCTCTCTTTTTCTTTCCAAACACGCACGTCCGACTGTATATACTTTCGCCGACGGTGCGTGTATATAGTATATATATACGTGCGAAAGCCGATCCGGCGATAAATCGCGTGCGGACCTTCGACGTTGTGTTGTATACTTACGTTCCGCTTGCAATTTGTCGTCTCAGCGATATACTGTCTCTCTCTTTCTCTCTCTTCTGAAAGGAGGGGAAAACAAAGCTTTGCTCTTCGCGACCGCGTGTCGCGCGTTATACTATATATAGGTATTATAATACACTTGAAAAAAGAATCGAGTATGTGTGTCTCTCTTTCTCTGTGTATATATATATAACGGAGCATTACACTTCGCCCGCGGCGCTTAAAAGCTGCTGCTGCTGCTGCTGCGACTATACGTGCGTATACGAAATGCCTGAGCTCACGCAGCCGCGAATTTACGGTTACGAGGTGAACGCGCGCGTCCTGACTTCGCTGTAAATTCGCCTTGAGGTTCGTTTCTGTGTGCTGCGTTATATATACTAGCGGCTTGAAAGTTCTCTCTCTCTTGTGGTGAAAGAAAAACGCGAAGAAGGCGAGGGCATGAGCCATCTGGGGAGGAAGAAGAAGAAGAAGAAGCGCCGCGAGAAAGACTTCGTTTATGGGTTTACGTGAGCCGCGGTACGCGAGTGAGCACGTGCGTATGTGCGTGCGTGCACTGACATATGTGTGTGCGTACATAAAAAGAAGAGAGAAACTGCGGCGTATATATACACGCGGCACAGTAAAATTCCTTTTATCATCGTTAGCGCGACCACCTGGGGATAAACATTTTTTTTTCTCGCCCTCGCCAGTCTCCTCCTGCTCGATTTATGCTTACTTTGCTTTAACTCTGCTGTGCAGTGTGCGTATATATGTATAGGGAAAGAAAAAAAAATCACTTCCACGCGCGAAGCTCGCTTAAATTAGCTCAATGATGGTTTAATCCGACAGACATTACTGGTATTTTAAAAGTGATATCGCTTAAAGTGACTCGTGACACAAAATTCACTGCTCTTTAAATGTTTCGGGAGTAAGTAAAGTGTACGGTGTGTATACGCGCCGTACAGACGAGAAAGAGAAAAGAGGGAGGAGAGAGACGAAGAGTTTGCGCAATGTGCGTGAGATTTTTAAGAGCTCTTTAAAAAAAAACATGCCTTTTTTTCTTTCTCCTGAAGAGCAAGTCGAAGCGGAAATTTTTGCGCGCACATTAGTCGTAAAATTTCGTTTTAATTAGAGTGAAGAGTCCACTCGTTAAAGCTCCAGACGATGCCGGTCGCGCTTCAGAGCACTTTGCATGGGAAATTGTGGTGGAGAATGTTTTTGGAAGGGTAAACAATGAGTGGGATTTTAACGTAGTTATACCCCCTTTACGTGTGTATGTGCGTACTTTAATATGAAGAGCGTAGACGAGAGTAATGAGGAAAATATCTGAACCACGAGAAAAGCAACGCTAGTTTAACAAATAAAATATTCATTAAAACTTTTACCGAGAAAAGAAAACCAAAAATCCACCATACTGACCTCGAAAGCGCAGATTTAATCACATACCCATCGTTTCCGAGACCATATACGCGTACCGCCCAACATCCGACCACGAGAGCAGAAGGCGAAAGTGCGTGGGGGGCGAACGAGTCGAAAAAAAAACGGAAGCGGAGAGCAAAAAGAAAGAGAGTAAGAGAGAATGGACGAGAAAGGGAAAAGGGAGGTTGAGAGAACGCATCAGCTGAGCAAAAGCTTAGTCTACGCGTTATCTGGTTTCACTGAAGCTCCGTGTGGGCTATATAATGCAACATATGCGCGCGAGCGAAACTCGAGAGCAGCGCGGGTACGGAAAGAAAGGAAGAGAGAGAAAGAGGCGCAGAGTGGAGCAGCACATGTGAAGAGCGAAAGAGGAGAGGACGTGAGAAAAAAATTATACACGCGAGGAGGAGGAAGAGGGCGATGGAGATAGGAAGCAGAGTCGTGCCCGCCGCGCGCTTGAGTGTATAAGCCGCTGAGATTTTAAAAGCAAGCTGGTGTCTTATTTTAAGGCTCGGAGCTACGAGAGCGTAGTAGCATTAATACGATAAAAGCTTAGATAGTTTTAAAAACTTATCAACGAATATGTAAAGCATATCTTCCTCCTAGCTTTATATATATTCTTATATTAACTGAAAATATCAAACCTCTAAATCTGCACCATAGTAAAAGTGATATTAGACACAATTCAGCACGCCTGTAAATCTTCCAGTGAATTTTGGAACTCTCCGCTACAGCAGCGTAAGATCTTACGACTCTTCCTCGTACCATTCCACCAACTCTCATATATACACGCATATATATATATATATATATATATATAAAGTCTCGTACCCTCGCTTCTACTCTATCGCTCCAGAATCTCATGTTCGGCTCTCGCGCTCTCCGAACCGGAAGATCATCGTTTGCCGGCGCAGCGTATATAGCTGCTGGCTCACGCTCATACAGACTATCTCCGGGAGGGCTGAGATTGTAAAGAAGACCGCTGAAAAAGCAAATCTCGCGTATATATGTGTGTGTGTGTGCAGCTCCCTGACGTTGGCGATTTTCTGCGACTACGCAGTTTCGGAGAAATTGTGTTTCTGGGACGCGTGTTAAATTTCGGTGGTTCATGAAGGGAGTGAAAGAATATGTAGGTGGTTAGGGAAGAATGTGATTTGGTTTTGTAAAAGGAATAAGTGGTTTTTCTAATAGAATTAGATTATAAAATGGTAATGGTTGATTCTCCGAACGCAATGAAGTGTGTATTATTGCAACTTTATACAACAACTTTCTAATGATTTGAATGTCTTTACTCAACTCATAATGACGGTTTTTCTTGTAAATGTATTCGATATATCTACAATGCTAAATGAATAGAATACCACCATTATCAACCAATAAAAGCATAAACAAACATTCGTTTCAGCTTCCCCGCAGACGCTCCCCTTAAATCAAACAAACCATTCTTAAATAATTAACACGCGCGCAACGAACCGAGAAAGAGAGAGAGAAACAGTAAGAAAAAAAGACCCTCTGCACTTTTGAAAACCGGTCGTCCAGTTATCGCATACCGCGTGCTCATTATTTAGTTAAGCGCCGCGTGCATTAATGACACACACACGCACACACAAGCTTTCCCCTCTCTCTCTCTCTTTCTCTCTTCCCACTTGATGCACTTGGCGTATTTACCTTATATACTTCTCCGTCACTCGAAAAAAAAGGCCACGAAGGTTGGCAGAACCTCGCGATTATTTTTCTTTGAATAATTTTATCAGCCCAGCGTGTGTTGAGCCTCGTGGCTATCGGCTTAAGCTCACCCGCTATAACCTCGCTCGTCCCTTATCAACGCGATTCGTGGTAATCAGTTGTTGTTACAAGATAAAGTTAATATATATACGTCTACCACATATAATAATCGCAGCTTGGTCCTCGGATTGTGCAGTAAATTTTTTTACCTCGCACAACGAGAACGCGCTCGCAGAGAGAGAGAAAGAGCGAGAAAGCTCGCTCGAGGGTAGGAGTTACGACAATCGCCCTCCTTTTTTCCTCTCCTCAATGCCGCGAGGGGAGCATTGAATGCAAGCGAGAGAGAGAGAGAGCGAGAGAGAAAGACGGGCTCACACAAATAGCCATTTCGCATTTTTCTTTCTTCTTCTTCTTCTCACTGCCTCTCTTGCGTCCCCTCTCGCTCTATACCTCCCCACCTTTTCATCTCCGGTCTCGTCTCTACGCATTCTTCCCCGGTGGTGTGTGTGTTGCTGGTGCTCGTGGTGGTGCACAATAGTCCCACCGCGCTCTTACTCGCGCACATACACACACACACGCACGTACACAGAGGGAGGGAGAGAGAGAAGACCGACCGTATATGCGGGCACGAAATCTTTTCTCTTCTTTTTTAGTCGAGCCTCTTTTTTTCTCTCTCTCCTCTCTTTTCTTGACCACCGCGCAGAGAAAAGAGGAAGGGAAAAAAGCGAGAAAAATGGCTTCTATCTCGAAAAATAATGAATTTTCGATCCTCCTTTTTTCTCTCTCTCTACCTTTCTCTCTTTCAAAGTGTAGAATGCGGGTATACATTCGGGAGGGTTCGCGACGGGGGCAGACTCGCGTAATTCCGATGGAATTAGAGTGGGACATTAAAAAAGGCCCCTTCTCCCTTCTCTCCCTCTCTCTCTCCAGCTTTTGGTCAGGTTTGCTGCCGCAAGTAAACGGTGAAATTGAACAACGTTGGTTTTTCGTAATTCCGGGTATATAGTAGTGTAGGTTACCGCGCGCGCGCGCGAGTATAGAGCAACGCTCAAACCGCAACTGGCCGCGCTCGCGCGTATATATATACTGTGTGTACTGCGAAACAACCACGAGAAACTAAAAGGTCGTTCGATGCTAATATACGTGATAGACATCGCCGACGTTTTCCCCCCTTCTGTATATACACGCTCTTTCACTCCTTCCATTTCGCTGAAATTTCGCAGTTGCCATGAGGTCAGAACGAAATTATATATGTCTTTTCCATATCCATAAAAACAACACTCGCGCGCGCGCGCTCCTTTTTAGTATAATTATTCCATTCGTCGTCAGCTGATAAAAATCTCGCGCACTTAAAAGTTTAAGAACGAAAAAAATTATAAACGTATATATATAATACTCCCCATTGCTCTTACAGAATCTTTTGTCTCGCGAAATGAAACGTATTTATATATACTGCGTTAATATATACGAAGTGGTGTGCACACACGTGCGCATTAAAAGTGCTATTAACACTTGCGCTCGCGTTGACACTTATCATAAAGATAAAGCGCGTGCGCGACGTATATATGAAACGCACAGCGATGAGATTTAAAAGTGGGTTTATTGCAGAAGACTCGCTGCGCTCGCACGTCCGATGACGATTTACAATGAGAACTACGCACGCGTGGCTTCCAAGTCGCCATATAATTTCTTCGCGATCGCGATTACGACATACGTATATATAGTCTAGAGAATGTATCAGTAGCAGATGGGCGATGGAAAACATATCATGCGCGTCGCGAGTACAGTGGGTTTGTTGCTCAAGTGCATCAGTGATCGGTTGATGGTTGAAACCAACGAGAAATACTCTGTGTACAGAAAGAGAGTGAGGAGGGTAGGGCACGTATAGGCTAAAGTGTCCCCTGGGACCAGTTGTATAATCGATGATTGATTGCGCTCGTAAAAGCCATTCCAGTGCGTCGCAGGAAAAAAAACTCGACCCTCCTCACACTCGTATACACGGCTTTTTTTCACTTTTTCGTGGTATCGTATAGTTTGTAGTAAAGAGACTTTCCGATAATAGTGTGCTTACTTGACTTTTGGGTGGCGAACGATTCGACAATCGTCGACTGATGCGTACCGAATTATATTCTTCGTGTTTGACGTGAGGAATGCGAGAATGAGGATACTTTGGATGTTTACAGGTACATTAAAAATTTTGTTTTCTTTGTACAAAGAAGAAAGAGAGAGAGAGAGAGAGAGAGAACGTCGAAAATCGCTCAAACTCTATAGACTGCACAGTTTATCGAGCGTTATTAAGTCGATTCGATTTCTCGCTTGGCGCAGTCTGGCCTTGAGGGATAAGTAAACTTTCGCTCGGCAGCTCGGCCGATATTTCATGAACCGAGCACGCATGAGCGATTGATACATATATACGTATCGTATTACTTACAAGCCAAATTTAAAATCTTTAATTATCGCAATTTGTTTCTTCCTCCGTTGCTCTCGGAGTTTTTCGTGTATTGCACTCTCGAAAGTAGCTCGCGCAGCGGGAGCCGTCATTTTTCTTGTACAGTGTGTATGTATGTGTATGTGTGTGTTCACGAAGATGCGATTGTCGCGGAGCTGACGTAACCAGTTGGTGCCAATCGCGTATAGCGACGCTGCATTGAGAAACTGAGCGACGGTGAATAAAGAAGCGACCGCACGCGCTTCTTTTATTGATTACGTCGACGCTGTGTGCGCGCGAGCGGATTTTGCAATTGCACGAGCGAATGATTTTACAACAAAGGCAATGCGCGTGAATAGTTTTTTTTGTTGTTGTAAAGTGAGGAAGGTTTTTGTACGTTATTCGGCGCGAAGGTGATGCGTTTTGTTAGGTGAGAGAGAGTGAGAGATAAGATAGTAGGGGCGTTTCCTGTATGTTTACAAATAAACTTTTTGTAACTTCTTATCGAAAAAGTTTCACGCCGCTTGATAAAAAGGTAAAAAAAAAAGGAAGGCAGTGTTTCTAGACAGCCTTGAATGAAGCTTGATACGCGAATGAATGAATGAGTCTTTGGGTCGATAAAAGTCCGTACGAATTGCATACCACCTCATCGTCGTCGTCGCTGGCGGTAGTAGCAGAAGCAGCCTTCGGGCGTAATTTTTAAACACACTCGCGCGAATTAATCGGCAAAAATGCGGGCATTAATTATACGACAAAAATGCGTTAATAACAAGCCTTTCGCATAACCAAACGTTTTATAATAAATTCTTTTTTTTCTTCTTCTTTCCTTTGGTTGCTTTGCGGGACATCTGTTTTCTTTTTTTGTCCGGCAAATGCGCAAATAAGAGTTAAATGTTTATACATATAATAAAACCGATAAGGTGCTCTCACCGGCGTGCTCTGTCGTTAGCCTTGGGGGCATGAATCTGATTATACGTGTGTGTGTGTGTGTGTGTGTGTGTGTGTGTGTGTGTGTGTGAATTAAACAGCAGAAACGAGTGCAAGAATTATCATAAAAAATTATATACACATTATATACATATCATCGCGCTGAGCATTTTGTAAACATTGCATCGCTTTTTAAGAGTAAGATGTTTTCTTCGCGTGAATCATTTATGTTCGGTGTAGTGTATACGACTTAATTGTCTAAAAATTAATTTTACATCTCAAAGGAAAGAACGTATAAAAGTATATATAAAACCAGTTTTCAGATAACATATGAAAAATGATAATCGGCATGACTTTTGAAGCAATAAAAAATTTCTTTATATATGTATATATATATTTGTACGTGACGCGATTGCACTTGTTATAATCATGATAATAAAAAAGATGTCTCAAAAGAACCTGTCTTGCAGTTTCTTCAGCCGTAATATTCAGCATCGCGCACGAGGAAAAATTGCAGCTGTGAGAAGTAATTTCATCGTTCTCATGGAATAATTTCACACAATTCCATTAACATAAATTCACATCATTTCAAGTATAATATCTAGCTCGAATAACATTTAATAGTTTTCGCATTACTCAATTTTCTCTCAAATATCATATCAAAAACATAATATTTACGTAATTACATTCATAACCATTATTTTCGTATAAAAAAAATCTCCATTTATACAGCGTTGAAAAGTATATGCAGAAACCCCAACACACGCATCACTCCACATCACATACTGACAATGAGATCCATATCAAAATATTAAGGACACATTAAGATCAATAACGGCTCGTATCATCTTATTTAATTTGATCGAAAAGTACAAATGAACATGCCCAGTCACTGTGACATAATCGTGTCGAGAGCGAACGTAACCCGACCAGAGAGCGAGGGAGAGAGAAAGAGAAAATGCGGATCTGCGGTTCCTTTGCAATCGGTTATCCGGCGGCGGCTACAGCGGTCGGACCGAAGGCCCTTCAATTGACCACCTCGTAAAGTCCTCAGACAAAGGAGAACAAAGGCCCAGATACAGTGACGTTTTTTGCACACGTACATACACACACACGTACGTATACACAGGTCGCGTTGTGGCAGTAAGCAAGCGCCTTCCCTTCGGTATATTACTAACCATTCAGCAGGACATTCGCCTTCTTTACTTGTATACAATGGTCATTTGTTAGATGTATATAGTCTAACAATGAATCGAATCAAATTAAAACATGAAAAAGTTTAGCATTGAACCTGAAAATAATAGAATTTATTCGTTATAAGCTTTTAGTTCGCATTCAGAGCTTTCCGTAGAAATTCATTTCTTGCGACACGAACAATTTATTGAAATAATAATTGTTTATAATAACAATTATATAAGTTATTACGCGTTCTATATAGACATATATATATATTTTTTCATACAGCGAAATTCTCAAACAAAGATACACCTCTAAGAAGTAAAAAATTCTTCTCTTCTGCTCTTCCACCGCATTGTCTTTCCACTTGAAAGGAAAGTACAGCCGACAAATTCGTGAATGGCTTTCAAGTGCCAAACGAGAGCTCGGCTCAAGAACTATGTGTGCTTCCTAAAGGCTTCCTCTCCTTTACACTCTTTCTCTCTCTCTTTCCTAGAGAGCCTCTACACGCCCCAAAGAAGCAGCAGCAGCAGCAGCAGCAGTAGTAGCGGTTACACGCGCATGTATAAAGAGCAAAAGCAAAAGGCCTCTTTTTACACCTAAGAAAAGCTCGTCGGCTCAAAATACGGGCTCGTACACTCGCCTCAGACCCGCATTGCGCGAGCACACAAGCCTCGCCTCGCCTATACACCTTCATACATATACTTGTACCTATATACGTATAACCAATGCGTATATTACATAGAGAGAGAGAGAGAGAAAGAGAGACAGACAGACGAACGGGTACGCCATCACATCGCCGCTATCGCTCGGTGCCCGCAGCAGAGTGAATATACTTTCACTGGTGTTTCACGGCCAACGGACGCGTTACACGATGCTAATAATACCGGCGGGCGCGCGCATTGCTCCAGCGCCTCCGCATACACACACACACACGTATATATATACGTAAGACCTCGGCGGGCGATTCGCCTCGCATCTCTGCATGTAGGAAACGAGCCAAAGCGGCCTCGCCTCTTTTGCCAGCCGCGCGCGAGTTGATGCCGAGGGCGAATTCCTGCTCGATCCAACACCGCCGCTCATGCCGTCGTCGTCGTCGTCGTCGCGCTGCTCGCATGCTATTCGATCGAAACGGTCGACGACCTTTTTCTTCCGCAGCAGCAAGCTGCAGTATATACGTGATGTATACCTATATACATATACACACCGAGTGTGTCTTAGCACACGAGCGAGAGAAAGAGAGCGCAAAACTCGCGCGCGCGCGCGCGTTGTGTGTAGAAGGAAAGAGAGAGAGAGAGCCTCATCGATCTGATCTTGACCTCCATTCTCTCTCTCTCTCTCTCCCGAGCGCGCGCGCGCGTTCTAGCGCATTATGTATTTCTGTGCGCTGGCACGCCGTGTATATGTATACGTATATATGAACGTCTATATACTGCGGCCTCGCTCGACAAACCGAGCCTGACCTGCCGAAAATTACTGAATAAAAGGCTATATGTATATGTGTGTATATCTGAGAATAAAATTCTGGCAGGTTTATTGTACGACTGCCTCGGGTGGTAGTACTCTTGATGATTACATTATAGAAGCACAGAGGCGTATATGAGTTGACGATATATATATAGTGTTTGCTCAGATCGACGTGTATAATAATAATTCTCATGCCCCCGCGTATATATATATATATATATATCTCTATCTCTTTCTCTCTCCGCGTCTCTTTTTATGCGGCGCTTAATTTACGATTTTGATTCGCACCGATAAGATGAGGTTTATATGGGAGAGCACCACCGCACGGCAATAAGAGTCAGCTACTACCATTTTGAATGTCTATTGTGATTCCATTATTATCTCGCCCATCTAATAGCTTAATAGTCGCTTTCGATCGAGCTACCTACCGCACACATATATACGCACACAGACAATACGATTTTTTTCTTCTTCTTCTTCGGATTCAATATTACCGCACCGTGATCTCTGTGATTTTCGAGGTCACACCGTGCTATAGTATATAGAGGCTCGAGACTTTTACCTGAACGTTAGACAGCCGTGTGCACGTAACAATAAAAACCTTTTTACACATAAAGAGAGAGAGAGAGAGAGAGAGGAGAGAATGCATCGTATACAACGTCGTTACATAACACACTGCATCGCACGCGTCTACTATATAGATATATACATACTACAAACTTTAAATTGAAATCTCATCTTGCCGGTTGCACACACTTCGAAAGTCTGAAGGATACATCTGAAACTTTTCGACAGGCCAGAAGCGCATTCGAATCTCCTGAAACATTCGATTCGCATCGGACCCCTGACAAACTACCACCGTATATATACGTACGTGTATAGTTTGCCACAAAGTTCCTTGTACTCCTCTCCTTTGCCTCTTGCGGCGAACTTGGTGAGACGACGAACCGTGAAAAGTATATGTATATATATATACATACATACATACACGCACACACCCTACGTGCAGAGACCACGGCAGCGGCAGCAGCGGCGCGTTGTTCCCGACACGGAAAGTGCGCGTCGAGCATAGATATTGGATGTCGTCGACACGCGTTGAACATCCGGCGGAAGGTACCTCTGAGTGTATGTGCGTGTGTGTGTGTGGAGAACAATGCACATTCGAGCGCCTCTTCACCTTCTCCCTCTCTCTCTCTCTCCTTCATTATGGTATCGCGCTTTCCTGCATCAAAAACGAGCTTCTTCCCTTCACCCAACGTTGTATATACAGCCGAGGGAAAAATCCCGCGGTTTTTCTTTGATGCCTATACATGTGCTTGCATATATACTATACCTGTTGTCTCGTGTCGCCCCCACAGAACAAAATGGACACAGGGGCACACGATGGAGAAAGATGGATAGAGAGAGAGAGAGAATGCTATACCGTTATTAATCTGTACAAGCGGAGAGTTATACGCGTCACCGCAACGCAGCGGCAACATTCTATTTTAGTGGAAACTTTGACCTCAAACTACTCGCGGCTGGTTCCGAGAACCGCGTATACGATGGAGATCGCGTACGTGAATTCTAAACAGAACGTGCCTTATTCCCTGGCATGTATATATATAGTATAATATTCTTCGCAAATAAAGAGAGTGAGAGAGAGAGACGGGGAAAAAAAGGTTCAACGTGCCGTCGACCACGAGTGTACGTGCATATATATATATATGAACACGTGAACACACTCCGTGTGTGCATGTGCCGCAGCGCTGCCATAAGAGTGTGCATAAGCGGATCAATTTGACGTTATGTACACGAATGATTAGACGGAACGTGACTTTTCAGTTACAACATTCCCTTGTTACGTTCGACGAATTTGTTAATCTGAACTCGCTACGCGTATAAGTATATGTGCGTGCTTATGTGTATCTGCGAACTTCTTGCGTTTCGTGCTCAATGACGAGTTATTCAGCTTGTGCGTATATATGTATACATGTGTTTTGCAACAAAGCGAAAAATCCGTTGTGCGATTTGTACATATTGCGTAAGAAGTTATAAAAAATTGTATATATCAAATGTGTTCTGAGAAATCGAATGTATATTGTACAGAAGATTAGAGTATCGTAAATCAAAGGAATTTTCGCAAGCTCCGGCTATATTTATATTTACACGTTAGAAAGCTTACAGCGTGCTTTCGACATTAAACATTAGCCTATTTCTTCTTTTTTTTTGGTGTCTTTCTTCATACGATTCCCTTGAAACCGTCAAGAATATAAGCCAAACAAATACAAAATCCGAAAATATCACATAACCGTGTATGGCTCGAACGGCGAAACGTAAATTTTTTGCCACGATCCGAACTCCCTCTTTATATACATACATAACACTTTCGTTAAAACTCTTCACCAATTCATTTTATACTACTATAGACAACCCAATGAGCTTAAAAATCATCGTGCTCCGATTATTATTCATTAAATTAAGCAACCTCGACTGCGCAACCTATCCGCGCCCTATTCTCACATTCTTTTCTCCATTCAAGCATCAGCTCCCTTTTTTTCTTCTCTATCTCACCTCCATCAGCTCTATTCTAAATCTCAAGGATCTTTCATCACCACGTGCTCCCCTTGCCCTTATACATATACCCATACACGCATACACACATATACGACGAAACACTTGCGCCTCTTCACTGAACTGCCTCTGTGCCTCTCCTCTTATATTCCTTTATACACTGCATCTCCGTCGCCCCACCTCCTCCTCCTCTATTCCCTCCCTCTTCTTCCCCTATCAATCTTTCTCTCCCTTTCACTCGCGAGGCAGGCGCGCGCGCGCGCCTCGCGTATAGCAGCAGCGAGTCTCTCTCCCTCTCAGTAGTAACAGCGCTCGACGCGTAGCGACGACAACGGCAATAAAACCCGTGTGCGTATATATACATATATATATGCCTATACGCGAGCTCGCGACTATACTCCCCTCTACTACTCTTCATATATATATAGCATATACGAAGTGCGTGTATAGTTTCGCGAGTGTCAGTGGGGCGTGCGCGCATGCGACTGTGCAGCGCGAGCTCTCGAAGGATATACAACACAACTCGTAGCTAGTTTTGCATGTGTGCAAAGGAGAGAGAGAGGAGGCGTGAGCTACTCGCCGCGAGGAGGAAAGAAAGAGAGGCGGCGGCGGCGGCGGCGACTGCGTGTGCAGCGCCAGACAAGGTCATGGTTAGCGCGCGAGCGACGTGGAACGCTGCACACTGAAAGAGCGCAAGAGAGGGAAGGAGAGAGAGAGAATTGCCGAGGGAGAGAAGGATGTGAGTCGCGACTCGCGAGCAGCCATCTTGGGAATGAATGCACCTAACGTCATCGCTGTTGCTTGCGCGTGCTTATAGCTATTGTGTGCTTATATGTGTGTATTATATGCTCGAATATAGTGGAGGTGTTATTTTCACGCTCCAGGGTACACGTGTGTGTATATAGATGTGTGTATAATTCATAGGAGAGAAAGAGAGAGAGAAAGATTATACAGTTGATTTGTCATCGGTGTCTGCGGTTTTACCCAAACGCGAACGTCGGACACCGGCATTTGCTCATCACATATGTCCTGCGGCCGCCACGTGAGTTTACACAGTTGCACACCTAAATATAAAATATGACGACTCGATCGGCATTGCTTTGTTCCGTTCTTCACTGCTGTATATTATATTGCATACAAGTGAATTAACCAATTTTTTCCATCGCTCTTCGCGCTAATGAAAGGTTATTCTATTTGCTTGGGAACTTTTCAAATTTTCTCATTATAGTCATCGCAACAGTCACTGCTTAATGCTCTATAGCTCATGGTCTATGTACAATATGGTCTTTTCAAAGCACACATTACATGTCAAGATATGATCTTCGCCCACTAAGACATCTACCCTGCACTTTTGTAAATTCGGCTTATTTTCAGTGAGCGAATACACAATTAAACGTGGATTACTCCTTTCATCAACGTGATATTATTTCATATACATACGCGCGATTTTCTTCATTTAAAGCAGCAAGCGTACCATTCCTTCTCCAGCTTCGCATAAACAATACCTTAATGCAATAACGTTGAGATCGCATCAGCGCGTTAAAATTCACCATTACCAACTTTATTACGAAAAAATTCAAATAACTCGCGAGCGCACCCGTTAATGATCTTTCGCGCGTTTTTATTCGGCACGTATATACGCGAAAGGAAATACTCGCGCGGGCGCTAAGATCGTTAGGAATAATTTAAAAACACGACGATTTTGAAATTTATGAGTTCGGAGCACGAGCGCCTATACTTTTACATATATATATCTGCTAATGAAGGTTTTAACGAGGCTGACGAGGGATTTTGCATGATGAGGTAATAATGGAATATACTCGCGAACGCGTGCGCGTATATATATAAGAATTAGCGGTACCATTTTTGCGCAACCGCGCGGTTCAACCCACGCGAGATGATACGCGCGTGCGATAAGATACGTACATTATATATATAAAAGTACGTATATATGTTTATACACTTGAAAGAGCTATATACATATAAAATCGTATAACGTTCGTCTTGAAATCCTTGGCGCCCGCGCTCGTACTATAATAATACTCACGAGGCGGTGACTGTATCGCCATACACTTTGCATAATAAGTCGCTATAAAGTCACCACCATATGGACACCGTATAAAATTTTACAACTTCATTCGCACTCGTGCTTATAAGTACACACTCACACACACACACAGCATTAGTGTTATATAGCACCGATCGCCTGCGCAAGTATACAGTAATAATACAAACCCATATAACGATAATGCTTGTAACGAGGGGTAAAAAAAATAGGACATCATATGCCTCGATCTGCTTATATGTATATATATATAATATGTATTATATACTTGCATACCTACGCGACTTTTTGTAACACCTCGTCGCTTTTAATTAGATTAAAACGACGACGAGTGGGTTCGGCCGCAATCGGTGCTCTCGCGTATATTTAATTGCGGCTAACGGCTCGCACGCGGTGACGCTGTATATATATAGCAGCTATAGTCTTCAGCTTGGAAAACAAAGAGACACGTCATCGATGCGCGTATATACGTGCGTGACACGGAGGCCACTTTCGATTTGAGTATACTGCCCGTGAGAAATGTCGCTTCTATAATTGTCGCGTATATTATACTGTTTGGAAAGAGCGCGGTGATTGAAAACTTCTCGATGTTTAATATGAACATGATGACGCGTGCGTTGGTATACTATATATCGATGTGTGGCATACTTTAGATTTGTCATACCGAGAAGTCATTGAGAGAGAGAGAGAGAGACGATTGAAATATGTCTAAATATTTGCGACAACGAGCGCGCGAGATGAAGCAAGTTGTAATTTAAGCTCTGTATATGCAATTTCTTTTTTTTCCTCTTCGTAATTCACTCGCGAGCTATTATATATACGCAGACGTTCTATCTTGGTCTACAGGGCTTGACTTACCGTTTCTGCTGCTACGCACTTGAGACCGCTTTAGATAAGAACCCAGCGCAGCAGCAGCAGCAGCGAGCTTTCGTTCGCCCTTATCATCGTTTTAAGGCTAATTTATGACGTTTATGAGAGATAAAGGCATAAATCTGGGTCACGTAAACGAGACTTTCCTAGAAAATCTATCTTTATAGCTCTTGATTAATCGGAAATAGCAAGGATATTACCCCAGATTAGATAGAACAGGTGAACTTGGTTGAGACGACTATGGGCTTCAGAAAAGCAATTGTACTCGTCAAACCAACCCTTTAATTATACTCTCTTGAAAATAACGCTTGATTATCAGGGCGCGCTACAGCTATTTTCGTATAGCTTTCGCTTTCGCTTGGACTTGACCTTGAGTCCACCGTCTGAAAGCCCCGAAGAAGCAACGACGTCGCCGTTGTCGTCGTCGCCGCCGCCACCGTAGAAAGATCGGATCAGTCGCGAGGATATCCCGAAGGAAGTGGGCGATCGCGTTCTCGCGAGGAACACAAGGGAGTGCATGCACACATACATACATACGTACATGGGACGGCGCCTCTCGAAGCAAGGCAAAGAGAGGTACAGAGAGAGAGGAAAACAATGGTGATTGTCTCGAAACGTTTACAGCCTAATTATGTGAACATGGCCCAAGCACGGTGGAATAACAATGCTATAACTCGTAACAATGTACGATTGTTCATTGTCTGTGCACGCTCCGGGACTCCTCTCCTCCTCTCCACTTCTCTCTACCTCCACCTCTATATGCCTCCTCCTTATCCTTCGTCTTCTTTCCTTCTTCCTCCCTCTCTTTCTCTCTCTCTCTCTCGCCCTCTTCCTTTTTCCCCACGTGTATTCCCGCTTATCTACATATGATATACTTGTAAAGCGCTCGCATTACACGCGCCGCGTCCGGCCCGCGTCATTAGAACGCTATACTGCTACTGTATTATATGTGCACTACTCCTATATATGGAAAGGGTCATGCACATGCGACCATATATATATATATATATGCACGTGTATTTCATTTTCCTCGACGGCTGCTGCTCACCTTTTTCCAAGTTTTCCCGATACATGCCACGCGCGCTCGTGTAACGCTCGTTAATCGGAAAATCGATATATATACTCAACGCGCGAGAGCCACTCCTCATATACGCGTGTGTGCTGTAAACACACAGTATATACATATATATATATAGTGGAGAGCGTCCGAAGGGAAATACATTTAATCAACGCGAGCTTCACGGCCAACCCTTTCCAACGTATATAGGACCTATTACATTGCTGCTGGCAATAATAACAATATTACAGTTAGGGGAAGGACGCAACGACGACGACGACGACGAGGGTTAGGTCAGCGAGTTAGGAGGGACGACCTTTGACATTATACCCTTTCGAGCAAAGTGTGCGTAAATAAGTTTACGTATACTAACCGTATAGCCTCTGTGTATATGTGACCCCACTAGTAGCCGCGTTGCCGATGAATAGGTCGAAGGTAAAAAAAAAAAAAAGCTTCACGTGCCCGAGTGCACGAGCGTAAAGGAACCGAGCCTTAATTAGATAGAGAGGATATATTCGTATATAAGAGAGTGAGAGAGAGAAGGGGCCGCAAAAGCCACTTGAAATTTCCGCTTTGCGTGGTCTCGTTAGTCCGGGCAAAAGCTCAACGTGCGTATTATATACTGCATTCAAAAGCTGCGCAGTTATATATATATATATACATATATATCTCTCTCTTTCGCAATTTATTACCGCGAAAATTGTAAACAGCGGTTCCCCCTCTTCGCTCTCAACGCAACGACACGACTAAAAAGAGAACCGCACACACCATACCGTCATGTGCGAGAACTCTCTCGCAGAGAGAAGCTCTCTCTCTCTCTCTCTCTCTCGCAGCGATATATAAACGTAAATAATACAAAGCGACGTACGGCTAGTGCGTCATATACGTACATAATTTATAAACGCGACCGCGCACGTCTTATAGAGATGAGTTTTTACTAGTAGCCAGCGCAAAGAGAGCAGATAGAGAGCAGCAGCTATGTATGTATATATACAGATACTTGTATATATATATGTATATATATTTATGTCTCTTTGACGCGCCATGTTTGGTTCGCTCTTGACGAAGGCCGCGAAAGGAATCGTGAATTCGGGTCGTTGAACCGCTGGTGATGACGCCTCTCTCGCGTATATATGTATATATATGTATGCTGCTGCCGGCAGCATAACGCGCGACTCTCTATATACCCGAGGCGGCTTATATTGAATAAATAGGAGGGGATCTCTATATACGTGGGAGCAGTTTGTTTTCGCGATAGCGCGTGATAAATACCCGCGGGAGAGTATAGAGCTTGCCGATATGTCAAGAGCTCCGATGGCCTTCATCTCTCGCTAAAGAGCGCGATCCTCCTGTATAGCTTGTGTGTACAGGAATAATGAATTTACGTACTGATAGGATTGATCGATAAAAATTTGAGTATTGTTGCGTGCATTGGCGAGTGAATCGTTAACAATAATACCTCGCATCGCAGGAGTGTGACATTTGGGCGTTGACGTGTTTATTGCGTTCGTTTATTTATGCTGGGTATATATAAAGAAGGTCTTGCGTTTGACGAGAATTCTAAAAATATTCTCCGCGTGGTATATTGCGAGATTCACTTGATATTGAATGAAATTCTTGACGACAAATAAAAGCCATTATGAAATAAATAAAAAAAAAACACCTGTATTATATGCTCTTTCTTTGATCGCACGACAATAACCCCGCACCGCACCTCATAAAGACTTACGTCAATCATCCAATTATTTAATTAAAAAAGAAAAATATTTCCAATCACACCTATATACGCAGCCTTCACTTTCCAATCACTGCTTAGCCATCGAAATCAATACTATACGCTCCCTTACGCGCTTATACCTACATGTACACAATTTACCATTGAACCGCCTCTAAGCTCACACATGTACATATCCATACATATATAAATACCACACAACCATGATAGCTCCGCACTGCGACACGCGTAAGGACACGCGTGCGTTGAATATATATACATATATATCTATACGCATGTGTGGAAGCTCGTCGTCTAAGCATGAGCAGTAGTTCCTCTCTCGTCTCTATATAAACGCGCGTGCCTTTCGTTTTTCCTTCGTTGGCAGTCGGTCCTTGAGAAAATCTTCTTGCCTCGTTTCTGAATTTCATCATCGCACGCGCGCGATCGTTGCGGCGGCGCCATGCCGATTCTATTTGCGCGTAAGCGCGGCAGCAACGGCAACAACTCTCTTCTCATTTTCCTTCCACTCCGGTCGCACCGCGTCTTTCCTTGAAGGAGTGTATAGTATATAGCGCTTGAGGAGGGAAAAAAAAGGAAATCGCGCGCGAGCGCACGCAGCGGCTCCTTGGCATAGATTGTTGTCGTCGTCGTCGCCGTCGTCGTGAAAGAAATCTGCCTGTCTATGTCCTTCGCTCGTCTTTCTCCAAAGTGAATATAGTGGGGGAAGAGTGGAAAATTTGCACTGCGGTATAGGGAAAGAAGAAGACGAAGAAGAAGAAATGCGCGTGAGGATGAAAACGTGTTTTGATTGTATATAGTGTGTTCAACGTTATCTCTCGCGGTTGTCTGTATGGTATATGGTGTTGTAAACGTTTCGTAAGATTTGTTTTTTTCTTCAAAACTTCCCGAAAATATTAACGTTTTTAAATAGGTTGTAACACATCGTTAGGAAGCCTCGTATATAGAAGGTCATCAACTGAGAGAGCCATCGGGCAAAACGATTTATTCTTTATTACTGCTCGATCATTTCCTCATTTCTATTGCAGAAAGTCCGTGTTTTTAACGCGTTTTACACTTGGACAGCTCAAGGGCCACTTTATACTAAATAAATTTAATTTAGATTTTATCTGTAATAAGTGTCTAAATTTTTCAGATTATATCGTACCCCCGTACTACCGTGCGATTAAAGTAAATGCAAGAGCAATTAGGTACCCGCCTATCCAAACAAAGCTGATTATTCCAAATTAATACATGTCAGTAGAGCTCGAAATATATATACAGAACCATCTTGCACGGAATACCATTACATAAGTGTTATTACGAAATCGAGCGCAACACACAATCGAAAGCAACAACAATATATATACATATACCAACGATAACTCCAAAACTCTTAAGTCTATCCCCCTCCTCTCTACAGGAAGCTAACAAGCTCCCACGAAATTATGCATAAACCTTTTTTTATTTCATTCTCGCTCTCACAACTAGTCGCGCATGTCACCTTGAAAGCCTCAGACGACGACGACGACGCTGCTTTGTATATTTAAAAACCTCGTCGAGCACGCGAGAGCCTCTCGCTCGGTTGAGAAGAGAGAGAAAAAAAGTGCTCGTAAAAAAAGAGAGAGAGAGGGATATATAGTATACATATATTGAAAAATCGTTAGATTATGCTGCCTGCGGTTTTTCTGCAGGCTTGCGCGCGAGCGCTCGGCTAGATTAATAGAACGCACGGGCGTCGTGTGATGGCCTTCAACGAGGTTACGCGCGCGCTCGTGCCGGCATAAAAGGCTCGTTTGTTGGCGCTCGCTTACTGCTGCTGCTGCTGCTATACTCGCACACGATGTTGCTAGTGCCGTCGTCGTCGTTTGCCTTCCGCACGTGGTGAACGTGCAACGAGCAGCCCGCGAATGCCCGAAGGATATCCGAGAGATATACATAGTCTATAAGTATACTAACTCCTCAATCCTATATATAGTATATATATAGGTATGTATTACTTTTTCGCGCGCTCGCACGTTGATTATTGTGAAAGGCCGCGCGCGCGCTTGCGAGTATAATATGTAACGTTATACATACATAGGGAGAGGCTCTCTCTCTCTCTAATTCACGGCAGACCGCTTTTTTTCTCTCTCCCCGCATGCGCGCGCTGTTACACACGCCATTATCATTCGCCTCGTGCTGCAGCAACAGCAGTAAGCTATATAATGCACACACGCTGTATGTTGTGTGTGTATATATATACGCGGATATATGCAGCGTGAAAGTCAATGAGATGTCGCGCGTCGTCCCTTGCGATCGCCCTGATTTATTACGAGCTTCGCTCGATCGACGAGACGCGAATGCTGTATCAGCAATAAAGCACGTATGTATGTGCGTATAAAGTACTCGAGCGAATGCTAAGTGTACTTCTTTTTTTCTTCCTTTCTTTTTCTTTTTGAGAGTATAGTGTCCTTTCCCATATGTTTCTGCGACGACGACGACGCTAGGCAACGGTAAATCCAACGACGGCGCCTTTCACCACCACCGCGAATCCGTTCGAAATTCCCGCTGATTAATTGGCGAGAACCTTCGGGGAACCTGAATAATAATCACGCGTGTGTGTATACACTAAACAGAGCCGCGAGCTCGCGTTATATCTACACGTACGCGCGTATATATGCGCGACAATGATCGATCGCCCTCTCAATACCGCGTGTGTGCGTATACATAATTTCCAATCGTACATAATGCCGCAGTGTATATGTAGGTATACGTATACATATATATTCATTATACCTATGCATACTTGCTAGCCGGCGGCTCTTCTCTCCGCGTATGTGTACTTATACGTTTATATATTAATCATCGCTCAACCAGCCGAAAATCTATTATTTCGCACTGGGTATATAACAATTATAAGCCCCATCCGAGAGCAAAGAAAACCCGAGCATCAAAAACAATCAGAGCCCAAAGTATATAGCAGTCTACCTACCACCACTCTTCTCTTTCATCAAACCATTGTTCTTTCTCTCTCTTCTCTTGCATATATATACACACATATACAATGCGTATTTTCGGGACCCCTCGTATATATATACGCGATTGTTTCGCGTGCCGGCGACGACGCCTTTGGAATTAAGCACGCAGCTATATATACGATACAGCAGGGTGTGGCGACTATATCCCCGCCGCTCTCTTTCTCTTCGCGAAAGAAAGTGTATATAGATATCTATAGATATATATAAACGCTCGACTTGTACGGTGGCACGTCGATAATGTTACGTACAATGACCGCGTGCTCGACCGTTTAGAGGAACGCGCGCGCGCTCATAGGAGCTATAAACGTTGTGGCGCCCCAACTCCTTTTCTTCCAACGTGTTGGTCGTTGGTATTTATATGTGTACATATATATATACAAGTAAGTAGAGAGGGCAGCTGGTGAACAGGTGCAGAGATGGAGCGAAGAAAGCGTGTAAGTGCGCGCGCGCGCGCGCGTCAGCTGTTCTGGCGTATATTACAGCAAGTACACGATGCGTTAGTTTCTATAGTAAAAGCATATAAATATATGCTCCAGTGTAATACGCGTGTTTTCTCTATACGCGCTGGGAAACTGACCGCGCGCGAATGTTACATGCCCACGTATACGTGTGTTGTATATATATCTATAAGAGAACGAGATATTCGATAGGGTACGTAGATTGCGACTCACAGTCGGATCATTGTTTTCCAGGGTTCTCTATAGATTGATAGATATATATGTGTACCATACAGACATACTCTGTATATATATATATATATATATATATATACCGGAATTTTTAGCACTAATCCAAATTTGGTAGCAAGCCGCGCCCCAAGGCGCAAAATGTCCCGCCGGGGTATTACTTAATATCGCCGGCAGATAAAGCCTGTCTCTATTATAGCATTATAACGGTCCAGCGGTTCTCCATGCTCTGTGCATTGACGGTATAACGCGCGATGGAAAATTCAACGCCTTATTCGCGTTCACTCAACGCGTGTGCTCTCGTTTCAGGAAACGTTAAATCCCTCCTCCCGTGCGATTAAGAAAACCGGTATTCGTATAAAGAGTAAGAGAGACTCTTGTATATAGCTAGGCAGCTTCTCTGCGGGTTTGATCGATCTGAAGCTGCTACGGAAGCGTAGCAGCAGCAGTGCCGTGTGCACTTTTTGTATAAGAACGCGAGCCGCGCGTATTTGACACGACCGCGAGATCTGGCGAGGGGATAATTATAGGCTACCAATTTTATGGACTTTCAATCGGAGTAATTCAATTAGCACGGCTACAAGAGCGGGTGAGAAATTCAACGCCCGACGTCTTAATTATTAAATTATATACAAGCGATGTACGTTATACGAAGGTATACTTCTGGCAGAAAATGATCGAAACTTTTCGGCACGTAATAACCTTTAATCCTATTACAGCGATTTTTTGCGATTTAAAGTCCGTGTGTTGTACTCGTACTCGGTTTACTTTTACACGTGTTTAACTGGTCACGAGATATACGTATATATATGTATAGTCGGACAAAGGATGTAGAAAGCGAAATCGTGCTGGTTACGCAGTATATATATATATACTTTCATCTCTAATAATTGCAAATTACCGAATATTATTACGCTACATACAGGCCGCGGTCATCGAAAGTATACATAAGGTCAACAAAAAAATCGCTCTCGCAAATACATCTACCAATATATAATAACAACTTTTTCATCCGAACACAATTTCACTAGCAGGGGCGTAAAGAGAACGAATTCGGGTTGCCTCTTTGGCGTTCCCTCTCTCTCTCTCTCTCCGTCGTGTACGCGCGGATCAATACCGCAGCCAGTCGGTCGGTCGTGTGCGCTGTACTCTGCGCGTCGAGCGCGCTTTTAACCAGCCGCGTATATAGAAGCGGGACCGGGGAATCGCGATAGATGCCACTGCGAAATTAACGGCCCCTGCCGCCGTCAATCGCCGCTGGTTTATGGCTTTACGAGGGCGTAAATATTTGCATGGCCAGCAGCAGCCTTGCCTTCTGATCTTGCGCCGGTGCGCGCGCAAGCTTTACGACGAATCGCTGCGACCACCGATATATATATATGTATAGTACTGCCATTTCGAATTTCGTGTTCGGTTTGGTCTCGTTTTTTTTTGCGAGCGGTATGTTGGTTTTTTGTTTTGAGGGAGGAGATCGGTTTGTAGTGGGATCAGAGTAGAATTAAAAAAAAGGACAGTGAAAGGCGATTGGTATTACAGTGTTTTCGAAACGCTGCAAAGCTTTTTTTTCATACCCCCTGTTGTTTTGATTTCGGAGAACTCTTTGAAATGCTATATATATTCAGTGAAACAAGTTAGCCGAATGTGGAGCCTGCTTTTCTAGCTCTTCCCCTAAAAGTTCGTATAATAATTCATCCTCATCATCAACGCGAACAACGAAACTCCGCTCGGTGGCTTTGTTGTTTGCGCCACACTCCTCTCTTCTTCCTCTCTCTCTCTCTCCTCATCTAGCGTCGCACCGAAATCCAAATAAATTTCTAAATTTAATAAACTGAGGAGTATATTCGAGTTCGGAGTAATTTAATGAGGAGAAGAGGTGCGAACGCATTCGCGTTAATAATAACATTTCGCCGCAGCGCCCGAATTATGATAGTTGGGCAAACTCCCGAAACGATCGGCGACATATCCACAGGCGTGGGGGGAAGCTCGTCGTGCAACTTGCTGACAAACTTTGAAATCCTGCGACTTGCCGTAATTAGCACAACGTTGAATAACACGGAGAGAGAGTGTGCAGCACGCGGTAAATGGAAACGCGAGTATAGAACTTTGTGTCCTTTGCCCGCTAGCATTCGGTGCTTTTGTATATATGTATATGTATATACGTATATGTATATATGTACGAATATGTGTATAGGTGTGCAGACGACATACTTATTCGTTATAAACTGCAGCATCGGCTCGAATTCGAGCCGCGCCGAGTCGACGTGTTTCGCGGCTCTTAACTATGTAATGCCAAGCCGGAAACTAGATATATATGCAGCTTTATAGGCGACTTCCGCACACTATGGCCTGCGTACACACATGTATATATGTTATTCGCTTGTAGAGCACTAGACTCAGCGATATATGTACAGCCGAGCTTTTGCACACATATATATATACGTATACGTATACGTATCGTATACTTAATATTCGACTTCTTTTCTTCGCTCTTGTTGCGTGCATACTGCTTCTTCTTTATGTCTTTATCGATGCAGTCACGCCGCACCAAACCGCTTTATCCGCGCGTTTCTTTCTTTACGATTCACAAACACGTGCCTTATATACACACACACGTACATATATTCCTTCTTCATCATAAACAAAGAGAAAACGAAACAACGAGTCGCATGAGCAATATATCAATTCCTCGTCCCCACTCTTGCACTCGTAAACCAGGGAAAAACGTCGAACTCGGTACACGGGAATAATCGCATCTGCCACGTATATATATATATATACACACATATATATAAATTGCGCGCGGATCGCGTTCACTTCCGGCGTTTGCATATCGCTCGCGCGAAGCCCGAAACCCCGGATCCGGGAGGTCCGTGTCCGGTGCGGACGAGCGGAAATCAAGCGCGCCACCGCGGGACGGACGTAACAACTGTCGTGAGCCCGCGTGCGCGATTGCGTCAAAATCGGTCTCATCGTTGTTTCCCTTTCTCTTATCCAAACGCCACTGGCTATAGTGTGCATGCACTAACGTCACCTTCCTCTATGGCCTTCCCCATCCGCACTGCTTCTGATTTTTTTCCTAATCAGCTTAAGGTGAAGTCATTCGCAGGCAAATTTTTTTTTTGTATTCGACGAATGCGTGGGTATATAAGAGGATTGGGATGGTGATGAGTATTTTGTTATTATAACTGTTGGCTTTTGTGCGTGTATCGATGACGCAGACTACTATACAGCGTTTAGTATATTAAAAAATTGGTGACGTTATAATATCGAAGAATATATGTAGATATAAAATATATAAAACAGCAAGTTTAAAGCCGCATAATCATATTTATTTTCGAGCCGAAAGAAAGAATGTCGCTCGTGTATTATAATTTGCATTTTCTTTGTTTCTCGTGCCGCTTGTATATCTCTGGCATATAAGACGGCATATATATATATACGTATGCGAACGTTATATTGTAATCCTCGTTTTATGTTTACTCTTTTGTGCCTCGATTCGAATCTCGAATGTTTACTAAAGATAAATAGTGGATTTCGTAATTTCTGCCGTTATTGTGAAAATGGTGCGGAGCTCGAGTTCGATAGGCAGACTGTATGTGCATATATGTTTCAGACGTGCTAAAAAGGCTAATCGGCAAGCTCTTTTTCATGACTTTATGCAAGCGAGTTGCATGCGCGTACAGAGACGTCTTTGTCGCTCGCAACTATATACGATTCTGTTTAACCTCGTGACGCGCGTTGTACTTTATCAATGACCGCTTGATAAGGAAGTGTGTATATATAAATGCCATACTAATGAACTTTTGATTTTCCCGAATACTCTGCCACTATAAATCACAGAATTAACAAAATTTATACGTTCTAGTTCCCTCAAAATCTTCTTGGAAAGTATTAGCGTAGCCCAATATAATAAGCCTTAGGTATTCCTGTTTATCGAGTATTGGAATCAATGCTTAATAACTTTACTGTTGCTATATTTCAGCTGTCTTTGTAACACAATATGAAACAGCAATTCTGCTGAAAGTTGTGACCTGCATTGTATTTCGTACTTAAACCTATATACTCCAGAAAACTCAGGTTCCCTTTAATGCCTACAGAGAGACAGAGAGAGAGAGAGAGAGGGCAAGGGAGAGAGAGAGGAAGAGAGAGAGAAAGAGAGGGAGAGAGAGATAGAGATATGAGAATTCAGGGATAATGAAAATTTCGAATAATAATAAAGCTATCTTGTTCAACCAACTAACTATGAGGTTTAAAAGCCACCATCATCGCATGTGCACATGGTTTCCCTTTCAAAAGAGCACTTAAAAATCCCATCATTTCTCTCCCCCGTACTAATACACCCACGGGACATGTGTTCGAACCCTAATATAATGGCAACCGCGCATTACATATATATACATACACAGACACGCTAAAGCGCAGTATAATCGACATTGAAATGTCATCTGCGGAGTAACGAGCAAGCGCATCGCACATATATAGTATCCCCTCCATATGGCTGCATCATATAAAACGAGAAGAGCGTCATTGCAACGGGGGTGAGAGTTAGTGGTCGGGAGGGGGGAATAAAACGGAAACCCGGAAACCCATGATCGATCGAAGTACACTCGCGCGTGTCTGCGGTTCCGAGGCCACAATATACTGTATATTAGCGAAAAACAACGCGCCATGGGGAAAATAAGATAGTATGAGAGAGAGAGAGGAAGCTGTAATAAATTTTCTTTTAATTAACGTCACTCGGAATATAAGACGCGTGTACACTAGATTGTTATATGAATTCAGAGGGATGATTGATAGCTGTCAAACAGTCACATAGGGCGTACATGGGAAAATTTGAAACAAATTAAAATGTTTTTTTTTCTGTTGTTGGCTGTTTGGTAATAAAGAATACCATAGTGGAGAAAGGCATCGTGGGTAGAGAAAGAGGGACTGGGGGAGAGTGATACGAACCTTGGCATAACGCCAAGATTCTAAAAACCACTTAAAATCCGTGGTTACACGACGTCTCCCACTCACTCGCTCACTCACCATGCGCGCCACTTATAAATATACGTTATTTCCCAAACGACCTTGTTGCAAATTGAAGTTACACAAGCGTGCAAAAGAGAGAGAAAGAGAGAGAGAGAGAGAGAAGGAGAGTATATAATGAGGCATGGATGTAAATAGTTATGAACTATTTATTATAAAACGCGGACCTTGAACCCGACATTTTTATACTGCCGTATAAGAAAATGTTACTTTAAGTGGGCGTAAGACATGTTGATTTGCGTTATGCAATCTCTTCGTATGCCAATGGTGTACGTGAACAATTTGTTATGACAATATTATTTATTACCGCGGCGAATAATAATATAAATCCAAATGCGGGCAGAAGCTATTGCATGATAATTTAGGGCATTTAGAAATATTTTTTTAAATTTTCTTTCACGAGTTATCTATGGCCGATATAGTAGGTTTCACGAGTAAAGTCGATAACTTAGGCCGCTGTAAAATGCACCTTCAACACTCATAAACTTTCACACAGATATATAATAAAAAAAGGAACACCACAAATACTAATGAACATTTTTTTTTCTGTATTACAGGTATTTTAGCAGTCTACATTGCGTGAGTGGAGACGGTAGCCGCGGCGGTAGCGGCGGCGGCGGAGGAGGCGGCGGCAGCGGCGGAGGCGGCGGAGGAGGCGGCGGCGGAGGAGGCGGCGGCGGAGGTCTAGGAACCGCTGGTATAGGTGCCGCTACGAGGTTGTTGAGAATCCGCAACCGCGGCAGCTCAGGCGGGGGCGGCGGTGCCGGGGCGGGCGGCGGCGGAGGCGGCGGCGCCGGCGGTGGTGGTAGCGAGGCCAGCAGCCCTCAGGGTAGCCTCAGAGGTGCGAGCCCTCGTCGGGCAAGCGCCCAAAGCGGAGGCGGCGGCGGCGGCGGAGTCGAGGGCAGTAACAACGGTGCTACCGCCGGCGGCGGCGTCGGCACCGCGCCCCAGACCAACAATCACCACCATCATCATCACCATCATCCGAGCAATCATCACCACCACCTCTACTCGGCAGCGAACCTTAGGCAAACGGCGGCGAACCTCAGGCAGACAGCGGCAAATCTCAGGCACACGAGGCAGAAGCTCTTGCTCACGAAGCAGTGTAGCGACCATCGTCACCATCCCACACGCTCGTCCCATCACTTTCGTCCCCATCGGGGCGTGAACATGGGCCAAAAGATTTCAGGTAAGAACATTGTGAATGTATCTATAGGGGATATGAATTTTCGAAAGTTGGTATAATGACTGTACCCCAGATTAGCTTGTAGTGTCTATAGCCATTAAGAGGACGGACCTCATGCTCAAATGCATTTTATGTCTTGGTCATTTAGTTTTTCATAATTGTTTTTTTCAATAAACGGGTAACAATTTATCATTAGCAAACAAATTTATCTATTTATTTATATTTCTTATAAAAGATTTATTTCCGATATAAATATACACTGAGAAAAATATTTAGTAGTATCAAATAAATATTTATTTGATTCAAGAAAAATATTTATTTATTACTATTCAAATAAATATTTATTTGATACTCCTAATATTTTTCTCAGTGTACAGAAATTTCGATTCCCAAAAACTAATTATTGGCATTCAAAATTGACACATCAATAAATAGTTCGTACCATAATGTAATTGTTGTCTTAAGTTAGACAAGCTATAAAAAGCCGTTGTAAATTTTCCCTTTACAAAATTTTGGACACTCCTATTGTCACTAAACTGGAGACGTCAATAATCTTCAGACGCAGGACGGTGCAATGCACAGCTGTTCCTTGCATGTAAGATTTACGATACTAATGCGAATTCCCAAATTTTTGAATTCGTTCCATTTATAAGATTAAATCCAATGGTTTATGGAAGTAAGAACAACACCCGTCGTGACAGAAGCGGAACAAAGGAGGGACATTTTATGTGCCTCAATATTAAACATCGTCATCTGTAGATTTCTTCTTTCTGAAGCAGAAGGCCCAATATTTTTGCATTTCCACTGTTTCTTTCTTCTCAAATACATTATGTACAAGACATAATATTATGAATAAATGAAAATTTAACTTATTTATGAGTGGCGAAAGACTTAAAAATAAATAAATTTTTTCACTTATGAGGAGAACCACTTGTTTGGCGATATTTGCGTGCGAAGTACACTTTAGTAATTAGTTTTATTACTAAAGATATAAGAAAGTTTCGAATAGGCTGACCTGACAGGGTTGACCAATAGCAGGGCTAGCTAGCCTGTACTGGTGACATTTGCTCTCGTAGAATGCTGACAGGAAATAGATGGCATCTGTAGTGCTAGCCCTTTCATTGGTCCACGTATCTCAAACTTTTCCATAGTGTATCCTCTGAAAGTCGAGTAGACGAATAGCAGACTTCGATCAAACTAATCCTAGGTTCCACCTCCGTCCCTCCACCAATCGTAGTTCAAGTCACTCTAGAAACGCTAGCATAAATAAGAGGGTCTGAGCATACGGACATCACTCCTTAAGTAGCCTCGGGTGAAAAAGTTCGTTTGCAGTATACAGTTAACGATATAGGCAAAATTATCAGTTACTCTACACCTTCGTCTCATCGGGAAAATATTATTGTGAACTTAAAAGTACTTGTGAACTTAGTAATACTTGTGAAATTAGTGGTACTTGTGAACTTAGTGGTACTTGTTAACTTAGTAATACTTGTGAACTTAGTACTTGTTAACTTAGTAATACTTGTAAACTTAGTACTTGTTAACTTAGTAATACTTGTGAACTTAGTGAAATATCATGTGTAAATTTTGTGAATATATCATCGATTCAGATGATATGGAGCATAATTATGCCATTCGTTCAGAAGAGGCAGCAGCACTATTGCGTTCGGGAACTACGGATAACGGTTATGAAAATGAAACTTTCATGGCTGAATCCGAAGAGGATTTAATACCTACATCCGATGACGGTCAAGTTCAGAACGTTGAGGAGCAATCAAAAACACATAATAATCTAAAATACTACACTATGCTCAATAACTCACCTCAGTATGTCCTCGAAGACGGGACACCACTCCGTATGTGGGGAAAAGTCAACGCATCGAATGATACATTAGAAGAAAGTGTTAATGATTCAGATATTACGGAAGAAGTATATATCATCGATTCAGATGATATGGAGCATGATTATGCCATTCATTCAGAAGAGGCAGCAGCACTATTGCGCTATAACTTAACTCAGTATGTCCTCGAAGACGGGACACCACTCCGTATGTGGGGAAAAGTCAACGCATCGAATGATTCAGTAGAAGAAAGTGTTAATGATTCAGATATTACAGAAGGAGTATATATCATCGTTTCAGAGGATATGGAGCATGATTATGCCATTTATTCAGAAGAGGCAGCAGCACTGTTGCGTTGGGGAACTACGGATTACCGTTATGAAAATGAAGCTTTCATGTCTGAATACGAAGAGGATTTAATACCTAAATCCGATGACGGTGAAGTTCAGAACGTTGAGGAGCAATCAAAACCACGTAATAATCTAAAATACTACACTATGCTCAATAACTTAACTCAGTATATCCTCGAAGACGGGACACCACTCCGTATGTGGGGAAACGTCAACGCATCGGATGATTCAGTAGAAGAAAGTGTTAATGATTCAGATAATACAGAAGGAGTATATATCATCGATTCAGATGATATGGAGCATGATTATGCCATTCATTCAGAAGAGGCAGCAGCACTATTGCGCTATAACTTAACTCAGTATGTCCTCGAAGACGGGACACCACTCCGTATGTGGGGAAAAGTCAACACATCGAATGATTCAGTAGAAGAAAGTGTTAATGATTCAGATATTACAGAAGTAGAATATATCATCGATTCGGATGATACGGAACATGAATGTACCATTGATTCAGAAGAGGCAGCAGCACTGTTGCGTTGGGGAACTACGGATTACCGTTATGAAAATGAAGCTTTCATGTCTGACTCCATAGAGGATTTAATACCTACATCCGATGACGGTCAAGTTCAGAACGTTGAGGAGCAATCAAAAACACGTAGTAATCTAAAATACTACACTATGCTCAATAACTTAACTCAGTATGTCCTCGAAGACGGGACACCACTTCGTATGTGGGGAAAAGTCAACGCATCGAATGATTCAGTAGAAGAAAGTGTTAATGATTCAGATATTACAGAAGGAGTATATATCATCGATTCAGATGATATGGAGCATGATTATGCCATTCATTCAGAAGAGGCAGCAGCACTATTGCGCTATAACTTAACTCAGTATGTCCTCGAAGACGGGACACCACTCCGTATGTGGGGAAAAGTCAACACATCGAATGATTCAGTAGAAGAAAGTGTTAATGATTCAGATATTACAGAAGGAGTATATATCATCGATTCAGATGATATGGAACATGAATATGCCATTGATTCAGAAGAGGCAGCAGCACTATTGCATTGGATAACTACGGATTACTGTTATGAAAATGAAGCTTTCATGTCTGACTCCATAGAGGATTTAATACCTACATCCGATGACGGTCAAGTTCAGAACGTTGAGGAGCAATCAAAAACACGTAGTAATCTAAAATACTACACTATGCTCAATAACTTAACTCAGTATGTCCTCGAAGACGGGACACCACTTCGTATGTGGGGAAAAGTCAACGCATCGAATGATTCAGTAGAAGAAAGTGTTAATGATTCAGATATTACAGAAGGAGTATATATCATCGATTCAGATGACATGGAGCATAATTATGCCATTCGTTCCGAAGAGGCAGCAGCGCTATTGCGCTATAACTTAACTCAGAATGTCCTCGAAGACGGGATACCACTCCGTATATGTGGAAAAGTCAACGAATCGGATGATTCAGTAGAAGAAAGTATCACAGATTCAGATATTACAGAAGTAGAATATATCATCGATTCAGATGACATGGAGCATAATTATGCCATTCGTTCCGAAGAGGCAGCAGCGCTATTGCGCTATA
>JAWWEQ010000010.1:15200421-15245027 GCA_035583055.1 Torymus tubicola | reverse complement strand
ATGTCCTCGAAGACGGGATACCACTCCGTATATGTGGAAAAGTCAACGAATCGGATGATTCAGTAGAAGAAAGTATCGCAGATTCAGATATTACAGAAGTAGAATATATCATCGATTCAGATGATACGGAACATGAATGTACCATTGATTCAGAAGAGGCAGCAGCACTCCTTTCGTGGGAAAACTACGTTGGTCTTTATTCATAATCTTATTTTTATTATAAAGAATACTTATATTATAGTTTTACGCTCATACTTAATTCAGAGTGTATCATTTTAATAAAAGCTTTTTTTTGAAATGTTACGTATTTTATGTAAAAAAAAATTAGAAAATAATTATTTCAATATAAGATCCTTGGCATTAAATTTTTAACTTGTTACTCGACTTCATTTACCGCAATTTTATACATTCTGTTTTACCTTATGGACAATATACCATTTCGATATTATGTGTAATATTTTCTTCTGTAAAGGGCATCTAGACCGTTTAATATTATAAAGAAATAAATAAATAAATATAAATAAAGATTCTATCTATTAAATCTATTTGAGCCTACAATTTAATTTTATATCAAGATATTACATGCGTTAAAATTAAAAACGTCGCGAAATATAAAGCGAGCACAGAATACTTTACAAGGAGGACGAGCGTGTGAGCGTCTTGCACCAGTCGTTATCCAAGCCCTGTTGAGGTTGTACATTGATGTCCATACACGTGTAATCTTTTTAAATAATCTTGACTGATTTTTGTACAAGTTCGTCTCTTTATTTCACGTGTCTAACGGAAAAGGAAAAGGTGGAAAAGAATGACTCTTCAAATATTTAAAATACGTTAAAATGGCTGAATTTAGAGATTGAAACGGAAGGTATATCCAATTGGAGTTTATTATAAAAATATATTAAAATTTTCGTACATATTTTCTACTCCAAAATTTAGTGAAATTATAGCTATAATAAATCTAGCTAAAAATCAACTAATTAAACTATTCGATATTCAATTTTCCATTATAAGCGTCTACTTTCTCAAACGCACTACGACGGCAAGGTCAAAATTCATTTGGACTCGTTTGGCCTACTACCTGCCCGCCCGGATCCAGGTAGACAGGCCCGTCGCAGGAGCAGGTCTTTTCGGTCCCAAGACTCATTTGTCCTTTCAAATAGAAAGAGAGTAAAAGATAGAGCGGAGAGCGCTGAGTCGTCCTGTTCGAAGAATTTCGGCTCTTTATTTTCGGCTTCCATTCTCCTCTCTCGCTTCTCCTCTTTATCTTTATTTTTCTTACCTCTCTTTTATTATTCTCTCCTTCCTTCTCTCCGCTTCGCCGACGTTCTTTGTTCTATGGCTTTCTTCGACATACCATTGCGCGGGCCCTTAATCTTGGAATTAAATTAAATTAGCGAATTTTTCAATGTGTACGTGCATATCTGCAATCTTACAAAAAATTTCAAATAATTGAAAAAAAAAATCAAAAAAAAATTCTTTTAGAAGCATTTCTATATAACCGGATATTAGCTTATTAATATTGTTAGCTTACATTTGTAATCTTTTAATTCGATTTGTGTAAGTAGAGTATACAAATCGATACGGTGAAAAACAGTAAAAAGAAAGTTTTTTTGGGGGGGAAAAGGAAAAAATAAGTTCAGGAGGCGTGGAAAATCGCCCCGGGTGAGACCCCAGTACTATAATTGTGAATAGAGAAGGAGATACATAGGTAAAGATCTATCGATTGATCACTGCTATATGTGTACAGTCAATAGAAATCATTTCGACTAGCAAGTTTGTTCTCTCCCATAGCGTGGTACACATCACGACATTTATTATTTTCCAACGGTTTCCTTACATCGTCTATCGCGTGTAAAATCGTAGGTAATTGATTTTCATTACTGCACTTCGTATCAATATAGCGTAATAAAACTAACTCTTTTCAAAGCTTCAAAATTACATAACTAAATTGCTCGGTCAACATTCTACAATCTGCAAACCCATTGCATTCCTTGAAGTGTATAATTACTCCTACAAATCCATATTACAAACTTACACACACACACACACACTCACACATATGGACCTATAGACGAAACAAATTAACCGGCATTTGAATGGGCTATGTACCACCGATCCATTCTCAATCTCGCGCAGAACTTTTTCCGAAACGAAAAAGAAAAAACCTCGAGCGAGCCTAATAGCTACAAATTATCGGCGTTAGCAATCAATCGAGAGGAGAAATCGATTCTCGATTAATTGAGCGGGCTCGAGCGGAATCGCACGGGCGCAATAAAGCGCGAGAGCTTGCCCGTGCTATACTGCAGCATTGCACTAATTGCGCAGTCGGGGATAGAGAAAGGAAGGGAGAGAGAGGGACAGAGAGAGAAACGGACGATTTACATCGCGAGATGTCGAGCATTCCCGATGCGGAAAAGAGGGAGAGGGGCGTGGAGAAAAAGTTTCATTCCTCGAATCTCAAAATTCCGAGAGATGCCTTCGTCGGCAGCAGATCTCGATCGATCGACGATGGAAGACTCGTTAAGCGAGCCGATCGTACTTACAAGGAATGGCATCCCGCGTGCGCAAGGAAAGTTTTGACATCGATCGGCATTTTCATTTCGCGCGCGCACGAGCGCGCAGCTCATACTTTTACGCGTACGACCGTCCGTCCCTGCGCGTTCGGACTTTTGATTACTTCGACGTTACTGCACTTTTAAGTTCTAACGTAAATGACGAATAGCCTCGAAGTGGAGCTATTATGGGCTTTATGTGAGCGAAGTCTAAAAATATGTGAGGAATACAATTCGTTGCTGTGTACTTTTCTAACGTGTAACGAAAAAATGTGAATTATTTCTAGATCTTTTTTAAAATAGAGTGAGTGTAGTAGCGCCGAAGGGAAGGCGACTTATTACAGAAAAAAAAGCAGAGGCAATTGTGACGACAGTCGTATAGGTTCAGGGCCGCGTTCTTGGCTAGTCGTTACGTAATTGAGCGCGAGCGCGTATGTTACCTCACCTAAGTACACAATCCATCATGCGTAGGACAGGTTTCTTGTTCATTCTTTCGTCGCGCTAGAATCGCGAGAGGTCTTGCCTCCTAATGATTCGACTCCCCCCCCCCCCTCGCCAATTTTCTGCCAGACACTGAGAAGTAAACGATTTGTCGCACTTTTCTGCTAAATACTTGTTCGTATTTGTATCGGTTTTCTTGCACATTCTCTTTTCTATTCTTTCGACTAACCCAATCATTAGCACACTGAGAGAAGAATTTGTTTATAGTTAATAAGAAGGTATATTAAATATATACAGAAAAATTTATTTACATTTACTCTTTGTGAACTCTTATTAACTATTAATATGCGCATCATTAATAATAATATTTTGGAATTTCAGTCAAATGCGAATGTTTTCACATTATAATTTCCTTATTTCGAACATAACAATCTCGTAAATATAACTAACTCGTTTGCCACAACTCGCGATATAGAATTAAAAAAAAAACGGAAGACCGGAAAAGTCTCTCGAGCAGGAAAAAGTCGTCCGTGAGATTATTAGCCGGCGATTCAAAAGCTCGCGGAAGCCAATCACACTGACCTAACTCATTTGCCCGCGGGGGACGTTCGCCTTTCGCGTCGTTTCTTTCGGATAACTTCTTTAAGAGAAAAAAAAAATAATAATGAAAAATCGGTGGAACTTGCTCTTGAAACTGAATATATTTTCTATAAGTTTTGTACATATTATATAGTTATATACGGTCTCGCGATGGTATAATAAATTTAAGTAAACTACTTCTTTGTAATTGTGTTAAAACATACTAAAAATATCTAACTAGTCAAACCAGTTATTTTAATTATGGATTTGATTAAATATAATAATGTTTAGAATTTGAATTATCTTTTTAGTATAGTACTTTTACATTGACAAGGTATAGTTAAAAAAGTGAAATTTATTAAAAACAGGTAGAAACGTCGAGAGTATTGACATATCATAAAAAATATAGAATACGGCTGATTACTTATAAAATTTACAATATGCATTCAGTTTCATAAATCTAAGTTCTGCTAAAACTTTCTCTAAACTCTTAAATACTCATAACACACTCTATGGAGTAAGTTTATCTGTTAGTCTTCTACAATTGTTATCTCTTCGAAAATTACTGCATTATCGCAAAAACGCTTCGTTGGACGAAAATTCATGGCTATTCAGCATTACATATACAAGCGGTCACTTCAGCCGCGATCACTCAGCGGATAAACCGTCTATTCACCTTGGGCGACTAAAAATCTCTCCATTTCCCCGAGTTTTTGTGTACACTCTTCTACGAGTTACTATAATCTAGCTGAAGCTTAAACCATCGATAACAATCAACTCGCCGTCTTCTCTCATTAATCTATCAACGGCAAAGCGTCGATTTGAGGACCACTGCTAGAAAACAACACGTTTTCCCCAGCTGTCCATATAGTACACCCGAAAATTTACAACAAGCTTCCATTTGGTAGGCTAATACTTCGCTGTTCCAGCAGTGAGAGAGAGGTTACGTTTTCCCTTTTAATAGACCCACGCCCAAGGGACAGAGGTATAACCAACCGTCCCTTTGCAGTAATAACGCAAAGGTATATAGAGAGTGAGAAAAAACATATAGAAAAAGTGGGGGTGGTAAGGACCAAAAGGTCGGGTCCGGGGAAAAGCACATCAATACGATGTCTCTTCTTCGCTTCATCCTCTCTCTCTCTCTTTCTCTCTCCCATCGTGACGAAACCTACGTTTCGTCTCCCTAAATATATCCGTATATATACCTACGCCGCCCTGTGTGCACATCGAACCCATGAAGCTCGAAAAAGGTTCTGACAGCTGTCCGCCGGCAACACACACAAACCCCTAGTGCCTATCTATATACCTTAGGAAGGCCGGCGTGCCTCGCGGCCGGCACGGCATGGCTCTCGACTATATAAGCTGTGACGTGTAAGCGCGTGTATGAGCGAGCGAGCGCGCGAGCCGCCGACGCGACGCCACCCAGTGCTATAGTTCTTTCTAGCCGACGCACATCGTCAGCTGCTGCCGCGCTGAACTCACGAAATTCAGTCAGTCTCGTGGTCGACTCCAGCACGCACGCACATACCATTCGAACGCATAGGTCGCCCGACAGGCAGAGTGTATATATATATATATATATACACGGCTGAACTGCTGTCACGACGCGTATTATAACCTCTCACGTCTCGAGTTACTCTAGGCACGTGCTCCGAGTTTTATTTTAGCTGCTGGAGTATAGAGTGAGAAAGAGGACTGTACATTTTATATCAGTCGAAGTTGAAATTATTTTTCAACAACAGATATTATTAACCAGTTTCTGTGGTGCTTCTTTTTCCTGTTGTTCGGAAGCTGTGCAGTATATTACAAGAATACTCCATTGTATATGGGGTATTATATCTGCTGATCTCAAAACTATATATCATTATGGTTGATATGAGAGGTCTGCAATTTCGATGGGAAAGATTTGTTTGCAACGCAAAGAGTTATATATTATTTAAACTTGGAAAGATAAACGATAAAGAATGCAACATACATTCAAGAAAATTTTCTCCCTGGGACGTACATCTAACGCCTGATTGTTTGAGAAAACAGCAATTAGAAAATAAGAAATTAGAAAAAAAGAAATTAACAAAAAAGCAATTAGCAAAGAAGAAATAGACAGAGTATAATAGTACGCTTCCGGAATTCTGGCGATAGCTTGGATATAGCTGGAAAAGGCGTGTACAGCTGTTGTGTGTCTCATCGCGTGAACTTGCGCGGAGCTGGCATCCTAGCGCCCTCTCGCGTGCTAGCAGAACCGAAAACCGCGTGTGTCTATATATATATATGTATATACACATACATATTGTACCGACTGATATATCCTAACCTTTAAGCAGAAACGACGTTATATTGTTCAAAACAGAGAGAGAACATTGTATATAGAGGCGCTTCGCGCTCTATACTCACAGGCTGAAGGGTTGACAATAATAAAAGCTGGTGGTTTCGGCAGGAACATTTCCAGTCGACCGTAGGCAGTTGTGCTTGCGTGTGTTTGTCTCCGTTCCTGTTCGCCGATACGTAGAAGAGTCTTCAAGAATTGTGCCTTCATATCGACAAGAAAACAAGAGCAGAGCTCCTGTGTTTTCTTAGTCTATATAAATAATGCGGCAGAATCGACCGCAACGAAACGCAGATAATCGAAGAGCCAAGAGAAGACACGAGAAAATGCGAGCCGTAGGTAATGTTGAAAAAAAAAATCAAATTATATAAGGGTTCCTGGAAAACTCTGTATGTACATGTAAAGAACGTTACGTTTTTGTTTTCAAGCTTTTCTTGCTAGTGCAATTTCCTTGCAATCGGATATAGCTTAATATATATATATATATATGTGTGTGTGTGTGTGTGGTAAACGGTTCGTTTTCCAAAGTGACGAAAATTTTGGAAAACCTAACGGTTTCACTTTAAGTAACGTATTTTTGGGGGACCCGATAAGCGCAAGTCGTTTTGTCTTTTGAAATACGTTTAATTGAATGTCATCTCGTTTCTCGGGAACGACGTCAAGAAAAACAAATAACAAATTTCGAATATTCAAACGGCGAGCGCATAAGTGCCAGTTACCAACGTATATTCATATATTATATATATATGTATATATTTACATTGAATTAACGTGTATACGTTATGTATACTTCTGTATAGTTGTTCCATTTAAACGATGACAGCATTTCTTACAAAGTACAAACTAAACGTCGCTTACAACAGCAGCGTGGCGCTTTTTATTTCATTGAAGTTTGGAATTCTCGTTATTGATACCAGTGTTGTTTCATTATCTCATAATGTGTCGAGATACGGGCACGGAGTATTAAAAACTAATATACTTGCACATTTAGATATGGAATAACAATTTCTCAGTATTTATTCGTGCAATCGAATCGTTTCTCCTGTTTCAATATATACATATATTTTCTTATGCAAAACAATTTTTTATTTAAAAATTTTTTTTTTTTCATTATTTTTCTTTAATCCCAAACAAATACGCGCGTCAAACGTACTTTTCTTCCGGTGTAAACAAAGATACTTACAGCCGTAATTTAAAAAGATCCGTTTCACAACGTAAACATACGGTGTTTACGAAATGTAAACAAACAAAAGAAAAAGTTCCCCCTTCTCTTTCTTAAGCCAGTATCTTACGTGCAATAACTAATAAACGGTTTTTTCTTTGTGTTTCAGGAGGTGTTAAGAGCGTATCGCGCGAAAGCGGAGGCAACGCAGCTGGGGTGAACGTCGGCGGTGGCGCGGGTGCGCACAAGTCAGTCGTGCCTCGCGAACTGTCACAGGACTATTCGAGGCCAGCGCGTCTCGATGTCCTCCTCGATATGCCGCCCGCCTCGCGGGAAACGCAAACAAGCCACAGCTGGAATGCCGACGACAGGAGTCTTAACATTTTTGTTAAGGTAAAAATCTCTTAATTCGATTATTGTAATAAACGGTACAAACGGTATTTTCTTCAATAATAAAAATGTGAATGCTAACGTTTGATTTTTTTTTTATAAAATTGCAGGAAGACGACAAATTAACCTTCCATCGTCACCCCGTGGCGCAAAGCACAGACTGCATAAGGGGGAAGGTCGGCTATACGAAGGGGATGCACGTGTGGGAGCTGCGCTGGAGTACGAAGCAGCGAGGTACACACGCTGTCGTCGGCGTAGCGACGGCAGACGCACCACTTCACAGCGTTGGCTACCAAAGCCTCGTTGGTAATAATGAACAGAGTTGGGGCTGGGATCTCGGTAGGAATAAACTCTACCACGACTCGAAAAACAACGCCGGAACTACGTACCCTTCCCTACTCAAACCGGAAGAGACATTTATCGTTCCTGACAAATTTTTGGGTGAGCTTTTGTATTTTTTGTTTTTTTATACTTGTCTTCAGTTTTAAAGGCTGAAAATGAAGTATTGTTGAGTAAGTTCAAAAATTCATGTAAATATTTTTACTGTTACAGTTGTACTCGACATGGATGAGGGTACGTTGTCATTCGTTGTGGAAGGCCAGTACCTGGGTATAGCGTTTAGAGGACTCAAAGGTCGAAAACTGTATCCTATAGTTTCGGCCGTTTGGGGACATTGCGAGATCACCATGAAGTATATAGGAGGCCTTGATCGTGAGTATTGTTTTAATAAATGTAATTTTTCAATTGTTCTTTTAATAGCGACATGAAAATTAAAATATTTCTTTGCATTACAGCTGAGCCCCTACCTCTGATGGACCTTTGCCGACGAGTCATTCGACAAAAGATTGGTAAAGAACGACTAGAAGACAAGATACACGAGCTAAACCTGCCGGTTGCAATGAAGACTTACCTTCTGTACAGAGACAGGAGGTAACCACAAACTAGTGTGTTCTGAGACGCCACATCAACTACGATCAAGAGTACTATAACTACGATAACAATGGAACATCGTAACAAACTACAACGCACAGGGGACCCGCCACATCCCTCGCGTATGCCATCGGGCAGAGTCCACTGACAGCTGCGTGTCTCACTTATTGAATAAGAAAAGAAAATGGAAAAATGTGTATATTGAGTACAAAATCAGCCGAGCGCTGAGAAAGCGGGTTAGCCAATTCGAGTCTCTCGAAGATTTGTTCGCGATCGACTCTAAACATTTTGATTTGAAATAAGTTTTTTTTTAATTGAAAAGAGGAATAGAAAATTATTAGACGATAATTGTTGTTTTATGTTTTCATATACGATTCTTTATTAATTGTTAAGACAAATGACGACTGTCGCTCATTCCTTAATTTTCTTTTCTTTGTTTTGATAAGTTTTGTTAAAGTTAATGAGAGTGAGTGGAGAAAAATTATAGCGTGAATCTTGATTTAATATTTTTTGTGTTAATAGAAATACTAATATGCAATTGTAAAATAATTTTATAGTAGAGACACGTGGCGCGGTGAGGATTCGTGTGATTCTGTCAGTACTTCAAGGTTGGCCAGTAAAAGATTAGACTTAGTCGAGCCTGGAGCCAAGACAGATCTGCGAACAATTTTCTCCGCTTACTAAAAATATAGGACTTGTGCTCTAGTCCAGCATTGCGAGTGGGTGAGGATTTCGAAGTAATATCTGAAGACAACAAAAAACAATTGTCAAGAGTCGAGTAAAAGTAGAAAAAGACATTTACGTGGAATAAGATGATTGATAATTACACAAAAACAGTGAAAAATGTGTACAGTAATGAAAGCCAACCCAATGAACGCCACCTTCCAATGAACTTGGTTTTCAAATAATTTTTTTAAGCATGCTAGTTCTAACGAAAAATATAGTGGTGTGCGTGTATCGTAGGTAAACCGAATTTTTTCAAATTGGCGGGAGATTTTTTCAATTTCATGAAAATAATGTCTGTGTGTCATGCTTTTATTTTGTTTTTTTTTGCGTGATACGTGTAATAAGCTGTGCGTTTGTAATGTAAATCTCGTCGTTTTCATATTCTTATTACTTATATATACATATTTGTTTATTTTTTAGTATAATTGTAAAACAAGAATCGTCCATAGTCTGTAATTGACATGAAACCGTGATCATTAAAATATGTTAATTGACAAATCAAATGCGAAATTGGCAGTGAGATTTTAGCTATAAATTTAAATTGTTATAAATATTAACTCACAAGACATGAGAACGACGACGATAGGAAATACAGCGACGATGGATACAATGATAAGTAATGGTGGTGAATGTCGATAATAATTGTATCAGACGCGTAACTACTACTATATTATTAGCATGACAACTTATGACTGGTCTGTCTAGTTAATATCTTATTCTTACGTTTTCGTCGCTTGATTTGAATATAAAATTGTAATATGTAAGAATCGAGCCGTTTATCGGACTCGTACAATGTATATAAATATATTATAACATTTGTCTTCTCGACGATGAAGCGATACTTTTCATAATAATTTTGTCTTTCGCTGCTTCGCGATATAAAGCAGGCTCAGAAATATATATGTATTATTCGAGAATACATCAACCGTATAATATAGTCTCGCGAATTTCTGGATTTTAGAAAAATAACAACACAAAAAACTTAATTAACTTTTTGAAATGACTACTTTCGGCAATCGGTTTTCTTTTGCATTAAAAAAGAAAATCGTCGAGATGAAAAGGTGAATATTCTTATTTCACGGATTACTTACTCTTAAGTTTCTTCGTGTTTATGACATTCCCAATTTCTCTCACGTGACCGATTGTATAATTAATTACCAAACCTTCCGAAAATTGATCCACGCACATGTTTATAAGTAGTCGTTGTTCGAGACCGAATGCTCGTTACGTGTCGCGTCTTCCAAATTGTCCCGCAACTTTGTTTTGTTCATTTTTCTATTATTTATTTTTTATGATTTGATAAAAATAATAAATGTTTGAAATTCGTACCAGTTACATACTTGCTTTTTTTTTCTTTCTTTTTTTTTATTTCAGCCACCATAATTTTCCAAACGCACACCTAAGCAGTTTATATTTACGAAAGACGAACCCGACTAAAGAGTAAAATCAGTAAATATAACGCGACCACTCATAATTTGTCGTATTTTATATTGATACGTATAAAATACAGTCGAACTTTAGTTCATGTGATGTGTCAACAGCTAAAAATCGATGAACTTAGTAAGATTTTGCAAAGCCTAACCAAGAAAGCACACAAATAACGTAAATTTTACGAAATCGGAGAGAAACAGACGTTATACTAAGGTCATTATAAATTTATTATAAATATAAAGGACAAAACTTATTATGTACGAAAAAGCCACCGACGACGCTGCGTCGTAGCGATATTTTACAATGGATCGGGCGCATCACGTTTCGAGCATGCTGGACAGAACAAATAGTGTTAGAATATTGTACATATTATTATTGATAATATTAATATTATTATATCAATTAATAGTTTAATTGATTAAGCGATTATCGTGTTAGTCGACATAATGTGGATTCATTTTATACGGTAGGCTCGACGATCGATTGACCCATTTAGGTCTATATATATATATACATACATAAATATATATGATTTTCGAGCTCGGAAAAAACTTGTGTAAGCGTCGCATAAAATTTGTTTAACGCATAAAATTGTACGCTTCCTTCTTGACGTGGGAAGAGAATATCGTATATATATATATAAAAAAAAAGATAGTATGCAAAAAGAGAGAGGTGAAACTAGAGCAATGAGAAAGCAGACTCGAGAGAAAGATTAGTGAAAGAAGTACGTCTTTTTTATAATTTTTACCACACCGCTAATGACTACAGGTAGTTATGATAAAACCTATAAAGCAAATAAAATAACTAAGAAAGTAAAAAAGTGTTTTTATACCAGAAAATACTCAAACTTTTGAATTCTTTATTCTATAAAGGTAGTAAACTTTGTCTCTCTTCTTTCTCTCTTCTGCCTCCTCTAACACATCTTGTTTCAACGCGAGATCCTCTCTCGTCTCTTTGGCATACGTCCATTATTTCTTTTCCGACGAGCCGAACGAACACCACCCACTTCGGCCTCCGAGCTCTTCGGTGCCTCGATCTTGGTCTTGCTTAGATAATTGTTTCACAATTGCCAGAGATACTCGTCTTACGCGAATATAAAAAAGTAACGGCCACGCGTCGACCGAGGGAGATGGGATATTTACGAGAAAACAAAACCTTAACGAACACAGACAGAAATAAAGATAAAAAAGAAATTAATATTATATTCGATCATTTAACGTAAAGTAATGAAAACAAAAAAAAAGAAATTGTTTGAGAGGTTCGATTCGTCGAAAGGAACAGTGCCATTCTCGCGAAGTGACCAACTCGCGCTTGGATCCGATGAGTTCAGGTCCGCACGTATGTGTAACGACCTCAACAGTCGTACACGCAACATTGGTGATCGATGTGTAGCTTTTCCTTTTCCAAATTGAAAGTATATGCGAATGAAAAATAGTTGAAGAAATAAAAAAAGAGAAAAAAAAAGATAAGAACCTGACTCAAGCGAGTCTAACGCGAGTGAGGCCAGTGTTTCTGGAGCTTGTACATAGTAATACTTTTGTAACGATATCTAATGACATAACTACCAGATGAAAAAGTGAATAACGCGATTGGTGTATCGCCAAACGCGAGGAGATGGTGAAAATTTTGATGTGCGGAAAATTTGAATCGAAAGAGAGATTGAGCGGGTGTGTGATGCGAATGCGAGTGTCAGTCTTTTAAACGAGTAACAAAGACGTATTTGGCGCGTGTTGCTTCATGAAACTGTGAAAAATTTGAATTACTAACGCGCCAAAGATTTTTATTTTAAAAAGTGTAGCGTTTGAAGTAAATGTTCGTTTTTCAGCTTTTCGCAATTTTCGAATAATTTTTTTTTAATTATTTTATTGTTTATATTTAACGTTATTGACAATCGCATTACATTTACATTTTTGTTGTTATACTTGTAAAAAAAAATTTTTTTTTTGCGGTTCCTAATAAAGAACGTTAGGCATTTTTCAATGAAAATTTATTGTGTTGACTTGTTTTATTTTTTCTTTTTGTATTTGATAAATTCTATCCTTGTAGTTTCCTTTTTTATTCGTCGATTCCTCACGCTCAAATGAAAAAAAAATTGTACATGATGATTGAAAATGAGAATTGACCACGGTCTATACTCGTTCAGGAGGTTTTCGTGAAAATATTAGGACACAATATATACATCCAAGGACGACTAAATTGTAATTTAACGCGCAAGTAACTTTTGTGACTGATGAAAAAAGCGCCTTCACTTCGGAGAGATTTGGAAGCTTTTTTGCCCCCCAGTCGATGATGTAATTAAAAAAAAAACACACAATCGCTAAACAGTAGATTTTCTAATTCTCGCGCAAGCGTAAAGCGAGCTCTCGACGAGCGAGAGAGATGACTACTTAATGAAAAAAAAAGAAAAAAAAACGGGGCAATAAAAGGGGTCGGACGTATATAACTCGTACGCAAAGAAAGTTGAAATGCAAGTGTCGTTGGGCAGAGAGGAAGATACACCTCCACGGCTCCATTTTCCGACCTAGGATTGTATCCTTTTGACTATTTCTTTGTGTTAAGTAAGCCTGGACTATTGCAACGAGCGATCTCACCGTCTATGATTTAAGTTACATAAAAAAAAAAAACACTGCGACTTAGCGAGTTATAATTGCTGTATAGCGCGACGATACGGAGCGATGGAGAACTTATAAATACGTAATGCCTTAATGTTATGAACGATAATAACGATAGTGTTATGTAATTAGTTGAAGAAGATGAAAATGAAAAAGGAGAGAGGAGGTTTGAAGTACCAGCGCAATTTTATCATTGTCTCCATTATCCTCTGTTTTCGTTCGTGATTTGATATTTTTTATATAATGTAATATGATTCCAAGTGAGAGAAAGCGTATGTGTGTGTGCGAGGGAAGAAAGAGACACGAGCGTATGAGAGCAAAAGTAAAAAAATTGTACGAAAGCGCGAGCGAAAATGAAAGAAAGAAAGAGAGAGAGAGAGAGAGAGTCGAAGTGCGTAGAGAGCAGACTATGCTGTCTAAAATAGTTCAGGCTGGATGTCGATGTTTGTAGCGATAAAAAACGAGCAAAACAACGTATTGTAATTAAAAATTGAGAAACCATTAACCAGATTGTCTTTTTTTCTAAAATTACTAAAACCATTGCTATATATATACACCATTATTAATATTGCTACTCTTATACTATATTATCTTTTTGTTTTATGGACTTATGTAAATAATTTTAAAATACGACATTTTTATTTAATTAGTGTAACAAGTTATTATTATTTAACAGATCTCAACAATATTATAATTTATAAATTTGGTAATAAATTAAAATTTTTTAATTCATACAACATTTATCAGTTAAAATCATTGAATTTTCTAATTAATCTATAATTACAACAGTTTACTTTTTATATCTAAATGTATAAAAAAATAAGTATTTTCTCTGGAAAAATCTCAAATAAAACGTAACAGTTCCTGCCTGCTGAAACAAAGCACGTAACGGCCAGGTGCTCGCAACGTTCTACTTATCGCTCTTGTCGCTGCGATTTACATCGTAATTAATATTAGATATCATTTGTAAAATTTATTCCTCTTCTTCGTCGCTTTCGTCCGAGTCGTTTTGATTCTCGACGCTGCAATCTCTGTACACGACGTCGCAATCCTCACCTCTTAGCCCGGCGTTTGCTGCGTCTTCAACGAGGCGATCCCAGCCAGGCGATATTTCCTTTAAAGAGCCTTGTACACTTCGGCTGAAAATGATAATAGCCTGTTGTTAAATATATTAATTTTACATTACTTAAATTATTTTTAATTTCTGTTTAATTTCTGCTAAATAAGTCATTATATTTCGATGTGATTTATTATTTATATTCTCAATTGAATAAATTCATTACTTTTTTTATTGATATATAATAGTATATTTTTTCTTCACGTTGCGATATGAAAAGTATTATTTTTCTTTTATGATATGAAAGAAAATGAACCTTTGCAGGACAGATAAAAATATATACACAACCACGAGATCAGAGTGATTCTGTTTCAACAAGAACTGTTTTATCGAGTTTGAAAGCAATTCTCCTCCCGGCATCCATACATACGTCTCGGTATAAAACTTGTTTTCGGGTTTCCGCTCCGCTCCACCGCTACATTATATATATACATCAGAATGATTTTCTGGACAATACTACAAAGGATTCAATAAAAAAGTCATGTAAAAGTTGAAATTGCAGTTCCATATTCTCTTCGCCACCCAATACATCTCCTACTTCTCCGCCCCCTTGACAGTCTCTCATTTCCGATGCACAAAAACGACGCGGAGGCGAGCTTCGTAGAGACAGAAAGAGAGAGAATCTCGAGAAGTCTCGTCGGAAAGTCATGCTTTTTCATTGAACAAGCACTCGAGGAGGGCGAAGTTGGCCGCGCTACGAACTTTCTCAAAGTCCTCTCGTACTGAGTAGCAGCAGTAACAGCAGCAGAGTAGCATATAGCACGAAATATTCCTATATCGAGGGAGCATAAGTCGAGTACCCCGGCTACGCGTTTGTCACTGCCAAACTGTAGTGTATAAAGTCACGCGGGAGAAAATCCACGACGGCTCGTAAATCGTCCGCGACGGTTGGAAACTTTGAAGTGTCGTGCAATTGCGCGAGGACTATATATATACTTGCCGTCTTTTTTCTTTGCGACAAGCGCGCGCGGGGAATTATCGCGACAGGAGAGATAGAGAAAGAAGAAGAAGAAGGTAGAAGAGAGAGAGAGACTCACGTTAAATACTTGGCGAGGACTTTGCCGAAGACGCCGAGGTCCTCGAGGAGCTTGCGATTTTCGTAGCACAGGGTCCTTTGTATGCAGCGCACCCGCGCGTCCTCCTTTAATGCCGATTCCACCTCAGGCGTCTGGAAAGAAAAGGGACGACCGTGGATAGTAGGGGTTGGATTATTTTTCTTCCGCCCCGGGGTTTCTTTTAATTTCGCCTGCCTGAATACTGAAAGGACGCTAACGAATTCAGAAAACTTTCTCGCCCGCACGCTTTTGTGTTTAATTTTATCAATTAAGGTAATGTTCAGCCCCGATGAATATGCATTTGAATAAGGGTTTAAAGATATTCAAGAAGTGGAAGAATTTTTTATATATATAAAGTTATTTATACGAAGAAAAAGAAACGAAATAATGTTAAGCAATTGTGTATGGGGTATATAGACAAGTTGAGTTACCAAGAATATTTGTATGCTTTCGAAAGTTTTTTTTTTATTACACAAAATTATCGTTACTTCTTTGTCAATAACGAAACATTAAAAAAAGATAGGATCTGGTATTTTTTCATTACTTTTATTGAATTATTTTTTATAGTATTTAGTCATAGCAGTATTTCAAAAATTTTTTAAGGCACTCTCTAAATTTGAATAAGCAAAAATTCAATTATTACACGTCAATATTCATCATTATTTCACGTCACTTTTGTTGGACAGTAAAAAGTCGTTCGCTGCGAACAAATTAAATATTCAATTATGGCGAAAATTATTTCAATTACTCAATAAGTGAAAATTATTTCAGGTACTTCTGAACTTTTAATTTTTTCAATAAATTTTATATTATTTTATTAGTGTACAGTAATACTACTTTGTAATTTATCTTGCGAAGAATTTCATTATAATACAGGTAAATTTCATTATTATATAAGTATTATTATAATAAGTGAAAAAATTTTCGAAAACCATTAAGTTATTTAAAGCAATAATTTTAGATGAAAAATTTATATATAAAGAGGATTTAATAAATGCTTATCTCAATAAATCATTTATTACCTTTATCTCATACTTAATTCGTTTGGATAAGCTCTCGAATAATTAATATTCATATAGACGTGAAAAAGCCGCACGGTATATTATTAATAATACTCAGATCATGAGATCGTCGGCTGGGAAGAAAAGTGTGTGTGACAACCCGGTAACGAGCTAAGGAAAATAACAACTCACAAAATTACTTGTTTTTATTAACTTTTTAGCTGAGAATCACAATCAAGATTTGAACATTGTTTTCATTCTATTTTATGAACGTGTAAAATGTTTACGTTTAAAATAAAAGAAATTTTCACTTATTTGAATTTAGAGAGTATATACTTGTGATATACAACATATTTATTTCATCCCTTATTAAACAATTCATAAACACAGCTCTATTACCTTAAATTTACCATTCAATCTGTAAGCCTCACCATCGAATCATAATCCAGTGACGACGCCATCAATTCACGCTTCCTTCTGTTCGACAACACCTCCACGAGCGCGTCCTTCCTCCTCGCCGCTGCAATGGAATTCTGTATAATCGCAAATAGCAGTAGTAGCCCAATGAAGCTTACGATGACAAAGTGTCTAGCTGTTGGTACAAGCGACGAGTCAACCTGGGGCTGAGACACCGGATAAGCATAGCTAGGCGGCTCAAATGGATAGGCATAGTGATCGCTGCGGAATTCCGTTGTCGGCGGTGGCCCTGGCGGTGCTGTGTACTGATTTCCTATATATGTACATATACGGGTTTATAATACGTGAGAGAGAAATTTTACATCAAGAGGTTCACCGCGCAGGCACAATGTTCAGTTGATTGTCGCAGCTGTGCGCGGAGTTTAATTTGGCGCGTACTGCATATTTTATGCGGGGTGCTTTACATTCATGAAATTCTGATCAACGGAAAATGTTTCTCGCGAGCGTACGCGGTTGCAGCAATAGTCGATCGACGCCAAATTTTCATTCGAAATTACGAGGGCTCGTGTGATTTCGCCGTATTTGATAAAGTAAATATTTGAACGGGATGTAAAAGTATTATTGGATCTGGCTTGGTAAAGTTAAAATTCTACCGAGCATTCGCTACTACAGTAATGTCGTAAATAATAGATCGTTACATGACGACATATATTCATTTATTTAGTAAAATTAAATTTTTTAAATACAGTATTTTATTATAGAGGTATATTATATAGATGACTAGTTAGTAGACTCACAAATTAAGTAATTATTTAGTCAGTGGTATTATAGAGTACCAGTTATAGAATTCATTTTGTACCATCTAAAAACCATTTTTCGTCTTTGAAAAATATTAAGTTAAAAATTGAAACATATATCAATACGTTGTTTCTTCAGTAAAATAACATAATTGTAAATTTTAATTTGATATTTCTCTTACTCTATACATTAACACATTAAACAATGACAATAATTGGTTTGTCTATGGAGATATCTCAAAATTTTACAAAAGTACTCTAAATAGTGTAAAAAATTATATACATGAGAATAATAAAGAAATTGAAAGTAAAAAGGTACAGTAAATGATATAACAAGAACTTCTACTCTTGCCAAGTATGACCAAAATTGAGTGTGTAAATTGCTAACACAAGTAATATTATTCAGAAACTTGCAGACAGGAACCCAAAATCGATTGCTCTTATCCTACAGACTTACGTGAGGTATGTAAAATAATTAATAACGTGAAAAATAAATCTAGTGGTATAGAATACTAATGCTAAAATATTGAAAATACTCTCGAATAGTATAAGCTTTCTCTACACCTTTAATTTATGGATCGTGAAATTGATTTAGTGTAATGCATTCAAGAATGTTTAAGTAGTTTTTTTATCATGGCGTTTAAGTAGTTAATTGTGAGATAATTGCTTAGGAAGGTGCATATGATAAGAATATTAAACCAATATAAACAATACAATACAAAATATTGGAAATTATAAATATAAATAAAATTTTCCAGTGTGATCGCATCCTCTAGAAATAAGCCAATTGTTATTCCAGTATTTTAGAACCACTATCTTTCTACGATGAAACAATAAAAAAGAAATATATTATCTATCCTCCAGGTGGTTCTTCATGAAATACACAATTACTAAAAGTACCATTTTAACATTAGAAATCGTTAACAAAGAAGTATTTAGAAAATATATAACGTATCTCAATTAAAGTGCAATCGTGTTCTTTATGATTTTAGCAGAACATATAGGCTATAACGATTTACAAATTGACTCTTAGGCCACTTCCTGTATAGGAAATCAATAATTTTGACATCGTCTCGAACGAGCCTGAAAATAGTTTTGGACTGAACCTCAGGCTGGATTTTGGCTAGTAATTGTTCTTTTAGTACGAAGTACCCGTAAGAAATTGATATAGATGATTCAAACACTATATTTATGAGCGGTCTCTGAGTATTTATTACCTGAATGAGGAATAAGAAAATTTTTTTTGAAGTTCATAATTTTTTGTAGCTATTATTTTCAATAAAAAAGAGTCCGAAATTGAAATTGTTATTTTATACGTCGATTATTGTGTTTAGTAATAAAATATTAAATGACGGTGTAGACATTCACGGCTGTACGAGGTAATGATCATTTGTGAAGATACATTTATAAAGATCTGATGTAAAGATTGAGAAGGTTGTATACTGTTTTAAATCTTTTGTGATAACGAAAGTAAAAAAAACAAGGGACCGTCATGGTTTCACAGAAACTTTATAAAGTGATGTATAATTCGATTATGCAGGAGAACTAAATTTTTTTAAGACACAAATCGCTATTCTTTTATATTAATAATTTTTATATATTCTGCCGATAAAACAGGCTAAGTGATAAAGTACGATTGTTAAATCTTTGTAAAAGTATTACTTAATTCACCCACGATCATTTAGTTAATTAAAGTATCCACTAATCATTAAAAAATTATTCAAAAGCTATCGAAAACTTATTAAAATTTGTCCGAAAATTATCGTAACACTGCATAGAATATTTAGCAAAATATATATAAAAAATATCTACAGATTATCCTCTAAAGAAATGTAAAGGTGTTCATGGATACTTGCTCGGTTGTTTGCTATAGACGTGAGATATTTAGTACAGCACGAAAATGTGGTACTTTTGCAAATAACCTAGTCGAGACTCTGTTTCCTACCAGTGTTGAAGATAACATCCGTATTGAATTAGAACTTAGAGAGAGAGCGCAAAAGTGTACATATCGTCTAATGAATTTCGAAGCAGCCTCCGTGTTTCAAAAACTCTCTTCGCGTTTCTCGGGATATCCAAATATTTCATTTGCAAAATGAATTTTTACTCAATTTTGCATATAAAAAATTCTTCTTAACAATAAAAACAACTAACCACGCATAAACCAAAAAAATCCTTCGAATTCACCAGCGACTACACCATACTTTCAAATATCTCATACAACCACTCTCCCACCCGACATCTTTTGTACTGCAAAATCCATTGTCATCTTGTCCTACCCAAGCGAAAACCAAATACTGCTTTAGCTCAATTTTAAACGCTTCTATTTTTACCCCTAGCTCTCTTTCTCTCCTACACACAATGCCCGTTGCAGGAAATCGCGACGAGAGCAGAAACACAGACAGAGCTCCCTGCACACGTACATATAGCTTTCATCAGCGGCAAACAAAAAGCATTCGCCGCCACAGTATATATATACGTATATTACCAGGGAGATAATAGTTGGCGGGCATGAAGGGCTGAGGATTTGGCATGCTCGGCGGATACGACGGCATCATCATCCCCGACGACGACGACTGCTGCATTTGCGTCAGATCCGGTTCCCTCGGCGACCACGATTCAATTTTCTTGCCTTCCTGTGGCATCGACTGCTGCGTCGAGTTGCTCGGTGTTGCCATTATGACCTCCTCGTGTGGTGGTTCTGTATCCATCGAGAATACGACAGTCGATGGATTAACGACTGCCTCTGCCGCAATTAACGCCGGTAGGAGGCCGAGAAACAGCGCCACCCCTTGCATCTCTCACTCTCTCTCTCTCGATATTTCTTCGGTTCGTCCTTGCCTCGTGCCTGCGCCCCTGGCACTACTTCTCCTTCTCCTTCTTCTCCTTCTATATATCTCACAACCCGATATTGCTCTATCGTGCGCGCGCGTGGTGCAGTTATCGCTCTTTAATTAAATCCACAAATCACGCGCGCCCGTTTTATTTCTCACTCGGTGTACGGCTTTCGTATATATACGTATATAGGCTCGCTTCGATTTCCCGTCGGCGGGAAACCGAAAGCTATATATATATACGCACACGCGAGGCAAGCGCGTGCAGCGAAGATTAGAGCGCGGGATCGGGAGCGAGGTATAAATCAGGACTGACGTCGAACGATGCGACGCCGCGGTTCCCCATCGATTTGTCATTGTTTCGGTGTGTGTGAGAGAGAGAGAATCGCGAGCGGCCAGTCGCGAGGTCGAGAGTATCGTATGTAGCCGATTCGGGGTGGGTGGGAGAAGGCATTACAGGTAATTTGGAGGATGCCGTTGATCATTCGCTTCGCTGGCTCGGCGCGCGACTCGGCAACTGGATCGTCCGTTATACACGTAGAGGAGATAGAGTCTTCTTCTTCTTCTTAAGGAATTCTCTCCTTTCTTCTACGTAATTTGGCAAAATGGCCGGTAAATGGAAATGTATGTGGGTTGCAGAGAGGTGAACCTGCTACTACTACTACTACTACTGCGCAGTAAGGAGTGTCGCAGGTGGTGTAGAAGTAGGGCATTGTTAGCGGCCGCTGGCTTTTCTTTTAGATCTCGTAAATTGAATTAACCGCGTGTGCTTTTATTTTTCTCAAGCTATCGATTTTACCTTTTATACTGTTTATCTATTGCGTATATATACTTAATTTTAGCTTTGATAATCAGTACATATAATACAATCTTTCCGATTTTTAACTATTTTTTTCCACATATATAACCTCTATAACATTAGCAATGTTTTACGCATACTATATAGTTGAGAGAACCTCTGTTTAAAAATATACTCATTATAATACTTTCCCCTCTCATACACGCCACCCGTCCGCCACGATAAATAATCTCGAAACAATAACGCTCGTACTCCAGCACGCGCTTTTGAAATTTATTAGCATTCGGCGGACGCTCGCACCGCCGCTCCATTATGCACGGCAACGCTATGGCTGAATTTTATCCTCTAAAATTATACCGGGCGACGATAATGCGAAACGATCACGCAGCTAATTTGCTTCGTTCTGGTGCAAAATTGAAATAAAAACCAAGAAAAAGAGAAACCGCGCTGGAAGGTAATTAGGAGATAAACGACAGTGTACATGTATATATATATAAATAGAACGAGCTGAGAACAGCTGTTGATTACGTCGTCGTCGTCGTTGTCGCTTATTCAAGTGGCCCTTCGAGAACCGAAACGACTGTGTCTCCCGGCGCCAAGTTAAATTTCGTACTATCTTGCCGAGAGAATTTAGACTTAAAGAGACAGAGAGAGAATGGAGTCGCGCCGCGAAAAGAAAATAATAATTATGTAAATCGCTTGCGTTCGCCACGACAGCAAGGAAGAAAGTCGCGGCGACAGGTGAGGGTAGCTTTCTCCCTCGCGTGATGTATATATACATATATACATATACACGTATAGAGGCTGAGAGGCAGGACGATATAGTGTGGGCGCGTTGATTTTCCGTATACGCTCGCGCGACGCCGGCAACGGGGTTGCTATGGCGATAGGCGCGCGTTGCCCGGGGGTTCGTCTGTCTGGAGCGTGCAAAGGGGATGACTATACGCGGCGCCCACCTCTCTCTCTCTCTCCCTCGCTTTCATTTTTTTTTCCAGCGCGCCCCTCGACGCCGGATTACCGTCTCTCTCCATCATCAGCTGTGTTGCGTACTACGCACGTACGTATACACGTACACACTACGACAATGTATATATATATACGTACGCAAGGTTATGCCGAGCATAGTAGTATGAGCCTTTACCTACATCCATATATATACTACGTTCATTCCTACGCGCTCGTTGTTCTCTCCCTTCGATTCACCAACGCGCGTGCTTTTAAAGGGACGTCGACGCGTCTGGGAGAGCGCGGAGCGTAATTATCTTACGCGAGCGCGAACGTTGCCAGCAGGAGAACGAAATCGAAAGATAAGGAGGGAACCGTCGTTGCGCGTACAGAGGGGGAATTCGATTGATCAAGAGAGTAGCTCAATACGTGAGAGTGTGTATATATAGGTATATACGATGATGTGGAGGTGGGCGTGAAGTCTTAATAGAATACATTTAGGTGGGAAGACGGGAATGGTTCTTATCTTGTCGCGAGAGATTCTCGCAGGTGATAATTCGACGATGCTAGATTGAATTTAACCGGGGTAAATTGTACTTTCTATTTTTAATGCGATTCTGAGATAATATTGGTGAGCTGGAACGATGTTGGAGGTAGTTAGTAAGTTGCTATTGTGCTCTTTTTTTTGTGTGTAAATAAAGGTACATTGTAACAACATAAAAAATGGTTGTTTTAGTGAAGCGTATATACAGTGAGGCTATGTGGCTATAAACGGTTAATTTATCGTTACTACTACACATTCGTACAGGTTCAACACACTGTAACGACCGAAGAAAAGCGTAGTAATACGACCTACGAAAACGTCACCATAAATTAATTAATAGTTTTCCTACCGGGAACACTTTAATAAATCACCATTACCTTTATATGTGCGAGTGAACACAGCGCTACTCTATACCGTATATACCCGACGTTCACTGGAGCCTTTGTCCCAAAGAGCTTTTCTCGATACTCCGCGCACGCGAAAAGTCGCACACGAACCGTGAGAAATCAGATTTTGGACACTCCATAGCGCGCACGTTTTTCCCCCTCGTCATCATCGTTTGACCTGCTTTCGTCATCGACGCATACTTGCCTACGAGGAATTTTCCTTTGAGCTTCTCATATACACATACACATATACGCGCGTGTGTGTGTGCAAAAACATCGTAATTTAGTATAGAAATTCCGCGCATGTGACGCAGCTAGCGCATCGTTAGCTAAAAACTTTTTTCAAGAGAAAAAAATTTGCTCTGTAGAAAATTTCGACGTGATATATACAAGGCACACTTTGCCTCGCACACACTAACAGAGCAAAAGAGAGAGAAAGAAAAAGCTACACACCATACATCTACAGCAGGCAGAACCAGAGCTTAACGTCCGTTATCGTAACTCAGCCCGGCGTCTCGCTATACATATTTAACCAGGGACAACATTAGCCCAATTTGCAATTCCACGCGGTAAAAATAAGGTCCCACACTGCTGCTGCTGCTGCTGCTGCTGCCTCCAGTACACATCACAGCACGCGCGAGTCCACGTACGTTCTCTTGCTCTCCAGCTGAATTAACCAGCATCCGATGCCTTTTTAATAACCTTTTTATTGACGTTCGGACCACTTCTCTCTTTGCCATTCTCTATCGCTCGTATATATAGCCCAACAGCAGCAGTAGTAGCAGTAGTAGAGGTATAATTTAGGCTATATATACTGTACTCTCTCTCTCTCTTTTGCGCCCCGCGGGAACCGTCGATAGAGCTATACCGACCGCGAGGGTAAATTAATTTCCTCTGGCGCGAGGCCTCGATTTCCACGTCGTATACGAGCCGCGCGGCCCTTAAGCGAAAACGACTATACACTATATATATATATATATGTGTGTGTAGACCGCGTTAGCACAGGTGTTCTATATAGGTGTATATAAAAAAATGTAAAATAGGCCCTTGCGCGCGAGGCATTTTGTGTCGATGAACATCAACGAGCTACCACCACTACCGTTGTCGTCGTCGTCGTTGCTCTCGTATCGAGGTCGGGCCGATATCGCGTTTGCTTGTGTGTACATATACGTGAGAGAGAAAGAGAGAAGTCGATTTTACGCCAACGCGCTCGCGAGCGTTACTGTATTTTTAGCGCGCTTTATTCTTACCTTATATATGTATATCGTATAAGCTCTCGCGCGTTATACGTATATGTATCACCCTCGCCTTTTTTTTCTACCGTATACCATCAATTTTAATCATCCCGATTTCGTCGCACACGGATTTTTATATATTTAATGTTTCAGAGAATATGCATGTACATGCGCTTGACTGGCCGGCCGGTATAGTGTTGCGCGTAACCCGGCATTCTTATATCATCTAAAAATGTTTTAATTACCGCGAAAGTTGTGTGAGGGCAAATTGCTTTTTTGCGGGATATATAACACGGGGTGTACACGTATATATATATACACGGCATGTGTATATTGTACGCGTATACGGCGGCCTTCGTTACGCTCTTTTATTTACATTTTATTTTTATCAGGCAACTTTTATTAATAACGTTGAACTAGTTTTTCCCTTTTTGCTTGTGCTTCCATCGCGCGCGCACATGCTCCGACGCTCACGTGTATTCTATTTTAAAAAATAATAATTCGTGAGAGGGTTGTATATACTATACTGTGTGATGTGAAAAAAAAAACTCGATGAATTTGAGAAATTTTCATCGAGAAAAATTCCATTATTGTGTGGTTACGAGCAAAAAAAATCTCGTTATGTACGTCGCGTAGAAAGCAGTAGCGTATATAGTATACAGCGCATAATCGCGACACGCCCAATTTATCACGCGTAAAGCGTGAAAGGAGAACACGAGCGTCATGCACTCGACGCAAATCGACCCCGGCATTGACATATTCTCCGCAGGCCCGTCAGGGAAAACGCGAGAGTGTAAGAGAGGACCAATTAATTAGCGCCTGATGCGAGTCTCGCGAGCGTGTCTGATCGACTCGACCCGTTACTACTGCGTCCGATCACGCGCACGTCGAACTTTATATATGTATATATAGACGGACGGTTGGTAGGGAACGAGAGATACGATCGATAATTACGCGTGCGTGCGTGCATTTTGATTCACGTGTCGAAATTTATGTAGATATACGCGATCCTTTGTTGCTCTATATCGTTCGCGTCAATTTCAAAATTGTTTGGTGCGGTAAAAAGGATGGAAAAGTTGTGGTATATAGCGCTTTAGTGATCGTAGAGAGGAATTGAGCCTTGAATTCGCGCATATTTTACGCCACACGTTTATCGACAGGATGTTCTACATTTTATGAATTTTGTCGGGAGGGCAATAAAAATGTTTGAAAAGATCTATAGCGGCGTGGGTTATAGATAAAAAAAAAGGTATGATATCGAGGTGCATTAAAATTTTGAAAAATAAAAAGTCGCTGATGGCTTTCGATGAGCAGTGAAAAAGTTTTGGAAAGTTATTAGAGCTTTTAGAGATTCTACGCTGAATAAATTTAAATTTAAATCTGATGAAAATACGAACGTTCGAAGGGCACGCGACTGACATTTTATTGAAAAAAAAAAAAGTGTGGAATATGTGATGCGTTGGAATTTGCAACGAATACCAAAGAATTCGAGGTGTAAAATTTCGCATGCTGTTAGTATAGATTATTTAGCGCTCTTTTAATAATATTACGTTCTATTTCGAGACCGCCATAAAATGGATTTTTATCATGACAAATATGTTTCAATAAAACACCGGCGTCAGTTTTTTTTCCTTTTTTTTTATTTAGCCGAAAAAAGTTATGACATTTGCATGTCGGTGTATCTGATGTATAGAAACCATTATTTATTTATTCTACTGTCTCGTGCCAAAGTATTGATTTTGCTTGACGAGAGAATAAATTTGCATATCATCGTTCAAAAGTAGTCTGTTTGTTATGCGGAGGCTCGTTGACGAGACAAATATTTACGAAAAGTAAATATTATGCTTGAAATTAGGAATTTATTTTCACTATACGCGTCTTGATCCGGTAAACATTTTGGTATTATGAGTTTGTAAACGAAGCATCATTTATCATATAGCTCAATTAATACATTATTTCTGTAAACTATGGAATTAAGATAAACACGTATAACGATTTATTATATAGGGAAATCATACTTCCTTCAGAAACTACAAGAAAAAACAATTCTTGAAATTATCAATGAATTGTATCTCAGAAATCTATTTTCAATCTCATTTATACATATGTATACACGGTAGAGTTTACTTGCCCATAATTTGACGTGATTTATCTTCCCTCGACTTTATTTACTGGACAACCCAAAAGCGACGTTAAATCCTTAATTACCAAAATAAAACCTTAACAGCGTGAATAAAAAATGCGCCTTTAATCGACGCCATTGCTATATATAGTGATACAAGTCGGGCGAAAGCACCTTCTCGTTTCCGAACAAGCGAAATAAGTAATAGCCGCGCGTCACTCTGGAACTTTATAGTCCCTCTCTTATTCGCGCACAGCGCCGTTATCTCGAAAAGTGTCTCGGTAAATTTTTAATTGTCCCGTGCAGCCTGCACGCGCGCGCCCGCATTGTGAACTCCGTCGTCGTCGTTCGCAAGCAGCAGCAGCAGCAAGATGGCAATCGGCGTTCGATCGATGCCTTTGGAAATACAAAGAGGCAGGGTCGAGATAGAATTCTATAACGAGAGCGAGCCATCGCGAGAAGACGAAGAGAAGGAGAAGACGAATAAGGAGAGGTCCGCAATCCCTCGTAAAAAATGGACGAGGCGACAAGTGTCGAGGCACATTAATTAATCAACGGCCCGCAGTCCTGAGGCTCGTGGCTGAAGAATATAGAAGAGAGAGAGAGAGAGAGAGGTGGAGTAGAGTGGGAGGTAGATGGGATATAGGAAGGCGCGACGGCCCATCGACCCTGGCCTTAACCAGCGAGCCAAGCGGGATGGGAAGGGGGGGCAAACGAGTGAGCCACCGCCGCCACTGCCGCCGGCAGCGAGAGTATAGAGCCCTTTTATCTCAGGCTGCGCTTTCGTCGCCGTTGCCGCTCGGCAATTGAAAAAGCTCCTGCAGAGAAAGAATGAGAGAGAGAGAGAGAGATCGACGAGTCAAAAGCGCGCGCGAGACCGAGAGACACAGCTCACCTCTCAAGGTCCCCCGCCGCAGAGAGGGAAAAGGATTTCACGCTGCTGCTGTTGCTGCTACTGTGTATAGGTATATAATGCATATGTAGAGAGTTGCGAGCCGTAGCTCTGCATGTATACCTAAAGGGAGAAAGAGAGGGTATCGAGCTAGCAAGAAACTCTCTGCGACCCAGATTCACCTCCATTGACGTGAGACAGAGGGAGAGAGAGACTAAATCGCGCCCGCGTACACGTCTTTGTTCATGTGCTTGCAGTGCGAGCACGCCGACGGTGAAACATCTTGGGGTCTTCAATTTTTTCGCTCCCTTGGAACAGACGAGAGCTGCCCCTACTGCAGCCTGCCTCTGCTGTCTTCTTTTTTCTCTTTTGTTTCTTTTCACTTTTTACGGTGGACGGACGGATCTAGGTATATATGTGTGTGTATACGTCTGGAAGGTTTTTCCTGGATGAACTTCAGCGGGGAAATGTTTCGGGACCGAGAAAGGCGAAACTATAAATTTTATTAAGGTGGTGGTACGTGGAGTTTGAAGATAGTCTGGTCGAATCAAAGTTCTTGTCAGATATTTTTACGCTTGGTAAAGCTGGCAACAATTTTTCTTTCAGTTTGCACGCGCAGCAATAAGAAATTTCATTTTGTATATATTATTGTATACATCGGAGTGAAATTAAATTTTCTGCATTTTTTAATCAAACGGAAACTTTTCATATCTACGGTTATATTTAATATGCTGAAAATTCGAATTTTTCTCATTGCGGTAAATACAAATGCCTTGGCAAATAAAAGCAAAAACGTCAGAGTCTAAAATTACAACTTTTACAAACTAACGTCAGCTGCGCATTCTCTTATATCCATACCCAGTTTCAACAAGTAGTATACTGCGAAAAGCTTACGAAAGTTTGCGAAATAATTTGCACCGCTTTTACAGTAAATATAACTTCTGCTACATATACATCGCGATATCCACGCGCACATTTACTTCCCATATCTCTATACAAAACCACATTTACTTTAACCATTTTACAAATATCGCGAAACATTCCAAAAAGCCGCACGCAAACGTTAACCATTTACCAGGAAGTTACCTCGGAATGGAAATTCAACGCAACGCAAAAGTAGATTGATGCGTTCCCGGAATGAGCTATATGTATTCGGATGTGCTCCTATACGCGAAGTGAAATGCACAAAAAAAAGTGAGAGGGGAAGCCAGAAGCATACACAGACGCGAGTCAAAAACAAAAAGATAACTAGGTCAAAGTATATGTGTGTGCGTTCGTATCTTTCATTGCTCTTCCTGTATACCTTCGACGGAAAAAAGCATTTTCTGCTTGTTTCCAGCCCCACAGACATACGAATCATTAGTGACGATGAAAAATGGATGAACCGTGATGTCGATGTTGAACGAGAAAAATTGTTGGCTGTACGCATAGAGGTTGACAACAATCGTGTTGTGAATTGTGACGGCCGCATAGGGCAAGAGATGATAGTGATGTCTCGTATACGTTTGATGTGACGCGAGGGACAATCGGCGCTCAAGACGATCCAAGATAGATGAAGCAGCGAGGCTACAAATCGCCGTCATAAACAGCTGATGTGCCTTCAGGGAGAGATGCAGGGGAAAAAATCATGCGTATATATCTACAATAGAAGTATCGATCAAAAAGATTCTCTGGCATGATATATAGAGGTTTATTTGAAATGCGTTTCCGAGAACGAGGCGTGGAATTCCAGGCAGAGCTGATTTAATCGCTACTAGATTGCGTTTCTTTTTCGTTCCACGAATTTGAATGCAAAAACTTTACAGTGGATGATGCAAGTTCAAGGTACCATATCATCGATTTCTTACAGACCTTCCCTATATTGTTATAGTTTCTTGGAAAATTCGAAATTCCCCGGAAAAATAGCTTAAATTCTCCCAAAAAATGAAATATCGGTCTATTTCACTTTGTTATTGATCCAATCAAATAGCCTGATTATTATGCGATCTGCATTTGATGTATTTCCTCACTTAGTGAGAGAGAGAGAGAGCGAGTGCGAGGGAAACAAATGAATCGAGCACTCGAGCCGACGATATACATTATCATACCTATATACACATAGCGGCCGACATAAATCAAATAAAAGCCCGACCATATTTTCGCATTTCTTTCAGTTATTACTTGCTTTATCGGCGATTCGATTTGTAGCCCTCGCGCGTGCGCGAGCGCAGTTGAGATGAATAATAGTCGTTCTATTATTTTACAGAAAAAAGTCAGGTATACGTAACTGCAGCATTGATTAACGAGCTTGTTTTTTCGTATATACACTCTTCTACTTCGGGTGTACAAAAAGTCTTTGGCTCGCACCTTTTCCCATTGTCTTCCTTCGACTTTTCTCCATTAATTACCTCCCTTGCTAACCTCGTTTTGTATCTGCGCCCTCGAGAGCTAAAATTAATACTACGCGATGCTGATAATTTTTTCTCTCCCGTTCGTTCGTTCGTTCGTTTGTTGGATGTCGGAAACGGATGAACAAAAAAAATGCCTCGTAATATCATGATGTCGGCAAGATATTCCTTTCCATCTTTTTGTAATTAAATCTCGAGAGGTGCGGTAAATAAGCTGATAATATTGCCACGATGGTTAAAGTATATAGCGGTACGTGGGGGTTCTCTCTCTCTCTCACTCGCGATGTGGTGAGGCTCAAGGCCGGCTTTGAACTCGTTAGCGTGCATTGCCTAAACTTAATTACGTTTTATTAGTTAAAGCGCTTAATTTGTCAGAAGTTCTAGAATGAAATTCAGCGTAATATAGATGGCTCAATAATATAGTAGTGAACAAATTATAATTTAATTAGGAGTGACAAACGTAGATTTCCAATCAAGCGGTAATTGCATGTTAATTAAAAATGGATTAACGAGAGAATAATATAATATATATACGCGTGTATGTTTTTTTACCCGAATGATTTAATTAAGTTTTTATCGTAAACTCTATACTATACCAATGTTTTTTCTCTTTTATTTTACTCCCTTACACGTGCTTTATTTTTATTTAGCAAATATTAGTATCCGTTTTAAACTTTTCCGATAAATATATACAAAACAAATATTACCTGTAAATACAAAAATATTTATATTTTCTTTTTATATAAAAACACTTTCAAGCTCTTCTAACAGCACACACACACACACACACATTGCTTTAGCAAAGTAAAAACACGCACAACTTTCACGTTGTTAACAACGTCCCAGAAAAAAAGCCTTTCTCTCCCCACATTAATAATTTTAACGAAACACTTTATGTTTTACGAAAGCGGAAAACAGGTCAGTATTTCGTATCCCCTCAGGCTTGGTAATTAATTACGGGGTGCGGCGCGGCAGACTATATACGAACAACTACGACGACGACGTATATACTACAAGAAGACGAGCACTAAAAATTACTTGGCCACAAAAGCTCGGGGGGAGTCTCCGCATGCTAGCCGAAAGTGCCACACTGCCGGCGACGCCAGCGTGAAATCAGAAAGCGCAGATAAGAGAGGAGTATCCCGGTGTGCGCGCGCAAAAAACCGCTTGAATAAGTGCGCCCTCGCGCTATGGGGGGTGGTTATTCTATTTGGGGAAAATTACACGGATCGCAGAATCCCGCGCCTGCGGCTCTTTTCGCAGCGCGTGAATCATCGCGGCACGCGATACCCTCGTTACGTGTATATACATGTATATACACATACGCGTGCATGTATATAGATGTATATATATATATATACGTATACGTGCGACCACAGCAGCGTAAATTCAGGCGAAAATTGCGCTATTGATTTCGCAAATTGCCGCGGGCCGTCGAGCTCGCGCGCGCGCGCAAAAAATAGAAGTCCGCGCTGTGCTCGGCAGTACCCGACGTTTCGGTATGTATTAGTAATATGCACGCGCCGAATATAAACGAGAGAGAGAGAGAGAAAGAGAGAGAGCCGTTTATGAAGAATGTAGCTTGTTTGGCTGGCATATAGCTGCAGCTGCACGCGCGTCGAGGAGAAAAATATCCTGACTGATGTTTATACACACAATTGCCATCGCTGTTGTAGCTGGAATTGGCGCGAGCGACAAAATCCAATATACCGGTTGTTATGCCGATTTCAATTAGAAATACTTTTGCACGTGCAACGTGCATTGAATACGGTGGTGGGAATTAAAGCCAATGTGTTTGTTTTGTATTTGGTGGAAAAAAATTGATAAGCGCATGATATATCATGTACTGTTGTTATTTAGATAATTGGAAAAGGAAGAATACCGATCCTACATTGAGAAGAAACGCGTTTGTAGTATAGTTACTGTAACTACATCGTAAAATAAGGTGTAGTCTTACCATATTTCTTGGTGTACCATGTTCCGGTTTTTGTGGAACGTACCTCACATTGTTCTTGTTGTCTAAGCGACCTCCGGGTCGCAAAGTAGGTCCAAAATAGGATTTAAGGATTTTTGGAATTTTCTCGGCATTATGTCGTTGTGTTATTATAGTCGACAAAATGCTGTTATGTAATGGGTTAATAAGCTCTGTAACAAAAATTAAGACAAATTTTAAAAAAATTAAATTAATTTGAAGATATAATTTCTAACGAGAACCGCTTGGCAAACCACAGCGCTGCAAGCCCGTTAGCTTTACCTTAAAAATAAATTACTTCAATTTAAAATTACTGTTAGAGATTTCCGCAGAAACCCAATAGAAGCAGTGGCATACAGCTTTGATTTGATTGCGTTACGCCTGCATTGAACTAAGAATATTTGTAAATTTTAATCTTCTACATACTCACTGTTTCATGTCAAATGTGCAAGCTAAATTTTTTAAATCACTGAGTCTTGGCAATTTGTTAGTAAACTATATTTGGTCTATAGTATAAACGGAAAAAATAAAACAACCAAATGAATTGCACTAGTAAAATAATACTAACATTTTAAAAAAAATATAAATTCTACTTTTTAAAGATGGAGAATTCACATTTCAAAATGAAAATTCTGTAGTTTTAAGAATTGAGATTCTGAGATAAAATAAAAAGAACTTGCTACTTTACAGTAAATTAACTGTAGGAAATATATAAAATTAAGAAATTTTTTTCTCCGAAGCGATTATGCATCTTGTTGTCAGATAGCACTATACTTCAGAGCTGTCGAGAAACAAAAACTTCCTAAGTATTCCAACACGGCGTCTCTTGTATTCTCATAATGATTCTTGGCGCCGGTGACAACGGATATCAAAGTGATTAAATAGGTTAATTCATTTGTTTTTAAATTTATGACACCTAATAAAAAGGAATCAGAAAAAGATGGTTAGTAAATTAAAGACGTTACCAATTAAAAAAGAAGAAGATTAATAAATTAAAGTGGGAAAAATATATTGTAAAAGAATGTCGGCGAGGAGTCTTCTGATTTTGGTATGATATATCATCTCTTCGAGTTCAATCAAATTGAGTTGGAATGAATATAAGCTCAAACTATAAAGTTGCGATTCGTCTATACTGCTTCATCAGCCAAAGTACGCTTGAGATGGCAGATATCCGCTTGAAATAACCAACAAATAAAGATTTGGTTCCAAAGTGATTTTTTTATTTTTTATAACAGATCTCTTGGATACGCGAGTATTCGATGATCCACCTTATTCTAGACGGGTTAAAAAAAGATGGAGACGCGTTATTGTCTGACGGGGCGGAAAATCAATAGAATGAAATACTTCAGACGAGGTGACCAACAAAGTCGAAGAAAAAATTGACTTTCTATAGAAAAATCCGGCTACCGAAAATAAAATAGAGGTCAGATTAACAAACGAACTTTGTCAGAGATTAGAGGCATATGTCACAACTGCAATACCAGAAGAAAACAAGAAGTAGATTTAAGACGGGATTTTGAGAAAAGGGAATTGTTTGTATTGAATTTAGAAATCTAAGAAGTCATACGATATGGTTGGGATGTCGATCAAATGTGATTGCACAGGCGCTTGCAGCCAAGATGCAACTATCGACACTCGCATTTCATTTAAGAGTAGGTATCGAAATCGTTCTGAAGATGGAGCGCTCAACTTGAAGATAAAAGTAAGCGCCAGATTAAAATCTTCTATTAAAAACTGGGAAAAATGACAAACAAATCGGAGTATCACAATTCATCTGTAAATTTAAGAGCAAATTAGGATGAGCATGAACGTATAAGAGAGTCTGTAGACGAAATACTTAAAACGACACGATCGAAGGCTGCAAAGAAATAACTGATCAATTAATATTAACATATTTTTGGATTCCGAAATCGAATGGTTCCTTTTTATTTGCTCTTGGCCTAAAAATAGTAAAATAAATTTCTGGTTCCAGACCATATTTTAAAATTAAGAATATTTGAACAGCAGTCAACATCTTGTGTAAAAGCGTCTATATGCGCAATATAGATGTCAAAGATGTTTCTCTCTAAATTTTAATTTATTGGTCAAGTAAAAAGTATCTACGTTTTATGTTTGGAAATCAATTATGTAAATTTTAAGCGTTGCCTTTTGGAATAGGGAAGGTATAAAAGGTATTTAACTACTACTAAGATATTTAAAGTTATACAACGTTTTCTAAGAATAAGAAGATATAGATTAATTATTCAATTGGAAATGCATCTCTTTGGTCAGTTTCATAAAATGTGTTTTCGAAGCACGTAAGAAACTTCAAAATATTGTTGACACTTGTAGGATTTATTTTAAATGTGAAATTTTTTTTTAAATTTAGGGAACAAATCTTCCTCACATTAACAGACAGTAAGAAACTGAAATTTTAAGAATTACTCAAAAACTGTAAAATTAAAGAATTAGCCATGATTATTGGGATTTAAATCACTGCTCGTTCGTCTGTTAAATATTGATGGCTATATTAAAAAGGTTTAGAAAGAGTGCAATATCTTTCTACAATCAAGTTTTAATAAAAATTTAGAAAAATTAAGACTAGTTTAATATAGGATCAGCGTAAGGAACAGTAGATACTATAAGATCTGCAATCTCGTTAATGTTGTATAACATTTCAAATAATAGCTTATAACAACTTTAAATTTCTACTAACTATTTCGTTCAAATATCTCACATGATTCTTTCATATATTGATAAGATTAGTTTATATATTAAACGCCAGGCGGCGTTGTACAATTTACAAATAGAAATATCCGCCGTGGTTATATATATTGGGTGATCGCATAAGAGTAAAGATGTTCTAATTTTCTGCTGTCAGTCTGAAATGTAACATTAATTCTTTGTTCGTGCTCTCTCAGTGCTGTGTGACTTGCTATCTCATGAGGCACAGTACTGAGGTGTGAGAAGTACCTCCGTTACATATGAGAGTAGATAAATCCATTCATTGCTTAATAGTTTTCCCTTTAATTTTTTTAATAAATTAAGATCCTTTTCGTAAAATCTAATTGTTTTATTTCACGAATTATTTCTCCCTGCTAAGATCCAAAAGAAAGTTAATTTTTCCCCCTTATCCTGACCTTATTATAAATTAATTTTTATATAAGGAATCTTGTTCGTTACAACCTCTACTAACAGATTGTTCAATTCAAAGGGGTACTTTTTTATTACAGCCAACCGTACTGAAATACAATAACACATAGTACTTAAAATGTTGATATTAGGAATAAATAAGTTAGAAAGCGCTCTCTATACTTTACTTGACATATCAAACAGTTAACATAAAAATTTGTTATGCTAATAACTCGGGGTACTTGTTTTCGTATGAAACCGATATTACTCATTGATTTATGCTTGCACTACTTTTAATTATAAGTTACAATTGAAGACTGTGATCCCAAAACTTTCAAAGAAATGTTTGAGTACATTTACCCCGAAAAAGTTGATGGAATTGAGATTGTCGTTGAGAACCTCTTACGTATAGCGATAAATACTTAATTAAGGATTGAAATAATCCTTTATAATATATCTTTATTATCTTAACGTTATAATACTAAAATATACCTTTCTATGTTTTATATATAATTGGCCACTCTGTTTAGTTCTTGTGTTTCCGAATGTGTATCTGTTTGTGTTGTGTGTGTTTTTCTATCAAAACAATTTGTGTCCAAATTTCGACTCTCTTATCTCGGCTGTTCTTTTTTGTCTTTCTACATCTTTTCCTCTTTCTACCATTTCGGGACACACTATTTCTCCATCTTCAGTTCTTTTGTTAACTTCCGTGTGCGACCAGCCCTTATCCTCGTAGAAATTTCTGCGTTTTTCTCCCATCTATGTTTGACGCTGACATCACCAGCTTCATGCACTCTTTGGTTATTGAGTGTTCTTCTGCCTGTGCCACCTTCTGTATCGCTTTCTATCTGATAGTTTCTTCATGTATTACGTGGCTTGGCGTAGTCTTGTTCAGTTTCAGTATCCATTTTATGTATTTGTCCTGTATCCTCTCTATCTCCTTCCATTCCTTGAATCCCCAGATTTCCGCTCCGTATGACATTACGCTTTTTACCAGTACGTCAAATAGTTTCATTCTTTTTTCCCAGTCTTCTCTAAATTTTCTTTCGCCCAAGCTCCATATCCTTCCAAGTACTGCATTTGCCTTTCCCGCCAGGTATTCTATATGCTCCTTGTTGCTCTGTATCCTATATCCTAGGTACGTGACTTCCTTCACTATTTTTAACTTCTCCCCTTTCCATTTGGATTCCGGATCTGCACCTATTCTTCCCTTCTTTCTGAATTTCACTACGTTCGATATTCTTGTATTTAGCTCCAATCCTTTTCTCTCTATAAATCTTCCGAACCTTTTTATCATTTGTTTCATACCTCTTTCGTTGTTTGCTAGTAGAATTACGTTGTCCGCATATCCTATTGTATATAAAACCGTCTATATTAGTCCCTTTTTTGTTGCTACCCATGACGCCGTTTACCTGGACATCGGCGTCGTTCTTTCTCTCAGCTATTTGTCAGCGTCTCCGAGGTTATGTCGAAATCGAATATTGAAATAAACGAAAGATGAATATAGGCGCCCGTAGTGTGCTGAGTAACCCTAGTCTATATCAAAACAATTCTCTGATTTTGAGCCGTTCATTACTAAAACGTGATTGTAACCACCGTATTTTCACTCTACTGCCTACAGACTTTCTTTCTACATGGGTAATTTTACTATACTAACATTTATAAACTTTGCTATAATATACGATTGTTCTCAAATAATAATATTTTTTATGGTCTGATGCATTCTGAGTTTGGTATCCGATCTTTCCGATTTCAAGGAGTCTTATCTACCAAGCTTATCGCGCTTTAAAAGAGTTCTGCGTACGTATTTGTATAATCTCGACTGACTCCCGGCGACGTTATGACTAAACGATATTTTGTGTTATTGTATATTGTTTGTTTTCAAAATGTCTATTCTTATCTTTATTTTCTTTATATTTTATATCTTGATCGACTGAGTTTTACTTATCTATTCAATGTACTGATATTTATAAGATGTAGACTTGTAAATGATACTGTAACTTTTTTGGAACCAAAATAAATATTATTATTATTATTACAATTTTTTATACAATATCAGTATAAATAAGATATATTATTCTAAGTCTAATAACAATGCTTCACTCCTAAATCCGATGTACACTTTGTACATATCCCAGTAAACAACGCAAATTCTCGTTCACCTCTCATCCCACTTCTCTCCCATAACTCGAAGCCATAAGCAATACCGGTGCTATTCCCCTCTATACATAAAGCTCATCGAATTATACAAGCGCGCGCGCGTACACCGCGGTTATCAGTTATTTAGCGCTTTAATTAAGGTTTCCTTCCCTCTCATACCCTATACCTTCACGCCATAAAGAATCACGCGCGGTAGGAGCTGCACGTTAAATAAACGAGCGCCGCGCGTTCCCGCGCAGGGGCCAATAAACACACAATGGCAGAAAGAAAGCGAGAAAAAGAAATCCAAAGCTTTATTGCATCGCCTAGGCGTTAGTATCATAAAAGCTCGACGACGACAACGACGATGCCGGGACATCGCAATAAATGCGACGTCGTCGCACAGGACGAAAGAGAGCAATCCACGCGCGGCCGCAGCATCAGCATCATCATCGAAGAAGCGCGCGCCTTCTATGTATTCTCGCTTTTTTTTCTCCCCCTCCTGCGCATGCACATCACAATACTTGTATATATATATATACGTATATATGTATACACGAATGCGTTTCGAGTCGCTGGCAGCAAGTTTACGTATATATGTATGTATGTATATATACGCATATATACAAACGCGTTCCCCCTCGCTCTTGCGCACGAGGGTGTTCTGGCGCTCGTTCCGTCTTCGTCGCTCTCTCTCTCTCTCTCTCTCGGCCGCCCCCGAGTCTCTCGTATATAGAATCGACGAGTCGGCGGCGGCGTTTGCGCGTTTATCGAACGATTGCGCGCGCAGGGTTGTGTTCTCTCTGCCGTGCTGGGGCGACTCTCTCGCTCTCTCTCTCTCTCTCGCACTCTTCTACACTCACATGTATATGTACTAAACACACGTATGCACGCACACGTTCGAAACGCTGCTGGCGCCTTCGCAGCAGCAGCAAGTAGTGTACCAGCGAGCGGCGCAGCAGCAGCAGCAGCAGTAGCAGCTCTGTCTCGCTCGCTCTTTAATATATATATACATACGTACACTCATACACGGGGGCGCATCTCGGTTGCACATATATATATATATATATATATACACATACACGTGTATATCTATATAGTAGGGATTGCGCTGCGCGACGGCGCAAGAGCAGCGGCAGCAGCAGCAGCAGCACGAGAGAGCGCGGGGAAAGCTCGCGGAGAGCAGCTCCAGCAGCAGCACTGTCAAAACAACCCTCGCGCAGCGAGCATCTCTTTTGCTCGCCCCCGTGCGCAGCCTCTCACACACTCACTCTCGCTCTCCAGTAGTGTCTCTCCGTTGTTGCTCTCACTCATTTATACTCGCAGAGGCTGTTGCCCGTGGGAGCCTTTCGCGAGTGTTATATCCTGACGAGCTTGACTAGTCGAAAGCACAGTAGTAGCAGCAGCACGCTCGGAGTGTGTGCGCCGCAGTGTGAGAGAGAAAGAGAGAGAAAAAAAGCTCATCGAACAGTGCGTGAATTTTGTGTTGAAAAATTACTGTGTGTACAGTACGGTATATACGATAGTGTAAAAACAAAACAAATAAAAAAGCTCTCGACGATAACAACAATATCTGCCGCTTGAAAGCTCCAGTGACGCGCTCTTTACGTGCTGCATAGATAAAGCAAAGGTTATATTACTCGAAACAAGAGCCGTCGTAATCGTCATCATCGTTTGTTTCGGCGCCTCGTGGGTGCTAGGGAGAGAGAGAGAGCGCGCAAGGTGCATCAGCCGAGAGAGCGCGCGCGCTGGCTCGCCGAGTAGTATCCTACAGTGTCTGTGTGAGTGCGAGTGCGAGGGTGGCGCGCGAGTGAGACAGCAAGAGAGAGAGAAAGAGAAAGAGAGAGAGAGCATCGATCGCGCCACCATTTTGTCCCGTGCACGTCGGTCGACATCTCGCGGCGTATATACACCCTCCCGTGGGTAGCGCGAGCGAGGCGACGAGGCGAAAGCCCGGAGAGTCGAGGGGAGCCGCTTGCGAAGCTGCTCTCTCTCCCTCCCCTTGGGGGCTTCCTTCTCTGCCCAGCCGATCGTCTCGTCTTCAGGAAAAAGGGGGATATATCAAAAGCCAGCGCGAGAGCGTCCAGCCGGAAGGCGCGCGATAACGCGGCCGGAGTATTGATTGCGACGTGGCCTAGGCCGAAGCAAGAGTGAGAGAGAAAGAGCGAGAGAGCGAGCGTAGCAGCAGCAGCGGCGGCGGCAGCAGTCGTCCGCCATATTCGAGGTATACGCGCGCGCGAGTGTAACAACCCCGAGGAGCGCGAGGAGCCGCGGACAAGATTCGCGGCTAGGAGGCAGCAGGTAGGAGGAGGCGGAGGAGGAGGTTTGGTGCACCCGGCCGACGCTATACGGCAGCAGGCTGGGAGGACGGCTGAGCGAGGTGGTGGGTCCCGTCGTGGAGGAGGCCATCGAGCCAGGGGATGCGACCCCGCTGACGGGACCCTCGAGGGAGGCCTCGATACCCCGAGTCCAGCCCCCGCCCCCGCGAATCACCAGTCTCAGCCCACCACGGCCCCCTTCGCAGCAGCAGTCGCAGCAGCAAACCACTAGTCAGAGCACACAAGCACAACCCCAGTCGCAGCAGCAGCAGCAGGTGCACTCGTCCGAGCGCCTGCAGAGCCAGCGGGAGAACCTGCAGCCAGAGGCACAGCAGCCAGGGCAGCACCCGCAGCTGCAGCGCCGGCCCAGCAAGGAGCCGCCGCGCGAACAGAACGAGAACATGGGCACGGTCCTGTCGTTCAGCCCTCGAGAGAGGCACGGCTCCGTCCTCGCCTCCAGCCCATCGTCCCATCCGGGCGGCGGTGGCGGAGGCGGCGGCCACTTCACCCTGAACAACTTCAACTATGAGCAGCTGAATAACGTGAAGAACAGGGAGAATAAGAGCGTGGTGGCGTCGGTGACGACGCAGCACCCACAGCAGCAGCAGACGAACCACCCACCCACGAACAACAACTCGCTGCAGAACAACAATATAAACCTCAATAACAATGACAACGCGAGGATCATCTCCGAGAAGAACGCGCTGGAGAAGAACCTCAAGAAGAACTCGCTCATCATCGGTGCGCTGTCCTGGAAGCGGTTCAGCACCGTCAACAATAACAAGAAGAAGCTGGACAACAAGAACAAGAACCTCAAATTCAGACAGCCGCTGGACAATATACCCATCACCGACAAAAACAAGAACATTCAGACGCCCCAGGTGAGAGTTCATGGCCTTTGCTTATACGTAGTACGTAGTAACAGTATAGTATATACATGTAGGTACATATATATATATAGTGCGCACGCTACCCTGCTATCCTGTTTTCGTTGCGCACTTTTGCGACTTTATGAATAAAATAATGATGAACCAAGTGACGACACGGTAGCTTTCACGTTGAATTAAAAGTAGAGCTAGTCCCACACAAGACACGTATTACATCTACACCCGATAACGCGGCCTGCCTTTACGTAACCCATCCTGTACGTAGCTCCACGAACTTTCCCTACCGTATATATACACCAATGTTGGCCCTCTTCCTAATTTCTGTGCAATCAACCGGTGTTTACGTATCCGTCATTACACGAATTAATTTCAGCCGGTAGTTTTAGTGGCTTTGTCTATGCTAAAAGGGGATAAACTTTGTAACCCAACGGAGCGAACGCCTGTCGTCGACGACGACGACGACGGGCGCCGACCTCGTGATCGATAAGGCACGAACAGCTCCCGCCAATGTCACCCTTTGCCTCCCCTTATTTACATGCACGCCTGTTACTTCATCGCATGAATTTTTCCTCATAATAAGTATAGCTTTTTCCCAATTTTGTTAATGCTTTTCTTGGTGTGAGTATAGATATATAGTGTAGTAGTCTTAGTCGATCAATTAACCAATACTGCTGCTATATTATGCAAGCGATGTGGCAGCAAGGGTAGAATGAGTGTTGTATTTTGAAAAATTGTCTCGCAAAAAGTAAATTATTATTATCTATAAAGTAAAAAAGTCGTGTTGGTAATGATATTTGCTAAAGAAAAAACATTATTATTAACACACGTATCGTACGCAGCAAAAGTATCGTGTATACATTAGTGAAGTGCGTAGCTCGAGCACAGTCACACATACACACAAGCATTGTATTGTATATTGTCGTGATTGCAAAATTTTGTCGGAGTATATATATATATATATTTGTCTCGTATTGAACGACATCCGTTGATGAGATATTACGACGGCTGACCACAATTGGCAATAAAACAGAAAACAAAACACTCTTCTGGCTCTGTCCCTGAACAGGTGTCGATGATTGGTGTGCCCCTGAACACGTCCTTTTATTCGTATCAGACGAAGGCGCCTGTCTCGAACAACAATCACAACACAGCCGGCCACAATCCACAGTGTGAGAAATTGGTGCAGAAGCCACAACCACCAGCGTCGCGCAAGACCGTCATACAAGCGTCCACGTCGGAATTGCTCAAGTGCCTCGGTGTTTACCTGCACGCCAAGTGCGTCAAGCTAAGGGACTTCCAAGCTGGCGATGCTGTCATGTGGCTGAGGACGGTCGATCGAAGTCTGCTGCTTCAGGGCTGGCAGGTGAGCGACTCGATCTACTTGTCTCTCTATATATATATTTATATAAACGTGAGATATGGGTACGCCGGTGTGAGCTGGTTGCGATTCTCACGGCGTTGAATATACTTTGATTTTTTTTTCTATTTACTTATTTAACTTTAGTTTATGTTTTTACGTTTTATATTATTTACTAAAGCTTATATTTTGTAAAAGTTTTTAAATTTGATAGTTTTTCATTTCAGTTCTATGTTCTGTATATTGAATTTATATGAATGTTGTTCGATACTATGCGCGAATTAAAGGAAAAGCTTCAAACGCTTGAGCGACATAATCGCGCTATTAATAGGATAAAATACATCCATTCGCCTATATGAACTTTAGATACAAACCGGAAATTCAATTACAGAAGAAAAACTATAACGAAAAGCCGATTTGCCGGCCGCCATTATAACGATTTGGAGAAGTACGTGACGCGCGCGCGCGCACGGTATAGAATTAAATTATATACATGTGTGAACGAAAGTGGGAATTAGGACATAAACAATATATAAGTACACCTACACGAGAGAGAGAGAGGGAGAAAGAGAGATAGAGAAAAGTAACTCATAACGAGTTAGAGAAGAGTATCAAGGATTATACGCTTGACACACATTGCACGCGACATTGGTTGCTAAGCCAAGCCTTATGGATTATCAATTATATCATCGCTTCGGTGCGAAGTTTCACAAAAGCTCTCTTCTCTCTCACTCTCGTTCCACCATCGTTCACAATATACGCATATATATTTACAAGCGTCGAAGGGATGCTACGTAAATTCAGGACGTTCTGAATCCCCTGGTGTGTGTGTATATATATATATGTATAAGAATAGAACTGTCTTATGTCAGGCGCGCTCTATACGTATCCGCGCCGTTATAACGCGATTGTATATAAGGTTCACTCAGCCGTTTAATTATTTCATCATCGAATGCGTTATACGAAGTTAGAAACGCGACGGTTGCTGCGCTATTCAGTTTCTGAAACAGTCCACGTGGAGATTATTCAATTCGCGCGCGTTTCCTTGAATCGCCAGGGCTAAGTGTGTAAATATAAATGGGGAGAAGGTATATATATATATATATATATACGAAGGTGGAGAGATAAAGCACAGACGAGAGCTAAATCCTCGGGTCCTTGCGTCATCTTCTCCACTCGGTTATTGTTCTCGGCTATTATTTCATCGACGAGAGCATGGTAGTATCTCATAATATGCTTTTATAATATAACTGTGCTTTCATATATACGTATAATATATGAAAACATGGTTTCACGTGATGTATGGGGGGGATTGTATTCATAACATAGCAGCTTGATAATAACATCGCTGTATGTATACTTTTATTTTCTTTCAAAACAAAATATGTTATTTATTGATCTATCAATGATAATATTTCATTTTCAGTTAGATATAGTTAGGAATAGAAACAAACGTAGCACTATAATCAATTTTCATCTCTTTACGTTATTTTCATACGTTAATTGAGTAGAAAATTGCAGCGTGAAAATTATGTTTGGTCAGTTATAATTGCTTACTTCTTGCACTCTTTTCATTACACATCAAAATTGCTTCATTTTCGTGTATACCGTATATGCTCAAACAATAGTTTTAATTGATATTTATCTTGCGAATATAATAGCCAGTGGTGTACATGTTTACCCAACAAACATATCTTTACGAAATTTTTAAATTCTATATACAGCTGCAACAGCTGCATTCGTGACTTCCACTCTAACCTAATGTTTATTAAATAAACTATACGATAAATTTTTCAAAAAACAAAAACCACGTAAACGCAAAATACCAGACGTGAAAGAAAAACCACTAATGTAAAACATTTATTCGAACATCGAACGGTACTCCAACGGCAAAAAGCACTATAACCTTCATTGAAAAGCGAGAATGACGAGATGAAAAGAGAAAGAGGGAGGGTGGGCGAAGTGAGCGGATATTATTCCACGACAGGTTTCACGCGCAAAGCACATCGAAAAGCCCAAGGGTCCTTGACGCCCGCTCGTCCTCTAGTGCGAAAAAAATCATAGATCCCCGCGTGCAGCGCTTTGATCTCCTGACTCCCTATACACATGAACATACATACATACATACATACATACACACACACGTCAGAGACGGAACGTGTCCAGTGTGCGAAGTTTTGATATTTCAAAAATGGGAGGGTGAGAAAGAGAGAAAACGAGAGGCAGCGTAAAAAGCGCGAGGGACAGGGTGTATAAGAAAGCCCGTCGTCGCGCGTCTCTTTTATTCGATACGTTCGCTACACACATATATACTTGTATCCACCCTCCCTTGGGAATATACGCGCTCTCTCTTACAGTGTATGTACATATATATATACACATAGAGCCGCGTAATGAGAATCATGCGCTCAGCACTCCAGTCACAATATGTCACGTGGAGCGTGTATTATATACGCGCGGGGGAGTGAGATAGAGAGTAGCAGCTACTCCGCACCGGTGCGCTGCCAGCAGCCGTGAAAGAGAGTAGCATCGCGACGTCACTTCGTACTATAGCTATATATGAAGTGTATGTATGTGTATATACATGTATATAGACACACGCACACATACGCGAGTTTTCATTTGGACGCGCTTCGCGTACTCTATTCGCCGTATAGCGAGCGAGAGGATATAAAACGGATTTCACTCGGCGAAACTGGATTAGCCCAGCCGTTCTACTTGTTTATCACGGCGAAAAAAAAACCACGACGACGGTATACGCCCGCTCTCGCGATTAAGAGCGTTAGCGACTGTGTACCAGCCTTCAACTTGTTTTCCCTCCAATTTCCCCGAGTCTATATACTGACAAATCTTATTTGCCAAAGTGACTCTCACGCACCTTTGCTTTTTGTTTGACAATGTCACTGTCGCTATATTGATGTATATAGCAGATATATATGTACAAGGATAGTTAGAGGCGAAGTGAAAGACAAAAAGTCGTAAACCGCAGAACTATATGAGTCATCGAAATTTCACGGTCCCATTAAAAACAAAAAAAGAAGAAGAAAAGTAGAAAAGTCACAAATCCTGACGAATGAGTCGGCCGAGTAGTTCGTAAGCCTTCCATTATATCCACGTCCTTGAGTTCTGCAAGCCTCGCAGAAATATA
>JAWWEQ010000010.1:15097944-15200321 GCA_035583055.1 Torymus tubicola | reverse complement strand
GGGAAGCCCAGCTCCAGCAGGTAGAGGTCGTCGGAGACGGAGGAGGTGGCCGCCTGGATGACGCTGGTGGGCACGCCGGCGGCGCCCCCGCCCGGCCCGGCGCCGCTGCTCCGGGGCGGCGAGGGCGTGCAGGGCGCGGCGAACTGCGAGACGCCGCCGTACATCGAGGAGACGTAGCTGCCGTAGCTCTCCGAGACTGCAACAGAGAAGCAAGGGAGAGGTTGAGCGGCGAGTTCTGCGGCGTGTTCTGACCTACGGCAAGCGCGGATAGTCCAGGCATTTTTAGCCCGTGACGCGCGGCGCGCCGACTTATTTGGACCGGAAGTGGGAGTACTGGGCGCGCTGATAGCCGGCGCAGCGAGCGCGGCCGGAGGAGCGGCGGCCGGAGGAGAGTGGGAAGGAGGGGCGGAAAGAAGGGGAGAGTTGACCTTCAGCTGCGCCGGGAAAGTCAGCCAGTCACTGACCGACAGACTAACTTAACTGCTCTATCCTTTTCTCTCTCTAGTAGTGCGATGCACCGACGACTGCGCGCGCGATCTTAGTCTCCTCCCCCTCTGCCCTTCCCTCCCCCCGCTGGACCCTCGCCCCGGCTATCTCGCTTGTCTCTTCTCCCGCCTTCGAGACATCTTCCTCCTCCCCCCGCTCCCCGCGCGCAGCTCCCGAGCGGCTCAGCGCGCAGCTCCCCCGCCTTCTGCGCTCTCTGCAATTTGCACACTTTTTCTCATGCTGCTCGAGCCCCGGCTACGCCCTGCCTACAGGATTTCCTGTTCACCCTATCTGTCGCGAGCAAAGAGAGCCAGCATCTCGACTATTATTCGGCCTATTTTTATTATTTTCTCCCAACATTAATCCGAACCGGAATTCAAACCGGAACTCAAACTTTTTCAGCGCCCCGAGTGGCACTACAATGCGCGGCCCGAGTTTTCAGAGGGAAGAAGTGCAAGGCCAGAGATCGCGCGCACTTTCTTCCATCTCTCCGCTCGCGCGCGCGTCTCTATCGGAGGCGGAACGCCGGTTCACTTTCTCCGCTTTTCTCCCTCCCTTTATCTGTCCGCGGTGTCTCTAGGCTAGAGCAGCGCCCCACTGGGTCTAGGTCTAGGTCTCTCTCTCTCTCTCTCTCTCTCTCTCTCTCTCTCTTTCTCCCCCCTGACGTACGCACTTGCTGCTATCATCCAACACTCGGAGCTGGTGCGCGCGGACGAGTAGGGCGGCTCCTAGCTGTTGAAATGATTTAGTCGCGTGTACGCATACTAATGAGGGACGAGCGGTGCAGAGCCGCTCCAGCTAGCTGCTGCAGCCAGCTAGGAGCAAGTATAATTATTGTGTACGCGTGCAGAGCGGGTAGGGGCAGGCCTGCAACCGGTCTGCACGAGCGGAAATGAATCATTTGAAATTGTCAATTTTCAAGGCGGCCGCGGCGACGGCTCCCCTCGCTCGAGCTGACGGCAGCGGCGACTCGCCTTCCAGCAGCCGAGCCGCGATGTGCGCGCCCGGAGCGTCTTCGAGGGGGGCCCAGATTTCGGCCGCGCTCGCGCCTGCTGAAAAATGCGGAAATGCAGAGTCAGCGGGACAAAGAGTCCTTCTCTCTCGAAGCTTCGCGGCGAGGAGAGGCAGAAAGGGAGAACGGGAGAGGAGAAAATAAGCCGCGTGTTTTCCTGTGTGGCGGCGGAGGCCCGAGAGCACATGCAAACACACACAAAGACGGAGCCAGCCGGGAGCTCTAACTGGTGCAACATAACGCACACGGCGCGCGCAGGCGCGCGGAGAGGGGGCCGAGTTGCGCGCCGCTCGCGAGCCGAGGCGAGGCGAGAACAAGGAAAAGGAAGAATCGCGCGGAGGAGGGGCACGAGAGAGAGAGAGAGAGAGAGAGAGTGAGCGCCGGGGGAGCGGGGAAGGGGGTTGCCGACGCGCCGAGCCGGGAAGGGGGCGTCGGGGAGGGGGACAGACGGGGTGAATTGCCGCCGACAAGGTCACCGTCTATACACGACGAGAGAGCGAGCTAAGCGAGCCGCTTAGCCGCGCAAAGCGCGATTCGCGACTCCCGAGGCCTGCGCTGCACTCTGGCTCCGCTCGCCAGTTCGCTCCTCGCCTTTCGCGCCTAATCTCCCTCCCCTCCCGCACGATAGTAGGGCCGGCCCGATCTACATCTGCAAGCGCCGCAAGCTCTCTCTCTCTCTCTCTCGTGCGCACGCTTGCTCGCTCGCTCGCTCGAGACCTTGGGGAGCGCCTACCGGTTGAGAACCCTTTCGCTGCTGCTGCTGCTGCTCTCCTCTCTCGGAAATTCGCAATAGAGCGAGAGGGAGCTACGCGTATTTTTGCTGCCGTCGTCAGCTAGTGCTTGCACTCTCGCGCAGGGGCAGAGACCCAGGAAGGACGCGCTCCCACTCCGCCGGGCTGCACATTTCCAAAGCAGAAAGAGAGAGAGAGAGAGAGAGAGAGAGAAAGAGAACCGAGACCTTCATTTCTCCCTATCTTCTACTTCTTCTTCTCTTCTTCCTCTCCTCCTGCTTCCCCCTTCCGCGCTCCTTCTGCTCTTTTTCCATTCCTGCACCGCCTTCCGTTCTGCAGCACCAGCTCAGCCGGATGCGCACAAGGAAGAGAAATAACAGCGCGACAAAGACTAATCGATCTCTTTCACGCAATTACCACCTTCTCCATCTTGCCGCGAATTTACTCGAAATATCGCTATTCTATAACATATTATGTTCCCCTCTTGGCTCTCTCCTTTCCCCTTTCTTTCTCTCTCTCTCTCGCTTTACCTCCGCGCTCCGAGCTTTTTAAAAATACACTCCCAACGTCTGCCGTACTTGATCTACGCTAACCTCGACACAGACGACGACTCGGTCCTCTCGCAAAATACACACGCGAATATCGCCCAATTATCCGTTCGACTTTTCTTCCTCGAATTGCGTAATATACATATATCTTGTCGTAAACATCGTTACCAAATACCAACGAGATTTCTATCGATGCGCCGAGATTATATTATATATTAATTAAAAATGCTCTGCGAAGATTAGTACAAAGGCCTATTTTTTGGATGACTGATAAACGGCTAATGAACTGATAATGTCCGAGCATCGAGGCTTTCTGGTTAAGTAAGAGTTAAAATCGTACGCGATAAAACTCTGCCAAATATACACCTACAAGAGAAAAACAATAATAACTCGAATGATCATTTATTGTTTTTGCAACGAAATCGCTCGGAGCCACAAGTACTAAAGTAAAGAAGAAGAAGAAAAAAACGCGAACGGCAATGGCGTCACGAGCTTAAAGAAGAAAGGAGTCGTAAGCAAATGCAGACAAGTTCATTCAACACGGCACAAACGAGTTTTTATGGCTAATCCAAATTCCAAGCATATATTCACTGTCTACATTTTTAATTCGCTTCTTTTAAAATACGGACGCTCTCGTGTCTTTCATTATTTCTCGATATGTATGCTGTTGAAAAACAATTTTTTCAAAATTTATTCTCAATAAATATATAAATATATGTATACGTAGGCAGTGATTATTGCTTTGCCCGAAGGAATAGCAACTCCGAAGCGCACGTTGTAAAAAGGCTAAATGGCCATGTCGTGAAATCGTGGAAGAAGAGGCGTGAATTTCGCAATAAATTCGGACTGCTTAGATGTTGTGTGTCGACTATACGTCGAGTGTGAGAGAGCACAGGTAGCGCTAGGGAGATATATAGAGGAATTGCAACGGAATACGGAACGCAAATGCGAGTGAATAAGAAGAGTGGGGCCTGCCCGTTACCAAATCGCTATGGCGTAACATTTTGCTTATTCACGTTCGATTATACAATCCGGCACACTTTTACTCAGCGCCGCTCGGCCGGAGCTCCGAGCTGTTCGAGTTCGAGTTCTCGGCATTGTCATATTGCGCGATTAATAATACGAGCGTGTATATACACACGTCGACAAGCACGTTGAAAACCATTCCAATTATGTGTATCAATTGCTAACGGTGCCTTTTTCCGCTACTCGCGCCGTATTTATTGACCAATACCGCGCGAATTCTACCTCTTTTCCCTTCTGACGAGTTCGATCTCATTGGAAATTGGCTCAATATCTACTACGAGATATATATATTAACGATTTGCTGCAACTTATGCGAGTGATGAAAAGTTTAGAGGGGGGAGGGAGAAAACGAGGTCAGTAGCGTAAGTATCGACTTGCAAATGTATTTCCGGCATTACTTTTTTACTCATTCTCAAGTTTCTCATTTTCAATTTTCAAATATACCTGTAGAATATAGAATATTTTTTAGCTGACAAAAAAACATGGAGTTTTTCGATAAGAAAACAAGATAAATTTTACAATGTATAATAAACATTTTTATCGCGTGACGCGTTGATAGTGAGGCTTGTTATTTGTTAATAGTTACGAGTGTGGGAATCGCTCGCTGATTTCCCTGCAAGAATAATAGAAAGTTTTTCGAAAAAGAAGCCCCCGGCAATTCGAGGAGGAAGAAATTGTTTCCTAATCAAAACGACCTTCGGATTGATTACGGTCTCTTTCAAACCATGACCCACATTACAAGTTATTAAAGAGCGAATGTTATCAAAGAAGCTCTTGGGCGGCAAATAATAATTTCGCTATCTAATCTACATCTGCTCGGAGATGGCTGCTTCGGCCAGTAGCTCGTATAGTATAGATGTACTCACGCGCAGGAGGCTGGCGATAATGTAGGTGCTGGAGATTCGGCGGCTGGTGGAGGTGGTGGTGGTGCGGCGGTCCCATCGCCGTCGGCATGCCGTGGCCGGGGTGCTGCTGGTGCGGCGAGTTCCCCCTGTGGCCCTGGTACTGGCTCGCCTGGTGCTGCTGGTGGTGCTGCTGGTGCTGCTGCTGCTGCTGCTGCTGTGGGTGGAACGACGGGGGCAGGAAGCCGCTCGAGCCCGCGTAGACCCCCGGACTGTGACAGCTCGACCTGCCTAGCGCTGTCGGTTACAGTCGGTTAGTTGGCTCTCTAGCTGGCGCCGACAAAGCCTCTCTGGCTGCCTATAGCTTACCTGCTGTGAGATGAGAGTGGTGAGAAGAGGCGAGGCTCGCTTGCAGCGTCGAGTTAGGATTGAGCCTTGCCTTGAGAAGGAGATTCGCGTCTTCGTTGCCGCCCGAGGAAGTGCTCGACTCGACGTCGCTGACTCCGCTGTCGGCGGGACTCGCTGGCAGTGATCCGCTTCCTGTTGGGGCAATTCATGGTACTTTACAGGTTAGCCTGGGGCTCTCCCGTCTGCGCGTGCAGGCCGCATTGTCAATTCGAGCTATCTTTATGCAATGAGCAGAGAGCGAAGGTCGCTCGGTCATTGGTTATGCATCGAGGCCCTTCCCACGGTCCCTCGCCTCCCTCCCAGCTGACCGTCTCTCGACTTATAACCAGTCCTAAAGGGTTTCACGGGCCGGTCAGCCGGCTCCACGGTGCAGCCTCGCGAGCGGCTATCTCGTGTTATTGTTGCTCATTGCATTAAAGAGAGCGAAGAAAAAACGAAGCGAAATATACATATACAGCTGCTGATGCGTAAAAATGAATGAACAGAGGAGTAAAAGCTGTGTTAGTTCGCTGTCGCAATTTCGTCTTATCGCGCTCTCGCAGGCTCTCGCTCTCTGGAGCGCTTATCACTGCTTGCTTGGCGTTAATTATTATTCAGCCAGCAATCGACAACGGTAGCTCTTTCGAGAAGACGGCCGAGCTGCTTTTAGCAGCTTCTTCAAATTTTCACGGCGGATGGAAGGTGGAGAGGAGGCTTACCTGGCGTACTTGTGGTTGGTATCGCGGCAGTGGAATAAGATGATTGGCTGGCGAGGTGTCGACCGTATCCATTTTGCAAGGCGGCCAGGGCGTGTTGCTGATGCTGGTGCTGGTGCTGATGGTGGTGATGTTGATGCTGATGGTGCTGATGCTGGGAGTGCGTGTGATGCTGTGACAGTATTCCATGGAGAAGTCTGTTACCCGCTGTCGAGCCTGGCTCCGATTTCACCGAAGCCAATGCCAGCGCCTCCTTCTCTGTCGTATCACGCGCCTGCTGCACTAACTCCCTCGTATCCACTGAAATCATCAACAAACAACATTTCATCTTAGACATTGCTTACATTCCTTTTTACTCCAAATTATTCGCGTATAACCTTTTTTCTAAATATTTCAACAATCCAGGTATTTTATATTGTTTAATTTTCTGGCAAAAGACGAGATGAAATTTCGTTTCATTATATCCCCCTCCGCTCATTTAGGCAATAATAATTTAAAAAATCCATTGTATCAACGTTCGAGGAGGCTATACTTTCATCATTACGTAGTATGTAGTTCTTTTTCTTGTGAAATCAAGTAATAATATTTAATTATAATGTTGAAAAATCTTATAAGTAACAATTATCTCCAAATATTAGGCTGATCGAATTGTAAAGAAAAGCATTGTCAGTCTGTTGACTCGATTGTGGTTTAAACCAATGCACATAAAACTAATTATAAAAAAAAACTAAACAAGAATTTTGTTTACAGTAGAAAAGTTGTTAAAAAATGGCGCCAATGCGATGTTTTCATTTTGTTCTACTGAGAGATAAAGAATTTTGCTGTTAATACAGGCGAATAATCGAAAGTGGGTGGGGATGAAAAGTAAATAAAATACATAAAATAAATATTGGGAAGGAAAAAATGTGAAAGTGACGCAACTGAAAGTGATATTGCGAAGGAATAATGGAAAAGATGGAAAAAGGGAAAAATTTAAAGAGATGGAATAGCTAGCAAGACGGTGAGTTTGCGCATACGTATTCACAGAGAGGAAGTGAAAGCTACGGCGTGCGGCTTCGCCGTCTCTCCTTGACCCACTGCAACGTTTCTACCTTACTTTCAGGCAAACACACCGAGTAACACCACTACCACCACCGTCGCTAGGTTCATTAAGCAATTTCTCGAGAGTACCAAACGCACACAACACTCGCTGGCGCACATCTATACGGGAGCGAAATTAAGCGCGGTTGTTGCGTTAAGACAGCGCGCCAAAGAGATTACCGTGGAAAATCCTGATCTATCGACTGCTGCCTCAGCCCAGATTCCGCGCTAACTATGCCTCCATCTACGCTTCCACTCTAACAACATTACAGCTTTTATATACAAATTATTTAAACGAATTTTCATTTCTTACATCATTTCAAGATATTTTACTTGGCAGACAATCTATAATGGAAAATTCAATAAATAAAAGATAGATCGTAAATGAAATTTCTTTCTTTCGACCAGATATATTCATCAAACGTGTAGAGGCAAACAGCTACACTTTCGCTCTTCGTGTATACACATGTTATTTTGTTTCAAAGGTAAACTGAAATCATTCATTAATATGCAAAACGCTGCTATTGTGAAAATACGTATAGGTTTGTATGTTGCTGTTGGAAGCGGTGATTGAAAACATCGCGATTTCGTCGAATGATTTTCGCCAATCAACTCTTCAGCTTTTTATGGAAACTTTTTACCGTCAGCCGCAAGGGGCAGACAGGGTTTGACCTTGATTGACCTTCTTTCATGCGAGTTCGGGGGAAGAAAAACGGGCGCGTCATCAGGGATTGTCTAGCCTCATCGAGCGGCGGCTCATCCTCCCCGCGTCCTCGCTTCAGCATCCAAACAAATATTATTTCATTCGGATTGCCGGTTTGGTATGTAATGACTAATGCCGCCTTCCTTTCGCTTTCGTCCGCTCGTTAGTTCACGAATTCTTAAGCGGAAGCGCCCGTTAGAGTGCGGGCCACATTATCAATTCTGGATAATTGCATTTCGCTTACTATATGCTACTTTGTCGTTTGATTAGTCAATGTTACGAAAAAATTCGTTTCCTCGAGAAAATGTTACGTTATATTATTGTCAGTGTATGATGAAAACAAAACGAAAAAGACAGAAGTAAAAATAAATGGAGGTAGTGTGCCGCTAAATCGTGATTTGAATATTGAGTTTCGAATTTCGAGACTCACGTAAGAATTACAAAGAAGGATTACGAAGTGGGCACATACGTAAGTAAGGTCAGCGTTTCGTTGGACCACGCAACTTTCTCTTCGTTCACCTCCTTCTTCTCTTCCTCGGACGGTATGATGTGCGCCGTACGTCGTGCGTCTTACGGTACTACCTTACTGTATTGCGTAACGGTAACAACTCTCTCTTTCTATGTGACATCATCTCACAACTTCCCACTACTTTGTCACATCCCCGTGTCCTGTTTCGATATACTTCTTTTCCTTATTCATTTCCGAATTTATTGCCCCACACCTATTTTGCTACATTTATTGTTTATAACGAGAGAAGAGCAATATTTTATTCTTATTTCAATCGACAAACCGTACATTTCACTTGAATTTTACTTTTTGCTGTAAATAGCTTTAGGCTCAGTATTATATAAAAATAATAAACTGCTTTAACAAAATTCCGAAAATTTATTGTCAGATAACGTAAAAGTGTAACACGTGTTTCTGAAGTTATTTTCAAGAGTAGGTCAATCACTTTCACTACTGTTATGTTCTTACTGCCCCTTAAAGATCAGTTACACGATTTATATTATTTACATCTTATTAAAGAGATTTTAAAATTCTTATAAAAAATTTAAAAGAACTTTTCTGCTAATTTGTTAAAAAATAATTATTTGTTCTCTCTGGAAAAATTGGGTTTTATAGTAAATTAATATTTTCTACATAATTTGTTAGTTTCTGTACGTTTTTTAACGGTATATATAATTTTTTTGCTATAGTATTTTATTTATATAAATTAAATGTAATAAACCTTGAATGAGAATTGAGGTATTGTATGAAGAATTGACTACTAATTTCACGAAGCGGAAATTTCGTTATACCGGAAGTGCAGATGCTAGAGTGCAAGTGAACATGCGACCTACTTTGGAGCCGGAATGAAATTAACCCTTAAAAGAATGCCAGTTTTATAATTCAATATTAAATAACATGAATATGCCATTCTAAATATTACTAAAAATATTTAATTAAACGAAGAAACTATTCACTCACTGGGACTGATCTATTTTTTATAGTTATCAATTGAAGTGTAATGAAGAAGAGTATAATACTGATTTTCAAACTCACGAAGAATAACGTTAAAATTGCTGTTGCAGGAATATGAATAAAAATAATATTGAAAATCTAAAAATGGATCGAGTTCAATATTTTTGCAAGTGTACAACGAGACAAGTGTCTGAATTTAAATAGATTGTTTATCTATCCAAGTATCGGTATAATTTTGAAAATAGTTTACAGGGGGTATTTTTAAAAATAGCAGGCTAAAAGAGAAGAGCTGTTTGATACAATGGATTATTTCATACGTCGAGTTATGCACTGTTTTGTGCTTACATCGACACTCTTTTGGTATATAGAGGGATTTTCTAGTCGGGGGTCGCTGGCCGGTTTGCGGATTTGTCGGCCGAGGTCCTCGCACGCTTACATCTACTCGCCTTTGATGTCTGCAACTCTGCTATACTTGCAGCGAACGAGCAAATGAGCGCGCGATGCCCAAGAGAGAGAGAGAGAGTGAGTGAGTGAGAGAGAGAGAGAGAGAGAGAGAGAAAGAGAGTGAGAGGTGGAGGGAGGGGAAGGGGAGAGGGCAAAAGGTGTCAAGGATGAAGAGCGCGTCAACGTAACGAGATTATGCTATTGAGAGACGACGAGCAGCGACTCCATCTTTCTCGCGTTTTCTGTAAGTTGGAAGTCGCGAAATCGAGTTCGCTATTTATATACTGGATAACTTTCACGCGAATCGGTGAAAAGTTTCCAAAGGAAAGTTCCGCCCGAGTCGCGAAACTTAGACGCCTAATCAATGAGCTACTTCCTCCGTTTCTCCTAATTGTTGATCTCATTTTCACTTGGCGTGTTTCTCCCTACCCTAACGCCGCTTCGAGCGTCTCAGGCGCTTCGAGTAAGAAATAACGAAAGTTGCAAGATTTTTCTAGCGATAACAAAACAATCATAATGATAATAATAATAGCAGAGAGCCGCTAATATAGGTATATATTTTTCGCTGATAATATTGATGCTATGGTAAGCTAAGATGAATAAGCCGTGAGGTTATTGAGGTGCAGTAGGATTTACGATCCGGTAGCCAGAGTCGTATATCTATAGCTTGTTACTATAATAGTCTAGCTAGGTAGCGTTGGCTAGCCTAGTCGACAACACGCTTTACTATGTAGGTCAGGGCTGCTGCATTCAACGAGCGCACTGCTCTTCCTCTATGCACCGGCACCTCGCACACATCCACCGACACACACACACACACACACACACAGTAACACCTATCACCTTCATCGATCAACGACTGCTACTTTTTCCCCCATTTTCATTTTTCTCTTCCCCCTCTCCCCCTCCCCCGTCGCTCTCCCTTTCTCAGCGTCGCCACACTTTAGCAGCTACTTTGCGCGGTTCTTCGGAAAGACGAATTCTATTTTTACGCGAGTCGATGTTCCGATGGAAAATGTCAAAGAATATTTTTGAATGGGTCAAGCTTAGTCATAGGACGGTGCAACGCGCGCGGATAAGGAGTCGCGAGTCTAGTTCCGCGTGCTCGGCTTGGAAATGTTCGGAAAAAATGGCTATTTAAAAGACGACGAATATCTCGAGCAGGTTGGCCCTGACACGTCTGACATTCGAGAGCAGGAGCTCTCTAGTTAACTAGGCGATGAATCGCAGTCGTTCTCGCAAAGAGCGCCCACGACCGACTTGCTCCTCATACCTTCCTTTTTATATACTTCACAGTTTCGACATCGTTATTAATAATGTCAATTCTTACGCTTGCCTCAAGATGCTAATATTATGTCACCGCGCAGGCTATGAAATATCAACAACACCGACTTATCTCTCTCTCTCTCTCACTTAATCACGCTATAGAATAAATCAGTAGGCTGCATTGTAATGCAAATGCAAGAAAAGTTCTTTCTACTTTCAATTGGGCCAATCGATCCTCCAAACATCTGAGCAAACAAGTGATTTTAGTCAAGCGTTTCTTTTGAGCGCAAAGAAAAGAAAAGGTAGTCGCGTGCTGCGCAGGTAGAGGCGCAAGTATAAAAAGGTGTAGACAAGCATTGGGGTCAGTGTGTAAAGGTGCATCTTTCACTTTCCGCGATATATACAGGTAGCAGCGAGCATGGCGCTTCAACATTCGGGGATAGCTCTTTTGATCTACTGTCCTCTTTGTTGCTCTTCACTCGGCCCGACGACGAAGGAGGGTGGAGGGCAAAAAATTAGGAAGAATGAGAAGAGAAAGCGGAAAAGTTGCTACCGGTAGCTCAAAAGGAAAATGAGAAATGAGAGAAATTGAGGAAATGTGCCCCTGGTGCGCTGACTTTCTCCGCGACGTTTCACGCTTTTGGGATTCGAGAAAGAATGGCCTGCGCCTTTGTGCAAAGGGACACGTACGCGTGTCAAGGCAAATCCCCTCCAGCGGTACTCCCAATTTCCCGAAAGGGTTGCGATTCCAACAGCGGCCTCGCGGTTTGACTAACTTTCCGCGTAAATAGAATCTTCCCTTCCCGAAATAACCGCGCGAGCCTGCTCTTGTTATTAAATAAAATTGAAGGAATGGCAGAGTGGCTTTACTGATGCCCGATAAGAAGCGTGCTTGTACATTAGCGATTAAAGCGAGGTTGGGCGTTGGGCGAGAGAGAGGAAGATTGGTAAAAATTGCCCCTTGCAGTCATCTCCGGCCCTGCCGCGCGACTTTCTCACTCTCACTCTCGGCTCCCCTCCCGGCCGCAGCCACTGTGCAAACGACGCCCGATAGCTCGGCCCGGCTTCAAGCTCGACCTTCGCTTGCGTAATATTTTTATCGGCCGAAATAACAGCGGCCGACGCCGTCGCAAGCTGCGCGCTTGCGGGCCCGAGCCGCGGCGGCGGGCCTGGCGAAAGTGGGAGGAGGAAGCGCGGCACAATAACGCGATAAGCGCGCGCAGATAGCCGCGACTTGTTGATCGCGGTGCAGCCGCACTCCGGACTCACGGTAGCGTCTGATGAGGTTCTTCTTGTAGGGCTTGGTGCCGGGCGGCCGCGAGCTCGGCTCGGGCCCGCAGCTCGAGTCGTCCGAGTCCTCCGAGCAGCTCCGGTCCTCGGGCTCCCCGGTCGTCGTGCTCACGAGCGCGCGCAGCCGCTCCAGCCGCTGCTCCTGCTCCGGCTCGGACTCCTCCTCGAGCTCCTTGCCGCAGCGGCGCGCGGCCTCGGCGTAGTCGCCGACGCGCACACTCAAGTCCAGCGGCTGCTCCTCCAGCATCGCGAGGCCAAGGGGACTACTGCGCCCGCCGGCTCACTCTCAACATGTCACACTCGCGCACCCGCGCGACACTCTGGGGCTGGCACTCTCGGGGCGGAAGCCGGAAGCGGCCGGCGCGCGTTCAAAGTTCGCGGGCGACTGGCATGTCTCGGGGCGCGTCTGCTCGGCAAAGTGCGGAAGGCCTACGGGCGGCGCTCGCCGGTGGCACACTGACTGACTCGAAACCGGACTAGCCCGCTAGTCCAGGCGCGCGCGCTCGCGCCGTACTACTCCAGACACGCTCGGCACTCTTCCCTCTCTCCCGGCCGCCGCCGCGCCGCCGCCGCGCAGCCCGCGACACGCGCGCGGCCGCGTGTGTGTGTGAGCTGCAGCGCGCCGACGAAAGCAACAGTACTCGGCCGCGCTCGGGGCGCCTCGGCTCCCGAGGAGCGCGGCACTTTAAACCACCTACCCATCACCTACCCCGCGCCGGCCCTTCGCCCGCTTTTCCCGCGCGCGCCGCGCGCTTGTTATTTTCGCCTAACGAGCCGGCTAAATGGCAGAAATATTAAAAAGGAGGAGAGTCCGCAGTTGGAGCATTAGCCGATGATTCAGGCCGCGACTAACGCGCGCACTTTTCCTCGAGAGACGCGCGCTCTCCCGCTGCTCGCTCGCTTTTCCTTTTCTCCTTTCATCTTCGTTCGGTAAAAAACCCATCAATTCCACGCCGCTCTATTTCATTGTAGTACGACTTTTCAGCGAATTCCAAGCGTCAAAAGCGTCGTAGTTTCATGGCCATCGCCTAAAGCTCGATATGTGTCACGGCATCGGATCACTCTCCCTAGATGTAGGCTGAGAATTATTCAAAATAAAATAATGCCCCTTTATAAACACCAACCTTTTTATTTTCCAAACAAACTTCTTACAAGTATAGTAATTACAATCAAATTAATCCAATTTCTTTCCTAACAATATTCAATATCATCTAAATAAAAAATATATATTTGATAACTAAAGAAACTCGCTATTGTCGACTAATTGAAAAATCAAAGCATGTACAGTATAGAAAAATCAGGTCGTATTTAAGGGAATACGCTTAGTTAGAAACTAACTGAAATTCCATAATTCTTTCAATACTTTACTTTGCGAAAATATAACTATGTTTACATTTTAAGCATGTTCTACTGAAAATTTGATTACAGTTATTAATTAACTATGATACAACTATGTTTATAAACAATAAAAAGACACGCTACAAACATATTTATTTATCGTAACAAATATAAATAATCCACGTTTATTTACAAATGAAATTCGTTAAAAAATAATTACTTCATTTTTTTTCTTTCAGGCATAATATTATTCAAATCAAGAATTTTTTCACAAAATTTTGTGTCTTTTTCATTTTTTATTAAGCTTTCCTACAATTTATAATTTTTTGTAAATATAATTATAATTTCAAATATATTTAAAGATGAGTAAATACAGATGTAAATTGAAAACTAATCAAATATAATAGAACGAATAATTTATTAGTTAAAAAATGTTAAGGTATGCAATAACGTTATAGTACGTTTCAAAAATACGAGGATTAAAAACCTTTATTTTTTATTGATAATTTTGTAATTTCTTTATATTGTTACAATCGGCAACTAAATAAATTTTTTTGCAATAGAAACACTTTTCGAGGTATAATTTACTATATATCCAATATCTTATAATCGCGTAATTTTTAATTGTTTTAATAATTAAATATAAATAAATGTATAAAATATTGATTATAAAGAGACGAGACATTAGTCAAGTTTATTCAGACATTTTAATTTTATATTCAGATTTATTTATTAAAAGGTATATTTGACATAACTGATTTTGAAAAGTTACAAATTCCTAATCGTCATATATATGCCATCAAATATAAGAATAAATGTAAAAAATTGTTTGTATTCTTAGCGTAATATATTTTTTTTAAATAGATACGCGAATCATGAGAAATGTGCATTCATTTTGTAAATCATCAAACTTTAATTGGAAGTAATTTTTTGTGAATATTTCGAAAGGATTATTAAATCTTACTCTCTAAAGTTAAATTAGTGAAAAATCCACTAATTTGACTAAGATTAGTTAAAATTACTCCACCAAAACATTAGTGAATATTCACTGATGATATAGTAAAAATTCACTAATTCTTAGTGGAAATACATAAAACTATCCACTAATTAAAAAAGAGGAGTTTCACTATTTTGAATAGTGGATATTTCCACTAAAAATTAGTGAATATTTACTATTTCATTAGTGAATATTCACTAATGTTCCGGTGGAACAATTTTAACTAATCTTTAGTGGATTTTTCACTAATTCAACTTTAGAGAGTATGATAAAATTCTTGTAATTATTCATAAAGAAACTCACTTCATTATAATCGCAAGAGCATTTCCGATATTGCCTGCTGAAACGTTTACGATTAGCATATTATATTCTTGCTGTTCCTCACTTCCGAAATTTTGCATATAATATTAAAGTTTTACGAGAGAAAAACGATGTCTTTTTATTTTAAATGAAGTTACTCAAATTTACAACCCAGTCACCAGCACTTGAATACATTAAACATTTTTTTTACGTCATATTCTTGAAATAACAAGAATATGACTTTTTAGACTACTATGGTGATCAGATTTTTACTCTTATAAAATTTGGTATTTAATTACGCTGTTATTTAGGAACACAATTTTGTCTAAAGAGAAAATATGTACATGAAAATTTGAAATAATAATAATAATATAAGAAACATATATTGTGTAAAACATCTTGAAAATTATGATGGTGAAATTCGCGTGATATGTAGGCTCTTCTTCAGTTTGGTGTTAAGAACCGTGAAGGAGCTGCAGCGTTCACGTACTCGCGCGACTTTTCAAGGACATGCGCAAAGAAGAGGAGCTCAAGAAAGCCCTATGGGGAACAAACCACTTACACTCGGTTCCCTCTCTCTCTTCTCCTCTTCGTCTCTCTCATTCTCATTCTCCCCCTCCCCCTGTCTTAATCCCTATCTTTCTTTCTTTCCTTCTCTCGTTCTTCTCGCAAGAACCGGAAAGATTCCCTCGATCCGCTACATACGGCTTCCAAGGTCTGCTCATGCGATTCTCACACACCTCCTACTATAAACCGACATCCTGGCTCACACTGTCTTACTAAGTTCCTTATATGCAATGCAACGCGAGAGCTGCTTAACTAAAGATTGCAAACACTTTAGCGGAGGTACTTTTACATTCTTAGCCCCCTGTTGATTGATGAATTCGTGAGAAAATTCGTGTTAATCAGCAGTTTGGCATAAGATTAGAATTTTCATTCTCTTAATATCGATCAAATTTTATTCGTACATCTATGATCAATAATAATTCTCTTCTTTGTAAGGCGATCTCTTTGTGTTCGTTTTAAATTGAATTTTTAAAAGCTCATTATGCACCAGCTTTAAAATATGTATCAATAATTTTCAACTGTACTTGTTAATTTTTTTCTGTAAATTTCATTAATTTAACAATTTTTTTACCAGAATTGTAAATAACTTTTCCTTAATAATATTCGTGCCGTAAAGTTTTTAAAAACAATAAAATAAAATAAGAATTTTTATTTTAATTTCAGTAAAACCTTTAGATGCATGGGTCTTTGAATAGAGCTAAGATAAAAAAATCATTTGGTTAAATGCTTAATAAAAATATATATATTTACAATGTTAGGTATCGAGCAAACATTACAACGTCTGGTTTAGAGCGAGTAGAGGAGAAGAGGAAAAGAGCGCGAAGCTTTCAAGCTGCGAAGAGAGAAAAGGAGAGCCGAGTCGAAGTAAGACATTTAATACGAAAGTCGGATTTCGAGACGAAAGGTCATAGTCCTCGGTAGATTCGAGCAAGAACGTGTAAGCATTTCTAGGCGCGCGTAAGTTTATTCACAACGACGACGACGAGCTGCGGCTCGTGTGTGTGTGTGTGTGTGTGTGTGTGTGTGTGTGTGTGTACATACGTGTTATGTGCATATCTGAGAAAAGTGAGCGAAGCGCGAAAGAAGGTAGTGGATGATATCACTTGAAAAACATGTCACACTTGCTCAACTGATACGAGCAGAGTTTCAGTTTGAAATTTGCATAGATGCGTCGAAGTGTGCGCCTCGAAATGGTCAATGCACGTAGGAAAAATATAGATAGACGTATAGGAGCGAGAGAGAAAGAGAGCGAAAGGCAGAGAGAAAAAGTACAAGTGGAAATTGAGCGAGTAAGAAAGATGCGATAATGGTGGCCGGCTAAGCCGGCCGAGAGGATTGATATCTTAGGATGGCTGCAGCTTTCGCGGAGAGGGGGCAGCGGGGTAAGGGGGCAGAGGGGCAGGGGGGGGGGTGCGGAGGAGCGTATAATAAGCGCACGCAAGGCTGCTTGCCGCTATGTGAGTTACGGCCGGTTGCATGTGCATCGTTGGCTGAGCGTGCGCGACTTGAAAAGGGGAAGTCGAGTCGTTCACTGCCGGAGGAGCTGGCGCGGAGGGAGGGGCGACGGGGGGGAGACTAGAGGCGGGGGAAGGGGAGGCGGAGGAAGGGGCCGGGGAGGAGGAAGAAGAGGGGTAGACCGAGGGCTGCACGAGACGGACGGACGAGAGGTGCAGCGAACTCTCCCAAGGCCTACCCCTACCAATCTACTTGACCTCTCCCCCAACACTTGGCGCTCGCTCACTCGCTCGCACGCACTCACACTCGCTTTCGCGCACACGCTCTCCCAGGCCCCGAGAAACTATGCAACCGATTCCAATCGACGCTTTTTCTATTTCTTTTCACTTTTCGCACTTTTTCCCACCTTTTTTCCTTACTTTCTCCCTCTCATAATATCGTGCCCACCCTCTATCTCTCGTCATCTCCTTATCATCGGCGCAATCTCGCTTTTTGCTTGCATACCCGCCTATCTGCTAGCATACTTTTCTGCCTGCACTGTCCTCTTCCTCGAGCCTCTTCTTTTACATTCGCGCACGAGAAGACGGCGACAATGTACAAACGATGCTGCTTCTTTATCCTTCTCCTGCGCATTTTCCTAATGTCATACAACGCTATAGTTTAGCTCCTTCATATCTTAGCTCGTTTTATTTATTCATATTCGGAAAATAATTGCTATCAACAAATACTTCCTATCAGCAGTGTCCTAATATTCGAATTAAGTTACGGCTGATTGACGCTAGCAGCTACTGCTTTGTTCAAGTGGTACATATAACTTGTCGATCGTTCAAATCTTACTTCAACGCTTGCTCATTTCGTCATTGGTATTAGCACCAATATTTCAATACAGACCTATTTTCTTCCTCGAGATAAAAAATATTTTCACTCTCAAGATGTATTTGCAGTAGGCTTAGTTCTTAATTAAAATCATTATAATAAACGAAGACTTTTCTAGCTCACAGCATGATTTGTCGAGGAAATATGCGTGGAAATATTTGCATAGTCTTTCCTGATAGACAGAAAAACTGTCCAACGTATAAAACTTGCTTAAAAAAGAAAGAAAAATTTGTTTTATTTGTTTGGCTTTTTATAATACTTGTTGTTGCACATAGTGAAGAGTCGAGTTGTGCAGGTTTACGTAGGCTTTTGCTCCACACGCATGTCAGCACGTGCAGTCTAGCCATGGCCTAGATAAACACTACGACGCGCCGCAACCGCGACTTCACTTTTCGCTCTTCGCTTGTTAGATGCATCCGACGTAAAAGCCAGCCGCGTTAGCGTTACGCTTAGCTAGCCAAGCTAGATTCACTATTATTTGCTTCCACTTTATTTTATAATTGCTTCAATCCTTTTTATTTATCCGATCATTATTTATTTTAACATTTAAGCTTATGTCTTATTTTGCTATAGTAACATTACAAACCCAACAATTAAAATGAGATTATTTCATGTCAACATCTCTTTCATTTTTCAGATTGGAAATTATAAGGGTTACATTTTCTACAATGCTATATAACGTTTCATACTATATAGAATTCATTATCAGTAACATTTTTCTACTTTATTATAAAATATCAAATGTAGAATTTTCTATTAGAAAGAGTTGTAATAATTGATTGTATGCGTGCATGCATCAATGTCTATATATATGTACACACAAAGCAAATGACAAAGACACTCGTAAGCTATTTAAATGTGTCAATTCAATTTTATGGCTTAATATCTTGTTTTATTTTGTGGCAATGTATCAAATTCAGATTCACACTAATAATAAAATAAAATTTCAACGTATTCAATAAGCAAACTTGATATTCTAAAGGTATAGATAAACAAGCTCTTCGTTTCTGCTTAAAAGAAATATGTTTATTTGTAAAACTGAAAATTCTCTTAAAAATGTTTCCAGCAAAAGGCAAATATCTTAGTATCTCAAGTAATTTTAAAGATATCATTTGCAAAAGTTGTGTGTTAATCTAGATTTTTGGAATCTTCTGTCGACAAAGAAAAAGGAGTTGGGAGCGTTTGATTGAAATTTACTTCCCGGAAATGAAAGACTCTTCCAGTCAGTCAATTGAAGCATGGTTCGTTTGTAGGAAAAGTAACAAATCACGCAGTTGCTAGCTGCACCGACTGTGTGGCTGCTATGCGCCTGCGCCGCGTTGCTGTTGCACGTGGTAAGAGTGCAAGTGTGTCAAGGCGCGACCTGAATTTTCCTCCCCTCTCATTCTGGCGTTCTCATGCTTTCGCGCTCACCTGCTACGCTACGCTAGCGCTAGCTCGAGCACGCGACACCAAAACTGCACTAAGACGCTTTTTCTTTCAGTTCAGCTCCATCATAGAAAAGAACATTCGAATAATTACCTCTACTTAACACATTAAAAGCGAAAACTTGAGGAAAACCGCTTTTTATTCACTTTCGCCTTCGCTTTTTTCTTCTTCAAAACTTCTTACTTCTTCCTATTTATCTCTTTGACTTACCACGCTTGTGAATTTTCTCGTTATTGTTTTTTGCCTTGACGCGATACCGCTTTCCTTTCATAACGATTTTCGATATGATACTCTCAAATCTTCGCTAAGAACATAATAAATCTATCAAAATAGACACGTATTTTTTAATTCTAGTAATTTTACGAGTAGCTTGTATAGATTTAAAAAGAGTATGTTAGAATATGGTAAAGTTTTTCGCCATAAAAAGAATGACGACTTGCGTGGATGCCACGTAGCGCTTACTTTTTCTGTTTCTTGATTCAACGTGACGAATGTATGTGTACATATAGATGTAACATTGTGCGTAGGTGGTTGCTGACCTACCCTTACCCTGAGACGTCCTTTCGGCGACCTTTTCTTTACGCTTCAAACTCTGGCCACTTTTGTCCTATCCAAGTAACCCTCTTTTCTTTTTCCGCCAACAAACAGTCGACATGACACTGCTTTATTAAATAATATGCATTAAATTATATTGTATACATATTTCATACTGAAAAACTTACTTGATTTCACTCAAAGAAATTTAAAAATCCTTAACAAAAGAAAAATTCACATCTTTTTCGAGAATTTGTAACAAAATATGTCTTTCATCTTAATACTGATACGTTTCTTTAATTTATATTTAAATGTGTAAAATCAATTTCAAAATTCTAGTTCATTATTTCCTATATTTGCAGTAACAAAAAATTATTTTTAAATTAATTTTAATTTTAAAGTATTTGTTACTCTGCAATTTAAATTATCTCAAATACTAGTATTAAGGATGTTTGAAAGATTCGTAAACCATAACAATTATCGCACAAAACACTGATGTGTGAATTCAATAAATAAAAATATTTAGAATACAGAAATTTAAACGATTGTAAACACTGATTCATTTAAAAAAAGAATGTTTCATCGTTTGGTGATAATATTTTCAAAAAGAAAAAATTATTAGGCTACTAATTAGTCCCATAACATCGCTGATAAGTCCACTCCACAGGTCGAGATTGAGAAATAAAATCTTTCCCACCTTAGCCTTAGTATGAAAATTCGCTTGTTTAGCATGATATTAATCGATCTTATATGAAATGGAGTAATTTTTCTTATTGAAAAAAGGTATTCATAAATAACTGTATGTTTTGAAAACAAAATCATAGTTATTAAGGAATTCAGAGTTACTGAGTATTTTTAGTAAAAGTTTTGGTAAGAAAATACATCAGAAAAATATATCTTTTAAACAAACTATTGATATTTATAAATTTGTTCGAACGAGTTTATAATTTTATTATTATTATCAGTGTATCGGTAATCTAGAAATTTCCACATATATTCAGAAAGAAGAGATATAGAGTGAAAAAGAAATTCTTACTATTTAATAAATAAAGAAATGACATCCTCGATTACTCATCATATAGTTCATATTACATATATGGTAAATGTATATTTGCAGTAAGTACGTTAGATATCATTCTATAATCGATGTAAAATTTATCAAGGATATAAACAATCAAACTAATGTTTATTATTAGATTAATATAAAAGTACATTACATTAACTACTAAGGAGTAATTAATAACTTTAGAAATTTATTATTAAATGACGCTATTGTTATACTATTAGAATTGAATATTTAAAAAAAAATTAATCATACGAATAGTAAAAAAACTGTTCCACCTGAAACATTATTAATAATAAAATTACATGAATTCTTACAATTCTTGTTTATTAGTTACCTTAAGGGGGTATCAACATTTTTTTAATATTAATATCATCATTGAGTACAACTGAAAGTTGGATCATAAATGAATATCATTTCAAGTATTGTTGATATTTTCAATACCATGTTCATTTTAAATCATTTCCGGCTTCATGATTCAAAAATTAAAAAGCCTGACTAACAGCTTCTTTGGCTTTTCTTAATTTTTAATTATAATTGCATTATAGGTATAAAAATATGTATAATGTTAGTGAGTAAGTATCTCGTAGAAGAAGGTATTGAGAAAACTGCTGATATCAGCACGTACTTTCTAAGTAAATTGCGAATTGCGTCGCGGTTTGTCGGGGTTATGAGGGTGGCGTGGCTGGGGGTGAAAATGCCGGGCACAGACAGGGCGTGGCTGTCTTCGTCCTCGCCCTCGTCCTCGTCCTTGTCCTTGAACCCAACCAACCTAACTCCTTTTTTTTCTTTTACTCTCACTTTCTTGAAACGTGTTTTTCTCCTACCTACGCTGTCTAGCTCATATTTCCCTAACTTAAGTTATATTTACATTTTTATGCATGCAAATTATAATTCGCCTATTAGATAGATAAATGTGTTTCGCCAAAAACAATGTATCATGATTATTAATTAGAATTCGTGTGGTTAAAAATGAATGATTGACTTTTTCATTTTAATGTTATATCTATATTCAATATTTTGTATTTGTTGATATCTTTTTAGTGTTTGTATATTTCTTACATCATTTATTGAAATATACGTATAAGGCATAGAAAAGACTACCATGTAGACTTTTGAATGAGATCGTATTTAATTGAGTTCACTAAAGAAATATCTGTATTCATTAATTTTCCTTAAATAAAATAAGTAAATAAAAATCCTAAATGGTTTAAACAACTTTCTTTATGATCATTTTATTTGTGATTAATTTTAAAGTAACAGATTTATAAAATGATGATTGTAAATTAAGGCCTGACTAGACTCGTCACATGACTACTTCCATCTATTTAATACTTCACGAGTATATAATTTTATTAAGTTTTTCATCTAGTTTGAACAGTTTTTTTTTATTTCGTGTGTATCTATGCATTCTAAATAATATTAAAGGCTTTACTCGAGCAAATCTTTCTGATATTTTAAATTTATTTATTTTCTTAACCATAGTATATATGTTTCATAAATATATATACGTATTATAAACGTTGAATTCTTTAAAAGCTTTTGTTAAATAAAATTGTTGTTATGATAATTTCACGAAATAACGTGTATGACATTCAGAATTTTGACAAGTTTTTATTGAAAATGTAAATGTTTTCAATTACTGGACATCATAAATTTTTCTAATAGCGATGTTATTAGTAATAGAAACATTAAATTTTGAACATAATCACAATAATAAATAACATGAATGAATTGTAAAAGTATTTTATCAATAATTCATAATGAAAATTTCTCAAATCATAAAAAAATGTAGTTTTATTGGAATTGAGAGCTAATTTCCTAATTTGTGCTTATTCAATATACTTTATTAATTTTGGTAGAAGAATACGATATAAATCATTTGGAAAATATCATAATAAAAATTATGAAGAGATAAAAAAATTTGAAGGGTAAGATTGAGTGTGAGTGACATTGCGCAAGTAAGCAAGCAAATATACAAGGGATAGAGAGAAAGGGCCTATGGTAGTCATGGCGACTGTCGGCTTCTACCGGGCTGATCGATCCGCCACGGTCAAGGTTATCATTAAAGCGTCGATTCACCCCAAACTCAACCGCCCGTCAAACGGGACGAGACGAAAGAAGAAACACTTGATTTTTGAGACTTGGAAAAATAATTTCTTTATCTCCTTTAAGTTTAAGATACTATGTTTCACATTTTCATTTATATGAATTTGATATAAATATTAATATTACATCAACTATAAATAAATGTTAGAAGGGATAGAAGTTGCAAAAAAAAAGAATAACGTTTGTTTGAGATTGAAGAATGTTGATGATTTTTTAAATATATCATTATTGTGTTTACAGAAATTTGCCAAAAAAGAGGAATGTAAGGTTTAGCCAAAATGGGGAAAAATAATTGATGGACGTACGTTGCTTATTATTTGTTTACTATGTAGACACATGGAAGAAAGCGCCAGAGAGAAGAAAGTAGGAAGAGGCAGGGGCAAAGAAGTTAAAAGGAGAAGGGTACGAGGGTGACGAACTGATTTAAGCAAAGAGGTGGGAGAGGATCATTCCAGAGCCGACAAGCCCGTGACCGTGACCTTGGCTATCTCGCAGGGGTTATCGAGCGCGTCAGGACTTTCGCCGTTCAATGCCTGCCCACGCTCATACTTTCTCTCTTCACAACACCCCCTCTTAGTGCCGGCGGTACTCTCGCTTTCTCTTACTTCTCATGATTCTCGGAACGCTAACCCTTGCGTGGGCGAGTCTAGACGGTACCTTCCCCTCTTCCCAACTTGCTTCTACTCTTCAACCCCTGGATGTCTTTTGCTTATACTACTGTTATTTCCTTTTTTACTTTATTAAGAAAACTTTAACCTCATGTTGATGGTTTTCTACCAATGTTATTGCTTCATTATTTCGAGACCCATCGTCTAATACCTCGTACCAACTTTACAGGTCAACATAATTTAAATAACATTACTTTTATGTCGTAACAATAATTAATCAACTATATAGCTTTAAGTCGTCAACATTTTTTAAGAAGGCAATGCATTTCTAGTTTATCATTCTAAATGGCAAGTTTTCTCTCTTACACATAAAAGAAAATGATTAATACTTTGTACAATCAATTTAAAAGAAAAAATGATAATAATAAAATTTTGTACAAAGAATTATATTACCTTACCACTAATAGCTATTTTATTTATAGGCTTATATATTCGAAAATTATTATATTGTACAAATGAAGAATCTTGAAAGCCTACACTGAGAAAATAGTTGATTTTTAGTTGGTATCTGACCAGGAAAGTATTTATTTTAAAAAAGTACTGTAGTAAGTTTTTGCAACTTTATTAAATTGTTTATTATTTACTTTATCGAAATTGAGATTTATGGAATAAAAATGGTTTACGAGCATAAAGAATCAAATGATATGAAAACAATTATTCTTTGGATGCTTGGTCCTTCGGCCAGCTAGAATTGAGTTCAAGTTTACTCCGGTTGCTTCTGCCCTTTTCTCCGAAAAATTAATGTTCTTTATACCCAGCTCTAATGATTTGGAACCCGTCATGTAAAACTGAAAGTCCCATTCCCGCATATTCCGCGAATTACATATATACTATATGAAAGTAACTTTGTTAGTATATACCGACTGCTATCGAAAATTAAGATCTTTGAACTGCTAGATGAATTTAGATAGAGAGCTTAGTTCTATGTTAGTAACTATAATAACTGGTACCACAGAGTTCAAGTGACTTTGTACTTATGTTATTGTATCTGTTAAATATCCTTTGAAAGGAGTGACTGCGATGCAAATAAAAAAAAATGGTTTATGTATATAGTAGTTTTTCCAAGAACGTTGAAGCAACGACATTTTGTATTAGTATATGAAGGAAGTAGTAGAGAAAATGTCAACAAGGAATATCCTATATATGTAAGATAAATATAGAGTTTCTCGACACTGCATTTTGACAATTATAGTGATGCCTCATTTCAATACGTTAAAATGTTGTAGAATTTGATATGTCTCTTTTACTGAACATCCTTAACAATTAGACAGAAAATATTTGATTTTAATATCTACCGGATGAAAAAAAATCATTTACAAGAAAATTATATGAGGAATTCTAGAGATTATGAAGACCAATAGTCACTTACGACTTCAATATTAAGGTAGTTCTTTCATGACTTCCCTAATCAAAACAGTGCTAAATAAAGAAGTTACCTAAAATTAAAAAAGAACCATAGTTGAAATGTGATTTTTTTATTTCAAATGATAGAGATAGTCAATATATTATAATGAAAGTGTATTTAACATGATAAAAATAACTTTTTTAACAAAATGTCGATATTTTCCAAAAATGCACAAATCATTATTGATAACAAATCCTAATCTTTTTTGTTTCTTAACCGATTTTAATTTTCGAAGTCTCATTTTGTACGTTAAGTAATTTCATGGGGACTTACTCCTGGAAAAATTCAAAAGTATTCAAAACCCAGAAAGTTACAGCCAATTGAAAAAAAAAAATTTTCATAACCTCATTCATGATTTATAAACAATTAGCTATAACTTTCTGTGTTTTGAATACTTTTAAATTTTTCTATGGGTAAGTCCTCATGAACCTACTTAAGGAACAAAATGAGACCTTGAAAATTGAAATCGGTTAAGAAACAAAAAAGATTAGGATTTGTTATCAATAATGATTTGTGCATTTTTGGAAAATATCGACATTTTGTTAAAAAAGTTATTTTTATCATGTTAAATACACTTTCATTATAATATATTGACTATCTCTATCATTGTAAATAAATAAAACACATTTCAACTATATGCTTTTTTTTTAATTTTAAATAATTTCTTTATTTAGTGCCTCTTAGGTGCCAACCAATTTTCTATAAGAAAACAATCAAAGGAGAAGAAAAAATCGGACTAAATCGCTCATTTGTTGAAATTATCAAATGCACGTAACTTTACATAGGATTGTTCAATTCTAGCCAATTTTAGCTTAAATTAAGGAAGTACCTTCGGTACGTAGCTAGTCAGTTGAGAAAACGCTTCGACTTTTTATTGACTCACGCAGTAACAGTCGTAAGTATGGCAGTGTAGTACCATATTATATATAATTCTAACGTAATTTAATACTTTAATAAAACATGCGTTATTCGAAAAGGAGACTCTGAATGATAATTTTGAAAGCAGATATGAAACTGGAATAAATTTTTGTATATCTCAGAATTTTCTCAGAATTTTTTCATTTCGCAATGTTTTTATATACTACAAAAGGTGCATTTTCTCATAAGAGGCCATGTTATTTTCAATCGGTGATTTCTTGCTTCTGAAGTTCTGAATCTTCACAAAATTTGAACCAGAGCTTCAGTGCACTTTAATACAACTGTCACCCAAATATCAAACGATTTTCATTTCAAATTCTATTATCGAGTGTACTTCCTTAAAGGTCTTTTTTCTACTTCAATTTATTTCTTGTGGAAAAATCTCCATAAGAAAAATGGCAGTGTTATTTTAATATGGCCACAAAACCGTTTTGGAGTATTAGAAATTTTTCTTATCTATAATATGATCAATAAAAAAATGTATTACAGAAGTAAGCCGTTTTTTTCGAACACTCTAAGTGCAGACGAACTGTAAAATTTCTAATATAATAACTGTAGAAGTGCATATAAATGAAATATGACTTTCATTTATAAAAATAAGAGATATTTGCTATGATAATATAAAATAAAATTTGAAATGTTAAAACATGAGCTATTTTAACTTTCTATGGACATTTTTATTTTTGAACGAATTCAGCTCATTGTTTTACTCGTGCAATTTCAGTTAAGGCTGATAGAAAAATAATTCAAATATTATTTAATATACCTAATATACGTAAAAATGTAAATCATAGTATGCCGGACTTCACTCTAACAATTTTTTTCCTTTCATTTTTTAACAAAAGGTTGTCTTCAGCCAGTGAACGTTCTCACTAATTTACTAGCTACCCAACTTTATCTCGGAAGTTATGAAGTATCTTATTCCCGATCAGATGCTCAAAAACAAACCTGTCTTTGCGTAATGAGACCTGTGGAAAATTCCATAGGGATAATAGAAAATGCAGGCTCATCATGAAAACTATTTTAAATATTATGTTCCTATATACTTTTTTAGTTTTTAATCCTTTTTATTTTCTGAAAAATACTAGGTATATCATTTTAATAAAAAGTGCAACCCTCTTAACAGCATAAAACATCTTCATTCGCTTATCAATCTCGCATAAAGCATGATATTACGGTTTGTATGTAGAAAACGTAAACTCTTAAAATTTTAATCAGTACACATGAACTGATACCAAATTAATACTAGTAATTATTAAAGGAATTTTATTAATTATCAGTTATAAGTATACCAGCAATTTGGTGTCAGTCCATATACACTGATTTTAATTTAGTTTAAATTTACATGTAATGCCCCAAAAGTAAAAGAAAAGATATTACATTATAAAAAGAAAGTTTAAGAAACTAATTCAATACAACATCCTAAGACTGCCTAATAAACGTATTTTAACGGTTGTTGACCCTCAATAATTTTCTGAAGATTTATTTATAAGCTGTTACGTGATTGTAAGCTATTTATCGAATGAAAGGTAGAATAATTATGTTGTCTAAGCTCGATTGTCGTGACGTTACTGTTTCAAACTCCCTACAAATTTACCGATGTGACTGCATTGATTTTGATTTAAAAGCAGAATGCAAAGCGTAATCTTTATTCGAGATGATTCTTTTTTCTTACTATGCATATTTGACAAAATAAGACTGAATCCACATAAAAGAAAATGCTTTTTAACCCTTAGTGGCATAATGGAATACCTATACTTTTAGAAAATTAACCATATTTGGCAGCTAACTTAAATAGTAGTATTTTTATAAATAATCCTTATGTAAAAGATAATATAATTCATCCAAAAGTTTTGTTGTTACTTGAATAATGTAATAACTAATGTTTCTTTATTTAAATTTAAAAAGTATTCTAAAATTTCTTTTCTCTAAATAGTTTAATCTTTGGATAATGTAATGTGATCGATAAGTAAACTTTAAACTACTCAGACTGTTTAATCTAATTATAAATGAACACATTTCTTTCAATGTTAAAAAATGCATTAAGCAGTGTCTAGATTACTGCATCGTTTATTAAACGATCATTTAAAGATTAAAGGAAAATGTCTGTCTCAGGATTCGATATAATTACTGCATGATATATATATATAAACCGAATAACATCTTCAAAATTTTTCTTTTTTTCGTATATGTATTATTTTTTGTATTAAACTCTTTTAGCTATCGAAATAGGCTTAAAGTAAATAACTACTTAAACTTATAAAATTCTCTAAGTATTTTAAAAATGATAACATCAATTCATATTAAACTAATTACCTTACTCTTTTTATAAATGTAAAGACTGATTCTGTTTCAAAAAATGTTTTATTCCCTGTTTTTAGTAGAGAGATAACGTCATAGGCAGAACTCAAGTGAAAAATTGCGTAAAATAAATTTGTAGGCATATAATTAAAAATGTTAGGAAAAGAGTCAATTTGATATTGATTATGCGTTATATCTGTTAAGAATTTTAATGTTTAGCATCTTCAATGGAATTATGCTTTTGTCAAAAGTAAATAAAATAAAAAATAAAAGAATAAAATGTCTGTTATTTAATATATCAAAGGACGCGGCAGCGTCCTGCTTGGCGAGTTGTATTTTCTCTGAATAGTTTCGCTATGTGCAGAACTGTAAGTAAGCTTATTTGAAATTCAAAATATTTAAAATATGATTTTTATTAAAAAATAATATGATTTTTTTATTTTTTCCGGTATATTCATCTTAACAGTCAAATAATCGCCTACAAGAAGTATACGAAGAAAACGCCAAAAAAAGAATGCCTTTGTGGATGAACTTTCAAAAAAAATTTTGTAACTACTTTTTTATCTGAAGTCAAAATACTATATTCCTGCTCAAAGATATGACTCATCAAAGTTAATAATAAAAGTAGGCATAAAAATACAAATGTTACTCCTGTCTTAAAAAAGAGGTGGATGAAATCTATCATTACAATAAAACTTTTTTCATTGGTTGTTGTTGACTCATTAGATAATATGTTGAAATTTTCAAAATTGAATTTTTTATTCTGAGTTTTAAAAACTAAATAATGAAAATAGTATATAAAGTGTTATAAAGTTAGTAAATTTTTAAATACTTTTTGTGACGAGCATACGAAACTCATAACTTTGGTCCCAATTAACATTTTGATACGTGGCAAAACTAAATAGTTTTAAAGAAAGAATTTTTAAATAGCAATTTTATTTAAAAAAGTATGACTTTATTTGAATTGTATATTTTTTTTTGCATTAAAGAGCCTTGAGAAGGGGCATTATTATATGTCTGAAACGTCGACAAACTAGAACTACAGCATAGTAATTTCCATATTTCACACACCTCCTTAGACAGTTAGACCACTCATATCATTTTGTCAACCTATCGGTATCGTTCATCTTATCTACATCGAATTAAATATAATTCAATTTTACATTTATTAGCTTTTTTAGGTATTCTTTTACTTCACAAATTTTAGCATTACAATATAAATTTCTTATTAAAAAATAACCTATTTAAAATGTAATGTCTCATATCTTATACTAATAAGGGCTTGTAAAATCATGTTAAGAATAGAATGGACTTTATTTCTTCTTACCATACAACAGCTTCTAAAGTTTGAGAAAAATACATTTGCCAGATGTATTCTTCGTAGGTAATACAGTTTGCTACCGATTGATATATCGATAAAAAAAGGAGTATGGAAAAAATTGAAAGTAGTCTATATAATATTAAATATTACTTTAATGTTTGCAATGCTCAAATTTATAGTTTGAAATAATTTTTTTTATAATTAATAGAAAAACGTCAAATAGCTTGAAAATCCCTTGCTATGACTGTCTTTGACAGGATTTAGGTCGCGGTCTTAGAAGTGATCAGATTGGTCTTTGCAGTATATGTACGGCGCGAACTACGCGACGCTCGCTTGTTACGTCTATTAGCTCGTTTTCCTCGACGTTCTTGGTTAGTTCTCGCAACCTTTACGCAAAGTTCGACGACTCAGTTAGACCTTCGAGCTTGTTTGTTTCAACGTAACACGAAATGTGAAAATTCTCTAGCCAGCTTCTAATCATTACATAGTGCTATGTTCTCACCAACTTTGCAATTTTTCTTTTTTATAGCTGCAGTCAACGTAAAATTACGTCACTCAATCATATACTAACTTCAGTATAAAGATTTAAACGTACAGACCATTTAAGAAAATATAATTTTTATTTGTAAGACTAAAGATTTATAGAAAATAAATTTCCGGCACTAAAAAAATAACTTTTATATACGAAATTTTAGCGCTGTTAGCAATGTTTTTTGTGTATGCGTATGCATGACTAAGGGAAATTGTAAGTTATAGTTTGCATGCTTCTATTTTGTCTCTCTATCTGTCTTCCCCTCTTCCTTTCTCTCTCCATGGCAATGCCGGCCCGTAAACAGCGGATTGCTGTTGCTCACTATTGTACGTTTCTTTCTTTCAATAGTTGGAGTTGCGAGTGGTAACTCCACTAGTATTAGCACGCTCGCCGCGTCGCAGAGCCTTGACACAGTGCGTGTCGGGCATTGCATGCGATAGCGGAAAGCGTAATCTATTTATCGCATTTTATTGAAGATTTCTCTCAACTTTTCTAACGACATTTACACTACTAAGAGATTAACATTATGACTCCCTTCAGAAAACCGGCAGTTACAAATGACCTGCCGAAATTGTATGTTTACATAAAAACATTTTAGGCGATACTCTTGTTCGATTAATTAAGTGGTTTACTCGTAAAATGAATAAGTAAAAAGTCATTCAGTAAGACAAATTTTTTAGTCCATATAAACTAATTAGACAGTAAAAATTTTATTCACTTTAGTAGATTTTTTTACTTACCCGCAACTACTAATCAACTTTTTACATACTATTGGTAGAGTAGACCATCCTTGAAAGAACATTAATTTAAAAGAAATCTGATGATTTGGTATGTTTAAACTAATTTTATTTTATAGAAACTCGAAAGGAAAGGATAAGCTTATTTTTAACTAATATACTAGAAAGAGATTCGACATTTTATAGGGCACTAAGACTGCAGAAAATTGTGCACGTCAAAAGCATCGGTATTATGATTCTGTACTATGCTCAGTCTACTTATCGACTGCCAGACCTTTTAGTTGATATACGGACAAAGATTCCCTGGTAGAAATTGATTCCATTATTTAGCTAATATATAGCCAGTTTCTCCAATAATTGCCAAAAACTAGACACTTTTCTTGGCCATTTCTATCTAACAATGAAACGATTTTTTCGTTTATATTCGCCATTTAATTGATAGAATAATAGATTCAGTCTTTTCACAATTTTACATTAGCTTATTTATGAGTATTTAAAAGATATTAAAGTTGACCAACTGTTTTAATTAGGAAATGGCTAATAAGGGGCTTATTATAGCGAGGAGTGAGAGAGACAGAGTCAAACGGAAAAATCATTGTTTTCGTTTGTATCATCCGAAACAGTACTAAAAACGAATTGAATACCAATAATTTGTGTTTACGTTTTGGTTAGCTATCTTTTTTTAATATTGACTTTGAAATATATGATCAGATTACAGAGACAATTTAGTAAACACATTTTGAGATTATCTTATCTCTATTAAATAGAGTACAAACGGGAAAATCATTTTATCATTACCCGAGAAAGTAGCTATTTTTAATAGGTATTTATTATTTTCCTGCCCATTTCCGAAAGAGTCAATTTCCACCAGAATTAAACGAAATCAATGAATGTAAAAAATTGATACAGCAGTAAAAAATTTTCACCAGAAAATACTTATAACGCGTGATCTCTGTTCTCCTGGGAACGGAATACGCTGAACCTTTGGGACGCAGTTTCTGGTATTCTGAAATAAGTTCTAAGTAGCATCCTCCATTAGATCTAAGACACTTTTTCTCATGAAAAATGAAAATTGATATAATTTAATTTTTTTTGCACCCCGGTAGCAACTATTAAAATAGATTATCAAAATACAATAAATTTTTAGCGAAAAATAAGATCACACTTTTTGCACAATATCTCGCTATAAAATATGCTTCGGTTTTTGTAGAAATGTTAACTATAATTTATACTAAGAAAATTTTGTTATCCTACATGAGATTTTTCAGTAGAGTTATGTCAGAGGTGAAATTCATGATATTAAAACAAAATTTGCTGTCCACGTATCATAGAAATTAAAATCATATAGAAATGATTAAAAATTTTATTTTGATATTTCTAAAACAAGAAAAATTGGATTCATATGATTAAAAATGGATTTTATGAGTTACGACTAGTGTTATACCACATTATTCCTTAAAAAAATTTCTTCATAAATAATCGTTTTTCGGCCAGCGAGTCTAAAAGTGCTGAAATGAGAGTAAAATTCATTTTTACGTTACGGTAATACTATGACATCTAAATTAGAGCAGAGACAATACGATTCAATTGATATCTTATGAGTAAATTTGAGATAGTAAGATAAAATCCTCAAGCAGATAAAAACAATAATGATTTCAATATTATCAACAACCTTCGGTTCGAAAAGGTCTTTAGCTACTTTCTTGAAATACAATTGCACTAATCTCGCCTTTCAGGTACCGAAAATCAAAACTTATGTATGAAAAATATGGCCTGTACCAAAGGCAATAGGTTTAATCGATCTCTCGTATTTGTAGTCTCACACTACAAATACCTTACTTGGTCTCAAGAAGCCCATTTTCGCCCTTCGTATAAAATCTACCATACTATTTTGACCTTGCAATAGAAGTGGATCATGTATTTCGAAAATATCTGCACACTTTTTTTAATAAACTTGAATGTAATATTATTAATGATAAAATTATACATTTAGTAAACTAAAAAGGTCTAACTAATCAAGATCGAACTTTTTATCGAGTCTCTTAACAAATTCGAAAACATACAAAAATGATTAACAACTTCAGAATGAAAGAAAAATTGTTCTATTAGCTTAATATACTTTCAAACTTTGTAATGTTACATGATTTAAAAAATTTATTCTTATTCACATGCATTTTGTAACGCAAAAAAGAAGAAATAAAAATTTTTGGAACTAGTCTGTAGCACCTCTATACTGAGAGAAGAATTTGTTTACAGTTAATAAGAAGATATATTAAAAATATACAGAAACATTTATTTACAGTTACTCTTTGTGAACTCTTATTAACTAAGCATATTAACTATTAATATGCGCATCATTAATAGTAATATTTTGGAATTTCAGTCAAATGTGAATGTTTTCAGATTATAATTTCCTTATTTCCTCAAAATCAACTATTTTAGTATTAACTGTTACTAAATATATTAACTATAAATAAATCCTTCTCTCAGTGTAACTTACAATAAATATAATTCCAAATTTTTAAATTGGAGTTATTGCAAAATCCTGGACCGTTCAAACAAAATGGAGGTAATATTTGTGTTTAGAGTCTCAAAATACATCAAGATACTAAAGTTCGAACCGCCGCATGAGCCAATTTTTTCTTTTTTCTGTGGGTTTGTATAATTTAAAGAGTCAAATGCATATACGTAACATATTAAAAGACGTAGCTTGGGGCGGATATCTCATCATTAAGGAAAAAACAAGTTTATACATAAAACGGTTGACTGAAGATTGCTATTTGAACAAATAGTAAAAAGATGTTAACCTCAAATGTCTTTGATGGACCAACATATTTACCCAAAAAACTCATATAATAAATATATACGAACTCCACATTTTGTAAAAATTTCAAAGCGATTAAACAAATTTTACTCCAGTTATCGCGCGTGAAAGTTAATATCCTTTTTTCTGTCCAGGTATTTTTTAGTAACACTGATTTTGAATGAAATGATATATGAAAAAAAATCATTTATTTAAAAAGTAACTTATATCTTTTCAGAGAAGATGCCCATTAAATTAAATTGAGATGGTAAATAATCCTTTTCTGAACACCAGACAAATCTTTCAAAATCTCAGCAAAATCTGTTCATTCTAAGTTCACTACTAAATATGCATCTTGAACATTTTGACGAAAACTCAATATTTATCAATTTGACATAAGCTGAATACAAATAGAGTTAAACATATAAAATTATTTAAAGATCCCTAATAGACTAAAGTTTTTAGAAGAATTACTATAATTTTTACTACATATTTTAGTGATTTCCATGAGGAAATGAGTGTGTCCCTTGGCTATTATCGAAAACTTTTTCCTACACCATTCTTCTTTGTGTATAAAATCTATTACAATATTAATGTTCTAGTTACTAAAACATGTTATAATAAAAAAAAATAAACACCTATTTTTTTGCGTTTTTCAACATTTTTTTCTATTACACAAAAGTGCAAAGATTCGCTCCCAAGCGTATAAATACATGACTTGAGTATTTTCTAAACTATTATGAACAATAATAAATTTACGAATCAAAAACTGGTGCATTATACACTTTATGAATTTCACATTAATTTGACTGTAATAATATTGCTTCACAGGTTTATAGCGATATTTTCCGGAATAAAGTTATTTTACGCAATATAGTTTTAAAGGGAAAAGTAAGTTTAACCTTGGACTGCACATTCCCTCGGGAATAATTAGTGCGTAGCACGCTTCATAGATAATTCGACCTTGAAATGTCGTTGCACCTGTTTAACTACATTTAGAATAATCGCTTATGAGTTCGAATTATAATAAAAATAGCAATACATTGGTTAATCGTTTGTAAACAATTTATTTATTTTACCAAATATATATTGTAAATATTCTATTAATTGAATTTATGCTGGATTTTTTAACGTGGAACCTCGGTAAATGTAGACATATTTTTGTACACGTGCCCTAACATAATCTTACGGAATTTCACTCTCGTGCTTATGATCGTCAAGCGTTATGTACTACCGCACTCTGTACGGAGAGACAGGGCTCACAGGTTAGCCTCGGCCCACATTGCCATAACACTTTCACTGACGTAACACTCGACTCCAAACTATTGCGTTAATGTGTTACTCCCTCTCTACCTCAAAACTGTTTGATTGCGTATAACAGACTTGAGCCTTCCTCATTTCTTCTACATAATACGCGTGAGCTCGCACTTGCCAATTCAACCAGTCTTTTTATTTGCTTAGTCCTTCTTATTATATATACCTTCATGTATCTTTTGTAAAATTTTAAACCCACTATCGCTACTGAATCCTCGTTAATTTTTTTGTATTTGTTCACAATTTCTTTAGCCTCAAATAAAATTTAATACCGGAAATATAAAAAATAAATAATATATTTTATTTTCTATGCCATGATCTATCTCCGGAACTACCTTACCTTAATTATGGAAGTTTATTTCTTTTGACATATTATGTTTTTCATTTAGCACAGGCTATTGGTTTTTCAATTAATAATACAAAACATTATTGTTATGATAAGAATTATTGATACTATAGCCTTTTTTACATTTATAAAATGTATTAAAAAACAAAAGATTAAGATGTTAAGATCTAATTAAAAATTGCTGAAGGCATAGGTATGGAAAAATAATGCAACAAGTAAGCTTCATATCCATATTCACTCACGTTAGAAAAATTTCAAAAGGAATTATCAAATAACTCTTTTTCAAAGACCAAAAATTCATAAAAATAATGTGGGATTCCCAAAATTTAAGAAATGTTATTCTAAGTATATTTTAATGTAAAAATTAATTTTGTACTAACGATAAGTAAAACTCATAAATATCATAAATTAAATAGTTATCTTTTTAAATTTGTGGTTAAAAATTGAATATCTCTGTGATTACATAATATAAGTATTAATTAATTTTCTATCCTTACGTCATTGTACAATGAATGATTCATTAATTTACTTAAAGATTTTATAAATGAATTGAAAAATAATAATTTGGTATCTAGTCGACTATAAAAAAATGCTTTACACTAGATTAAGAGGGTGCAATAATTTTACTTCTTTACCCTGTTTTATCGATCGAACATGTGACAGTAATTAAAATAATAAAATAACTGTGGTGTACATTTTAAACAAATGCAGTTACCTTACGCTGTCCGGTAATACATCATTCTAAAATGTTTTAAGGCAAAAGAACAACGAAATCTTTATTTATTTCTGGAACGAAAATTAAAGAAAATCAACGTACTTTTCGATCTAAGAGTATTAGTATAGTGTAGGACCATCTTAAACATTTGTTTGACAATGATATTGTAATATTGTTATTAGATAATACCTATTTAAAATAATGCAAGCTGTAAATGGTGCAATTTACTAATTAATAAAAAATATACATTTTAAGCAGTAGCTAGTTTATCAAAGAAAAAAATTAAGAAAAAAAATCTTAATATTATTTAGAAATTAAGAATCAGTAAAAAAGCTTTCTTTCACTTCGAATAGACAGTAGACTTTACATAGTGAAGGTAATAGTAAGAACACACCGTGCAAAGCCCTGACCTGATTGCAGAAAATGTCAACATGCTCGAAGCCTCGCTTCACTCTCGCGTCTTCCATGTGTACGTGTATCAACACAACTTACATATAATAATTTTAAACAAATAAGAAATTTCTCTTTAATCATATTTTTTCAATCAATGTAATCATCCCTACTTTATCGATTATTTCTTCGTATCGAAACAAAAATCTTAAAAAGAAGTGCTTTTTAAAGCTCTCCGCAATAGAATTAAAAGTATCAAATAATAAAATTAACAATTAACTCCACGATTAAATTTTTCCATGAAAAGCTTTAAGGTTATCAAGTCTTATTTTGATTAATTACTAATTGAAAATATGTTTACAAAAAATCTAATGAATGTAATAATTTAAAAATTTAAAAAGGTATTCTTTATTCCCTTGTAGATATTTCAATAAAGCGCTTTTTCTAAGATTTTTGTGCATAGGTAAAAAGATAAATTAATTTATGTGTTGGTAAGGTAGGGATCTATGCTTGTATGCAGAACATAAAGAAAAAAAAATAAAACTTAATGAAGATTTCAGCATATATAAAGCCATAAGCTTATTAATATACTTATATCGAACTTACACTTTAAAAGATTGACTAATAAAAGTTACCGTAAAATTCACGGGAAAAATTGTTGATAGTATAATTGTTCCTTTAGAACATTAGAACGTTTCGGAACTTTTTGTAGTGTGCAGAGGAAAATTTTTCGAGATGTCACGGTATGAATTTCGAGTTAAAAAGAAAATTTGCAATGAACTATTTACTTGCAATCGTTTATTCTTCATTCCATTACCTCTTAACGTTATTCAAGATTTTAGATTTTTCATAGCAATATTTTACGTTTCTTTAAAAAAAAACAATGAATTTATTGTAAAGTCACTCATCTGCGTTTATAGGCTATACATGTCCAAGGCATGATAGTCTCCGACAGCATCGGCAGCGCTATGGACATGTGACTTCCGTATTCCCTTTATACGAAGGTAAAATTTGTTGAAAAAAAGCCGTAAAAATTACTGTGATAGTTTCGTAAAAAATCCCATACATCCCTATAATTTTTATAATACTTTTGCTGCAAAATTTATTAATAATTTCCAAAAATATCAGTTGTGCCTCAATTGACGTGAATTTTATGATAAGTTTTACGGGAAAAATGACGAGTTTTGATTTTTGATAGTGTATTTTTTGCGTGTTTTTTCACTTTAGTGTTCAAACGTTTGCTAGGATGTTCGACATAGGAAGCATCGCAATCATTAAAATTAATGCACCATATCAAAGTTATCAGACTTCATTTCTATCTTTTCTTAATTTTATATTATTAAGTTTGTTTTTTATGTTATAAACTAGGACCATTATTCACACATACAAATGATAATAACCATTCCATAGATTTACAAAGATAAAAAAAATTAGACATCGAAGAAAATTGCTAATAAAGACTGTTTTTTTGAAGCTCTACACACGCACACACGAATTAATGATATGAATAAATAGTTTGAAATGAATAGATTAGTTAACGAATACACCACTTTGACAAAAAAATTATGAATTCCTGATCTCTTAATTGTATGTTCGATTTGTATATACAGCAGTGAGAATTAACTCTCAGTGAACGCTACACCCACGCCTCTTTTTTAGTCGCATTTGTTATTGTATTAGTGTGCGACATTTATATCTATCGATACTTAAAATAAAAAATCCGATAATAAAATCCTAAGTTTTTTTTATGTTTTGCGTTATCCTTCTATTTTTGTCGAGTTTGTTCATGATAAAGTGTTGTCACCATGTATTTTTTTATTCAGTTCTAACCATATATACACTACGAAGGGTTTATTTGAGAAATATAAAATGATTAATCAAATAAATCAATATTAAAAAATTTTATAAGTCTTATAATTATTTTTGTTACGAAAATAATAAGAATGAGCTGAACAAATTTGAGAATATTAAGCACAAGATAAAAGTGTTTTCATTAACCATTCTATTAAAAAAAAATTATTAGTGTACTTTTTTCTAATCACTTAATTTAAAAATTTCATAGGTTTAGAATACATCTGACAAATGTTTACGAAATCTATAATAAAACGTGAAAAAGATGATGGTACTGGTTCAGTTTTCAGTACGTGAAACAGAAAAAGTAATCTAAAATATTAATAACTTTTAATTAGTAGTATGACTCAATTACGCAGTCTATGGTGTTATTTAACATCTGAAGAAAACTAGTTCAACTGTTTTTAGTGATTTTTTTACATTTATATGTTTATTCAAAAGAGTTACTCAGGTAATCTTTTTATGTTACCGTTATTCAAAATCGTATAGTTTGTTCTACAGATTTCATAAGCGATATTAAAATAATATAATGAATATAGCTACTCTACGATTCTATGGAGATTAAATTCAACGTAGATATTAGAAAAGTTTTTATAAACAGCTTAACAATTTTTCTGGAATAATTTTCAATCCTACGCACACGCGCACACACACGCACGCACACACATAATAATTTTTTGCGTATGGCCATAAGAAAGGAATCTTTGAAAAACTGGTATAAGCATAAATTACCTTACTTTTTATTTGTATTATTGTTAATAATTTGTCATAAGCTTATTTACTTTTTCATAGTCTTTATTATTTACATATTAAAAAGATTGTTTTATTTCGTCTTGCAAAACTGTAGTATAACGAAAAGTTATGAAAATAGAAAAACATGTTTCTAAGAAATTGTAAACTAACTTGGTTCTTGGGAAAAAATAATGAAAAATACTAAAATATCAAGAAATAACCAAATACTTATGTTTTCCCTGCAGGCTCCGAATGCTTGCAAGCTGTGAGTAAGGCGTTTAATCTATTTTCGAGAGCCCAGGGAATTTATGCATTCGAGGAGGGTCAAGGGGATGGGACTAGAAACAAATGCGAATGCAGCAACGGTAGACGCATAAAAATATAGACAACCTTTAATTTCAATCTATTTATAAGATCTATGATTATTATACAATAGGCAATATCTTTTTAAATAAAAATAATTTTCGACTCCAAGATTTTACTAAAAAAACTCAGATTAACAAATCAGATTGAATCGTACATTTTCTTCAATATTTACTATTTTTCACTTTATATAATTTTTTCAGTTGCAGTAAATAGTAATTAAGTGAAAACCAATCTGATGAAAATAAACTAGGTCATATCTTTTTATGCGCTAGGAAAACGCTAAATTTTCCTAACTTCACGCTAGCAAAACTATGAAGAGTACTTTTACTAAAAATTAAAATATATTTAATCAGTCAACCGATTAAGTTGAACACGCATACGTTTGAAAATACTTAGATGAGAAAAGGCTGAGGGAAAAGAGAAGAAAAAAAATCCACAAACCTATAGATAGAAAAGAAGAGAAAGAGAGTAATTGCGTTCTGGAGTATGATCACGGGGAAAGTGATTAGATATATAGCATTATTTTAGTTAAGTTTCCGCGCGTAGAGAGCGCAAACGAACACGCGCCTATACAAATTAGCTCATCTGATTATTTTAACAACTAAAACTATCTGTTTTACATGCAAACAGCGTTTACATTTATTGAAAAGGATATAAATAAATTGGTATATCTATACCTTTTCCAAATCTCTCTACCATCATAAAACAAACTAAATCCATTCTCAGACGTTTATATTTCCTTACAAATGTAAGCGACAAATCAATAATGTCAGATCTTGAGAATTTTTATACTTGTCTACTACGTTATTACGATTAAAAAATATAAACATCCAATTACACTTAATAATGGTTTTTTACATATTATCAGATTTTTAAAATATGTAAAAACTTAAAAGTTTTACTAAAAGGCAGTTAAAAGCTTTATAGTTTTGATAAGTATTTACAAAGAGTTCTTCATCAATTCATAGATCATTTATTATTTCCTAATTAACGTTTAATACATATGTTTTTTTATCTAATATTAGAATCTTTTTCCTTTTTTTTATTTAAGTATTTAACGGTTTCGCTGCCAAAAGTGTCACTATAGTGATAGTAGCAACTTATCTTTTATCAGGCTTTTCTTGTCCTAGATTCGTCAAAGTAATTGCCATATTTGATTTTTCAAATAGTTGAATTATTAACCAGTAATTATTTATATCAAATTGAAGTTAAAAAAAGATAGACTCATAAAAAATGATTCAACAGTGAAAGGATCATAGATCAATAAACAAAGTAATAAACAAGATTTTTAACTAAATAATGTGCACTTTTTACGTTAAACAATGTGTATTACAGGCATTGACATTTAATTTTAGTCAATAAAAAACATTTTCCAAAATGTTATTCAAGTTATTTTTTTTGTAAAAGTGGGACATTGTAGTTATAGCAACGCAATAGTTTCTAAGTTTATCTACCTAAAATAAATTATTATTAATAACAATTAAAAAAGTACATTTGTGTTATGAAAAACAAGATTTTAAAATAAAACTTGATCATGACATTTATCACCAATAATAGAGTATAGTACTTCAAATAAAATAAATACTTGCATATTCAAGGTATTTAAAAAAATGAAACAATGGCATTTCCTGTACAAACTGGCAAGGTCCACAAGTCGAATGAAAGCTCATATTGATGGTCATCGCATATCTTATCGTTTAGCAATGCAGTTCAGATTAAGCGCAGCGGTACCGACCTAGAAAAGGTCATTAGCACCATCGCTATTATTCAGTGATTGAATCTATATTTATGAACAAGTGTATTGTATATTTGCATTTGTCTGCAAACAAATAATCGATTGAATTCAAATTGTAATCAAATATTAAAAGCTATAACTCTTATTTCACAACTATGTGGAAATTTCCTGACCATCAAATATTTTCTTTATTTATAAAAACTATATTTATTTTATATGATAAATATTGGAAATGGTTAGCAGTTACAAGTAAATCATAAAATAATAATATTAAGTCAAAGTTAAAAGATTAATAATTTAAGATAATATATTAATACTTTTAACTTCATCATACACACATGTTGTTTCGTTGCATAGCTCGTAAGGTAACCAAAGTACTAGGCTTACATTGTTACAAATAATGACGAATATTTTTCGTCGATAACTTAGTAGTTTTCCTACCGATCGTAGCTGATTTCCCGTCGGTAATTTCCTTTCTTAGTTACATATGGTTAGTTACATATCTACCTTACCGACAAACACACAAACACTGGCGATATCTACTGTACCGACGAATTTGAAAACAGAAACAGTCGCTACACGCATCTTAAACTAGCGTCATTGTTTATAAAATATAATTGTTTGTAAAAATTCTCAATGCTCATACCTTTACTTGGTTCTGACTGAATGTTTTCCGTTTTGATTTCTGCCCTGGGTGTATAGGGATTGGATGTAGCCGCTGTTTGCGCGGAGGGTGTTGCTAACTTTTCTACAAATAGTAAAAAGAAAAATAAGATGAAGTAGAAGAGAAAAAAGTGAATGCTAGGGAATAGTTAGTTATGTACCTGCAAGTAAAGGATTAGCTGCAGCGATATTATACCTTTGCCGCTTACAAGAACTGGACGGCGTCGCTGTGGTGGAAGTCGGCTGACTAGCCTCGGCCAGGTCCGCTTGCAATTCCCTTAAAAAAGTGTCGAGCGTATCAAAAGGTTCGTCAGTGTTGTTGGAGCCACTGGCCCCATTGCCATTGCTATTGGCAGACATAACATCGGAATTGTCGGGTGGAATATTCGGCACCGTAGGGGCGCCGACGAGAGCGTTCAGCTCCATCGTCGAAAATTCGACGGCCTGTCCACTACTGTTCTCCTGAAACGTATCAAGTCGACATTACGCACGCAATATCTTCTCCCTGACATCACCTCTGAGTAGAGAATTGATAGTAGTAGAAGTGGGAAACGTAAAGAATGGATGGAAGAGGGGCAAATGGAACGTACGCACCTGAAGGCACTGTGTGAGATCAACCATTTTTCCGTCATTGTCAGGGCACCAGAGTAGCTCGTCGTCTATGAATGGCATGTTTGACTCCTCCTTGGGCACGAGGGTGGAGGTCAGCGTGAGGGTCTGTGATATCGGGACCGGCATCGGGAGCCGTAGCCTGCGGTGGGGCTTTTTTAGCCACCCCCGCACTTCCTAACATCCAAAAGCACCTCTGAGCCAGCCCCGCGTTCCCTTCCTGGCCCTCGTCTGCTGCCGTCCCCTCGTATCCGCCGGCTTCTCTTGCTCTTGCTCTCCCTCTCTCCGCCTCTTTCGCGTCAGTCGGTCCTCCCCGATTGATGGGAAAGCTGAAACAAGCAAGCAGACGCCCATGTCATCGACTGTCAACTGCTGCCGGCGCGCCGCGCAGTCGAGAGCTGCAGAGGAGAACGGGAAAGAGCCAAGTCCAAGTGGCTCGGCCGCTCGAGCACTCTCTCAACATTTCCATGAAAGTGAAAAGACTGAAAACTTTCTTTCTAGCATGGCTTGTTTCACTTCCTGTGCGCGTAACTCGCTCGGCGCAGCGCGCGATGCATTTCTATGCACTAGCTGGCTGCCGCCGTGCGGAGCTTTACGTAATCGAGCGAGAAAGAAAGTTTTCGCGCGCAGTGCCCACCGAGGTTAACATCCTCGCCGCCGCGGTTCTATCCGTCTATTAGCTCCGCTCGCTCGTTTCAATTTGCCGCGCAAATACGCCTCGCCGGTGTTGCCGCTCTTACGTAGCCCTGGCGGCCTTGCTGCTGCCTCTCGCCGCGCAAATACGCCGCGCCGTCCCGCGCTCGCCCCGTGCCTTCTGCTAGTGGCAGCATGGCCGAGCGCGAAGACGAGGCGTCCGGAGACAGCACGGACGCTTTTAGCGACAAGTTTGACTCTATAAAGGCCCTCTACGATGATCGCGCCCCAGTGCCAGTGCCCGAGGCCCCGACTTACGACAACCTCGGCAAATTCGAGTCCGTTGTACTCAAAGGCCATGCGAGCAAGGTATACCTCCCCCCTCCCCCCGATGCGCCTCTCCTTTAAACAATATCCGACTAATTTCTCTCTTTTTTCTATTTTTTTCATCTTACGCTGCGCGTACGTTCAGCCGAGCCAGAGTGACACGCAAAGAAAGAAGGAAGGAGAGAGCTCAACTCGAAGGCTTTTTTCCCACCAAGGTAAAATACTCGCGACATTACACGTATGTAGCAGAGGTTATAATACCGGCGACAATAACATTGCCCTTCGTATATACTACATACGAAAAACGATGCTACATCTTGTGCAAAGACAAAACGTACAGTTATTAGAATTATTTTATGGAAAGCTATTTTTATAACTTTGAATAAGCACTTTGAACAAATTTTTATTTCCCATTTTCATTATTTTATTACTTCAAATTGATTTTTCTGTCTCGGCTAATTAGAACGGTTGCAATAGATCCAGTTAATCAAATATTTAAATGAAGCGAATATTCATTCTACTCCATCACCTTTCAAATCGTAATTGTCCATATAATTGTTATATTGATATGTTATTGATAATATTAATTGCCACTTTGAAACTAAACTGAAACTAAATATGCATTTATATCGGGCATTTTAGAAACATATTTAATCCTAAATTTCGTAGTATTTAACGTATAGATGCGGGAGGATTAAATTTTGCTGGTTTTAAACGTTAAACTTGGATACTTCTAGAAGAGATAGACGACATATTTTGTTATGTAAAATTTAATTTTTCGTCGATTTTATTAATTCACTAACTAAATAAAATCATGACAAATTCATGAGATGTATTATGAAATAATGAAAAAAGACGATCTCAAACAAGTTCGAATTGATTTCGTTATTTTTTTCTCCTTACCCTAAAGCAACGTCTCTTATAGCTAGCTCTAATATATATTAGATAATGTTCTTATTTATACGGTAAATATTAAGAACCTTTAAACGAAACATTATTGTATATAGATCAAAGTTATTATATTACATAAAAAATATTTTTTCTTTAATTATCGATTTGACTAAAGTATAATTTATTTGATATATTATTACGTTTTTTACTGTAACATTTAATATTATATTTTTAAATACAAAATATAACTTGAATTAGTTAAAAAAATTAATTTTATAAATTTATTATAATTATTCTATTAGTTGATATTATATAGCGATATATGTGAATACAAAAACAGAATGCAATTCTGTAAAATTTAAGCGGAAAAAGTGCAAAATCGATGATCAATATATTGTAGCTTCACGTTTTGAAAATATTGAGTAAAAAGCGTTACAGGAATTATCTAGAGAAATGTTGTATATAAGTAAGGTTAAACTGGATGGGTTTTAGTTTTGGGAGTGGGTTAAGCAGTTGCTGGACGGCTGCCAAGTGTCGATAAATAACGAATTCCTGACCCAGTAGAGCAGTTGTATTCGCCCATAGGGTCTGAACTATGGCTAAGTTGAACGAGCTTGCAAGATGGCGAATATACGAGAGCTACGAAGTATGGCAGCTGCTAGCCGCTAGTAAAGTGCAGCACTTGTTGCACGCTCTACGCCCGGGCGTCGACCTCAACCGAGACTAGTGGAGGCGAGTGCCCGACAAGCGAAAGCGAGACAGCCATAGGAAAATAATTTTCCTGCATTCATACAAGCTTCCTAAATGCAATCTTTTTCAATTTATATAAATTTACATACTTCTTCTTATTTCTCATGTGTTTATTTTTCTAATACGATCAAACACTATTCTTTCGATTCTTTGTTTCTTAGTTCGCTGTCGTTTTCATTCAAAATATTTTTAGAAACTAATTATTAAATATTTTCACATTATTCAATGAGACTATCCTAACTTTAGATAAACGAATTCCACACGTAACAAAATTTTGGTACAGGCAAAATAAAAAGCAATTGAGAAAAACTGTAGATATTACCTTGAGGTCGATGTCCGGATGTAACAAGTGCTTCACGATCTCTTTGTGTCTGTTATGCTACACATTTATAGCTTCAATTTACTATCGAATTACTTTCGTCACTCGTGAATATTTGTTCGTGTTTTGATTCTTATTATTACAATATTTTTTTATTTTTATTTTTTTCAAGCAGTAATAGCCATAGAAAATAAAGTTATACGAACCAATAATCATCATATAAAGTTTATGTACTAAACGAATAAACAAAAGATAACATATCAAATAATTATTTCGTGTTTTTTTATTAATAATTATACCATTATTATGGTAAAAACTTAACGATTTTTTATAGTTAATGTGTTAATCAAATAGAAGCATTTTTAATCAAAACTTAACAATAACACTATATATGCCTAAAAGTATTATTAACTATTAAAATATCAATATTGTCAAAAATAAATGTCAAAATTTACTTTAACCGGACGCTAGAGTAACGCAATTGGTTTTTCAAAGATTGTTTTATAAACACTTTTTATATTGTATAATGAGTCTCCTGTGCTGCATATTGTTCATAATTATTGTTGTTCATTTGTTATTATTTAAGACATTTCTTGCTAAACAACCGAAATTTTGATAAATGGAAAAAAGATAATGTTGAAAGGTATAAATAATGCAGTCGCTTATTTAAACTTTTAATAAAATATTGAATAAATATTATTTTAATTTTTAGATAGATTAGCCCTGTTATTGTTCCGTAATTTTTTTGAGGTAAAAATAAGAAAATTTTCCCGTGAATGTCACAATAAAAATGTCAGGTTTTACGAAAATGGTGTATTAGGAGTGTTAGAGTGTTGGTCTCGTAACTAGAAGTGTTAACTACAAGTGTCTTTAAACATTAAAACTCTGGTGGTTCGGATTCTACTTTTATAAACTGTAGGTCTTATCGAAAATTGGCGCTGTATAGGTTCGTAAAGGTTAGAGTAAAATATAAAAAAAAAAAAAAAATGTTTATTTAATTATTTCTTAAGCACATATTATTGGCCATATTAGTTCCTAAATAATATTTTATTTCAAAATTTGCTTCTACGATCTATTGTAACCATCATTCTACTATGAATCTAATTATTGATATTGACAGTCGCACCATTACGCACTACCGATTTTACCATCAATACATGGTAAAATTTAATTAGTGTAGAACTCGAGGGAAAATGTTATAAAACTTATGAAACGTAATATTTATAGCGTAGTATGGTAACAATTTACGTGATACATATTAAATTTACTTAAGATCGCAAATGCGCGTAAAAAGTTCAGAAAAGTCTATTTATCTTCCATGAACGCAAATTTCACGATCATTTTCTGGGAGATTTTCATGTCAATATTTCTATCGAAATTCATACTCGTATAAAAGCCAAATTTTCAGAACAAATATTATTATACCTCATAATGGAAGCAATATCTTACTGATTCAATGTAGTTCTGTTTTAACTTAATATGAATATTAACGCTTTATTGGACACATTATTATGGAAAAAGCTATTTGGTAGAAAGGACCATTGTCATTTTATATCTTTTTATAAATTTTGTAGTGTAAATATACACAGCGGCATTGCTATTCTTATTCAATAGCTCATGTTTATATAAAATAAATGCCTGAAAATATTGAAAACTTAAAATAAAATCTCTCAGATGTTTTAAAATTTCATACAGACATTTATATCAACGACGTTAAGCTTTTGTAGCATATTTTTTTTAAAAGGTTATTCTTTAGTGTTTGTTTGATTATATAATCAAATTGAAAAAATTATAAACTTAGCACATGAACTTTGATTCTGTAACATGTAAAGATCATAAGATTACTATAATGAACAGTTAAATCAAATTAAAACAATTTTAAAATCGCAAAAAAGTCTTTGAAAAAAGGTATCATAGGGAGATGCCACTATACCGCAAAGAGTTAAAGTAATCAAAACCATAATTTAATTTTAACCAAATTGATAACAGATAATCAGATTTTTAAAAGTACTTTATTTTTTTAAATAATGATGTAGTAATACGGTCGTGTGGCAGATTGGAGATGAAGACATAGGTTATGTAATACATTGAACATTAATTTCATTGTATATCAATTCTATAACTTACTCAAAAAATGTCATTTGCTTTAACGTCTTGATGAACATTATTGTTTTGACATATACTTTGAATATAGAAGATAACACTTGACTCGAGAAAAGAAAGTCCATGCAATAGTTAACATGCAATGTCTTTATATTTATAATATTTAACACTGTAGTGAAAGAAATTTTAGATACGCACATAGGTTGTAAGTGCATATTTGTGCGTGCGCTCGCGCATGTGTGGCCAACCGTGTAGTTCTATGACAGTAAATTAATTTACAGTAATTAAATTGAATTAAAAATTGTTAACTATGATATGAAAAAATTTATTAATTCCTTGATTTTTTATAACATTAAATAATAAACAGTATCCACAATATACATATAGAATTGTATTAAAGAAATTTCAATTTTGATCTATGATGAATAATAGAATGGTTATCTTAAAATAATTGTTATTAATTAATTGTAGTAAAATAAAGAAAAATAACCAAAATAATATATGATGATATAAACACATGTTTCTATTTCCATATTTTTTGTAATTCATTGTAAATATTATCGTTAATTTGTAAACAAAAGTATCGCTATTTTAATCGTTTAATAAGTTAGAAACCAAGAATGTTATAAAATGCGATGTTGTTGTGGTCTGTATTTAATGGTAAACTCATCTTTTAATTTAAAAAAAAAATAACCATCAGTATTAATGGAAATATCATCCGTTTTTTATAAATTTGCAGATATATACATATCAATTTGTAATCGTGATTATATTAAAAATAATTTGTCAACATATCAAAACATTCAACGAATTTGGAATGCGGAAAATGAGATGAATTATAATTTTCTTCCGTATAAATCAAGTTCATAAACTTTTGCAGCTCCGTTGAACTTGATTCCAAATATGTATCATACAAATGTTTCACAACTTTCAATGTTCATATAATTCATTAAAACAAATAAAGGAATTAAGACAAATGAAAAAGGGAAAGTAAATATCTTGAAAAAATAAAGTGCTTTTGATGTATTTATGAAAATTGTAAGTAATGATACATAATTACAATAGTAAATGTTAATTAAAAGTATAAATTTTAACGAAGTATTAAATTTAGAGATTTTATTTAAAAAATTAACTTTCAAAAATAACTTTGCTAAATTAAATAATTTCTTATAAGATGTTTAAAAGCTAAGAATTTCTCACATAAATACCAATATAAACTGTTTACAACATAATTAATTTATTACATTTTATGTTAATAAAAATATTATAATGCATTATTAAATTTATATGAATTACATAGTTTGATATCGGGTTTGTTACTAACTGCTATGAAATATAAGGTGAAGAAAGGGAAATAAAAAAAGATGGAAAATATATTAAGAAGTGACTTTCCGCATTGAGTATTTCACATTTAAGATAACTTATGCACGCTGGGCGATGTAAGTACAATGCCATCGTGTAGGCGGAGCTCGTGCGCTGAAGGGCCAAAGGGCCCCAAGTTGCTCAAGTAACTGTACCCTAGCGACTAGTTGCACGCGCACCAACATGCTGCTGCTAACAGGGAGAAAGAGCAAAAGAGAGTTTGCACTGTGTGCCGTATCATGGAGAAAGGGAGCGAGAGAGATAGAGAGAAAATGTGCACGTGTATGTATGTATGTGCATGTATGTGTATGTGCGCGCGTGTGTATGTAAGAGAGAGAGAAAGAGAGAAAGAGCGAGCTCGATGTATCTACAGGAGAGGTGCTCGCTCGCTTGTGGCTTGGGTGCGCTGCCCGTCAGGACGTTGAACCCAGTACGATTCTCAACCTGGGGATCATCTGCAAGTACATCCAATTTTCTTTCTATTGTTTTTAAATAATCTTTTTATAACGAACTTATCATTTTTCTGTGATCGTATTTTTATGGAGATACAATCGCATTACATTACATACGAGAGTTTTTTATGTGTATTTTGTTTTGAAGTTCTTGATTATGTAACTGTTTAATATATGACTAAATATTCAGAATAAAATAAAAACGGCCAACCATTTCGTATTTTGACATTACTATGAAAAATTTCAATAAAATAGTATTAAAAAAATACATAAAAAACTAAAACAAAAACGTAGGTTCAGAAGTGATTTATATATGAAATGTTTGTTTCATTTTTTTTTTTAATCACTATATTTTGAAGTTTAGAATTATAATACCATTAAAAATGCGAAACCAAATTATCGCAAACGTAATAAACATTCAATGAAGATTTAACAAATTCATTAAAAAAAAATATCTTATCAAGAATATTAATAAAACTTTTTATCAAAATGTTCGACAATAAATATCTATGAGAATTAAGAAGTGTCAAAGAAACAAGGAAGTTTTATTATCATATACTAAACAATATAATTCACTTTATAAAAAAATCGCATTTATTTCATTATTTCATTGGCAGTTTCAATAAAAGCAAATATTTATATATGTCTCTTTATATTTTTTTAATACAAGTACGATAGTAAATATATATTTTATAAGTATTTGATGATTTAGATGAGTGTTGAGTTTTCTTGCAATTTTAATATACATTATTTGACACAATGGGGTTTAAAAGTTTCAGCAACTTAGTTGGAATAGTTTAAAAATTCTTTAAAAGAGATATAGCGTTTAATAACGTAATCGTTCATATAAGTTTGTTGTAAATGATTTAAAAAAGAAAAGTAATTTTTTTTTTGCAAATTAAGTTTATTTATTTCTATCGTAATTAGATCTATAATGCATAATTTTTTATGACCAACTAACATATGCACAAAAATCTTTTGGAAATAAAGTACATTGATTTGAGTTAAAATTCACAATTTTACATTTTCATTGTAGTAGATGTAAAATATTTACAATTTAATACTACATAGTAAGACGAAATAACATACAGAAATCAAAATTGTTTGTGATCAAAAGTAATGCGAATGTTTCAGATTTTGACCGAAATTTTTGATTTTTTAAATTGAAGTAAATTTAGACTTATTCATTAATTAATGGTCCAGCAAACGAAGGGATATCAAATGAGTTAAGTTTTATTCAAATCACATGAAAATATTAAAGGATAGTGAAAGTGTCGGGAAGCGTTCAGTCTCTTCGAGAAGAAAGACGAGGAAAGGTGAAAAAGAAGCGGGAGTTGCAAGGCTACGCTGCCGCTACCGGCGTAGCCAGTGGATGAAAGTTTATGAAATGGAGAAAGCCAATTGGCATGATACATAAACGGCACACTTTAACTGACCTAATGCTATAGTATAACGTTATTTTACACAACACAAATTGCACACTTTGTCGTTTTGCTAGCGGCAACTAACACTATTTCAATGACATTGCTTATTGACATTATGCAATGTATTTTTATGCAAGACTTAAAATATTTTAAACTAGTAATTGAAAAACATTTTTGTTATTTATAAATGAAGCGAACATATCCAAGAAATAAAAAATATAAACTTATGATTGTAATCAACATTACAGAAGATCAATTTTAAAAAAAAAACGTAGTTAAATTTACTGTCGCCGTAATCGTTAAAAGCTTTTGGCACAATCATTGTTAAAATTCATACATTTTAATTTACCCGAAAAAGAAAATCATATAAAATCACTACTTTTACTCTAACGCTTAATATCCCTAAAGTTAAAGAGACACTTTACGTCCATAACATGGACAGATTGTCGCGTACTTAAAATGTACTATTGAATAGCACACAGAAAAAATCAGAAAAGTGCAAAATCTGCAACCCAACCCTGATTTGAATGAGTTTAAATTATTGTTCGGTATATTATCTGACATTTTTTTACAACCCTTACAGTAGAAATTTCACGTTTTACGAGTGTGTGTGTGTAATGTTTTACATTTTATTATTGGAAGTGTTGGTTTCTGAACAGTATTCTATTTCAAAATCTGCTAGTATACAATAGCTTTAGAATAGAATAACTGTTTTTATTTTGTATGTTAAAAAAAAAAAAAAAAAAAAAAAAACTCAGCTAGTAAAAGTTCTAAACGTTATCATAACCATTATTTCATGGTAAATCCAATCATTGATATTGGTGGATTTATGTGTGCAATCGCGCCATCCCCGACCATGATTACCGGGGGTGAAATTCATATGGAAGGTTACTAAAAAACAAAATTGATGGTGTAGTATAGTAAACTTCTATCTCGATACATGCAAATTTCATGATAATTTTCTGAAAATATATACTTTATATTTTTTTCAAGGTTCAGAAATTACGTTTTGTAACAGTTTTTATAATTAATAATATTTCTAATAATATATAGCGAATAGCTATTTATCAAACTGTTACAACTGTTGAGTTCGCCGAGCGAATCTGATTCGAAATTGAATCGAGTGCGACTTTGCAACGGCGATAGTCGTACTCTCCCCGCGCGCAGATCCCGAATACGTTACTCGAGCGATATAAACAAACGCCCGAGATGCACGAATTCGCAGCAACGAGAACCAAACGGGTTCGATAGAATACGGAGAATTGAGACGCTTATTTTCTCCGTATTTTATCCGCGAACCTCGTTATAGTTTATAATTTTTTAAGAAGAAATGTTAGTATGTAATCTTTTAAGCAAGATTCTGTAATTAATTGAGTAAAAAATAAATAATTTTATATTAAATAATTGAAACAATTTTTTTAACGAAGTAGGATAATACAAAAATTCATCCGACTGAAGAAAAAGGATAAAAAATCGATAACCTATAATGGAAAAAACTTATCTGAGAACATTATCAGTGGTAACATCGCGCAACACACATGGTTTAGGGGCGAAGGAGTACAATTATCGGAGGGATTAGAGAATTAGGATTACAAGTATCTGAGTAATTTTTTCGGATTACAATTGAATACGTGAATAAGACCAAACTATCTGAATTACTTTTAGAATTGTAATTTTGTCAAAAATTCAATCAAATTTAAGTAATGAAGCCTTGAATAGAGTAATTTACAAAATCGATAATTTAAAATAAGAAACGGTACTACTAAAAAGAATTAACTAATAAATATAATCCAAATATATCAATTTATAGTGATCAATAGATAGCCGATGTATTAAATATTTAGTTGAAAATAAATATCGATACAATGAAGAATGAGTAAATTCGTATTTTTATGAAAGAGAGCGACAACGCCCGGCTTAACAAATTATGGTGCTACCACATTGCCAAAGATTCAAATCAAAACTTAAAACGCTAATAGCTACATAAATCTAAAATTATGTTTCAAGTAATGGATTTATTTATTTTTTATTTGCATGATTGATGAATAAAATCTATTATATTTTGATTTTTTTAATCACCGGGTGCAGTCGAAAATATAACCAAATAGTTTATTATTTTCAAGTAATTGGTTTGACTTGATTCAAGTTCATTGAATCGAGTATCAAGACCAAGTAGTTCACATTCACAAAGAGTCGTACAGCTTTTTGTAGTACGAACGTAGTGTTCAATGTATGAGGTTGATCTATCGGTAACAATTCCCTTAAAAACTTTTGAAGAAATACTTATACTATATCACAGATTTCTTTATTTCTTAACAGGGTAAATATAAAATACTTATTTCAGCTGTAACATTGACAATATAATATAAGGCGAAACATAATAAGCATTTTACGCCGACTGCATAAAAAAAATATTATTGTACTACGATAATGAATTGAAATGCGCTTCGCGTATACATAGCACAGTATTAAACTGCCATTATTAACCTGACATAAAATAACTAACAAAAAAATTTATTCACAAGTAAATTACAATTTAATTTTAAAGGCCAGTAGAATTATTTATTATAATTAACTTTCAGAACCAACAACAACGGGTACCAGGGAGAAACAACAAAACTATTCTGAGAAAAATGTCCTTACTCGAATGCAGAAAATGTTCGGACCTTTAGCAGTTCTATACAACTACATGGAAAATAAAACTAGAGTAAAGGTAGTATATCTCAATTATATTTAAAAATGATATCTTTGTCTGCCTTGATAAATGTTTGAGTTATTGACGTGTAGAATCTGCGCATAGCTTTTAATAAGAATTAGGGAATCGGTTGGCACAGTTTTTCGGGAAAATGATTTTTCGCAAGCTCTTTGGAGCTTGGAAGCCGTTATAAGGTTAACGTTCGTAGTCATGGAGACGAACGCGCCCTTAGCCCCAATCGAAAGAATAGGCGTAGAAACATGTTTGGCGCGTGGGCCATTGCCTGGAATAAGAGTCAGAGGCGAGGTCACTGTTTTGCTAGGGTTCACGACCTCTTTAGCCTTGACTATATTTTCCAACATACATATAAATCTTTCCGAATAGAGCTATGCACTTTCGCCTTTTAAATTTACCCATTTTTATATATAACAAATTATGTAATAGCCTAGCTAATTCATCAAATTTTCCAATGAACAAAAATTATTATAATCTGTAATACAGACATCAAATTCGTTATGAACAGATGATGATAACCATCGGTAAAGATTTCTTTATTTTCATAAAATCTTATTCATTTATATCTTAAATTAAGATGTATAAATGTTTCGATGTTTTGGACAGTTAAGAAAAAGTACTTGAGTTCAGTGTATATTGAAGTTCATAAGTAAAGAAATTTTCCTTTATGATAATAATGTCTAAAAAAATGTAATAATTCTGTGCTTGTACACTGAGTATATCGACATTTTAGTAATAAGTTTATCGTAAATATAAAGAGAGTAATGAAATATTGAAAAACAAAACGTTTATATAACAGAATATATAAAGCTGGAAAACTGAAAAAATGACCAAACAGAAGAATCTTTAAAATGAAAACATCGTAGAATCGGCAAGAAGCGCAGCTTAATTAGCTGTGAGAGCGGGGTTTTTCGATCACATAATAATATTATATATTGCGAAGTAATCAATTGATTCATCAACCTTCGTCAAATGATTCAAAGCCGTTCTTGTGCCCTTAGAGCAAAGCATTTCATTTTCAACCTTCGAATGAATTTTTCAAGGACACAATGAAAAATATCACGCTTGCTGAGTGCTTGTATTTTTTGCAGGTAAATATTGATCGAGGTTTAAAAGTAAATCTTAATTCTATTTTTGCAATTAGTTAACTAAATGATAATGTTTTTATCAAATTACGAATATTTAGTCTGAGAGTGACGTTGCTTAAATTGGCAAAGTAAAGAAAAGAAAACAAGCATCGGACGGGCTAACGTCGGATTTCATTATAATGAAGGCAGCGCTCGTAAACACACGTAGACAGACACAAACGCACACGCAAAGCGCATGAGTGAGCGCCAAAAGGCATTGACGAAGGCCTTGCTGCGTCGGCAACTACACTTCCGCGTATCAGCACAGCGCGAACACTATCTCGTCTCTACATAACAACTATTCTCAATGCAATTGATTCAACTGCGGTTGTATTGATATTCGTCAATAATGGCAAAAAATCGCGTTGAATCGCTCTATTTTTCTTCTCTAATGAGCCAAATTCATGACAGCGAGCAGCGATATCGGTGCTTTCAACATCACACTTACTTCACTCTCATTTACTTTCTTCAACCATCAATTTATAATTGCATAAAGAATCCTAAAACAGTTTTTCTTTATTTGCGTCTTATAGGTTTACACGAGAAATGAAACTGGTATAAGAGGACACGTGGAGGCTTACATAGCTGCTTTCGACAGACATTGGAACCTTGCTCTTGAAGATTGCCTTGAAACCTGGAGTAGAAAAGTTAAAAGGAAAGCACCAGCTTTGGGTAAGTTCTTTTCAAATACTTATTCTCAACACATTCATTTCACTTCAAAACAGATTTTTATATCCACTGATTATCGAAAAAATCAAAAGATGGATTACTTTTATGTATGAAAGAAAACTGAAAATTCAGTAATAAAATTATGGACTAAACTAATTAAAAAGTCTTTGGCATTGGATGTTTCGTTTACTCTTGAAGCTGTGGATAATAACTTACACTGAAAAGTAGCGATCGAAATACGTACGATATATCAAGTTTATATTTTTCATTTTTACGCGTGTGCATGACCATGAACGAAACTAACTCATTGTAAAGGCGTTCTAACATTGTACTTCGTTATATTATCACCTATCTTATTTATGTTAAATATATATTGTGATAATTGAAATAACTGTACAAGTTTATTTCTACGCTACTATAGTTTTTGAAGAATATAAATAAATAAAAAATTCATATTTTTCTTATGTTTCTATAACTATATAGTTTGCACACAACCTAAAAAGTACCCTGGATCTATTTTTTTCTCAGAAAATATGTATTTAAAAAATTATCAAAAATTTTAAAAATTCTAATAAATGCGATTTTGTTTTCCAAAATGATGCATCTGACTGCAAATAGCAAAAGGCCATTTTTTTTTAAAAAATGACGGATAACATCCTGGAACTACTTTTTAATTTGTTTGTCATAGTTTTATTAATAAATAATTTTTCCACAACTTTAGCATTAAACCACCTTGCAGAGAAGAAAAATCTCGGTAGATTTATAACTTTTAGTCCGAAAGTCTTTGGGATAAATACTGCATTATTACAAAATATTTTTGTTTCTCATTACTCTGACAAAAAATTAACCATAGTTTATAGCCAATGTGAAAATTAAATAGAAGCATAAATAGTAAAAATTGATATGTAAAAGTAATATAAAGTTATTTAAAATAACCATTTTATAAAGTTTTCTATTTAAATTTTTCTTCCTGATTGTTACATAATTATGAAATTTAAGCGACGTTTCGTTTTTAGCCATAAAGTTAACTGAAAGATAGCTTATTTATTGTTAACATTTCTACCAGGGTAGTTGAGGAAAATGACCATCTTTTTAAAAGCGTATACATTTAAAAAATGTTAAAAAAGGAATATAGGTACTACAATTAAACAATCTTTATAAGCCTACAAACATTTACATTAGGATAAATATTCTTGTATGTTTAATTAGTCGTTAGTCCCCGAACCAGAATGCTATCAACCCAACACGTTTTTTATTTCGATTTGATACAGTCTTATTTTTTATTAAGATACAAAAAATTAAATTACAAATTATTATTTTAAATCCCGGAAAAAAACAAATTTAGTACTATACATAATTCTACTGTTTCTAGCAATTTCCCGAAACGTGCAAGTTTTCGTTACAAATGCTCAATCGAAGTAGAATTCATTAGAATCAGAATCATGCTATTTTTTGTAGTGAACATCGATAAAATATTGTACAATAAAAGGTTTTATAATGTATACGCTGTTATTTCCATTTTCATAAGTAACGTATCAGATTCATTACCTTCTCGAAATCAACATAAACAATTAATAGCATTGTAAAATAATATTCGGACTCTCCACACTAAAAACAAAAATAAAATAAAAAAATAAATATTAGATTAAATTCATCGTCTTTCGAATCGTATCCATTAAATATTGTATCTATTATAAAATCTAGGATCATATGGATTTCATGTATTCCATTAACAAGATTAAACAGTTCCGTAAGCATATTTTTCTACATGAATAACTCCATTTAATAATGTTTATGTGGTTTTCTATTCACTAGAACCTTTTGGTCATATAATAGTTCAAGTTCTTCGACAACAAATTGAATTCAAAATCACTGTGACGGTGTTATAAATTTAAAAAAAATTTGAATTATAACAGTATTTTTCGTTTTGAAAGAATTTTTTTTAAATAATCGCAATAAGACGTTATTTGTAATCTATAAAATTAGAAAATTTAGCATGGTATATTTATTTGATTATATTTTTAATAAATTTTAATTAATTGTCGTAGCTTTGGGACAATTGAAAATATTTTAATTTTAAAAAGAGAAATAAAGATTTTTGTTATTAAATCTTGATTCAGAATTTTTTTATATGGAATGTTTGAACATAGATTCCTGCTTAATGAACTTTTTAAAGATAAAAATATTATTCATATCAACTTTCCACGTATTGTTAAAGATATCATTGAAGCTATCATACAGTTTAAATTGATTTTTATTTTTACTAAAATTATTAATAAAAAATAAACAAAAATAAATAATTTGTGCGTGCATGTGTTATTGTTTTATTACATTATACGGTTACTCCAGTATCAAAGATTCTTTCAGTGTTACTAAAACAATCTGAGATAAAGTCTGAACATCGATGGATTTTTAAAAAATACAAGGCCCGACCTTGACTCATATATTATACCTATACGCTCTACTTAAAAACGATGTCGTTGTCTAAACGGGGCCGTATATTTTGTTCGTTTTTCTACTTTGTCGTCATTGCATTTGCTCCCATTAAGTGTCACGATAAGCGATTGTTTTAGGAAAAAAGGAAACTGCGTAGCGCTAGTATAAGCGTATTGTTCTAAACTAGTAATCTGCCTGAAAAACAATCAGGTACGCGATTTTGAAGAACTTTGAATACTTGTTAGTTTTAATTAAATACTTATTTATTGGCCTTACTGCAGATAACAAAATTCGGAATTTGTGTAGATGTTTATATATATGCGTTTCTTCCATTCTTTTTAATTAAGGCGGTCTTATACCTAAAAATGTTAAAAAATCTAATTCTACATTTTTATGATGAAATAATATTTTAATTCATTTTTTCAAGTAGTTTTGGCCTCAGGGGCCACTAGGTATAAGACCACCTTAAATATGTCATATTTTTAATAACTGGTTTTTACAAGAAAATAAAAAGCTGACCACAATAAAAACCCGTTTTAATAATTCTTATTGTTATAAAAAAAAAGTGTATGAATTTGTATAAAAAGCAATTAACCAAAAAGGGTATTTCACATTTTCTTTATTATAATGAAAAGCGCGACGTAGAAGAAGTGTTCAGTTTTATACAAAAAATTGAAATCTAGTAGTACTTTGCTTTTTCGAGATTATTAGATTATAGCTGATAAATTACTTATATTTTGTCAGTTTGTGTTGACTGCAAATATAACAAGATAAAGTGCATAGTTTTATTGTTGAGTATGAAATTAGAAAAAGTTATGATTACAAATGATGTACGTAGAGTGAAGACATTTTATTCAAGGAACAGAAAAGAAGAAAAAGTGAGAAAAAAGAAGCTGGAGAGGGGAGAGGGAGGGAGGGAAAGAGGGGTGAGCAAACCATCGAACAAGGGGTCGGAACCGAAAGCATTACGGAAGGTGTTTGGAGTTTCCCCTAGTGGTTCGGGGGGCAATGACCGACCTTGACTACCTAGTGGCATTACGTTCGATATAAGATCCACGTGCCCCCTCGTGCTCTTGACCACTTTCGAGTTCTTTTTTCATCTAGCTACGTGTTCATACATTTTCTCTTACTCCTCCGTCGCACTAGTTATTATATATTCTGTTAATAACATATATTTTATTCATCGATTTAAACATTGGAACTTTTAAATGAATTGGTTTATCATAAGAAAAGCTCAAAATCACTTTAAATTAAAAAAAAAAGTCATTCATTTAGATTTTAACTAAATCTATTTATAAATAGTTTTATATGTATAACAAAATTATATAATTCTCATAAATTATCCATAAAAAGAGTAATTTTAGAAATATACAATTAATCATTCGGAGTAATAAATATTAAAATGGGATTGAAAAATATAAATGAAAATATTAAAAGACATGTATTTACAAATCTGGTATATCTTGGTTTGCGCGATACGGCTTTTCGTTTCCCTTGATCTCTCTTTTTCTTTCACTTTCTTTATTTTTCCATAAGAGTTCAGGGTTTTGCGTGGTGGTGACGTAATATACAGAGGGCTCGAAAGGTCGTTGATACAGAGAACTTAATATAAGTAGCGCTGGCTCAGTGATGCCAACCACCGACCTTGAAGACCAACGCGTTTATCGATTGCTGAGCGCGCACGTGTAGCTTTTCTTTTCTTCTTCCCCTCCTCCTTACTTGACAAGCTTTTTCGGAGCTCAACTCAATCCTACCCCAGATCTATATGTTGCTTTTCCTATACGCTATTTTTCTCACGTTTCTCAACATTAGCCGAGATTTCATAAGCGGGCGTTGACCTTTTCTTTTCTGAACTTTCTCTCCTTCTATCTTACCCTCCACGTTTTAACACCCTAACAATTTTTTTTTAAACTTTGAATTCTATTACATGATACAAAAGTTGATGCATTTTTCTGCTATTATTAAATATTTATGCGTTTAATAGTGAAATTTTTTAAAGCTTCTTATAGACGTTAACGTTCGTTTTTGCTCTTATAAGAATGTTTTATAAAACTATTAGTTCACTCTTTCTTGATTTATTTGTTTATTCCATAAAATTATAAATTTCTTAAAATATTTTATATTGGAAATTGGAATTTTATAAATACAAAAATATTTTTTGTTTGAAAATTCAATAGAACTAAAAATGATTTTGTAATAATATGTAGTGTTTCTTTATGGGTTACAGGATGTTCAATGAGGGTTGTAGACCCTAACTCGGATGCTAATCATAAAGTAATCGTCAAGGAAAAAACTCGAAAAACGGAAACATTGGAAAGACATGTACCACAATTATTACTGAGGGGCGAGCAAGTTGCTCTTATCGTCAAAATAGACTAAGGAAGTTCTCATTGTCAAATGTTGGTACTAAGCAAAGTTTTAGAAGTTAAGTGTAAAAATAGGATTGTGTAATTATAATATATACATAATTTTAGATTAAAATTTTTAATATTTGTTCACAAAGAAAAATAAATAAACGATTTGTTTAAGTGTAGTTTTTAAACAGATGCCTATAATTCAAAATACGAGATGAAAGTAATGCATCTAGAAAAGCGCAAGTAGGCGCTTCGATTTCAAAATTGATGAAATATTGATTTCTTTACAGCATGTTTTATAAGTAGCTTGAGTTATTTCCCCCCCGAAGTTTTCGTTGTCAAGAAATAAGTAAAACAAAAAGATGAAATATAATGAAATAGTGAAAAGTAAGGGGATAGCATAATACATGGAAGGGAAGAATAAGTTCGATTGCGTTGAAGGTTCTATTGTAAAGTCTAGAGAATTGATCTTTTGCTATGCTAGATTGTTGAATTTTTTAAAACTTTTTTACTTTGCACAGAGTGCATCGGATTGCTTGGTGAAAGCAGCAGAGTAGCAGAGCAAGAGCATTAGAAGAAGGAGGCAGTTGGAGTCAGCTCGCGGGCCCTCTCACTTTCGCTTGAACCAAGCGGAGAAAGTTCTCTCCTCTTTCCATCTTTCTCTATAGTTAGTTAGCGTGCCTCTCAATAGCCACAGGGGTTAATGTACTCGTGCAACTAACCTTACTTCTTGTAGATTTTCCGCAAAACGCTCAAATGCTCTGTTCAGATAATTGCATCAATTCACTTTTCTTTTTATTCTCGAATCTTACGCAATTTTCATTAATATATTTACTTGTTTATTCTCGTATTTCATTTATTCACCAGTATTGTCATTTTTATTAATAAACAATATCACTCGTTTACTCTAAGTTAAAATAAATCTAGATAGATACCCGTGTCACAAACAAATCTTGTAATTTTATAAATGTAAAATAGGTACTTCTCTAATTTTATTAATCAAGTAATTATTAGAACTTATTATTTTGTATCTTTAATTGTTCTTTTTTGCAACTTTAATTTTAGTTTGCTTATCTGAAAACAGTACTAAAAGAAAAAAAGGAATATCAATAATTAATAAATCTTAGACATTAATGAAATGTAGAAAAATATATGATATCAAATGTGGGTTTTGACTACTTTCATAAAAATACATGAAATTATCGATTTAATGTTGAAAATTGCGTGAAACGCTTGTATTCGAGAAATAAAAAATAGAGCTTTTCTAAAGAAGTTGCAGTAATTTTGTAAGTTTATATTGAATCATGCCAACAATCGAAAGAGTAACAGTTGGGATAAAATTAGTAAGAAGAAGGATTGGAGTGTTTGACTAGGTATTAGATGCACGCCATAACGTTCTGCAAGTTTGCGGAATAAAAGATTACAAATAAAGATATTCAACGAGAAAGACAGCAGAGAGGCAGTCGAGTTCGTCCACGGACATGAGCTTGAGCGGAAAAAAGAATAAAGACCAATGCGAGTCTGCAGGCTCTCTTCCTATCGCTGTCCCACTCTTCATTCATCTCCTACTCTTTCTTCTTATTCTTGCTCACCTCGGTCAGAGCGAGCTCGCACGCTTCAACAAAATACTCGCTATAATAAGCTTGACTCATGTGGGGCCTTCAAAGCAAACGAGGGCCTTGATTCTTGTGCGTGCCCCGGGCAAGGCAAAGATCCCCATCATGTCCCCCCACCCCTCGCTCTCTCACGCCCTCACTCTTTTTCAATAATCTATCACAAATATTTTTTCCGCATATCCTCAACATTGCTAGATATTTTCAACAAATTTATACTTTTTCTTCTTTTGCTTCTTATCTACAAAACTTTCAACAACAACTGAAGGAACTATAATTGTTATCAATAATATGTGTTGACTTTTCTACAGAGACAATTCAGTGATTATGAAAGTCGGGTTAATTTTATATCAAAGTACTAAGCGCTTTCATTCAGAAAGATAATTATTCTACTAGCAGTTTGTTATACCAGCTGATGCTACCTTTTTCTCATTGTAACAACTTTGAACGCGTAGATGAACATAATGTGTCTATAAATACGCCTAAAAATAAGTGCTGTAGTGATGGTTAAAAAGTAAATTCAATGAATGTCAAATAAGGTAGCCATAAAGATAATTTGGAGGCAGGTTGACATGAGGATGGATATTAATGAAAATAAAAAGCGGGTATTTGAATGCATTACATAGATTATTTGACGAGTATCGGTGAGTAACGCCAAGTGGCCTTCTGCGGCCTTCCGCGGCTTGCTCAGCGTAGCCTTCCGCTATTGCGCGCCGAGTGACGTCGAACTTCTATGCCAAGTGCATGCGAGTGCCGTCTTGCGTCACGCAGTAAACGTCCCGCCACACTCGCTTCGCGTTTCTCGCTTCTCGTTTCTCAGTTGCCCTCACTAATCAACAATTGAGACCTTAGGATTCAATTGCCATATTCAAAACCCGCCTTCTCATATAGCCCACTACCCCATACACGTGCCCTGCCCCCCTTCTTCCTCTCCCTTCCGCTGAGCAGCGAAAGTTCAACAGTTTACTACGTACGGAAAACATTTTTTATTTACTTTTATTGATTGATTCTTAGTTTTTTTTAAATAAAATACATTTACACGTAATTTTGCCATTGCTTTTAAAACTTATCTTAATATCAACGGCATAAAGACGATAAAATTAGCAATACGAATGAAGTACTAAAATAGATTGTTTTTCAAATTCTCGCTGTCCAATCCGAGCATATCATCTACCTAACAAACTTTCAAAAATAAGCTTATGCTGTGATTGATACTATGGTAATCCTTATTTTATTTTATTCAAATTAATTATCGATTCGTCAAATATTTAATTTTTATAGTTTACCTACTATCAAAAAATTAAGTCTTTATAAGGTTTTGTCAAATAAAAATTGAATTTTCTTGCATGAACGATGGCATTAGTTATGATTATGAAATAAAATTGATTCTTGATATAAAAAGATGAAGTATAAATATACTCTGAACATTTTTTAGAGAAGTTTTAGTAGTTCTTGAAGTAAATATAATTTTATATTTGATACACATATAAAGTTATTGATGATTCGCAATACACATTGAACCGTTAAGAAATCTAGTAAGAGACATTTTTCCTTTTAAAATTAACCATCATTGTTATCCTTTTTTTCTATCTTATTCTAAAAAAGAATTAATATCGTTAAGCTAAATTAAAAATTTAATTAAAATAATGAAACGGAGCAAGGCTCTGCAAATGCTTCAACATCTTCTTAATGGTCACTGAATTTTTATTTTCAAACGAAATCGAAATAAGGAACGTTTCTTATAAGTACTCACCCTTTAAATATTAAACGAAAGTACAAAAATAAATGTTAAATCTAGGCATGACATTTCGTTTACATGCACATATGAAATGATTTCTTCCTGTTATTGAAAAGTAATGTTCAACATTCAAATACGCTGATGAGCCAATGCGTCAATAACATAAAGCAATGGAGTTCATTTTTATTTTTTATTTTATAATGTTTAGTAAACTCCCAATCTCTCAATTTCACAATTTCACAATAAAGTTATAAATGATTTTCCATTTTAATCTTCACTATTTTGTTATATTGTTAGCGCTTGGACACTTAAAATGCAGAGGATAGATACACATACGAAAAATAGAATTCAATATAAATGTTTTTTTTTCCATTTAAGTATACTCTTTCGTTGCTTAAAGCGTCAGTCATCTGCCTTTGAGTGGAAAAAATAATGCTGTTGCAAGGAAGTATTTTTGGTAAGACATTTTGTTTAAAAACAGTATGCAAGCATACAAACTGCAATGTTGATTCTCGGGACGAAAGGCGACAAATTTCTTTAACGATATGAATTTACCGAGCAGTTGCGTAAAATCATTCGTAACCTTGTCTTTTGTTTTATATATAGTATTACTGTCATGTACCAAAGTTAAGGTCTCCATGCTTGTTTAGTCACTTAGAATCAAATGCAATGAACCGTACACATATTTAACCTCGAAAAATACATCATAATTATAACTATATGATTTCTTTGAAATTGTATATAACACAAACAATATATATTTAATAATGTCAAATTAATTCTCTTTTAAATATTTATATGGAATTTAAAAATAAGAATTTTTTTCAATATTTTTAAAAGTAAAATTTATTTTAATAAGATAATTGAAACTCAAACAGGGAGGATATCATAAAAAGATAAAGTGATATACACTTTGCAAAAATAAGAATAAAAGCAATTTGGGTGATATCTTAAAATATGAATGAGTAGGAACATATATAAACAATCCTTGATCAGAAACTAGGAATAAGTCCATGACCGGCTTTATCCAGGGCGACACCTCCTTCTCCTTTCCTTATGTACTCCCTTCCTAATCATTCTATCCTGGTAATCAAATGTACTTGTATCAAATCACATTCAAAAAGAATAATCAAAATGTAGACCTTATAAAACCCTTTTGACCATTGCTGACAATTCAAGGTTAGGAAAGGGCCTTTAATGGAGATGAATCGAGGACATAAATCTCGTAGTAAGTTATTCAGGGTCAATATACGAAATTATAAGCCACATAATGAATTTTAGACTACCTTTAAAATATAATTACTGACTCCTCAAAAATTTCATACATACGATATATACAAAGATGAAGTTTTCTAATATATTAACGTAATAATCTAATACAATACGTATTTTTAAAAAATGACAAAAAAGTTATTCTCACCACTTTTACAGTTTAATAAAATTGACTACAATATGCAACACATAATGTACACCAAGATCTTACTCTATTAGTTTACCATTTATTTGTTTTTTAAAATAAAATTTTAATATACCTTGTAAATTTAAAGAGTGAATAATTAAACAACAATAGTTAAATTATATATATATATGTTTAAATTTAAGTTCTAACCTTTGTACAATAAATTGATTTTGCGTATTTATGTACATAGTCAACGTTATTCAGTTTAGAAAAAACTGTTATTTTTAGTCATAATTATTTTGGAAGAAAACAAAACCTTTTTATTTTTTTATTTTCTGCCTGTTGCAGTAAAAATCATTCTACTATTTATGCGAATAAAAAAAGAATTTATTTTACATAATGTTTTTTCTTCGATATCTAGTAAAGAATCAACAAAGAAAGAAAAAATATAATTCTGTTTACTCAAGTATATTTTAACATTTTTTTCAATCAAAATGCAGCTAATATTGGTGAAAATACTAAATAATAATGATTGGATGGATTTGGCCCTCGGTCCGAGACTGAGCGAAGGCCGCCACGTAACAGCTAACACAGTCAAGCAAATGAGAAACAGTGAGAAACAGTAAGAGAGAGAGAGAGAGAGAGAGAGAGAGAGAGAGAGAGAGAGAGAATGAAGAGGGGGAGAAACTTGTAAGCGTATTGGCAAGTGTGTACTTATACTTCGAGAGGACGAGATAGAGGAGAGCACGAAAGAGAAAGGAGAGAGAGAGAGAGCGTGCAGGAATCAAGGACTACGCGTACCGTGTGAGTTTTAGGCAGATGAATACAGATATACATTCAATAACCCAAAAGTATAAGAGATATTCTATTCACATGTTTTTTAATTTTTCTAAAGTTCTTTATATAAAAAAAATAATCATTAAGTAAAATTCGTTATTCTACACAAATAAAATCAAATGCATTTGAAAAGATAGAAAAAAAGAAGATGGATTTTCAAATATGAAGGTTGGCCTAGACTAAAAATACCTTATTAATATATATATATCACACATGTTATTTGTGCCACGTATGTCTCTACGTTGAAGATAGTAACATTAATAGTACATCCGCGTTATTCATTTTTCTCCCTCTCTTTCAGATTCTCGTACTTTCGTTGTTTGTTTCTCTCTAACTTCTTCTAACCATATCTACGTCTACTATTTTTCCCCGTCGATGTTTTGATCATCTTTGCATTTTTTCAAAGAAATAGGCGAAAAAGAAACTATCTAGTAGTTGAAATATATAAAGCTCAAAATGTGAAATTGAACGGCTGAGTAGTGTGCAACTCGCCGTTGAGCTCTCGCACTTCTCAAGGACAAGGTCGTACGAGGCCGCGATTGCAAAACTTCTCGGCCAAATCTTCTCGGATTTATTTGCCGGGGGGGAAAACCAAACAACGACACGTGCACACTGTCAATGCCTACTATAGCAAGAAAAATTTTAATTTTTTTACATTTTTGGCGTTACTTTCTACTAAAACTTATTTCTTTCTAACTCTTTTGTAGAAGTTATTTTATTAATAAAAATACCGTAAAACCAATATCGTGATTTCTTATATTTCTAATAGTTAACCAATATTGTAATAAAGTAAAAGAATGTCCAATTCTAATTAAAAAAAAAATGAAAAACAAATGAGGCGCCTTTTTATATTATTTTGAGAGAAAATGTACCTTATTTTGAGATATATCAAGTTAGAATATTACCGGGATTTAAAGAGTGCGATGTCTTTATAGAGAAAAGCATTTCATATTACACTCAAGTCCATAAATTATATCGGGTGTTGATTATACAAAAAAATTTGAAAATTAAATTAAATTTACATAGAAAAAGAAATATTTTAGTTAATTTTTGCAATTTAAATACGGTTTTATAGTATACGCCATTTTCAGGACAATATATTGCAATTTTGATTAGATATAAGGATTCTAACAATTAAATTATTTAAAACAAAGATAAATTAATGTTCTACAAGTACATTACGAGGCACAGTCTTTTTTATTTCTTGGATTGATTTAAACATCTTCATATTAGATTTTGAATTATTAATAATTTTAATGATTTTGGTAAAGTGAAAACAGACGAAAAAAGGTAAAAAGAATAGAACAAAGAATTGTTACTATATTACGATGGTATAATACCAAACCTACTAATTTAATTTTGGTTAATGTTTTAATATTTTTTTCCCTGATATCACAGAAATCACTTCTTGCGTTGAAGTATCCATAGCATGACATGACATGGATACTTGACATTACTAAAAAAACTCTGGAAACAATTTCTTCAGAAAAATCGATATTTTTAAAGTTTAACTAATTCTTAGTCAGAAAAATGTGTCTATTCTTAACTAATGAATATCGATGGTCAACGTTTCTCCGACAATCGGTTAGATTTTAAGTAGATCATACTTAACTGAGCAGCTTTTTTAACGGGTTTGAAGTTTGCATCATTGGAGTGCAACGAAACTTTACAAAATTTTTTTTATTTTTAGTTTAATATGTTAGATTTTTAATTTTCTCATGTGTTTAGCGTTTTATAGCATAACCCAACATCAAAATAAAGATTTCACTGTCTATCGAGCAAATTTTTAATTGTTTTATTTATTTGTGAGAAATTATTTCGTTGCATCCCAACGTTGCAAACTTCAGATCCATCTTTTTTATAGTCAAGAAATCTAGCAAATTTATAATAGCTTATGTAAAAAAGCTGACCAATTTTCTACCAAGATTAATGTTTATATGCAAAGTAAAATTAAGTTTTACATTCAACACAAAATTGATTTCTATACGCAATTAATGAACGCAATTATAAAAGGTGAATTGGAAGACTAATATTAATCAATAAAAAATAAATACAAGTTACAGCTTACACTGTATGTTATTAGTTTTGCTTTACGCTGAAACATGAATATATATGGTATATATTCTTCTAGAAAAATAAAGTTTTATGGGGCTTATATCTATAGTGCGATATATACAAAATCAGGAAAATTTTTTGCTTACGAAATATCCTTAACCGTTCAGGAATATGCATCTATTTAAAAGTTGTTCTAATTTTACTTCTATCATAATAAGTTTTCTATCTTATCTACAAACGGAGATGAACTCAGTCATTAACAACACTCTTTTATAAGTCGGCTAAACTAATTTCTCAGTTTTAAATCTATCTCAGAAAGTAAAATTTGTGTAACAGTTGTCGTAGTCCTGATAACCACAAACGTATTTAAAAATAATACAAGAGTGTTTTGCAAGTTAAAAAAAGTATTTCTAAGCAAAAGTTTTAAATAAATATTTTTATTTTCAATCTAATTTTAAGTTCTAGTTATTAATGCTCGCATACATTAAATATAATTATGTATATTCGTTAGTCAATAAGGATGTAAACAATTGCATTTCATACTATAATCATCAATATTCTTTTATTAAACTTACTGAAGTATTTATTATTTACAGGCATATACGTAAATTAACTTTTAATTAGTGGTCAATATTCGATACAAAAATACTCTTGTTTTACACCGTAATTACACCGCGGCTATCGTAATTGGCTATATAATCACATAAAATAATGATTTCTTTATAACTGATTTTCGCTCAATTAAAGTTTATAAAAATATTAATGCGTTTACAGTATGTCAGTGTTTGAGATGTTTAAAATAAAAAACTGACTAGTCTATTTTGGATAAGGTTGATATTCGACTGACGCAGATTATCGTTATTCAATTCTTTCCATGTTAAAAATGGGATTTGCGATTTTTTATTTTAAACGTCTCACTTACGAAGTATAAAAAACATTTTTTTATTTCACGATTGATATTACAGAGTAATACTATAAAATACATATGGAAAAGATAATTATTCCTCCTCCCTTGATCTGTATTGTTTTAAGTGTGGAAATAAAAGAAGAAGCTGATGGATATATTTTAACCCCGACAACATAAAAAAAGCATAAAAACTGAATATTCTTCTTTTGAGATAACTAAATAAAAAATCATAATCATGGTTAATTTCTTCAAAATATGTTAACGTTTATATTCATTTACTGTACAGTATTGAGTAAATAAAATTGAAATGATTACATACGAAAGTTCCAAAATCTAGCTATAAGTTGCGTTTTAATCATTAATTGTAATAACTTTTCCCTAGTTTAACATATACTTCACTTTCATTTATATTGTTAATAGTTTTCAATAAAACAATGATAAATTGAAATTTCATCAAATAAACAAATAGTCCAACAAAATGATAGTAAATAATTAAAATTAGTGAAAAATATCAAGATTTTGTCAGACACTCGATAGGAAAAAATAGCTCAATACAGGTTTCCACGAGCTCTCTGTTTTAAAAATAAAAAATACTCTGTTCATTTTCGTTCTATGTATATATGTATGTGAGCGCGCACGGATATGTGTGTGTGTGTATGTGTGTACGCGCATGCATGTGTCTGTCGGTGCGCGCGCGCGCGTCTACGAAAACTTTGTAACATTTTTGTACGCTAATTAACCTATCACTAAGAAAAACTAATGCAACCGTATAAGAATACCATAATCATTTATTTGAAATTACAAAACAAGAGTGTTTTACGGTTTGCAAAAGTAAAGAAATGTTGATTATTAAATTATTATAGTTTTTACAAATTGAACTCTTGTTGTTTTCAATACTTTGACACAAACTTGTAATCAATATTCGCTTCGTACCGAAAATTGGAGGATTTGTTGCGTTACTTTCAGCATATATGTGCTGGTCCCACCTAGCGCTGCTCAACTTTTGTGATCGGTATTATAGATGCAATTTAAGTGGCCCCAAGAATGTCGGTATGCAAAAACTGTTAATAATTTTCAAAATACACACTCACACGTATGTCAGTAAAGTATTTCAATGTTGTTATTGTATTCTTACACGGCGCAGAATAGGGCCTTTCTCAAAAGTCACATCCGCGTAATGTAGCAGCTTGAAATCACAATTCGAATTCGTAAAATCCGGAGGATTCGCGAGGGCTCGCTTACATGCAAGACCGGACGAAAGGGTGCTCAGAGCAGCCGATTCGGCCAGTGCGGTAAAAGAAGGCGAGCTTCGGGCAACTTACTTGGGCAGGCGGGCAGGCGGGCAGGCGGCTGGCGGTCGGCTCCTCCTCGGCTGCAGTAGCCCGAACTGCAAGAGTGGCAATATGCAGAAGGCGAGAGCTCGCCGCTTGCACTCGCGCACGCTTAACAATAATAATAATATAACGGAGGCAGTGTCGCTTGTTGGGGCAAACAATTGTCGAAAGTTGGGAAAGACGAAACGGAAAGGCGGATCGATGCGCCGATTGTTTTTGCACACTCGCTCCCGGGCGGCCTCGCACGTGCGCGCCTCGGCGGCGTTGCGACACGCTGCAGGTTGCGTCACCGCGGCTGCACTCGCGGCGGCTGGGCTGAAGCGCGCGCTGCGGTGTGAACGTCCTGGGCGGACTGAGCCGGCGCGGCCCGCTGCACTATCCTAGCGACGTCGCGCACTCTCCCTCTCTGGCGCTGGCTCTCGGCTCCCTGGCTGCGGGCGGACTAGCTGCCGTGCTGCTCGCTGCAGTCGCGCGCGCGCACTCGCGGCCGCGTGTCTCTTGGCTCGGCGAGAGGCCGGCGCGCGCCCGGGGAGGCGGGGGGAGGGGGCCGCGCCGGCCGGAGGGGGGCCTAAGGCCATAGCCACGGCCACGCGGCGCGAGCGCCGCCGCGCGCAGAAGCCCCAATCGTTCCGAGCGAAGGTGAAGCGCCGAGCTCTGGACTTGGAGTTGGAGGACAGCGCGCGTTGCGCAAAGCCACTTGCACTTTTTACCGCCCGGCCCGCGCGCAGCTTCCTGCCGCCGAAACCGAGGCGGTGCCGCTGATACTGCTTATCTGCCCGGTTTTTGCCCTTTTGCAAAAACCCCCGCCGCTCGTCAAAACGCCCGACCTTGCGCTCAAGGATATGTCAAAACTCCAAATTTCAAACCATCTCCGAACGTCGTACGCAGAGCTAAGCTAACAGTAACTTCAGCGCGGAATACTTTGAACGTGATGCGGTTTTATTTTCACAGATCTTACGTTATGCGCGAGAAAAAGCGCGCCAAATCTTGAGCATCAGAGTATGCTAAAGTCGTTTGCACGACTGCTGAAGCGACAATTGCTCTGCAGCCAGAGAATAACCAAAGATTTTTACATACTTTCAAGGGCACTGATGTAATATCTCGTCTCTTGTCGCGTGTCGTATAGATAACGCGGAAAAACGGCGTGTCTTTTAATGGGCAAGGTTGAGGTAGCTTTCGTATACTAAATAATCAAGATGCGTATGTAAATTCGTAAAAAATAATAGAACGAAGCAAGTGCGTCGACTACATGTCTTGATGGCTTACGCGTTGCAATGAGAGAATGGCGTTTTTAACGTGGGATTAAAGATAGCAGCTAAACTGTAGAAATTTTTGGCAATGGAATAGTCGGGCAGAACGGTTTTATCAGGATGAATTCAGCAGAGAGGGATAGCTGTGACAGCTGTGGGTGTTTTTTCGGTTTTCGCTTTGGTCCAGTGGTTCGTTTTAGGAAGTTCAGTCCCAGTCGAGTAATCGTCTCTTTGACCCTGAAGGCTCTCCTTCACCCAGTGATATAGAGACGCTACGGCGGCCGAGTCGACAGTCAAGGTCGCGCGCCGTATGGCATCGACGCAAACCCTGACACATATAACTGGGACACCTCCACTCTCCACTCAACCTGAACTTGAACGCTACTTGCACTTTCACTCTTTTTTTATACCTACATCATCACCATTTACTTCATTTATATTTCTTTTTTCACCTATGTTTTACGTCAGCTCTTTTCAAAATTATAGCAACAGTCACCTGTCGGTATTAAACTCATACCACTATCATCATCACCAAATCTTTTATATGCCGCTTAACTTAACTTCTATAGATTAATGAAAATAATCCCTTTTATGTATGCACTGTATATAATTCATCAAATATTTTTTTACGATATACGCTTTATTTGCGGAAATTAACCTTTGCCTACTATCTATTTATTACAGTATTTATCATTCCTTATAAAGTCTCAACATTTTATACTCTTAAAAGAATAAAAACAAGACGGCAAAACATAATTATATATAAAAGATCTTATAATTATATTCTCATAATAATCATATTATTAGCTTATCTTTTATATAAACAACATACATTGTGAAAAAATCATCAACAATTACTAGTGTATCTGTCAAAACTATATCGTTTTGATTTCAAAAAGACTACGGCAAAATGTAAAGATTCTCCAAATTATCGTACTATGTAGAAAACTTTACAATACAATGTCATAATTTTTGAAATTTTGACAATCAAAATAGATTTATCAGATTGAATGACAATATTAACAAACAACATTAGTTTTTCAGTGTGAGAAATCTATAATATAAAAAAATATTTTTTTAGAATTTCTTACAATAAAAAATGCCGTATCAGTATCTTCAGAATTAGAAATCATCGGAAAAAATAACAGTACGCTATCAGACAATTTAAAAACAGATTGATAACATAAATTAGCTTTGAGCGCTTTTACACTTTAACTATTTATTTTCGCCATTATGTTTTTATAATAAACTTTCATATAATGTTATTATTTAGTAGTTCCTATCACGCTGCAATAAGCAAGAATAATAAGTAAATTATCATAATGACACGTGACCGTCTATTGTTATTCTAATCGTTTAATTTATATTTTATAGTTTTTTGTCGAAATATTTTGTGAAAAATATTTCGACAAAAAACTATAAAATATTAAACAATAATAAACAAAATAACAAAAATAAACAAATTATTTATAAGACATAATAATTTACAATTTTCAAAATACGATTTCATAAATGTTTAGTATGCATTACTTCAATATTTATTTAAGTAACTGATTTTAAATATTTAACGATTATCTCAGTTGTTCATTACGCTAGAATTAGCTTTTACTACAATATAATACAAATTTTTTGAGACCAAAAACTTAATTGTAATAAAGAAAATAAGTTGCAGGTACCAATAACTCATCTTACGATTCCTTACGCATTTGAAACTGGTACTAAAAGTTAAGGTTGTTTAGTCACATAGAATCAAATGCAATGAGCCGTACACACGTTCATCCTCGGAAAATCCATCATAAGATTGTAATAAGATTTTTTTTGGATATTTTTAAAAGTTAAATTTATTTTAATAAGATAATTGAAAGCAAGATTATTATTAATTATTAAAGTCGATTTTTCACCTTTTTATTTACTGAAATATCGATATATTAATAAGCGTACTTATATATCTATCTTCTGTTATATCGACGTAAAGATAAAAACATTTATAGAGACTTATAGAAATAGTTTATTTAGTTATTTGGCATATAATTAATAATTTGTTTCATATATTGTAAATTTTATATCTGTACTGTTCTCTTAAGGGCTTTTTGCCCGTAAATGTCATTAAATAAATAAATACGAGAATATTAGTTTAAATAACTTATTATACTTTTTATTAATTAATCATGCGTCATGAGTCACTTGAAGTGTATTTACTAAACGAAAATTCGTAAAATTTTTCCGGTGCGATCTCGTTAGCTTTTTTGCAGCAAATCATGCAGGAAACTAAATAATTGAAAGTATTCAATATCCTTATTATTTTTTTAAAATTAATAATAAATGTTATAAAATGAATTTTCATACGGAGAAAAATGTAAAAAAATTACTATTTTTTATAGTAGGTACTAAATTTAAACAAGCAGCATGGAAATAGAGTAATGGAACAAATAATCTAGAAATTTCTTGTAATCGGATTGGCATAGGCAGCGATAGAAATGATTTTGCTGTTATACGTAAAATTGTTATTAAACATTTGTGGAGGAATAAGCAATGAATCGGAATAATCATAAGACCATTAAAGAATAGGTGTAGAAAAAAAAGGTAATGGAGATTTTGAAGGTAGAGGATGAAATGCGAGAGATTGGGAAACGGTGGCGATGAAAAGTAAAATGAAGCAAATGTTTGGCGCTTTTCGTCGAGATAGATATCTAGCTCTGCTCGTTGGATGAACGCTGATATAGTCTAGCCAAGCGAGAAAGCAGCGCGAGCCAGGGGGCAGGGGCAGGGACAGGGGCAGGGAGAAAGGAGTGAGAGAGGGAAAGGCCGATGCCCGGTGACCCGCGTTTACTCGCGGGAGAAAGTTGCAGCAGCAGGGACTTACTTTCTCGCGAGTTCAAGCGATGCAATCGTTTAAATAGAGTGCAAGCCAGTGCAAGCGAGCGAGCGCGAGCAGCCACTATCCAAAGAGGCTCGGGCTATAAGCTCCCTAATAATAATATTCGCCAGCGCGGCGGCGAGAGCCCAGCGAGCGCTGGAGACGGCCGCCGCAAGCTCGCGCGGGCCAAAAAGCAGGCGCACCCGTTGAAAAGAAGAGGAGAGAGAAAGAGAGGCGAAAGAGGCGGCAGAAGCGAGATCTCGGGAGATCCTAGGGGTTCAGCGGAGCGTGACGTAGAATAGCGCGGTTCACTCGACTACGTGACGTCACTCATTTGATGACGTGTGGTCAACTGCGGTCAATGCACCTCAGCAGGCAGAGCCTCAGTGTGCGAGCGGCTCGGCTATCCGCGGAGAGCGCAACAGCACGCCGGAGAGAAAGAGCGAGAGAGCGAGAGAGCGAGAGAGAGAGAGCGGGGGGAGAAAGAGACTAGCGCATGCCCTCTCCCTCTCTCGCCCCACGCGCTCGAGCGAATGTGTATTTTAAACGCTAACCTCTTATTCGCAGCTTTTCGACGCTCTCTTGCGTAACAGTCGTTTCGCCCATTCACGCTTTCTTTCTCGGCCAACCCTTTCCCCGGTGCTCGGGCAGGCGCCTCCGACCTTTTACCCCGGGCCGGCGCGGCCGGCGCGGGCCCCTCGCTCGGAAAAAACGCGCCAGCCGCGGCTTGTTGTGGTCGCGCTTTTCAGAGATACAGCCGGAAAGAAATCTGCAGGCAAGCTCTCCCTCCCTCTCGCTCGCACACGCGCGCGCTCGGAGAGAGGCGCGGACGGGCGGTCAGAGACCCCGCAGGGCCGCGCACAAACAGTACAGCATTCGCCACTTATTCAAGCTCCGCGCGCCGGCCGAGCTATCGCTCGGCTGATGGGCTCGCACTCTTTGTTCGAGAAAAGGCTGAGGCGGACTCACCGGTGCAGGCGGAGCTGCGCTGCGGCTCCTGGCGTCCGGGCGGGAAGCGGCCTCGGCGATCGGGCTGGCACTGTCTGCGGCTGCTGGAAAAGCGCCCGGCGAGAGAGCCGGAGAGAGGAGAGAGCGCACGTGGTCCGAGCTGGCTATAGTTTTGGCGGGCGCGCGAAAGTCGGCGGTGCGCGGCTCGCGGTCGCGCGTGTCGCGTGCTTGTAAACGCGCGTACGACTGAAGCTCTGCGCGCGGCGCGGCTCGGGGCGCGGGCGATCTTCCTCCTCTCCCTCCTCGCCGGCTCTCCCTCTCCCTCGCCCCACCCTCGCCCATCCCTACTCTCGGCGCCCTTTCGGCCCGCCACCCCCAAATCTCATTCAACCTCCTGCCCGCGCGGGCCGCTTCGCGAAAAAGCTGCACACTTCGCCGACTCTCTTTTTCGGGGCAACGCAGGAAACTCGAGTGCAACCATTTCCTTCGATTTAGCCCACTTTCGCCGGACCCCAAATCATCTTTTTATCAAATTTCTTATTCCTTTTTGTACAATCTTACGTAATTATAACAAGGAACCTGGACTAGCATGTTAGCCGAAGTTTATGAGACGAAATGTAACTTTTGTAGCTAGTGATATAAGAAAATTTTCCTTTGCTTGATATAACATTACACATCGGGTAGGGAAATATTCAAACATTAAAAAGTAAATCCACCGATGACTGTTGAGCATTTTAATAAAGAAGAAATTGATAATAAAAAAAATACTAGAAAAAATATTTTAAAAAATAATAAAAAAACAACTAAACAAAGAGTTTCGATTTTGAAAATAACAGGCATGTGATGTGGGAAACCGTTGACATAAGAGTCAGAAAGACTAACTCCATATCTGTCTCCGTCACTATGCTTCTCTTTCTCTCTCCCTCATTCTTCCTCGCCCTCTCTCTCTCTCTCTGTTTCTCATTCTCTCTTGCCCTGACGTAATTACAATGGCTCTTCTTCAAGGGCTATGCGCACAAGAGAAGCGCTCTAGAAAGAAGTGAGTTGAGGATAAATTAATTACGCCTTGGAAGTGGTGCATACCGTGTAAGTCCTACATTGTCTATCTATTCTTACTCCTTTTTTTTCTTCTGAATGTACTATGTCTTACAAATATAAATACCTACTTACGTTAATTAATAAATATATTTGACTTTATGTAGGTAAAATTTTTCATCTTGCACCTGTATATAAATAATTGCATATGCTCGGCTCAACATGAAGAACGGAGTGTTAATAAACTTCCGAAACATTGACAAAACAAAAGAAAAATAGACCTCATTTGTTGGTTGCTGTTCAATAACGTCCTCTCTTATTTCAAAAATAACGAAGAACTAACAATTTTCTCTGTTAATACTCGTCTTAACATGTTTGCAGGGGCATTACAGTGGTTTTTTTCTTGATATAATTATAAATAATATCATTTTAGTTATTGAAAAGTGTCACCATACAAAAAGATAAAAAATAGAAGGTAATTGTGCATTCCTACAGATACAAATCAATAAAGATTAATAATAAACTATAATTTATAATGAAATTGTAAAAAAGAAAGTTAGTCGTTATACTAACTTAATAAATAAATATCTTTCAAACAATCTGATAACAAATCATTTGATAAATTATCATGATTTTAATAATTAAAGATATCCATAATTTTTTCAAAGATGTGGAAAGTGTTTTATAAAAAGTTTAGTATTTGGCAACTTATTTATTAAAAATTGAATGATCATGCGTGCAATAACGAAAAATTAAAAATTATACATTTATAACATAATAATTTGGTTTAATTATTATTATTATTATTTATAAAGCAAGCATAATGAATTTAATTAAAGATCGATAATCACTGGAAGAACGTGTTAATTCTTTTCGTTCAATGACGCATAACATTTGGATGCTCCAGTGCTTTCATATAATATTACGCAAGAGTATACTTATAAAAAGATATTGTAGATTATATTATATACTAAAAAATGAATTATATTGTAAAAATAGAAAATTTATATTGAAATAGTATAATAATAAAAAATAACGCACTTTTATGTATAAAGTGCGTGTGCGCGTGAGTCGATGTTGGTGTGTATGTGTCCAGAAGAATTTATGCAAAACTGAAAATCTACTCGTAAATTAATAAATAATTGTACTCAAAATATATTGCCAACTGTATTTTGAGAAGACAATTGAGGTATTGGGAAATGCTTAAATATTGAAAGAACGAAAAAGAAAAAAAATATGCAATCTCGAATATAGAAGTCAATTGAAAGAAAATGTATAATAGTAAGATTTGAAATGCAGAGAAAAGTATAAGGAAAGCAGAAAAGGTGAGAATGTTGGGAAATTTGGCAATGTTATGATAGGCAAGTGAACGACATAAGAAGTGAGTGAAAAAAGTGATAAGGGCAATTTTCGTGTGAAGGTTTAATGGGAAGGTCTGTGGCGAAAAGGAGTCTGTTGGCGAAGACACTTGCAGAGGATGGGAAGAGAGGAGAGGAGAGGAGAGGAAAGGAGAGGCAGCGAGAAGAGGAGAGGAAAAGAGACGAGGAAAGAAGAGAAGAGGAGGTGGAGGTGCATACGGGCTGGCTTTGGCTGCGCATAGCCGTTCGTTCACCCTAGCGGGGGCACCAACCTGGCTTTACTTCAGTTTGCTCTGCGCACTCGAGAGCGAGCGCATGCACGTGCTAGTCTCTTCTCTCTGTCGGCTCTTTGCGCGCCCGCCGTTTCTTCTCCGCCAATCCCTGTTGCACATATGCATCCCCATGCACCCGCTACATACGTTCCCACTAGAAATCGGCATGTTTTATGTTAAACAGATTCGTTACGACAATTTCGAGGCTGCTTCAACTTTAACATAGCACACTTTTCCTTCGCCTATTTCAGCTGCTTGGAAAAATTTCTAATTTCGATATCTCATAACTTTACTACACTTTATCTAATACATAGACGCAATTGCTATTTTCTATATGAAAACTACAGTTATCATATGCAATTTTCGGCTGCTTCTAATCGACACAATTTTGGTTTCGCTTATGGTGGTCTTCTACCTAATGCGATCTTAAAATTAATTAAAATATAATTACTATAAAACAAAGTGTATTACTAATAATAAAAAATCTCAGGAGTTTTCTTGACAGTCACTTGATATGGATATACTTATGGCATGAAATTCTGCAATTAAAAAATTGCGTGATTATGTATTATTTTAATTGAAAAAACTACTTTTTATCTTAATTATGTGATTTTTATCATTTTTTCAACTGAAAAAAATTGTTAAAATTTTTCAACTACAAAGCTTTATATTATTGATACAAGTATTCCAAGTAATTTGCTATTTGTCTCCTGAAAATCCATCAAGTGGCCACCAAGAAAATTTGCACACCAGTGTTTTTTTCTAAAATGACATTATTATTCTGCATAAAATGAGTTTAGAAATCTATCCCTTAATTATATTTTAATTTATTTTTTCCAATAATTTTGGTCTCAGGAACTATTAATAACAGACCATCTTAAGTTCTTAACTATATCCTCTGCTTATATTATGACAATTTGATAAATACTAGCTATACATCAAAAACAATTTATAAATATTTTGATTTCATTCCCAGTAATGCAAAATGTATAGAAAAGATTCGAAATTAACTTAGTATTATTAGTATTCAAATTTCGCGCTTTAAGTGTTTTACCCAGTAGATAATACAGAATGATTTATCTATTTTTTTTTGTTTATATTTTTTTACTTACAATATCAATATTATTAAATATTACTGATGGATTGTTATTTTTAAGCACAAAAAGTAAATATAGCAAATGTGGGCCATGGTTTCTTTCATCATTGGATATTGTAAATAATTAATAAATGGTATCTTGCTATAAAAAATAAAAACTTTTCAACCTAAAATATGTAAATATCTTTTAAAATAATTAATAGGTTTGTTATATAAAACAATTTGAATTTTTACTCTAGTGATCGTAATAGAAGAAAAAGATTTTTTTCTGTTAAAATAATAAAAACAATGTAAAATTATTCAAGTTTATCTTCTACTATATATATTTCAATGTAATGGTTAATGAGTGAGACTATGTAATCCGAAGGATTAGATATATTTAATGCTCAAAATGTGTAAAAAAAAATCAAAGATATTTTCATTCATTTATTTATTTAATAAAAATAGATGTATTGAAAGTCATTTTTTACAAGTGTATAAAATAAACATTTCTTATAAAACGTTTATCATAAAATATTTACAAATAAAATAATGCCTCTTCTATTCATCTGTCAGATTTCTGTATTAAAGATATAGTATTTTTAGTCAAAGATCAAAGCATAACAAATATTGAAATATTATTAGTGGTCTCATTTAATGTTCAGTAAGAGTCATAATTGCATATAATCCTAAATAATAAATAAATTAAAGTTCAGTAGATATGACTTTTATAAAATTTAATTAATGGTCCAGACTTATAATAAATTTAATCAAGATTATTTAAGATTATATTGAAAAAGGATTAACGTTAAATATAAAAATTATTATTTACACAAAATTACAATATTTCCAATTACACTCTTTGTACTGGCTATATAAACATGGTATCAAAATAATGATCTGACAATCGAAGGTGAAGTCATCATTGAGGGCCACTTGGATCCTAAAAAAAATTAAATATGTAATAAAATTAAAATTTGTTATTTTTTTTACAACTTTTCAATTGTCAAAGCTATAATTTGTAATCTGTATTTATGAATACTACAGTACTGTCAATGTAGAATTAAAATAGTAGTGATGAGTGTATGTACTAACCATTCTAATTGATACAGGATCAGTCGCAGTATCTGAAGGACTTGATCTTGGTTGTTGTTGAGAATAACTAGCTTCCATATCTATGTCATCTAACTCTTCTTCCTCTTCTTCATGTGTATCAGAGTCTTCTTCTTCCTCTCCTTCTCCTTCATCTTCTTCTTCTTCTTCCTCTTCTTCCTCAGAGCCTCTAAACTTTGGGTTTTTAAAATTGAAAATTTGAATAATTCAAGTGTTTGATAATTATTAAACAAATAATTGAAAATTAGGTTAACTTACATCACTGGCTAATTTACCAATAGGAATATGATCATGACTTTCAACTAGAATTTGTTCTCGCTAAAAAAGTCAATAATGCCATCGTCAGTAAAGAGCACCAATACTTATAGTCAAATCGAAGTTCTTACCCATGCCTGATGTTCGAGTTCCAAAGCAGCTACTTCACTTTCATCATCGATGGGTTTATCTGCATTGAACCATAGAGGGTCGGTAGCTCTTGGTTGCAAATTCGGCCACAGAGGCATAAATGACATGTTTTAGGGAATACGCTACGTTATTCTTTAACTTACAAGAACATTTACCGCCGCTGCATCTGTGTTGACAAACACTCTCTAAGACTCTAACTGACCAACAATATGTCTGATTGCGCATGCGTACTGATTGGTCCAATAAGTTCAACGTTTAACCGGCCAATATATAAATGTCGCGTTTAAATTATTTCATTAATTGGGAAACGAAAAATAGTATAAGCAGTACTGATTCTAAAAAGTGTTAGACGATTTAAAAAAAGAATGTAAAAATGAATTTTGAGTAAAATGAAAAGCAGTGGCAGAAGAAAATATTAGGACGTATCTTGGCATGGCTATAGAAAGTAGATGACATATCAGCTGTTGGTAAATTGGATTGTAATGCACAATGGTAAGATGAAAAGCTATGTGCGACGGTAATGCAGGGGAAGGCAAAGAGTCTGTAGGGTAAAGCAGATAAACAAGTGAGATTATTGTCTTTATGACATGAGCGCAGGCTGCGGAGACGTATACGTATATAGAGAGATAGTAAAAGTTGGGCGGGTAGAGTCTACACAGCTATACACTTGGTACAAGAGTCGCGGGTCGCCATCGCTGAAGCAGATAGCCTGCTGTCCGAGCGCTAGCGGAAGGTGACAGTGAGGGGGGCCGCTGTAAAGCGTGTACCTTTCGCCAAAGTGCCAAGAGCCGCAAGAGCCGACAGCCGAGCTGAGCGAGTGAAGTGAGTGGCCGCTAACTGCTTGCTCGCCCGTGTGCTTAAAACAGTCGTGCGCTCGCTCCCTATCACTCTATATACGTGCGCGCTAGTTAACACAAGCATCGTCTCTTATCGGCGTCGTGACGCGAATTCGCAGCCAACGTCGAGTGTCGAATTCGTCTGATGACAAGCTAGCCTCACTCAGCTCCGAACGCTCAGCTCCTGTCGCCGAAAGCAAATCAGTCAACGCTCGACAGCCCAATACCACATAACCTACAACTTCTCGCCAAAGGTAGGTCGATTTCGGTTCTTCTCGACATTTTCAAAGTCGTATATTACTTTCTTCCATCTCCTGCGCTCTTCGAATTAGCGACCTTTTTCGAACTTAATCACGAGATCATTCCTTCTAGTAGCGCTTGTCCTTTCTCTTTTCTCTGCTCCCAACTTTCACTCTACCTCACCCTAAACCTCTTCTGCTCTAGTTGCTCATGCGATTTACGCCCTCGCTTCATATCAACCTTTCCCAACATCCTTATCGTCCCCTCGTAAACCGTGTCTCTGTGCTTAGTTCTGCAGTCGGTGTCAAACGCTCAGGGCCTGTTGACTTTGATGAATTCTTACGTCACACTGCATTACTCAAGACCCTTTCGACTTGCTATACTTTCTTTTACTACCTTCTCATGGTAGACGCGAATGTTTGCTCATTAAAAAAATACGAAGCTTCCAGATATTTGTTCACAAACATATGGCCGATTAGATTATACTATAATTATTTTCTTAGCCGAATTAACGAACGCGCGCACAATCCATTCAATTATACGTCTACGCGACCTTGAATCACAGGAGTTGAAAGTAATAGGTATAGATCCATGTGACCTATTCGTTTCTACCGTGAATCTTATGTGCTTATATCTATATGATGGCGTAGCAAAATAAACTTTTTCAGATTCATTTTCTGCTTAACTAAATTACTTAACTGTAACGAATTTCCTGTTCAAAACAAGAATGTTTTTAAATTGACTTAAAAGGAGAGTACCACTCGTTTGGTTACTAATTTTTCTGAAACTTTGGAATACGTTATTTTTTAACTAAAAATATGAATTCAACGTGATCTATTCAGCCTAAAAATCAATTTTTCAAAAGTTCATTGTGCTCTAATTATCTATAATTTTAAAAAATGACGTTCATTCAATTATGTGTAGCTTTATAACAAACACGTTTAAGAGCATTATTAAAAAGGTGCGATCAAACTCAAATTTAAAAAAAATCTCTAATCAAACTATTTTTATTTGTTGAAATGCTATAAAAAATGAAAATTTAAAGAATCAATACAATTTAAAATTGCGTCTATGAATTTATGTCTATTTTTGATATTATACTTTTCCGAAACTTATATTCCAAGATAACTTTTGAACGAATTTTTTTTTTAATAAATTTTTGCTTTTTCAATCAATAGCATATGTTTTTATATTTTAAATGGCGTGAACTGATGTAGAATTAAATTACTCTGTAATTGTAAAGCTGTGTATGATTCAACATAAACATTGATTTTATTAAAGTGTCAGAAACCAGTAATACTCTGCTTCTTAGGTCTAAAATAAAATAAAAACAGAATTTTTCAATACTATATATAGATTAGAGGGATTTACTGACAGCCAAAATTAGAAATATTAATTCATTCCTGGCATAAACGACTGCAAAATATATCGAGTGTATTAAAGCTCGTAAAAAATCAGACGGGTTAATTTATGATTAAATATGAAAATTCAAGAAAAAAAATGGCCATGCGTCTATTATAACTTGAAATATAGTTAAATATATATTAATAAGTTACATTTGATTGATCCTGTTTCTTGAAACAATTGAAGTCAATAAAAGTTAACTGACCGACGACTCGTTAATCAAGAATGTATTTTACATTTCGCGCTCTTTACTCCTCACTGTTTTAACGGGAATGCGATACTCAATTGTTACAGATTGAACTAATAACACAGTTTTAATAATGATTTAAAAAACTATATGAGACAATATGTAAAACTATGATTTCACTATACCCCATAATAATATACTCTAAGCTCTTATAAAGTTACTAGTTCTCAAAGAGCTATAAACAAAAAGAAATACTTTTTTTCTCTTTGCACTATTGTGTTGGTGAGCACTCTGGGTCCAATAGTTCATCCTCAGTAATTTTCGCAGCAATGAGGACCGATAGTTTTTTATGGGTCCCGAACCATTTAAACTTCCGTGAGTTGGGCATATGAAAATTCCGAATGTGGAAAAAATCGTGAAAGAGGTGCTAAGCAATGGTCAAGACCAAGATTTTGTTCAGCTGAGTCGACCCTTCCCTCTTTTATTTTTGTTGTAAAAACTACCTTGTGACTAAGTTTTTTTGAAAATTAAAAATTGTTTTAGTCGCACATACATTATAGTCTATTGATCAAATTTAAACTAAAGTGCTAGGAACAAAAATTTTTTTCCTGCTTGCATATACTAGTGCTAAATTTCTCATTTCCATGGTAAAAATAAGCAACGCTCGAAGTAATCACTTCGTGAACAACATGTAAGAATGGAACATATTACCCTTAGTGTACATACGATACGAAGAATTTTGCGCACTTGTTTAAAAAAATAATATATGCAACACGTGGGCGTTGGTGCTATCCGACGACTGAGAATTTTATCGTCCGAGCGAAACTATAGTAATGTACTTGTATATATATATATTCGACGATCGGAAGAAAGGATGCTATTTGTAAAACATGTTGGAGTAGAAGCTGCTATGCTAATTTGTAGAGAAAGAATTATAAATTCTATGTCTTTTACAAAAAATAAAACAAATAATAAACCGATATTCAAATAACTAATATTCACAAAAGTAACATATATTATGCTTTTCTTTATTATTATACTTGTAATAAAAATATGTTTTTTCAAGTATCTAAAACATTATCAAGTAAAATTTTACTTTAAAGAATCGTATGCAAAATAGTATCTTCGTAGATGCTAACTTGAAATCAATATTATTGAAATAACTCTATAACTTGCGCGCGAGTATGTCGTGCATATAAATTTGTGTACGAGTTCGTATTCAGTAAAAGTAGGAAGTGTAAGAAAATAATTTATTAAACTTCTATTACCAATTCTGTGCAAATAAAATAGTTGAGGATTTTTCTTTTGGCTCTTTGATCTATGATCTACTACTAAATTGCCACTTTTATATAATAGGAATCAATGTTTCACTTTTCAACAATGAATAATTTTAAATTAGTAGAAAATAGATTATTTTATAATTCTCAAACATCATCGTACATTACAACATTTATTACCTCGATTATAACGTTACATAATTTGATTTTCTGTATTGGTTTTAGCATATTCTGAAATTATTATTCTCATAAAGTAAATCAGATAATCGTTTTTCTACATTCGTGAGTTATAAGAACTTTTCCTTATGACATATGTAATCCATAATTCTTATATCAAAATAACAAATTATTATAACCGCAGCAAAAAAAAAATAATAATAATGTAGGTATATGATTCCATTGAATAGTTAATTATTTCTCCAATATTCAAGCAAATAATATCGAGAGCGTTCTTATGTACAAGAATTCCAATAAAGAAGATTCCAAGAGCCTACAAGAATTCACAAATATTTAATAATAAGAATAAACGAGTCTCTAGATCGAATACTCATATAGGACTTTATGTAAAAAAAAAGACATTTAGACAAATTTAATTATTTTTTATGGAAATCAATAATACCGTTTTAATAACAAAAACACGAGTATTGTTAGGATTTTCTTTCTTCACTTGAAACTGTCACCACAAGCTCGAAAAATAGTTAAAATTATATTTTGTGTTATTATAAAGTATAATATTGCTAGTGTTATGTTAATAAATAATTTAACTACTTACTTTTGATAAGCATTTTAGCTTTCGAAACAGAATAGCAGAATGTTTTTTTTTTTAATTTTTTTTTACATAACCACAGTATAACTCTGAAAACTGATAAACTCTAACTCAAAATTAAAACTAAGAAAACTTTATATCTGTAGACTGTTTCGCAGTTTTATAAAATCTAACACTATATGGATTGAATTTCACAACGTCCTTATTTTTTATATAATTTTTGTGTTTATTATAAATTAGTTTCTGGGTATGTGCGATCAATTTAGTTTTATTTTATTTTATTTTATTTTTATTTTAGAAAATTAACGGGTAAAACCCTTAGTACACAAATATTTAAAGAAGTAATTAATACAGTCATTTAATAAAATGTTAACAGTAGCGGCTTAGCAAAACTTTTAAAATTAAAAATCGATATAATTTCAGATAAATTGGTTTTTAACGCATTCCAATTTCTGTGCAGTCTAAAAGTAGGCCCATTAAATGTAGATGCAAGTTTACAATTCTCTTCTTTCAGTTCTTTATAATGCCTAACTGCGTAAGGTTGTACTCGTAGTACAAATAAGTCTACTAGCGCTGGGTGCTTAACAGTGGATGATAAAAATTTGTACATAAAAATGGATTCATTGTAGCGATGAATAGAATGGATAGTAAATAAACCAACTTGTTTCGAAATTGTGCTATAATTATGATCAAATCTACTCATCGGTACAAAGAATCTATACGACAAGTGACGCAGATTATTTGTTTTGATTTTATGTAAATTATACTGCGGTTTTTATTAATTTATTATTATTAAATTTATAAAATATATTTGTTTGTTTAATTATTAAAATATGGAGATATTTGAATTTCATTGTTGCCCTATCTGTATTTTTCTATAGCACATGAATGTATATACATTCGTGTGCGTATATGCGCGTATGTTTGTGAGTGCGCGTGCGTGTGTGTATATCATACACTGATGTATGAAAGATACAGATAGAGCATGTTGACTACGGAAGCTTGAGGTTATTGTGGTTTTATTTTATTAATACATTATCTGCTTGTAAAAACATTTATAAATGCTTTCAAACAGTGTATTCTCAATAGAAGCCAATAACATCGATGTAATCCAGACGTATAACTAAAGCACTTTAAAAATCTCTTTAAAATCAATTAAATGATCACTAAAATATAATAATTTTAAAGCACAAAATCACCTTTCCACTTCTATATCAATAGTAGTAGCAACATTGTTTTAAAAAAATCCTCTAAAAAGTTTTAACCTCCGATTAAAGAAGACCTTTCTATGTTTTGCGAATCAACGTCGGCTCTCATTTCTCAAATTTCAAGTGACGTTAGACTTAACGTACTTATTTAAGTTGTCACAGATAAAAGACGGTTACATTTTTAAATAGAAAATGTTGAAACCTTCTAATATCAAAAAATCTTGAGATTGATAATTTTCTTGATAATAATATTTTTCCTGCGTTATCTCTATATAATATTTTACAGGATTGTTTTATCGCCTCTTATAGAGTGATTTATTTATATTAAATGAATTATGTATCGATATTTTTATTTTGATATAGTCGTAATCTCAATATTTAGATCACCTCTGGATAAGAATTTCGAACAAAGGTAAGAGAAAGGCTGAACCGACGTTGTAAAGTATAAGTCACGCTACGAATAACTGATCTAATTTTTTGTTCCACTGTAACGTGACTATTGGTTTGTATCGAAAGTTTTCTAAGATATTTATCATTGTATGCACATGATATATCAGACGCGTGTTTTGGAATAAGTATAAAATGTTGAAAAGCTAGGGATTTTTGGAAGGGAAAATACAGGAAATGTTTAGTTATAATTTAGTCGGAATAAAGAATTATCGCGATATAACGCGCATTGGGACGTTTTGATGAGTTAGAGGAAAATGAGAGGCAGGAAAGTGGGAAGTACACGTAGAGGAAAATGAGAAGCTCGCGGAGAAGAGCAAAGTGTATGATGCACGGCAATCTAAAGCAAACGAAGTATAAAACGTACAATCTGAAATTGCAGATGAGTGGCCACGACCACACGGCGCACATGATGATGATGAATTCATCGGGCGGCGAGAACATGCCGGGTATGCCCGACATGACAATGGCTCACTCTGATCACGCGAATACCAACCATCACATGGACCACGGTAGCATGAACCATGGTCACGGCGCCCAAGCCGTGTTGGGCACTGCTGCTGGCGCCGCTTGCTCCGCCGCTTCTCACCACGCTCACGGAATGTCGGTAAGCTATTCATCTTTTCCTTTCTTCCGTCTTCAGCACTACTTCCGTCTTTAACTGATTCTCACAATGTCATTTTCTGCCATTATGATTTTTTATACTCTATCTTTAGATGGCTTTTCATGGCGGATACTGCGAAACTATTCTTTTTGAAGCCTGGAATATTTCCTCTGTTGGCGGCCTTATAGGATCTATCGTGGGCATTATAATCATGTCCGCGCTCTACGAAGGCCTCAAATATTATAGAGAATACTTGTTCTGGAAAACGTACAACTCTCTACAATACAGAAGCGTGTCGATGCCTCAAGAAAAAAATGTCGTCAATGATGAAAATCGCATTGTACAGTAAGTTCTATTTTCTGTTAGCCTCTAGGTTTTTTCAACACTATAGACTTGCATTGTCATGAAACTTATCCTAGAATTTTAGTTAAGTATTATTTTAAGTATGACCCTTTTGCCCCTTCTAGTATGGTTGGCGAAGTTATCCACAAGCAACCGTAAGTAATAAATAATGCCCTCATAGTGTGTAGAATGAACACGAATTATTCTATAGCATGATTGTCACATATCAAGTATATTCTTAGATTTTTCTTTTCTTATAAATTCTCAAACAGCAACTGCATGTGTAAAAATTTCTAGTCATTTGTAAATAAAAATTCTCTGACTATAAATTATTTCGCTTATATTAGATTGTTTTTAATTTCTGATAGTATTATACATATGAGAATATCCAAAGAACTTATAAATTTCTATGAAAAAAAAAATTAATGAAATTAATAACGAGCACAGTCCTAATTTTTTCCATATGTTTATTTGAACCCTTGAAAAGTAATATTCTGTCGCCGTTACTCATTTTTTTCCAACAGCGCATTTCTTCGGTAAAAGTAGCATTGTATTTCATGTATAATGAAATACATAAAGTAGCTGTTATACTGATATTCTTAACGTTCTAAAATTTGTATACTACAAATAAAATTAACGCGACGTGTTTTCTATATTAATATATCAAAAACTTGTGATCACATCAATAATCATGTCAAATCAAACTATTTTTTAGCTGTGCTACAGGTAAATGTACATTTGTTTAATACATCACGTTTTGAGCGCTAATGTTTTAAGTACTGTCATTTCAAGAGTTTTAATAGCATACACACTGGACGAATTTTAAAATTTGCACTTTTCTGTTAACGATAAATTAAAAATTTTTGAGAACATATATACGCATATTTTAGTATGTATAACTTTTTTCTAAAGTGGCACGTTAACGGGCTGGGATAAAAACTTGTGCCACTATAATCACTAATAAATTCACATAAAATCAAAGTGATACAAATATCACGACGTTCAAATACAGTAACTGACAGTTAAAAAATGTGTATGATGTACACATAGAATTTTCAAATTTTTTATTTTTCAATCCTTTTAAGAAGTTAAAATTCTTCTATGGAATTTTACATTATACATTTCCGTTAGTCTATAGCTGTTATATGATGTTATGAAAAAACCTAAAACCATAAATGCAATAACCCAGAAATTGCAGATTTTTTAAATCAATTATTCTCAAATTTGAAAGTCCTGAGGATATGCTCATATATATATTTCTAATCTTTTTTTTTGTTTTCATTGTGCATTTCTCATGGAATAACAAAGTCTTGGCTGTTTCTCTTTTCTATTTTCTGTTATGTAAATATTAATTTTTTTAAACTTCTTTTAAAACTTTGCACAAACATTAGTTTAGTTGCCTTTTACATATCGGGGATGAGCAAAATATAGGTTGCGATGTTAGAAATTGAGATATTCGTCTTCAAAGTTTACATTTTTAATATGGAAACCATATGTCGCGTCTTTCGGCGCGACACATTTTTACGAATTATGAAGCGAGTTTCCTCAAAATTTTTCTAAAAAGTAATATTTAATATTTTTTACAGTATAGTAGAAATAGTTGGGTACAATTTTCAATATGACACGTGCAATTAATTTCAGGAATATATAGAAACATTAAAAAAACATCTATATGTATTAATATATCTATAATCACATCGTGCAAGTTATATAATTTTTAAACAATCTATATTTTTTTTCTATATCATCATTTCTTAAATATTTTTATAGTATAATATACAGAGAGAGAAAAAATCATTACAATTAATGAATTATGCTTTTAAATATTATGCACGAGTATTATTTGTGATGAACGCAAATTAAATTATTATTAAAAAATAATTTATAATATTAAATTTTTATATGGTGAAACTTATATGTCTTAATACTTAAGGAACCATGACTGGAAAGATCTAAAACGAGTGGTTTCTTAACTGTTAATGAATTTTTTCAACTATTAAGAAATTTTCGTTTGTACATATCCAAATCTCGATTCTTTGAGGTGGCTCCGGCGTTTTTTTAAAAACATAAGAATCTAAAAACAAAAATCGTAATCGAAAGCTGAAATTCCAAGCTATTTAATGGAGTTTGTCTCGATTAGGGTCACCGACTAAATGGAAAAGGAAAATAATGTTAAAATTCGTTGAAATTCGTACTTTTAATACAGACTCTTATGGGAGAAGAACAATTTTTAAGTATTCATTTTCCTATTGTGAATTGAAAACACATAAGTTCTTCACAAATAAATGTGCAAATAATTGTTCATTATGTATAGTTTACAATGGTATGTTGAAATCTGACGATCACCGACCAAATTTTTAAGAAATCTTTATGCATAAAATAAAAAAACCGTTCTTACTATGTATAACATACACTAGCAGGGCCGAAGCATTTGACCAGTATTAATGAATAACATTCTTATTTTTAACTTTGCAGGGTGCTCAAATGGCTAAAAATACCTTACAACTTGTCATTAACTAGATTTTATTATAATTTCGTCTCTCTAAGTAAAAATGTAATGCATTCTCTAAGTAAAAATGCAATGCACCCTAAAAGCCCCCCTCCCCCCTCCCCCAATGATACGGCCCAGCGCGCCGGAACCACCTTAATAGTTAATGACATTCCTTTGATACCAAGGTTTCTTTTTCTGTGTGTATAGACTATTCAAGGGTTTCCAACACAAATAATATTGTGTTATTGTAATTTTTGCAATATTGAGGAAGTTAAGAGTCCTTAAGACATGAATAAAGTACTTGAATTTATGAAAAAATTTGCTTTCGACATATATCTTATTGCACATATTAAATTTTATAACGACAAATAGACTCTTTAACTAAAATCTAAAGAAATTACTTAAATTTTAATTTAAAATAAGCACACTAGTAAGATAGGTTGAATAAATGATGTAGTGCGGGTGGTGTATATCAGCACAGACCTCGACATTATAATGCATAAGATGCTTTTGGATTACAATAGAATAACGGTGTATTTTAGATAGATCAAAATATTGTTTTTGTTACTAGGCCAACGATGCTTTCATGGATGCACGCCTTCCAAACTATTCTACACATTGTGCAGATAATCCTATCGTATTTCCTAATGTTGATCTTCATGACGTATAACACGTGGTTGTGTACTGGAGTCGTGCTGGGTGCTGCGATAGGATATTTTCTATTTGGCTGGAAGAAATCAGTTATTGTGGATGTGACTGAACACTGCCATTAACGTTTAATTCGCCGGTGTCAAGCCGGCGAAGATACAGCGACAAACGTTTTCATAACCACAAAGGATCAATCCTAATGAATTTTTCACAGTCCACATGATATGTGCATGCAGGAAAAAATCATAAAAATCTCATTCAATGCCTACTAACTGCATTCTTCTGGAAAGACTGGACAACTTCGTCATTCTTCTCTGCGGGAACTGAATATAGTATTGTGGGCGATAAATAATAAAAACCAAGATTTTTATAGAGATTGATATAGTCGGCATATATAGTTTTCCTGATCGCATTAACTTTAGGTTTCAAAACAAGGCTTGACCTGTTAAATTCAATGTTTAAAGATTGTGCGCACGAAAAGATGTACGATTGAATCTCGCTGACTGATAAGATCTATTTTTATACAAGTCGATAATATTTTTGAAAACTCGTATCATTAGCTTAAGTACTAAGGTTTATTATTTGATTTTTCACTCTAAGTTTACGATGTGAATAAACTACGAATAAAATCTTGTAAAAAGTAATGGTCTTTTCGAACGCACATTCAAGCGAATGGAATTCAATTTGTACATATTGTTGATTCATATATATATATATATATATCCTACATATTTACGTTAAATGCGCATGAAAATATGCACACCTTCTGTAACTTGTTCTTTATATAGTTTACCTTTTTTATACGTAACAACCCGCAAAAATTTACTTTTATACAATTATGTAAGTATATTAATATAGATATATATATAGAAAAGGTGTGCGGTGTAACGTAAGTTGTTTACTATGTAAAAAAAAATTTATTAACCTGTTAATAAAGGTTGAATTATGATACTGTAAAAAATGATGTAAATTATTTGTTATGCTTTTTAAGGAGAACAGAAAGTAGGTTTAAATAAAATAATGACAAAAAACAAAGGTAGTTATATAATCAAATTCATATAGATATATGACAAATTTATTTCATAAACCTTTTTTATATAATTATAAAAGATATTGATGTGTATCGAATATATTCATCCATCTGAATAAATAGTTTTCAGTTAGTAAAACAAATCATTAAATTAGCTAGTTAGTACAGCATCATTTTTGTCACGTATATTTTATGTAAATCATTAAATAATTTATTTAATAAACAGATAATATAAAAAAATTGTTTAATTTATTCAGATAAAACTGGGATGAATTTACTTATGAATTGTAAATAATTTTGTATGTACTTACATTGTTAGTACATTAAAATATAAAAATTCGAAATAAACTATATAAAATAAATGGATTTGAACTTATTGATTATGATCATGTAGAGTTAGTAATAACTCAAAAATATTTACTTATATATTTAATTATAATTTATTTTGTAAAAACTCGAGTATGAAATTGTGAAAATTTTTATAATTGAATCATATCTGTATTAAATTAAAGTTAAGTTACTGCATTATTATTACAATTTATCATGCTTCTATATTTATAAACAATTTGATATAGTATAATGAATTTTTTTTTAATTAATTTTATACATACAAAAATAAATTATAAATACATATACTGTTTTATAAAGTTTATATCTACGTTGCTGCGTCGTCAGTACTTCACACCCTTCCAAGTCAGGCAGCGGAAATCTCGTTTCAGATTCCTTGCCTATCGTCGGGGAATGTGAGTTAAGACGACGCAGAGGCCAGCGAAGTTGTGACTTCGTACTCCCGTGGCTTACTCATTGTCAGTGTCTTTGCAGTTTGAATATTTCTAATGAGAAATTCCCCTACAAAGCCACTGAGAGAGTGCAAAAAGCGTAACACAACAATCTTCTATACTTAAAATAAAAAAAATAATATTTTGTTTAACATTAAAAATACTGTCCTAAATAAGTTCTAATTAACATAATAACAATATTAAATTCATTGTGGCATGGTATTCAAAATTGTAAGCATACATACATCTCACATAAATTTTCGAAGAAATTCGTTTTAACTCAGTTCTCATCTAAATGATACACAATATAAAATTTATATTTTTTACAGAAAATAAATTTCTTTAGCTATTTTAAGATAAATTCTATTTTGTTGCACTAATTAAGGCAAATGTAACTAAGCTATGCTTATATTTATTTTATCATTAAGTTAATGACATTTATATATCATCACAAGCCTGTGGCATAATAAAGGAGGCACTCTGTTCTGAGTTTTTCACAAAGTGAGCAAAGCGATATACAATGTTTCTTTGTTTATTAAACAATCAAAATTTATAATGAAACAAAGTATAAAGAAAAAAACTTACAATAATTTAGTACTGCTTAAAATATATTGCATACTATGTATTTTTAAATAGTCTCTTTTCAAAAGATTGTTGATGTTTCCGCAAAAAGTTACTAAAATTGCTGAAATATTTTATTGGTTTGTCACAGCATTATTTTATACATAAAATTTCAAATGAACTATATAGAATAAAATTTAATTAGTAGCTTGATATACATTTAGATTGTTAAAGAAACAATGGAGAATATAAACTAATAGTTACAAATAGCAAAAGTATTAACCAAAAAAACATTCTTTTCTTATTTAAATCTTTTGTCATGAATCTTGTTTTATTTTTTATACCATTTTCAAATGAATTTATGTTTATTATAAATAGTTCCTGTTATTATACATCAATATTGTACCATCATTGTAATTTAAGAAAATTAAAAAAGCTTAAATTCCAAATTTTATAAGGCTAGAGTATTTAAAAGATAAAGAAATTATGCCCTACACATCCAGGAGCGCGACCGCGCTTCGAAGGCAAGTTTACGAAACCTAACGTACCGTGCTAGGTACACACGGAAACATGACTTCCAACCTGTGAATTCTCGTTTTTATGATATACTTTGTTTAAATAAATTTGTCGTACAAATAGTAAAATTAAATATTAAAGAGATGTGAAGTCCTATCTTTGTTATTTAATTATTTGGTTTTTAAAGATTTATTTCCAAATAAACACTGTCCCATTCTTTGCATTTATAATAACTATATATTGAGAAATTTTTTTGAATAATATAATATTTTCCATATAATATTCGTTTAAAAATTAGCTTATAAACAGCTTCCAAATACTTCATTATTTTAAATTTATCTTTCGAAAAAGCACTTTATCCTGATCTTTGTGTAAAGATTATTATGAAACTTTTTGTTGACCAATAATTCTATTAATATCTTGCAAAAATTTTCATATTTAAAAAATAATGTTAGTACTCACATCTCCTTAAATTTATATTTTGTTTACAAAATTATCTTAACAATAGAGTTAAATAAAAAAGTTTTATATCTTCAATTTTTGTTATAAAATCTGTCTTTATCACATGAAATACTCCTTTTGAGGATAAAATATCTCATTCCACTTATCAAATTGGCAACTGTTAAATAAATTTTATTCTATAGGTAAATTGGAGTTTAAGAAATACTTTTATGGTTAACAAATTTTTTTCACACAAAAACATTATTAAATTAATCACTATAAACCATGCATTAAAGATTTTTTAATTTTATTATAATTAAAAATTAAATTTTAAATGGAAAAAGTAAAGTCAAGAGAAAAAAATTCTTGCTATAAACATTTATAGCATCATATTTTCAAATTCAATAATATATTATATTATCTATTTATAAAATTAAATTACTTGAATAGTTTATGCTCGAAAAGGATAAATATATACAAATGTTTAGATAAACTTTCTACAGATAAAAAATCTTTAATTGATAATTAATAGTTATTACAATCTGGATAGTGTTGTTTTGCTTTTATCGAAAAAAGTTTGCAAAATCATTTATTCATATTATAAAGAAAAGTTAATAAATGTCTACTTATCATTGATTTTGTCAAATTGTTACTCTATTTATTGTGCATTTAATCAGTTCTGGTATCTATGAAGTAGCAGGTACAATTTCAGCATATATTTGAATAAAAAACAAAATTAAGAATTTTTAAAATTTAGATATTAAAATATGTACCTATTACTTAAGTTAGTTGTTGTTTATGCATAAGTGTATACGCTAAATATAAACATGTGCAATAATGTTATTTGTATAAAAAATACTGTTCAATTCAATGAGTACCTAATCTGAACCAGAGATAGGCATACAACAACTGGAACGTTGTGATGATTGCTGTTTTGACAAATCAACAGTATCTTCAATTAATGGACGTTCCATGCGTGCTTCTAGTTTTGTCCAAGCTGCAACAGCTGCACCAAAAGCCACTTCTACATTAGTAGCATCCTTTGCTGATGTTTCAACAAGAGGAAGATCTCCATTCTCTACACACCAAGCCCTTGCTTCTTCTGTTGATACCTGTTTCTCTGATTCTGATACATCAACCTAAAAATGTAAGTACACTAGCTATAACAATGCTCAATCTTTTACATAAATATTAAAAATTATGATACACAATTGGTTTGTTTAGTTTAGCAAATTTATTCTTAATTACCAATGAGTATCAATTTAATAATTAATATCACTTACTTTATTACCGACAATTATAAAAGGGAACGTTGACTCCTCTTGTACATCAGCATAATAAAGAAATTCTGATTTCCATAGAGTTAAATTTCTAAAACTAACACGATCATCAACTGCATATGTTAATAAGCAAATATCAGACCCTCTATAAAATGGAGTCCTCAATGTTTTAAACCTCTCTTGTCCAGCTGTATCCCAAATTTGTAAGGTATATGACTCTCCATTTATCTCAATATCTTTATTGAGAAATTCTACACCAATAGTATGAAAACTTTGTTCATCAAAATGGTTAGATACAAATCTATTCATTAAACAAGATTTTCCAACGCCACCATCACCCAAAATAACTACTTTCAATAAAGTAGACCTTTGTGAGTTTCGATTAGAGCTATTTGTTCTTTGGGCTGCCATCTTTTCAAGATGATTGATATTTCTAATAAAAATTAATTATTGTAACTTCATCAATACTCTATAAATCTTTATATAGAGATGTAAAAAGTCAATTATTGGCAAACAATCCAATTTCAATATATTTTTACTTGTGAATAATAGCAGTTTTAATGATTTAATTTTTACTAAATTGAAAGTAAAACTTGTATTTAGTCTCAAATGAGTTTTCTTCTTCAAAAAGATACTTTTTGAGACCAATTTTTGCAACTGTTATGATTTAAAATAACCATTGTTTATTCAAGTAGTTATTTATAGAATATTAAACTTCTGTGAGTTCAATAACTATTCACAAGTAAGAAAAGGAAATAAACAAAATTTCTAACCTCAGCTACGTACTATACTTTTTCGAAAAGCACGTAAAACGAAAATCATGGTAGATTAATTCCATTTATTGTCATTGTACGTACCTACACGATAAAAGATTTCAGTCATTAAATACTCCTATTTATTTATTTACTTATTTATTTATTTATATTGAACAAACAACGTGGCTTTCCAGTTTCCGCTTTTTCTAGTTTTAACAAATTCTATTATGATAGCACTTTTGGTATACTCATTAAATAAGCATGAAAAAATATCAATGCTGTCGTTGCATGCTATCGTTATACTAATTTTCAGGTGTGTTGCATAGTACGTGTAGTTGATTCACGAATAAACGTAATACACTGTACCTATACGGTATAAGTATGTACGTACAATAGTACAAGCACAACATGGTTATTGTACATCTGTAATATAATACACCATAATTAAAAAAATATATAAAATAACTGAATCCAAGGCAATTTTTTGACTCGAATTTTATACAACTTTCATTTCAAGTACACTATTATGACTGTTGAAATGTCGACTGGTAGTACCGACTGTTGTTCATGTTGCCAAACAGCTGAAACAGCTGCTTCACAATATTGCCGTTCCGCCAAGTGGAGATTGTCAGGTGGTAGGTATAAGGTGTTTTTATTCTTATATATAAAATTACAGTTACCAATAAAATATTTGCGCGCGCGTTTTTGCCTTTTTGAAATCTTATGGTTTAATAATGTGTTTCTTAATTGTAGATTTTTAATACTGCTGCATTTAATATAAATACAATACTATTGACCTTATACATTAATAAATTTTTTAAATTAAAACACTATTAATTCATTTAGTTAAATTTTTTTATTACATAAATTCACAAAATTTTATCGTAATTAATATTTTTTATTTTTAGTATATAAAAATCGAGAGTACCTATTAAAAGAATATGATCCACCATCATATTATACTGTTTTCCTGACTTTATGATCCATTTCAATTAAATATTAATAATAATATGCTATATCATGTTATTCTATATACATTGACTTTGATATTCCATGCTATTATGTGCACAGCCATTCAGCATCTACTGTATTGTCTTAAATTTAGATGCATTTGTAATTAAAAATTTATTTTCTCTGAGAATCATTTTATATCTAACAGTTACAACCAAAAAATACTAACTAAAACTAATATAAACTAATTTTGATCAAAATTAATTTAATTCAATCATTTCTATATCATCAGAATTTGGTGCACAAGTTTCTCGTCTGAAACAAATTGTAAAAATAATAAGTATTTAATCCAGTAGAAAAATAAGATAAAATTTTATATTTATAAGTAGTTTTTACCTATAACTCGCCTTATCTGCATTAATCATGTTTTCAAAATTACTGTGAGCTATGTATGAAAAATCCTAAAAAATATTATGATATAAATTATATTTATTATAAAATAGAGTAGATAAATATACAGATGTTACAATACCTTAAATATATGATTAGCTGACTCGCTTAATGCATAGTCATCAGGTGACTCTTTTGGTGTAAGACATGTAAATTTTTTATCAAAATTAGAAACATCTTCAATTCCTGTGATTTTTGGTTGGAAAGGTGGTTCCAATTTCCGAAGTATAACGTCATCCCAATCAATAGCTTTAAAAAACTTATGATTTTTTATTTCTGTAGCTCCTTCAGGGCCGCAGCCTAGTCTTTTTGAAACTTGTTTCTGTATTAAATAAGTTTATTTATTAATAAATTAAAATATATCTTCAAAAAAATAATCTAGCTTTAAAAATAATTAAGTCATATATACCCTTAAAAGTTTTCTTATTAAATCTCTTGCATTAGCCGTTATGCAAGGTCCAAACTTCAGTCTCAATTTCATGATTTTATCCATTGCTTCTTTTCTATTATTAGCTTTGAAAGGTGGCTAAAAGAATATACCAAAATTGTGAAAAAATATTTATAATAATAATTTTGAATTTTATCTAAGTATTGAATATATAAATATATTTACATTTCCAGTTAACATATCATACAACATGATTCCAAGACTCCACCAATCTACAGCTCTATTATGGCCAGTATTGGTTAGCATTTCGGGTGCCCTACGAGTATATTGTTAGTGAGTAGATATATCAAATAAATTATTATTTTAATTTAAAAGAAAAATCATAAATAAGAAAATAACTTACATATAATCAATTGTCCCACAAAATGTATTTGTTGTGATATTTTCTTCAATGTGTTCTTTGCAAAGACCAAAATCAGTTAATTTGATATGTCCCTCAGCATCCAATAGAACATTTTCAGGTTTTAAATCTCTAAAATAAAATTTAAAAAATAATGTATTATTTTCTATTTAAATATTAGCATTACATAATTAAATATATATTATGATTTTTAACATATTTTTACCTATATACAATTCCATGTGAATGGAGATGCTCTAATGCTAGTATTATTTCACACATATAAAATCTGAAAATATACATATTTAAGTCAGATAAATTATTAATGTAGGTCTAAATTTATTAGTATTTTTTTTACCGTGCTGTGTCTTCTAAAAACATATTTTCTTTATTAAGGTAAGAAAAAAGTTCTCCTCCACCCATATATTCTAGTCCAAGATATAATCTTCCATCAGTTTGGAAAGCATACAAAAGTTTAACAATAAATGGGTGCTAGAAACAAAAAATGACTTAATAAGAATCGAGCTCAAGTGAAGTGCATCAATCAAAATTAAAATTTGTATAAATTACCTTAATCGCTTCTAATATATTTCTCTCAGCTTTTGTATGAGCAGTTTCCTTAAGGCTCCTAATTATTTTAGCTTTTTTTAATACCTATGTACAAAAAAAAGATTGTTAACAACATTGAAGACAGTAGAAGGATAATAGAGCATACAAAAAATATACCTTCATAGCACAAATAGTGCCGCGGTCCTTTCCACTCTTTTTCCGAGCTTGATAAACTTTGCCATAACCACCAACTCCAATAACTTTACAGAATTCAAAATCCTGGCGTGTGAGTTTACTGCATTCAGGATTAACAGAAACTGCTTCCTGAGAGATTTCAATGACTTGAAGGTCATCGGATGAGCTCCTACAAGTAGAGTAAATAAGTTAGTAAAAATAAAATGAAGTACTGGTGTTGCAGGATAATGAAAAAAGTCTCACCCTGTGAATGAGTCATGGGGGTTTTCGTCAGGCTGCAAATGAAGCAAGAAACAATGAAAATAAGTAAAACAAGTGAAAAAAGGTAACGTACTAACGTAAAGGAATAAAAATAAATAAAATTTGAAAAAACCTCCATGATTTCGACGCAGTCGCTGTCGGAGTCGTCGTTAATAATCGTCACCTCTTCCTCATCGAGTTCAAATGTGAAGATCTCCGCCATGCCTCCGATTGGTGGAGAGCAGTAAAGACCACGCTGTGGGCCACGCTGTAGGCCACGCTGTAGACCACGCTGAGGGCCACGACAAGGGCCCCCACTGCTAGCGTTGTCGTCGTCGTCGTAGCTGTAGCGACTCTCAAAGAGTCGTCCCTGCAAGCAAAGTCGACGGCGACGGTTCCGTATCCTGGGCTTGCGAGGACAAGTACATGCATCGGATTGTCGCTCAGGCTTGTTGCAACTTGCCGTAGAAACGTTCTAACCGAGACGGCGCGTCGGACTGACAGCAAGCAGCTGCTCACTTGCCTCTTCACGGACCGTGCGACTGTATACCTTACCTGTATCTGTATGCTATGCTAGCAAGTACCATAATGCACTCCAGCACAACGACGCTGCCAACACTGTTTACGTGCGCGCACGTGCGCCGCGCGCCGCCAAACGTTCCAGCCGTTCCGTAAATTCCTTCCTCCCTCCCTTACGTTTCCTTTCCTTGTCGCCTATATATGTGCTTATATTGCTATTCTTCCTTCCGGAAAGCGTCGTGCTACTGCCACACGGCGCCATCTCATCGCGGCCCTTTACTTGAGCTCAATATGATAATGCATGGTAAACCAACAACCAAGCTTCTTTTTTTCACGGATTTCTTTTATTTCTTTTATTACACTACTTATTGGTACTTTAATCGGTGTTATTTGTAATAAAACATACATTAAAGTATTTGGTAAAACATATTTTCATAACATCGTTTTAAAATTTGATATTAACTATACATATATGTCATTTAAAAGTATATTGTGGACAAGTTTGTGTATAGTCTTAAAACATCTAAGTAGCAGTTTTTAAATAAAAAAATATATTCATCATCATCAAAGTTATAACATATTAGTATGCAAATATTCAATTGCACTAAATGTGACGTTTTTGAGGTTATCTTGAAAAATCTTTTGAGATAATTGTTTTTAAAAATCAATCAATAAGTATAACTATAACGCTCAGTAATTATAGAACAGTGTTAAACTGTTGATGCAAACCGTAATTTGCAGAGAAGAAAAAGAATATGTTGAATGAAATATCGTTATATAGAAAATAAGAAGAGGAACGAAGAAGGTAACGGTTCCGGTAGAATGTTCGAAAATGCTGAAAAATTTTGAGAAAGAGGTGTTATTTTTTGTATGATAAAATTAACTGTTTTTTTTGTATTTTCTGTTATTTTATTATTAACAAAGTATAGAATGGGAATATTTAAGATAGATTCTTGTAGAAAACAAGATTTGCTCTAATGAATAATCATTTTCTAAATGTACAAATACAAAATAAAAGTTATTATCAAGTAAATTTATATTTTTTAAATAGTTTTAAGAGAAATTCACGAAATGTATTTTTTTATTTTTAAATAATTAATGAAAACGTAATACGCCGTTTTATATGATTTTTAATTATACTCAAAGAATAAATTTAAAATATTTTGACATATATGTTATTTATTTATGTTTTTAATGCTTTTGAATTATTGATATATTAAATTTTTAAGTTCTGTTATCTCAGAAATCTGAATGATGAAATAATTTCAACGAATTTAAGACATAGACACAAATGGGCCAAACTTATAGAAATAAAATTAAAGAACAACAAAATAAAGATACTTGTTGGAACGAATTCGTTAACTTAAGGACGACATTCAAGATCAAAGTCGAAGGAGTTCAAGTGCCTTTCTTAAAATCATTAACCTACCGCTTTACTTATCCTGGAAAATGGAAGTCAGACAAAGACTTATATAAGAAAATCTATAGAACGCTGCATCAACTGAAACCCACAAGACATATTCTTTCCAAGGGCATCCGAAAAAAGAGTTTTCCGAAAGACCTTCAATTCGTGTATAAAATTTTCCTGTGATTTAAAGCTAAGGGATCATATCAAGCCTTATCTTGTCACTCTGGAATGGATAAAAATCAATTTAAGGTGGAAATACTTCATGTACACGTTCATTTACAAGATCCTACATACTAATAATAGCCAGAATACCATAGCAAAGGAACTCACTCTTCAGTCAAACGCGACAACAAAAACTCTTGAACTCTCTTTGGAATGGATTCCATAATTATCGAGCTACCTTTCTGTAAGTTTGAAAAAATACCTTTGCAGCAGTATCCCCCAGAATTTAGAATGAACTCTTGCGATTAGAATGATATCCAATCATCATTATATTTTGAGAAAATGAATGATGAATTTCATCTTAAAATTCAACATTTTGTTTAATTTTTAGTTATAAATGACGTAAAATTTCGAAATATTTTACATACATTTTTCTCGTAATTTTCCATAGAATTTAACTAAATGATTTTCAGTTAAGACTTTCTGTAAGACTTTCTTTTTCAAAAATCAAAAACTAGATGATTTTTTTAGATTAAAAACGATGGCAAATCATTCTGGGACTCATACGGACAGTTTAGTACAAAAAAGTATCTCTATGAATTTTTTTATAGAGAGAGTCGGACCGAATTTTTAATTTTCATTTGCATGTATGTAAGTGAAAGCATATATATACGGCTTTGAAAGTATTTTTTATTGAAAAACTATGAAAATATTACAAAAAAAACTATTCTTATATCTATTTTGAAAAATGTTTCTTTGAAGGGTTAAATTATAAATTAATTATAATCGGCAAAAAAAAATATTAAAACTGTGAACTTTAACATGAGACAGTTCGAAAATATTAATTTAAAAAAATCTGAAATAATTTACCAGCATCTGGTACACAAAATAGAATGTTTTCACAAAGTTTTAAGAAAAACTATTTTTTGACCCCTCGATTTGACAAAAAATCAGCCATAACACTCTATAAGTCAATTGGTCCACCTTACCGCAATAGTGGAAGTCTGCTATTGGTTTTGATAAACATGCTTATATTAAGAAGTTTTAATAATTAATAATGCATTTTTATGTTTTATAATAATCTATTATATAGTGAATGTAATAACATTTACAAAGTTTCTGAAAATGTACAAATTTATTTTGGAAAACTTATATGAAACATCGAAGCTAACCTGATAATCATATATAATATATCTTTTTAATCAAAGAAATCTTGCTCCTTAAAATGATATGTAAAACCCTTTCGCCTTAAATCACATAGAATATCAACAATTTAAAACCATATACGATTAAAATCCATTAAGTTTCCGGATATGTAGATTACGGCAATTTTTATTTATTTATTTATTTATTTATTGAGTAAACGGACTGAAGTCCTTGTACATAATAAGTAAAGATTACAGGTGTGAAAATGCGCATTAACTAGCTGACTATAATATGTGGTAATTAACAAAAGTTTGTACAAAATATAACTGTTAAAGTGT
>JAWWEQ010000010.1:15084994-15097844 GCA_035583055.1 Torymus tubicola | reverse complement strand
CGACAGCCCCCGGCGCGCCCTGGAGCTCGAGCGCGGCTACGGCCGGCTGGCACCCCCGCCGCCTCCACCCCCGCCCCCGCCGCCCCCACCCGCCGAGCACTGGGACGAGCAGGAGGAGCCGGGCCTCGACTACCAGGAGGAGCGGCGCAAGCGCTACGGCAGCCCCTTCGCGCCCTCGGAGCGGCGGCCCCGGGCCGAGGAGCGCGAGCGGGACCGTGAGCGCGGCCAGTCCGGCAGGTACCCGCTGCAGGAGCTACACCACGCCTCCTCCGCCGGGAGCTACGGCGCCGACAAGATCCGGCCCACGGGCTGCAGGTACGACCAGCGCACCCGAGCCCCGACGACCTGAGCACTACAGCAGCTCTTTTGCCGGTTGCAGGGACGAGGCCAACAGCGACAACTGGGAGGTGCCGCACGAGATCGAGCACGCGGGCCGCGAGCGCGCCTACGGCGCCGTCGAGTGGGAGGAGCGCGAGTGGCGCGGTCGGCCGCTCTGGGACCGGGAGAGCCTGCCCAGGTCCGAGGCGCACGAGGACGAGTGGCCCGCGCGGTACGAGAACCCGGCGATGCCCGAGTGGAAGGTCGGCGAGACGAGGAAGTGGGACAACCAGTCCCTGCACCTGCGCACGTCATACCGGGGTGAGCGGCTCAAGGAGCTCGAGATCACTGATCCGGCGCACTGGTGAGTAGACGCGCGCGCGGCCCTGTCACCCTTACCTGTCACTCTTACCCGTCACTCTTGCAGCAAGCGGAGACCGTTTAGCACCCCGGAGCGGCGGGAGGAGCTCCCGAGCCACGCCGCCAAGCAGGCCCTGCACAACAGCATGAAGGACGAGCCGATAAACAAGAAGCTGATGGAACTCGCGGAGGGCCGGCCGCGGCGAAGCAGCAGGGAAAAGTCTGCCGATGCTTTCCAGAAGAAGTTGCTGGCGAAGGAGAAGAGCGAGGTCAAGGAGCCTCCGCCGCCACCCGAGCCCAAAAGATCCTGTCTTGACGAGCCGCTGCCGACTTTGCATACCGAGAGCGACCTCAGCGACATTAGCGATGACCCTGATGACATTCTTAACATGGAGGAGGAAGTCACGGAAAGCAAGTCCCCAGGCAAAAAGGCGACGGAGAACGATCGGGATTCGGCTTCGGTTAAGAGCCAGGAACTCTCGCACTTGTCCCCCAAGCCGCCGCTCGACGAGTCCGTCTTCACTAAAGATAAAGAAGCCGATAATTACAGGTGCGACTGCTTACTTTATATTTCCACTCCTTTTTTAAATGATCAACTTAATTCTTTCTTTCCACTCCAGCAATAAGAATAATCTTGAAGAAGAGAGCATGGAAACTATGGACTTTGAAGAAATTTCTGATGGTGAATTGGAGGAAGATGTCAAGACGAGTTGCAAGGGATTAGGAGATGCTTTGGGAGTTGACTGGGAGAGTCTCGTTAAAGAGTCGCAACCGAGACGCCCTATTGCCACTGGTCATGATAACGCGCAAGATCGTTGGCAATGCAAAGCAGTTTTTCAACGTATTGGTATTTCTGTTAAAGCTGCAGGCCATGAACTGGTCGAGACGCTTTTAAAAAAGTATACGGATAATGGTAATAGTATTTGCATTCTTTTTCACTACTTTATAGAGATGTAACTGTATTAATATTTTCATTATACTAACGACAATTTAATTTTCAACTCCAGAATCTAATAAATTACTCTTGAACAATGTGGCGTTTGTACATACAGCATTAGCACGGAAGCAGCTCTTACCAAATTCAGCGTATAAATTAATAAACAATGACGATTTATTGTACAGGTATCTCTTATCCTTTTTGATATAATTATTAATCTATACATTTTACATTATTTGAAAATCCATTTATTACAATACAGTATGTCATTTTACAGAAATAAACATGAAATCGACGTCGATGACATAGACGATCTTAAACCTTGCACAAGCCTATACGACGAAGCTAAGATGCTTCTTGAACAAACAGCATAAAATATGTAGTTAGCAAGTTTATTCACACTCATGTTCGTCTTCAAGAAGCCTTGATTTAGAAAAATAGATTGTATTATACGCAAACAAATTAAAAATAAGCAATTTTTGTATAAACTATTACGTCTATTCATTCGCTGCAATATTTGACAATATTTTGTAAATCATTAACAATTGCGTTTTTTAATTTTTCTAATGTATTAGTTAGAATTTGCTCGTTCAGAGATAAATACTTCCAAAATTTATCATTTTTACATTTTTTTTTATTGATAAACGTATACAATTTCCTTATCAATATTTCTCAATTTTGATTATCTGTAAGATTTTACCTAATTTTTTTACTAGTACACAAATAACTTCTTTACTTTTTAGTATTTCAGCATTTGTACAGTATGATTCGCATAAAATAAATCTTTGTTAATTAATAAACAGATTTAATTGAAGTCTTCTGTGTGTCATCCCTCGCCTACGGCTCGGATGACAATTTACATGGGTTCTGAGCCATTCTTTACTTTTCCCCCCTATAGGTGCATAATATACTATTATGGTGCACCGCGCAAACAACTCTCCTTTCAAGTTAACCTTCAATGGAAAAGGTGATGGAAGTCTTATGATTTGATTCGCACTAATCACATCACTGCTGTATAGAATGAATTCGTACATAAGTACCTATTCATGAATTTTTTCATCTCTCCCCTATTCATGACTAAAGTAAGATTCATAATTCCTTATGAATCAGAAGTGTGCGAGGAATTCGGATCGCGGATTCGGCTCAAACTTTAAGATATATTTTTTTTATAAATGTAAAGAAAACCGCAATCTTAGACACCAACGCTTTGAAAAAACGTCTTCTCTAAAAGGTAACCATTCAATCTGAAAACTTGTAAATACTATTACAAAAAGTGTAAAAAAAACTTTAAAAAAGCAACACCTTAAAGTGTTTTTTCTTAATTTAAAATTGAAATTAATAATATATAATTTTTTTTTAATTGAGCCTTTTTTTATTATTTTTTAATTTAATTTTTAAGGTTACGATATATTTAAGAATCTTGGCTAAAATATCAAAGAAACGATGTAATAATGTTTTTCTCCCGCCGCCGGGCCGGAAAAGTACCGCATTCCCTCCTGCGGCGCAAAAACGGGAATGTGACATTTTCGGCCTCGGTGAGAGGAAAAATAATAAACGTTCACGGGAGTAAAATTGGACAGTCCACATCTCCTGTTTTTACACGAAATATTGACTGTCCAAGTTTTTTCCTTCCTAGGTGCGTAATATACTATTAAGACCATTGGCATAAGTTTCCCGACATTCCACACTAACATATTTGTTCTTATATGCGCGAACTTCTATAGACACACTCGTTATTTCCTCACCTTGATCTCCTCACCCAGTCAAAAAATATCCAGCTGGATTCCCATGTGGGAAATCTATTTGGATCGGAGTGGATTCTGAGTAGATTGCAGTGGATTTCCTAGCTGGATATTTTTGACTCGGAATCCAACCGTTATTAAGAGGATTATGAGTGGATTTCCACATATCTCCAATTATTTATACCTGGATATTAAGTATTACTAAAGCGAGTTTTACATGGATTTAAACCGGGTTTTAAATGGATTCTTTGGATTTTATGGAATTTTAAGTAGATGTCCAGCTATTATTACGTAGGGTTTTCGTATGGGAATCTAGTTTTGATTGAGTGAATTTTTAAATGGATTTCCAATAACTTGAAGAGATTTTTACCTGGATTTTCATTGATACAAAAGCGAGTTTTATGTGGATTTAAACTGGGTTTTAAATTGATTCATTCGATTTCCTGGAGTTTTAGTAGACGTCCAGCTATTGTAAGTGGATCGCTGTCGAGGTCTTAAGTGTATTTCTATGTATATAAGGAATTTTATTTAGTACACGGAAAATCTAGTTCAATATAGGTGGATGTCTAGTTAAAAATTCCAGATATGCTGTCAAATCCAGTTATTAATAACTAGGAATACAGGCGAAGACTCTATACAAAATAAAAAACGGGAGAAACTATGTCTTGTGATTATCTAAAGACATTCCAAAAACGAGGCACGCCTCGTCATCGATATTCCAATGACATTGGAAAAGTCGAGCAGACGATGCCATTTGACTTTCTTATCTACCCTTGGTGTTACTTACTTAGTAAGGGGAGTTCGATCAAGCTCGCCACCTAGCGGAAAGTAACAGAGATTGTTTCCCCCACTCCGCTAAGTTATAGGATGCTGGCAATCTCGGTCGCTATACGCTAGGCGGCGAGCTGGATCAAACTCACCTTACTAAATAAGTAACGCCAAGAGTAGATAAGGAAGCCAAATGGTACCGTCCGCACGATTTTTCAAATGTCATTGGAATGTCGATAACGAGGCGTGCCTCGTTTTTTAAATGTCACAATGCTTAATGCATAGGGCTAAATGAGTGGGGATGTGTGGAAATCCACTTAATATTCCTCTTAATAACGGCTAGATTCTCATACAATAATTTTCTATTAATATAGCTGGATATTCACCTAAAAATTTAGGTGAAATCCAGATAAAGCCTGCTTTCGAATGGATGAAAATTCAGGCAAAAATCTTTTCAGGTTACTAGAAATCCATTTAAAAATCTACTTCGTTACGACTGGATTCCCATGCGAAAACCCTACGTAATAATAGCTAGACGTCTACTTAAAAATTTAGGAAATCGAATGAATCTATTTAAAACCCGGTTTAAATCCAGGTAAAACTTGCTTTAGAAAGAATTAAAATCCAAGTATAAATGATTGGAGATATGTGGAAATCTACTTAATATTCCTCTTAATAACGGTTGAATTCCCAGTCAAAAATATCCGGCTAGGAAATCCATCTGGATCTGCGTAGATTCCCAGCTAGGAAATCCACTTGAATTCACTCCGATCCAGATGGATTTCCCTGATGGGAATCCGGCTGGATTTCCTAGCTGGATATTTTTGACTGGGATATAGCAGGGTGTGGCCAAGTCTGCGCTTAAATCACGCCTATCCGTGACCTAAGTATACTTAGGTCAGGCTATAGCCCATTTTCGCACCGTGTTTATCACACTCGCTGCACGCTCATGCGCTAACCTCGCGATGCAATAGTAGCCTGCTCGGTCACGGATATGCGTGACGGCGGGCTTAGGCAGGCCGTGCTATAAAATTGCATGCGATACTTGTGTCTTACGCCATGCAATAATAGGCTACTTAAGGCACATGTATCGTAATGTACTATTATCGAGCACTACTTAAGTGACCTTGAGTTTGACCTTGAACTAAATTTTCAAAATAAAATCGGCAAAAATATAAAAAGAAATTTTTTTTAAATGTTTTTCTTTCGACATATGTCAAAAAATCGATTATTTTGAAGGTGGTAAAATGTATAATGAGCCTATATAATATGTATATAAATTAATATCTCTAGAGTATGTCATATCACTGGCTTGTAGAAATCCTATTGAAATGTACCTATTTAGAGGCAAAAGGTTTTTAATTTATCATTATATTTTAAACAATGCTAAATTTCAGAGCAAACGTACATATTATTACCGAATGTATAAAGCAACTATTTTAAATGAAAGCATCAAATTTTAGTAGAACAGTTAAGTTGTTATATCAGAATAATTTATTTTTCCAAAAGTATTTTATTTTTAGTTTGTAGGTAAAAAATATTTTCAATGGAATATCTAAAAAAAAATAATGTCTGACAAAGTTTGATTGCTGCACGTATAAAAGATGCAAAAAGCAATCGATATGGAAGTATAGAGGCATGTTCCGCAGACACTGTATCGCGGTTTTCTCTAATTTATATTCTTGAGACTAAACCATTATACATATCGAGCTGTATTTTCAATGCGCCCGTACCATTCTACTTTGTGTTGTTTATATGTCGTCATGACAACTACGCGTAAGGAAACTAGCTTGTTCAATGTACTATATACTAGAATTATCCTTGTTCAATCAGTGGTATTTTGATAAAGTTTTAAGACATGCTGAGGTAATATTTCTTATCAATACGATAGTGCACGTTCTTTTTTATATATTTTTTTTTGGAACTCATAAATAAACTTTTACTTTTAAGAAGCATAGAATTTAGACGTTTCACGACAATACCTAGCTGTTTCATTGATTTCATTAAAAAGTCTAAACAAAAAGTTGTGTCGCGTGCCTCCGAATACTTTTCTTTTTTTTTTGTTCCTAATAGTTCAGACAATGCAAATAGTAATCAAGTATATCTTCCTAAAAAGACGAAGATTCTCTCTTTCTATTACGATTATTTAAAATGTAATAGAGTATAATCCATTGTAATATATTTTTGCAGATTTTCGAATATAAATTTTTTCAAATGGCACAAAAAAGTTTTAGTAATTTTCGTAACATTAACAGTAGCTGCATCCAAAGATTCAAATTGCAGCAGCAATCCTTGTATGTATGGAATTTGTGTAGATGATCCTTACAGGTATAATACTTTTGAATAATGAATTGGTCCTTGTCGGAGTGCGCGCGTGTGTGTATGTATACACGCGCGCACGTGTATATGTGTGAAATAATGTTCATATATAAACATGAACTAAACATAAATTTTCAGTTCATACAAATGCTACTGCATCGATGGCTATACTGGCATCAATTGCGAAATCAATTGGGACGATTGTTGGTCCAATCCCTGCTTAAACGGAGGTATATGTAACGACGCCATTGCATCCTATAATTGTACATGTCCTGAGGGTTTTGTTGGTAAATACGTTTTATCATTGTGCATATGTAATGCATCTGCATTTATCACAGTGTATTCTTATGATTAAAAATTTATTTACAAAATTAATTACACAATATTTCAGGCCTAACTTGTGAGCAGAAATACAGCGAATGTATGAATCATCCATGTTTAAATAATGGAACCTGTCTCGATTACAATGGATTTACATGCCAATGCCTTGAAGGCTTTTCTGGTATAACGGTTTGCATTATCGATTTTTAAAAGAGGAAAAAATGAGTTAACACTACTTGCTGGGGGTAAATACATTAATAAACGATTCTATAAAAAGACTTGCACATTTGCAGGTGAGTTTTGTGAAATCGACGCTTCCGTCTGTAATAACACGATTTGCAAGAACTCTGGAGAATGCGTTGAGGGACCTGGACTTTCTTTTAAATGTCATTGCCCAGAAGGTTGGACTGGTCAATTTTGCGGGGAAGATGTTAACGAATGCATTACATTACCATGTCAAAATGGTGGGCTTTGCATCAACATGCCTGGAACGTACATGTGCGCCTGTCTCTTTGGTAAGCCCCTAAATACATGTTTAGAGCACAAAAAATTCTTGATAATCTGTCGAAGTATATTCAAATTATTTCAATAAATGCCAGCATATGATAATTTAAAAACATATTTAGGTTTTACCGGTAAAGATTGTGAAAAGAACGTTATTCCCTGCGAGGAGAATCCTTGTCGAAATAACGCAGTCTGCTTGTTTGAAGATACTCAGCCGACTTGCTACTGCGTCCCGGATTATCACGGTACTTTCTGCGAATTAAAATACGACGATTGCGAGTCGAAATATGCTCATTGCGAGAATGGTGGCACTTGCATCGATGGAATTAACAACTTTACGTGTTCCTGCCCACCCGAATATGCAGGAAATATGTGCAGTATTCTTCTTGATTCCGCAACAACGCATGCATTCATAAATTTTCCAGAAAATTATACTATCGAAACAGTTGGCTCATCAGAAATTCCTACAACTTTGGATACATCAAAAGATTTAACCACTATTACAATCAGAACTACAGATAGTTTTGAAGTAACTGGTGCGACTGAAGAGGATCTCTATAGTACACTTCGAGATAATATTACCGAGAAGTACTTGGACACTACATATTTTAACGACGTGAAAGAAGCGTTTACAGTTCCTATCGAGAGTCAAACAGAATATGACTTGGACGCGTTTACGACAATCAAAGAAGACTATGCAACTGTAACGGACACAAAACCAACTCTTTTTTCCTTAACTGACAGTTTTACTGGTGGTACGGTAGAGCAAACAGGTTTCACTTCGATCTACACTACTGAATCGATACCAGAAATATATTCAGCTCGAACTCCGGAAAGTAGGATATCCGCACCAACGGCGGACAGCACGTTTACCGCTAAGAGTACAATGGAATCGGTGAGTTCGAGCGAGGCTGATCACCAATCGTCAACAACTATTACAGACAATATCCTCGCAACTAGTAGTAATGCTGATACTTGGAGCCATACTAATATATTTGAAAGCACACTTAATACAACTCTTGTCAATTCAACTTTGATGACAAAAGCCACGACACCGATTATCACATCGTCTACGAAAAAAGCTATTGATGCAGAATACGATGAAACGATGACGAACAATTCTACGATATTTTCTCCTACTGATAAAACTATTTCAAGTGTAAGCACAAGTTCTATAGTGACTATGGTACCATCCACGGTTTTCCCTAATTTAAATGCGACTCGCAGTACTCTTGAAGGTTCGATTATTCCTAGTTCACCTGATTTCGAAACATCTACGCTTTCGGAAGCCCTGACAATCGCTACTACTGTAGATGATGTCAATTTTACATCATTCACAGATTTTTACAAAACTACTTTCGGCATAGATATTGACGAAAATCAAATGACGCATGCTTCAACGACAACTTCAGCACCAACAACGACAGAATATAAACTTACTCATAGCTGTACTAGAGATCAATGTGCAAATACTTCCCTTTGTTTATTCAATGCAACTTTAGTAAGTTATATTAGTCAAATAAATCGACCTTTTTTTTCTTTATATGTGAGCTATAATGTATTTGTTACAATATTTATAATGTTATAGTGCGATTGCAGCTACCGAAATAATTGTAGAAAATCAGCGGATATTGAAAGTGCTGCTTTCAATGGCAAATCGTATATTAGGCAAAAATTTAGAATTGACAATGGAACGTTAAGCATTTTCTTAAGACTGAAAACCAAAGCCAAAAATGGAATTTTGATACATTCCTTATTTGATGATGAAAGATATGTTTTGCTTTATATGGAAATGGGCCAATTAAAATTTCAATTTTCTTGTGGTTTGCAAACTATGTTGTTTGGTGAGCTAGACTCGCCAATAAATAATGGACACGAAGTTGATGTGGAAATGAGGTAAACTATTTTATGTGCTTATGTACTAATTAAGTAAAAATAATAAATAAATTCAAGATTTCAGTACATAGTGGAGGATTTTTCTGATAAATGTTCAGCTAGATTGTATGTCAATGGCAGTGTAGTCATGAGTGGAGAACAAGTATTGCAAACTCATGAAAATATACCTCAGTTTGCTAGACTACATTTAGGTGGAATACCAGTGGCTTTTTCTCATCAATTCCCTCAAATTGTATTAGGATTTATTGGTTGTATGAGTTTATTAAAAGTAAGTAATTGTCTTTATAAAGTTCATTATATGCCTCAATTAAATATTTTTTTAAATATTTTACAAAATTGCACAAAAGGTTAATGACATAAAGCGAGATTTCATACATAATGCCATTGAGGCAGTTCAAGTAGAAGAATGTAATTCTTTTCTGTGTTTGTCCAATCCATGTAAAAATTTTGGAGCTTGTGAAGAAGTAAATGGAAAAATACATTGCAAATGTGCCAGTGGGTGAGTAAATTAATAACAAAAATTTAAAAGTTCACAAGTACCAACAACAAATATATATATTAAGTATGTATATTCCTGAGTATTAATTATAGTTACAGCGGAGACACTTGTCAAAGATCTGTTTGTGATGATAGTCCTTGTCATTTGGGCGCTACATGCTTGACATCACCTGGAGTAAGTTTTATCTGTATATGTCCTCTTGGCACACATGGATTATTCTGTGAAAAAGGTAATTATATAAGAAGAAATCACGTAAAATATTGGTAATACAAGTCTCTAATTTAAAATTTTTTAAATTACACATAATTACAGATACAACTGTAGTCCAACCATCATTTTCGATATTTGCACCAGGATTTTCATCATACATGGCATATGGTATCAGTAGTTCACTTAAAGATAACATGGAATTGAGATTACGAATCATTCCTCAAACATTGGAACAAATTTCTTTAATTGCATATATGGGTCAAACTGGTTCAAAAAAAGACTCTTCCGATCATTTTTCTATAACATATGTTCGAGGATATATAATGCTTACATGGGATTTAGGTTCAGGTGTCAGACGAATTTTTACAAGTAGTCCCTTAAGCACACGAGCACATAAAGTTCATACTTTAAAAGTTGGAAGAAAAGGTAGAGAATCTTGGCTATATGTCGAAGGTATAGGTAATGTTACTGGACGAGCTGCTGGTGCAAATACACGATTAGATGTTTCACCAATTCTGTATATTGGTATGTTGTAAATAGCAATGTTCAGAAAATATTATAATTTTTATTAAATTGTATAATTAACATTACCTATAGGTGGACACAAATCAAAATATTTTCAAACACTGCCACATGATTTGCCCCTTCATACAGGATTTTCTGGTTGTATATATGATATTGAATTACGCACAGATGATAATGTCTTCCCAGTAGCACTGACCAGTCCAGCAACTGGTCGAGGGATTGGTGAATGCTACCGTAATGAATGCTCTCATCACACATGTAAGAATGGTGCAGTTTGTTTAAATTATGGACCAACATACAGGTAAATTTCAGTTAAGAAATTTCCATTAACTGTTTAACTAATAACTAATGTACAATTGTATTTACAGCTGTATTTGTATGAAAGACTGGGAAGGACCTGATTGTTCTAAACCAGTAAATTGCTCTAAGCCCATTGTGCCACAAACCTAGCCAGTGAGGTCCTCAGAAATGTAGTTTCATATAGTTTGTAGTTAGGTTTACCTTTATATAGAATTTGTTTTTAATTTTGGTTGACTAGTCATGAAATAAGAATTTAAATGAATGAATAGTATAGCAGCTGCCATTCTTGATTGCAAATCATATTTTGCCAATTCGTGAGACCATTCTACACTACCCCAATGAGATATCTGAAATATGATTAATGTTAATTTTATTGCTATTGTATAGACGATATAAAACAGCATTTTACTTTTTATTATCGTAATGTTTAGTACCTGAAATTCTTCCTCTAACCGAGAAAGAGCAACAGCTTCTTCTACTGTAATTTTTCTTTCAGATGCTGCTAATGTTAAAATAACAGATTTAACAGTATCCACTCCATACATAAAACCTATAAATGATTTTAGTTTAGTTATTATTTATTTTAGTTTTTAAATTGTTGTGCATGTAACAGAGATGTATTTAAATGTAGGAATTATTTTTTAATGGTAATTTTTTTTTACGTTTATTATTATAATAGTATGAATCTCAAATATACTAGTTTATGGAGGGCATAAATAGTACAAATTCTATTCATTGTATTTGAAATATATCTGTATTGTTTCAAAATATGATCCATTGATACATACCAAAAATTGAATTTTTGTTATAGGATAATAGATGCTTTGTTATTTCATCCTTAGTATATTGTGGTATATTAGGTGCATCTATACTTTTTGTCTTCACAATATCAACTTGATAACGATCACAAAACCATTGTATGAGAGGATCCCATTTTTGTTGTTGTAATTTATACAATTCATCTGTTTCCTATATAATTCAAATTTTTAATAAATTCATGTAATGAATAATTCCACAAGCATTATGTAAACATTCTTACATTTTCATTTTCATTTGATTGAAAAAGCAATGTATCCGTTTCCAAGAAATTGACAATGTAACTGGCTATGTCTACTTCATTTAATTTATTTGGATTGTCAATGACAGTGCTACAAAGTGCGGTCTGTAATATTTTTCAGATAGTATTGAAAGTAATTATTTTATATTATAGCAAATTATGATTTTTTACACTTACTAAATGCATTATATTTCGATTAACTATATCTTTTTGACTATCCCATTCATGAGCTATAGCTAAAGCTAATGGTTTACTTTGAACTTGAAATACTTTCCCAAGTGGTGTTTTTAATCTTTTTTGGTCTAAAGTTATTTCATATTTATCACCATTTGATAATATACCTGTTTTTCTATAAAACCGTTTAAGTGTTGCTGAAAATTTGAGGATACTGCTATGTAATACAAAAATTACAAAAATGTTGTAATATAAAAAAAAAGATAAAGAAAAAAAAACGCCTAATGTAATAAGATGTCAATTTTATATTTTTATCATTCAGTACTTAGTCATATTTGATTATATCAATTGTCCAATGTTCTTTGTAAATTTTTTAACACTACATGACAAACATTTTTAATGTAAATAACAAAATAAATAAAAATATGTATTGTAGAAATCTGTATTGGCTTTATCCCATTAAGTAAGATTTTTATTCAATTACAAAGCAAATAGTTTGAACATGTGAAAATAATCGAGGTTATATTTCAAGGGTTATATGATTAAAATGAATAAAATTTATGATATTTGTAATATTTTTATTCACCTATATGTCTGCATTGAGTAGGAAATGAAATTATCGTATTATATCGTAGACTAAACATTGTAAATAACTAATGTTGCACTATTCGAACAAAGTGTTTATTGCTTCACAATCTCTTTCCTTCTTCTTCTTTAATGATTATGTTGGCACCATAGAAATGTACGGCCATTAACTATTTTGCAGTTTGAAACACTGGAAGGCTGTTAGAAGCGCTAAATTCAAATTAAGCTGAAGTGAATCTGAATCTGAAACAGAAATGGAAGGCCCTCGCAGCCCCAAAGAAAGAGCCCGGGCCCTGCTATGGGGAGGCGAAGGCCTTCGTTAAAGCGACAGAGTC
>JAWWEQ010000010.1:15063962-15082271 GCA_035583055.1 Torymus tubicola | reverse complement strand
GGCGGCGGCGGGGGGGGCACCGCCGGCGCGGCCGCGCTCCTGCTTCAGCGGCTCCTTGCGCTCATCGCCGAAACGCCCGGCGGCGGGATAGCGGTGCCGGTGGCGCTCTAGAGACCGCTCGCGGGCGCGATCCTCACGGTAGCGGCCGCCGCCGCCCTCAAAGCGCTGCGATTTGGGCTCGGGCCGGTCCTTGTCGCGCTCGGGGCCGCGGCGACCGGGCTTGTCCCCAAGGCCGGGCTCCTTGCGCGAGCGCGAGCCCTTGTCGCCGGGAGCGGGCAGCAGGTCTCGTTCGCGTTCCCTCTCTCGTTCGCGCTCCCGCTCTCTGTCACGTTCGCGCTCCCGCTCGCGCGCCGGCTTTTGCTCGCGGTCTCGGTCGCGCTCCCGGTCGCGCTCTCGGCCAGCGGCGCGCGAGTGGCTGCGCGCCTCCCGGTGGGACTCCTTGTCGCGGCGTTCCTTGCTGCGCTGCCGGCTACGCTCGTCCGGCTCGCGGGCCGAGGGTTTGCCGCGATGCTCGTCGGGGCCGGCCAGCGGTTTCGGCTTGCCGGGCTCGGGCTTACGGTTGCTCGGATCTTCACGCTCCTTGCTGCGCTCTCGCTTGTGGCCGTCGCGCTCGCGCCTCTCGGGCTCGCGGCCGCTGGGCCGGCTCGAGGAGGCCGGTTTGTCCAGGTGGCGTGAGGAACTCGATTCGTGTTTCGAGCGCAAGGATTTGTCCGGGCTGCGGCTCCGCTTTGACTTGGACGAGGAAGAGCTGCTGTCCTTCAAGTACTGGTGCTTCGATCTGTCTAGCGGGGGCGTGCGCGAACGCCTCTCCCTGTCCTTGGACCTAGGCTTCGAACGATCATCACTCTTGCCCTTGTCTTCCAAAGGTCGGGATTTGGTCTTCTCCGCCTCCTTCCTCTCAACTATTCTATCCGTTCTCTCTATTCTCTCTAGTCTCTCTGCAGCTTTCTTCTGGGTTATTTCCTTTGCTAGCTCATCTGCCTCGCGCAACTTCTTATGATGTCTATCTTTTTCAGACTCGCGTAGCTTAAGCTTTGGTGACTCACTTCTAGTTCTTTCTTTTGCTTTTACTGCCACGGGGTGGGACACTGATGATAATGGCGATTTGGCTCTAGGTGTAGAAATATTTTTATGAGGTACAATTATAGTGTTTGCTTTCTTAAGAGATTTTGGAGGGGTATCTTTCTTTGGGGACATGTCTATTTTTTGTTTCATTTTTTTTTTTGCTCCTAAATGCTTTAACTTTAATCTGCAAACCAACATGTCAATTATTGTTTAGTAAATCTTAAACTTTATTTCTTAAGTAACAATAATACATATCTCTTTCATTATCAAAAAAATTTGGAAAACATCTACAGTAACTTTAACATTAGTTTTAAACATTAATTGTTTGCTTAAGTAAAACGAACAGAAAAGTAACCAGCAAAGAGAAAAGAACGCACATTGATTACTTACTTTTTCTTTCTTTCCTTCTCTTCATCAAATTCTGGTGAAGCACTGTGTTTTGTTTTCTTGAATTTTTTAACTTTTTTCCTTGAATCCGATGTTGAACTCGAAGAGGAATCATCACTACTCGAACTACTACTACTACTAGAAGAGCTAGAACTGTGAGAGCTAGAAGAGCTACTCATTGCCTTCTTTTTATACTTTACTTTATCTTTCCCATGAACTTCTTTATCTTTCTTCATCTGTAGCTCTAACTCTCTTTGTAAAAGTTGCCTGCGTCTTTCCAGAACCTTCTCGTCTTCGTATTCTAAATCGGTTTGATTCCACTCTTCTAAGTTCAAATCTGGACTGTGCGAGGTGGTTTTCACAATTTTTGATGTAAGGCGCTTAAATGGATCTTCAATGAGCTAAAAAATAAAATTTCAATGAATAGCTTTATGAAGACAAAAATTATGAATGAGATTCTGTATAATTTACCAGTTGAGGATTTGTAGGTACATTATCCTTCTTTACTCGCTTTGAAGGACTGATCAATGTATGTGTATTGGCATACCTAAAGTAATAACAAAAACAGAATGTTTATTGGTCAGTGTCTTAATAATTAAATGACTAAAACTACTTACTTGCAGCTCTTGCCATAGGAGCAACTGCCATTAAGTGCCCAGTTTCTACAATAATCAGAAGTGTTTTGAGCAGCTGTAGAAACCGCTGGTTTGGTGCCCAACCTTTCAAAAACACTTGGACGTCGAGAGTCTATATTACATTTCGTAGGGTCAACTGTTATTTTCCTTATGTTTGACTTTGACATATTATCACCATAAATGAACCGTATTTCGACAATGGATGCACATACTTTTGCGTCCCTTTTTTAAACGGTTTTTTACATTCGATGATACAAATTAATTTCCAACGGTATTTTTCAACTTCTTACAAGTAAATTGTAAATTCGAGGGAAATACACCCGAAATAATAAAATAAAAAGGGAGCAATGAAATTTCGTACATAACCTAACAGTCAATAACCATATGATGTGTCTACTAACTTTAGAATTTGTAATTGTGCTTTGTTAATATACATAGACAAGTCATGGTGGCCAACCTTACAGTGGTCATATGTGCAATATAAGTTGGGTACATTGTTAATGCGGGAAAAACGAATGACGCTTAAAACGGTTTCCTTTAAATTGACAGTACAATTAAAAAAGAGCACGAAAAAACATTAAAAACAGAAATATATGAAACGTGGATAAGCGACAATTGCAGTCACTTGCGGAGAGTAGGGAACATAAAACTAGAAAGTTGCAGGATAGTATAGATGCGCTAACGCCAACGCAACGACTTGCGAAGCCTCATTATAATTGGCTTGCGAGCCAAGGCCCCGATCCGCCCGAACTGCCAAAGTGGTAAGTTGACCAAGCAGTGAGCTGCAACTGCAACTGCAAACATGAAACAGCCGATGAGCCGAGCTATATAGTATAGCGTCGTGACTCGTGAGCTGAAACGCACCGCACGGCCGCACCGCATGAGCAGTCCGAGTCTCAGAGTCGAGCACGACCGCACGATACTTGTATACACATAGTCACACAGATGATGTGTAAGTATATGCATATATAGGTATACTGATACATTCCAATTCTCCAATTGCGTACACATCTACCTATACGTCAAGGATGAGAATACATAGGCATCGCGCGAATACGACTAGTTCGTTCGGTCGAACTGAGCGGAACAACTTGACAACTTGAGGCTCGAAGCGTGAACGTCGTCAAGTAAAGTGAGAGGAACTGTATGTAAGTGCGTATTGGCTGGTCTAGTGGGGAAACTGGGAACGGACAAGAAGAATAGAAAAGAAGCGCAAGCCGAATTCCGAAAACGAAAAGTAACCGCACGTAGATAGAGCAAGAGCATCAAGTCGACTGAATTGACTGAGGAGAGCGTTGGCTTAGGTACCGAGTCGAGTGCAAGTACTGATACTGACTCGTCAGTCGCCACAGGCTGTGAGCGTGTTTTTCTCTCTCTCTCTCTCTGTCGCTCTCTCTCTCTCTGTCTTTCTCAGCTCTGTTCTCAGAGCTTCATCATGCGAATGTGATGCATTAAATAAGCAAGTAAACGAGTAGCTGATCTGCTACTGAATGATTTGGATATTTAGATCGAATAAACGTCACTGCAACCACGCACGATTGCAAAAATCCAAAAACGAGTTGTATTGCATTGCTTCTGTCTCGCCCGCGAACTGCTGCTACTGTTGCTCCTGCTGTTGTTGCCGACGCCGTCGCTGCTGCTGCTGACACTCGTCATCCTTGGCAACGGCCAACGGAATACGTATTAGCTGTCGAGTACTACTGCAGTCTGCCGCCCTGTGGTGGCTCTCGGCTATACTTTCCTTCCACCTTGTCTCTTTTGCTTTCCAATGGTCTGCTAAAGGGATACTTGAAGAGCCGCAAGTGCCTAAAAAGCAACTGCGTATATTCTGACGGATTAATTGCCGATTGGATGGTAAGATAATCTACTTTTTGATAGTTGCATAATGCTATCTCATCAATTGTCCCAACAAATCCTGCCAAAACATAGGTTATATTTGCTCCCATCTTCTGTTTATATGACATTTATTCTCAACTGCTCTGTTCTGTCAACCCCCCCCCCTAAACTTTCAGTTTCTACTTCTCTATTAGATATATATAAATTAATAATAATTTTATTACAATTCCTCATTATTTATAATACTTTACACTGTATAATGCATTTAACTTGCATGTTTTATTTGTCTAATGCTAAAAACATTTCTCATTGATTAAGAATAAACTATGCCACTGTTTTTTCTGCATTTTAGTCCCTATTTGGCCACTGTCATGCCTCTATAGTTGTTATTCGTTGTTATCCAAAAAATTTTATTAATTTCATATTTATACAAGTTTCTTTTGAACTTTGAATTTAATGTTATTTATTTACTTCAATAATATTTTATATGACTTTAATACAATTTATCTATTTTAAGAAATTATGCCTCTGTTCGGAAAGTCTCAAAAGAGCCCAGCGGAGGTGGTGAAGGCTCTAAAAGAAGCAGTTAATGCATTGGAGCGTGGTGATAAAAAAGTTGAAAAGGTATAATTGAGCAAAACTGTTTAATTTACTTATTATTAAAATTTATTTTCTTTTAGGCACAAGAAGATGTTAGCAAAAATTTGGTACATATTAAAAACATGCTATATGGAACTGCCGAGTCTGAGCCACAAGCAGATATTGTTGTAGCTCAATTAGCACAAGAACTATATAACAGTAATCTTTTACTTCTTCTTGTTCAAAATCTCAGTCGAATAGATTTTGAGGTAAAGTGAAATAGATGAAAGCTTATTCAAAATTAATATAATAGTAAAGCAATTTTCAAACATGACAAACTTTGTATGTGTATATTATTGCATTATTTACTTCTTTATTATTGTAAAAAGCAACATTTTCCAAATACTATATTTTATTACTTTATTCAATGTACTTACATAATATTTGTTAATATATTTTTGTAAATATATTTTTAGGGTAAAAAAGATGTTGCTCAGGTATTTAATAATATATTAAGAAGACAAATTGGTACAAGATCTCCTACAGTAGAATATATTTGTACTAAACCAGAAATTTTATTTACACTTATGTCTGGGTATGTTTAATTTAATTAATCTATATTACTATTGAAAGACTATTTGCATATTAAATACAATTTTTTCAGTTATGAGCATCAAGATATTGCACTAAACTGTGGTACAATGTTACGAGAATGTGCTCGATACGAAGCATTAGCAAAAATTATGATTTATTCAGATGATTTCTACAATTTCTTCAGATATGTTGAAGTTTCTACATTTGATATTGCTTCAGATGCCTTTTCTACTTTTAAGGTTATACATTTTATTTATATATATATATTTTTTTTCTTTTTACCGTAAAACCAATAATGAGATGAATATTTATTACAATTTCAAATTTAATATAGGAACTTTTAACTAGGCATAAAATTTTGAGTGCTGAATTTTTAGAGGTCAATTATGATAAAGTTTTTTCACATTATCAGAGGTTATTGAATTCAGAAAATTATGTTACACGCCGGCAAAGTTTGAAATTATTAGGTGAACTTTTACTTGATAGACACAACTTTACTGTAAGTTTTGATATTGCATTTAAAATTTTAATTTTTTAAGTATACTAATATAACCTATTTTATTTTATGTAATAAAAGGTCATGACACGATATATTTCTAATCCGGATAATTTAAAACTCATGATGAATATGCTTAAAGAAAAGTCTCGTAATATACAGTTTGAGGCCTTCCATGTTTTTAAGGTGAACTAAATTTGTAACATTTTATATTTATTTGAAAAATGATGCTAATAATTATAGAAACTATAATAATAATAATAATTATAAAATACTACTGATTATAGGTATTTGTTGCTAATCCAAACAAACCTAAACCTATTTTGGATATCCTACTTCGTAACCAAGAAAAGCTGATAGAGTTCCTTACACGCTTCCACACAGATCGTTCTGAAGATGAACAATTCAACGATGAGAAAGCTTACTTGATCAAACAGATCAAAGAGCTCAAGTCTGTACATGAAAACTAAGTTGATACTTTTTTACACTGTTTTCCAGTAGTTCTGTAAATAAAATTTACATTCACGATTTATTATTGTAATATTCAAACTCTTTGGACATTATAATACTCTGCTACCTTCCATTAGTAGATTTGTTTCAATCAAGTGCTTAGTATAGCAGCTACAAAACTCTTGGTTTCTTAAAAATCTTAGCAATTGAGTTATTGAAAATGAATATTTTAAGAAATAAAATATGAAAATATAAAATGTGCCTATACAATTTTTATGCGCCTATTTTTTGCAGTAACAAATAATCAAGTGCTAAATAAAAATTTCGAATACTTTACATCAGTTGACTACGAATTTATATAATATTAATTTCTAAACATTTGCCTATTGTAAAGAAAAAACATCTAAAAATTTCCAATGATATATAAATAAGGTAACGAAATATTTCTAAAATAATTTGCATATTTACTTTTTGTAACAATATAATTTATAAGACACTGTAGCTGCTGTACTTTGTTTTTATACATCTGGTTAGTTTCTAAATGCAGCAAACTGTATTACTTATATCGATAGACTACTTCTGCTTCATTTTATGCTAAAAATTATAATCACACATAAATGTATAGAATTGACTGTTAACATGTAACGCCAAAACAATGATTATTGTTTATTATATTTATTGCAATAAAAATATTATTAAAAAATCTTGAAGTTATTGTTTAAATTATTGGTTTTTATTCAGTAATATTTTACATGAAAACTTAACAATTAATTAACTATTTAATATACACATGCACTTGTATTACAAAAATGTAAAAAATTTTCTTATCAACACTTTTATAAATGTATTATAATTATTTTAATAAAACCAATGACTAATATTAAATATATTAAAAAAAATTTTTAAATAAAAAACTTGCAGAAGATTAAATAATCTCACATAGAAAAATTAAATGATCGATGTGTATCAGGAATTTGAGTAATGTTGAAAATTTTTAAACGTGATGCAATGCATGTTATAGCTTGAGATACACTGATGAAAGTTCTTGGGCGTTTGTGTTTCAAACCCCAATCAGGTTTGGGACTAGGCAAAACATCACCTTTAATTTTAGTATTACTTGATGCTTTGACCAACTTCTTATTAATTGAAGAATAAAGACAACTGAGCAAATATTTTGTCCGGGAACAGTTTTTTACAGCCTACAATTATTTTATTTTATTGTTACAAGTATATTTTAAATTTAAACAAAAATATGTATGTTTATACTGTACCTCGGCATATTCATAATTTTCTGTTAAAACCCACATCAATGTTGCAGTATGCAAAAATAAATCTTCTTTTTTATCAACTGAAATAGTTAAAAGTCTTGCCAGTACCTCAATATATTCTTCCTAAAAATATTTAAATATTAAAATAAAATAAAAGAATGTTTCATTAGTCTACTTACTTTGAGAACACATGCTATTGTTGGTTTAAACTTTGCTAGTGTCAATAATATACTAATGTCTTTTAAACAGACATCTAACCAGGGTAATGATCTATTAGCGCGAGTTAATATATCATATAATTTGGATACCAAATTTAACTGAGATACATTGATACAGGCATTCGGTGATAAACGGGTTATAACATCTAAAAATCAAATAAAAATCGTTTTTTCGTCCGAAAACAGTGAAATTATTATTTTTGATAAAAAATCTAATATTATTTATTAATAAGCATGCAATAAATTATACACAGAAATAAATACTCTAAATTAATTATACGTTTACCTAAGGAGGACAAACAAAGCGAAAGTTGTCCTATATTAGAAGCATATTTGAAAATTTCTATATTTTCTTGTAAGCGAGAAGCGAGGGTGGCTGATGGAACCGCAGCTTTAGCTGCTTCTTTTGCTCTTTCACGTACAATTGTCAATTTTTTACTTGCTGCTTGGCGAACTTTAAAACCTCTCCAAGCAGCTTGAATATCAGTAGCTGCTTTACATTTTTGTCTGAATTCAATTACTTTAGCCTGACGAATACGTTGTTCTTCTCGTACATTGATCCACCAATTTTCAATGATTAAAACTGACGATTTTTGTTTTTCTTTAAATATTTTGATCTTTTTTTTACACACAATCCATTTCCACCATCTCTGAATTTTAGTAGCTGCCAAAATTTGATGATAATAATGTTTCCTTTTTATGACAGCAATCTTTTTTGCACGATAACGTCTTTGTAAGACAATTACAGCAAGTTTTTGTCTCTTATATTCTATTTTGCATTTTTGCATTTGTTGTACAGATCGCCAAAATTTTTGAATTTTTATAGCTGCGTCTTCTTGTTTTTTTAATATCTTTGCTTGTGCTTTAACTCTAATTAATTTTTGTAATCTCATGACGGTCATTTTTAATCGAAGGTATTCAATTCTAACTTGTCTTCCAAACAGAATATGCTTTCTCCAATTTTCGATAAAGAGAACTGCAATTTTTTTCCTCTCATATTCTCGCATTGCCAGAATTCGTTTCCAATGCTTTTGTAAAACAATTGCAGATCTTTTTTCCCTTTCATATTTTGTCGTCTGTATTATCATTCGCCAATAACTTTGTATTTTAATGATGCTTTCACGTATCTTAATGTATTTAGAGCGCATATGTTTTGTAATTAATATATTTCTTCTCCACCTTTGAATAACAAGTGTAGCATTTTTTTTCATTTGAAATGTTTTGAGTGCTTTATAAGACCTCCATTTTGTTTGTATGACAATAGCTGCTTTTCGATACCTGATAAATTCTCTTCTTTGTTTAATGCTTCTCCATGCACGTTGGATTTTGACTATATTTTTTTTCAAATGAATGAATTCAGCATGAATTTTTCTTCCAGAAATCATATGTCTTCTCCATTTTTGTATTGTAATTGTAGCTCGTTTTTTCTTATTAAATTCGTTAAATGCTGTATACGATCTCCAATATTTTTGAATAATAATAGCTGATGACTGTTTTTGCAGAAATTGATTTCTTGCTTGTCTAAACATTTGTGTCGCTCGCCATTTTTGCTGAATTAAAATTATACAATTCCTGGATTTTTCATACATTTTTCGAGTATCGCGACCACTTCTCAATGCTTTCCATCTTCGTTGCAAAATTATTGCAGCAGCAGTTTTTTGTAAAATATCATTGTAGCGTTGTTTGTGTTGGATCATTCTCCACCATGATTGGATTTTCAAAGCGGCATGTTTCATATTTATATACTCTCTATGTAAGGTTTTGGATATAACAATATTTATATACCAAATTTCAATTTTTAATACAGAAACTTTCTTAAGCTTATAACATTTTCTAACTTGTTTCATTCTCCAATTTTTTTGGATGATGATGACGGAATGTTTGACAGCTAAATAAGCAGAACGCTCTTTTTTAGTTAAAATCATATTTCTCCACCATCTTTGTATTTGAATACATTTAGAACGCAGTTCTAAATACCTTCTTAGCATTGCAACTGACCGCCACCATGATTGTATTTTTAAACAGGAATTTTTCATTTTTTTATAAAGAATAACATTATGTTTAGTAGCCTGATAATTTCTCCAAGTTTTTTGAATAATTACAGCACTCCTTTTTTGTACAAGAAAATTTACCCTTTCTATAATTACAATACGTTTTGCAATCCAAATTCTTTTAATTGTTGTAGTAGATTGTTTCAAAGCTAGAAAATAGTTCCGATCTTTTTTTGTTTCGAGACATCTTCTCCACCAACTTTGTACAATTTTAATAGCTTTAAGTTTCCGTCTGTATAACTGCTGTTGAGATTTCATCAATAATTTTGCTTTCCATTTATTTTGAATAAAAATGACAATACTTTTCAGATGCTGATAGTCTAAGAAAACTTGTCTACCTAAAGATCGACTCCTCCATAAAGTTTGAATTTTAATAACATTTATTTTTAATTCAATGAAATGTTTTCTTTCGAATCGCATTAATTGTTTTGCTCGCCAACGTCTCTGTACATTCACTATAATCGCGACTTTTTTTTTAAAATCTTTAATATATGATTTCGTTGAATAGATTCTTTTCCACCATTTCTTTATTTTATTAGCTGACGTTTTCATTTCGTGATACTGTTTTTGTTGTTTTCTAGTTTGCTGTCTTAATTTCCAATATGACTGGATTTTTAGAGCTGCATAGATTTTTCTTTGTAGTTGATAAGCATAACTTTCTCGCAATAGACACAGCCTTTTTTTTGCTACGTAACATTTCCATGCTCTTTGAATAACAGATGCTGCATTATGCTTTCTATTTTTTAACATATTTCTTATACGAACATACCATAATTTAGATCGCCACCAACATTGTACAGTTTTTGCAGCTTTTTCGAACCTTGGACGCTGAAATTTATATATTAGTTGCCAAAGAAGAGACAAAGTTTTTTCCTTGTGCCCATCTGCAATACTTTTTGCATCAATATCACCTGTAATTGTATAACCTGCTTCTTTTAAAGCAATTAATGCTATATTTACATTATGGACTTTTTGTAAACGAGAAACAGATGGTACTCTGCACTGGCATGTAAGGTGCCTGCTTGCAGTTATCAACTCCATCACTCTGCAAAGTCTTACTCCATCTCTTAAGTCGGTAGATAAATTTGTCACAGCATAGTCAAATTCATCTAAGTATGTTTGTTTATGTGATACTGTATAATTGTAATTTCGTAGCACTTTTGTGATATCACCTATACCACTAAGAAGTTCACGAGAAAATGTTAATAAAATAGATCGACTATCTTTAATCAATGCTTTTTTATGAAATAAGCATGGATCATGTCCTATGAGTTTGTTTCTCTTAGCAAAATCCAGAAAATATACAAGAAACAAAAACTTTTCGAGCATGAATTTATTCATAAGTGGTTGAAAAGTATTTAATCTAATATTAGGATGGGTATGAGACGAATGAGTTCTGACAATAAATGGATCAGAAAAAAATCTATTTAAAAGAAATCTTGACAAACCAACTAGGTCATTATTTGAATGAAGAGGAATTGTTTCTCCATATACTGTTTCTAATCCTATCCTCAGCCAGAGAGGATTATAACTTATGAATAATTCAAGGATAGTTTTTTGCAAACCTATTGTAGAATAAACTTTTCGTGAAAAAAAATTTGTTTTAGTTACTTTTAATATTTAGAATTATTCTTACCTATATCACGATGTAAATCTTTGTCAGATCTTATTAGTAATATATCTTTTTTAATGCAAACAGCAGTTTGTGATAAAGTCATGATTACTTCTGGCTTATGAAACATTGCACATGCTGCTTTTCGTAAAGTATTTAATCTTGTATTTGTGTGGTATCGAGCAGATAGAGATTCCTTTGTTTCAGCTAAAACAAAATTTTCTTTCGTACGACAGGATTGCCATACCTTACCAACATCAATAGTAGTAGACTCAACATCTACTGTCAAATGCTCAGGAGGAGTTAATAATAAATTCAATAATTTTTTAAATTGTGATTCTTGATCTATTATCCATTTATCATCATAATATAGAGTTCTATTATTTGAAAAAAATTTAGATTATTAATTTTTTTTCTTATTAGTATTAACAGTTTAATTAATTATAAAATTATTAAATTGATGAATACACAATATTAAAAAGTAAAGTACCAGATTTTGTTTCATAAATTTATTTAAGATTATTTACCTAGCAAGAAAAGGATCAAATGTCATAGTGGCAGCAAATGGATCAGGGTTGCAAAATAGAGTTAAAAAGTCATTTGGATCATGAAGTTTCACACTAACTTCTTTTGGATGCTTATTAGGTGATTTATGACTTTTATTTTTATCTTTTGTTAATCTTGCGAGAGAAAGTTTAGTTATTCTTACACCAGGCATTTTCTGTGTACTTCTGGCACCTAAAAGTCATGAGATAATTATGAGAGTATTGGTATATCATTAATAGTGTAAAATTAATTAATAATTTACTTTTTATTGATTGATTTAGTTGAATTTTCTTTTTAGAATTCACTATTTCTATAGTAGATCTTCCTTTCAGTATTTTACTATTTTTTGTAGGAGATACTTTTCTTATTGATGACTTTCCTTTATGTTGTTTTGGTGGTGAAATTTCAATACATAATGCTTTAGTCTTTGATTCCATTGGTAAATTATTAAAATTGTATTGTTTGTCTTCGTCATGAATGTGATCACCTTCTTCTGTTATACTATCCAGAGTAGAATGCATAAGGTTTTTTGAAAGTGGTGATAAAGAATTTTTTGATTTTACCCATAAATCAGCTTCTAAGCAATCTTTAGCACTACCAAAATCAACTTGACTTTTAGAAAATTGATTACTAAATCTTGAATGATCATGTGAAATACTAAAATTACTAGTAACTTGAAATTGATTTGAAAAACCAATCTCCAAATTATTCTGGTCAAATGATCTAGCTAAGCAAGTTGGTTTTAACTTAGAAACAGTTTTACTGGTGGTGGGAGATATGGGTAATTCATATGTATTATTAATTTTAGAACTATTGGTTGAACCAAGATCAAATGTTGCATTTCTACTTTCTGAATGAATACCCAAGTTATCACTAAATGATTTTCTCCTCTCAATTTTAGTACTTGTAGAACAGCAGTTTGGTGAAAATTTTAAGTTATCGTTACTCAAAGTTTTTGTATTTTTAAAAGGGGTAAATTTAATATCATTCATTAATAGAGAAAATTCTGATTGAGGTACTCCAATGTTTATGTCATTTTGTTTAGGTGATAAAGAATCATCAAAAACATCAGTAGCTTCATTATTGTCAACAGTTTCAAAGCCTGATTGAGTATTAAAGTATTTTGGAACTTTGACATAGGTTTCTTTCCTTAAAGTCATTTGTACTTCACTTTTTATTTTTCCCAATGAAGACTCTTGTTTTAAAAACCAAGATTCATTAATGTTAATGTTATCTGAAAATTCATTCATTTTATTCATAAGTAACCTTTTTTGTTATCATATTATATAATTTTTGTAAAACTTACCATTTTTTGGAGTGAACTTAGTATCTTGTTCTACAGTAGATTCAAAACCTGAAAATCTAGATTTCACAGGGGTAATTTTAAAAGAAGATGAATCAAGAAATTTTGAAAAATCTGGTGGTGATGAAGGTAATCGTTCTTGTTTTTGTTTCTTGTTTTTGGCTTGTTCTAACATCCAATTGAAACTAATATTATTTGAAACATTTTCTTTATCTGGTAATGCAATAGCTGCTGATTTTATTTTTTTTGTTGCTGATTGAATTTTATCTTTGAAAGCTATTTGTTTATTACTATTGGATAGATTCTTTTTATTATAAGACCCATAGGTTTGCACTCTGAGTGCACTTTTCTGTTTTGTCTTTCTTCCTTCTTTGCTATTGTCTCCTTTATGTAGATCAATACTAATTAATGTTAAAGGAATATCATATTTAATACGTCTACTGTCAGACAATTGTAATATATCTCTCCAACTCCCACTTTCTCGAGGTTCCCATGTTATAGTTAAAACAATGCTACTATCTGGCTGAATAGACCATTCATTTTGACTTAAAGTTAAATATCGTTCTTGTGGTGGAATCTTAGTAACAGCAACCTTTACATAATAAATAAAATTTATCATAATAGTTAAAATTATTATTTCATTAAAAATATGATTCTAATACTTACTGAAAGAGAACGATTATTAGAATTTTTTATAATTAATTCACATTCAATCAGAGTATTAACTTGTGTTTCCAACCTGATTTTAGTTGGGGGTTGAAATGGTGCTAATAGCAAACTATAATTATTATTTACTTGACTTTTTGGAATACGATTAGGTATATTTTTTTCTTTAGGTGTTATATTTATCTAAAATTTACAATATTATTACCATAAGATATTAAATATAAAGAAAAAGGTATCATATAAATAATAAAATTTGTGGTATTGAATTGTTACCTGAAAAAACATGGTTTATGTTTTTTTTAAAATCCAAATCAATGCCAAATAATGGAATAGACTGAATAATTAGAAATAGTCATTTATAGCCTACACCAAAAGCTAATTCGTAACTATTATTTCTACATTTTAAAAAAGTCATTTATTACTATATAATGTAATTAAAAGTTATACTTCTATATACTTATATATTTACGTTGTCAACGCGTCAACGGTCTACAGACCGTTTGAAAATCAAATGATCTTAAAGATCGTAGAGGCGCTGTTATCAGCCATTCAGAATTCAGCGCGCGCCGCGCGCAATTTTTTAAGGTGTGCACGAGTCACGACTCACGACTCGTCGACAACTCGCAGGGTTAAGCTGCCTCTACACGGCGTGCTGCGAGCCGCGAGCTGCGTTCCCTAGACAAAGACAGATATACATATACGAAATCCTGTAAGAGAGAAAGAGAAAGCAATAGCGGCTCGCGGTCGCGGGTCGCGGCACTCCGTGTAGAGGCAGCTTTAAGGATAGATTCACATGCGGCAGAAACAGAATGATTCGCGCGGAATCGTTTCGCGCGAGATGCCGAGATTTCAAATTCAAAAGTATACACATAGCACTGAGGTAGAACGTGAGGTTATGTATATTATAAGAAATTTTTCAGTTTGTTTATTGTTTGTGCTCATTACTAATGTGAGAGAGTTAAGTACAACGATCTGCGCGGAATCTCTAGTGGCTCTAAATTGTAAAAACAAGGAGAGTATACAAGTAACAATAACTTTAAGGATTACAGTGACAAAGAAAACAAACGTTCACTAATTTTTTTACGAAGTATTGTAAATATTATTATTATAAAGATCAAGTAAAATGACGAAAATCCATAAAACAATGAATGACACAAGTCTAGAAGCTTTATAACAGGTATTATAACCTATAACTTCCTTGAAACATAAGAAACTTTAGCCTTTTTTAAAGAAAAAATGATAAAAAGAGAATAAAAATATTTTATGTGAATGGATACAAGCTATAATTTCGAATGTTTTAGTTGCATAACAATAAATATATTTATTATCAATTAAAAATTAAACTTTTTTTATAAAAAAAAATATATACTTGAAAATATATTTTTATTTTAAACAATGTCAATATTTAGCTGTACTTTTTAATCTTTATAATTAAAATATTTATTAAAAGATGAAAATTTTAGTGGATTGAACCATTGGTAGATGCTGGTGTAGATCAGTATACTTTATTTACTTAATTAATTAATTTTGTAAACATTTTTGAAGGTTGGTATAGCTTTAAAACCAGGAACATCTGATGATATTGTTACAGAATGTATTGATTTAGCTGATATGATTCTAGTAATGACAGTAGAACCAGGTTTTGGAGGACAAAAGTTTATGGAAAATATGACGAGCAAAGTGTCTTGGTTAAGACAAAATTATCCTGAATTAGATGTAGAAGTAGATGGAGAAGTTGGTCCAAGTACTATCAATACATGTGCTGAAGTAAGTTTCTATATTAATATATTACATTATTGTCATCGTTTAGTTATATGTTTATTATTTTAGTTCTTAAGTTGTAGTTTCTAAGTTTTCAGTGCCGCACACAGGAAATTATATTTTCCTTTGCGGAGTTACAATGTATGTAATTTTACTGAATAGAAAATAAATAAATAAATAATTTGTAAAATTTTAATTTTTAAATTTAACTGTTTTTCAAATATTTTTAGGCTGGAGCAAATATGATTGTCTCTGGTCTGCTGTAATAAATTCAAGTGATCCAGCTAAAGTTATTAAAGATATAAAATGTACAGTAAACAATGCTTTAGAAAAGTAACATTAAAATTTTAATTGTTAAATATATTTTGTACAAGATTTATTAAAAATTTATTTTTACAATACATCTTAAAATTAATTTGAACTATCTGAATCACGTGTACCTACCTTTTTACACTATATATTTATTTCAGTTAAGGTTAGACCAAACGGGGTAGAAATATTATTTTACACTTTTTAAAAAATGAATATTTTAATATAGAAAGTAATTTAGTTTGGATCAATTGTAATTTTTCATACTTCTAACAGCACTATTTAAATAATTTTATTTTAAGAAAATTTCATAAAACCGGTAGTTTAGGTTAATGATCGTATATGTAACAAGTGAAAAGGTGCGAGATAGGGCTTGGCCAAATAATCTGATTTTTTTTTAATGTTTTGCATTTCTATTAAGATTTGAAACATCTTAATTCATAATATTAATATTTTATATATTAATAAATTTAATATATTTTTTTTAAATTATCTCGCAAATTTATACAAATATACAGCCAAAACGTACTAAATATTAAAAACTAATAAATATATATAATTGTAATTTTCTATGAAAGGAAGTTTCTGTAATTTACTAAATGACTTTCACAATTATAATGTATATTGCTGAACTATTACTAAGCTAAATCGTTGCAATAATATACACTGTAATTGAAATTAAAATAATATCACAATAAAAAAGCGTATTAGTGCTTTCGTCGTTTTTCTCGATCAACTTTTTTTTTATCACGGTCATCTTTTCGTTTGGTTGTTGCAGCAGTTGCAGTGCTGCTAGCTCTTTTGGATTGTTTTAAAAACTGATCTAGACCAAAAGGATCTTCTTCTTCTTTCTCGAATTGTACTGGACCTGATCGAGCAGCTCCAGTTCTGTCTGTGAATTCTTTATCAGGGACAAATCTAAATAGAAAATAATTAATATTTGAACAAATAGTTTCAAATATAGGCATATTCTTTTATATACTAAAATAATAAAAACAATGAAATACATTTCATTGTCTGATGTAAGACAAAATTGCAACCAATCTATTTGAAGTTTTCAATTTTTCTATATCTTCCCTATCTATTTGTATCTCTCCAGGATTTATCATATACACTGTATTCATCATCATGGGCAAAACCACTATCCATGCCTTTAGTTTGATTGAATAGTCTTTGGTCAAATGCTTAGTCTCCTGTAGTATTAATATTCTTTGCAGGCATTCCTAAAGCTATTTGTTCACTAATGTCTCGTTCCCGTTCATGTTGAAGACGTGATCTCTTATCAGGTGCAGCATGTGCTAAATTGCGTTCACGTGCTCTGTCTTTGTGTCGTTCTTGTCTTAATTGATCTCTTTCACGAATTTCTTCATTATTATATCTAAACTAAAAAATCATATCTATTGTTAAAAAGCATTTTTAAATTCAATTTTAATACATTAACATATGTCAATGTTTGTGAAAATTTTACTTTGAACATATTTTAAAACATTTTAAAAATATCCTTAATATCAAATTAAAATTGATATACGTAAACCAGAATTTTATTTTAAATAAAGTTTGATTTTGTAATATGAAAAGAAATTAAATACCAATACATGGATCATGTTGGTATCATGTATTGAATAGAATTCAAGTTTTTATTATTAATTTTAATTTATTATTAATAAAGGAATAGCTACTTAAAATAGCTGCAGTTTTTAATCCTGCACGTTCATTTCTTGCTTTTTCTGCAAGTTGTCTTAAATGATCTTCTTTCTTTTCTTTTTCTTTCTGTGCCAATTTGTTTTCTAATTGAGTTCTCATTTCAACGCTTCACGGGCCTTTCTATCTGCTATGTATAAAGCTTCAGCTAATTTAGCAAAATTTTCATTAATATGGACCTGTTGCAGCCCTCTGCCATCTGCAGCTAATCGTTAATTATCAAGAGGTATAGTATATCCTTTTGCATTTTTCCATTTGCTTATATATGGAGTAATTGTCCATTGTTTTTGTTCCTTTATTGTAACTTTTCTAGTTGGTGAATGCATCACAGGTGCAGGAGGATATGGAGGACCTCTTGGAATTTTTTTTATTAATTTTAAACTTAGGTGGTTCCATAGGAACAACTTGTGCATCCACCATTCTAATTACTCTTTGTTTTGCACCTGAATTGAAAGATTACCCTTCTTTAGATGGTGTATATCTAATATATCGTGCAGGACCCTGTTTCTCAGCATGCCTGACAGGCATTGTAGCAGCTATTTTTGACTCAATGATTTTTTCAAGAGCCTTTTTTGTTCTATCAGTTGTTTCTTCTGCTTCTTCCTCTCATGGTTTTTGCAAATTTGGATCATCTTCGCTCAATATTTCAGATGGCAATTTATTTATTTATTTATTGCCAATAAAATTATAGAGTATTTACATTAATATATGTGACACCCTGCACCCTCAGAGGTAAACACGCTACCTGTGCGAGAGACTGGATTAACTTAAAACTAAAGTAATACAGAAATACTTATAACTATACTTAAAACTAACATACTTATAAGAAGTA
>JAWWEQ010000010.1:15024226-15051792 GCA_035583055.1 Torymus tubicola | reverse complement strand
TATTATTATAGTGTCTTTGTTTTTAGTAATCACATTTTTGGTTTGTATATTTTTATCTTTGGTTAAATAATTGCACATAGTTTTTTCAATGTTAGTTTTATCGTTAATATTTGTTTTTTTTATGATAAGCTTTGGCACTTTTTTGTTTTATGGTATAAATCTCAAAAATAATCATAACGTGGTAGAGTTTATGCTAGTAGAAAGACATTTTGCTTACTTTAGGCATCAGAAAATTAGATATTATAATGCTCGACAAAATATCATTTTTTTATTTTTTCCTATGATAGAAAAAGAGGACTTGTGTTGATGATATTTAATGAAAATTCGCTTGATACTGAGACCATCAACAATTTTTTATAAAAACGTTAACTTCAAATGGCTGTATCTCGAAGCCTGTTCCATCGATTTAGGTCCTCAAAAAAAAATTAAAGGTCTCGCCGTGGAAAAAATAAATTAGACCTTATGAACTCAAAATGTTTAACCAGTTAAAAGATATAGAGGTTTAAAGATGGTCTAAAAATGATGCAGAACAATAGCCATATCACGGCTCGTCAATAAATTCTTAATCAAAATTTCAGACGTCTAGAATTTTTTGAAAAATGGTCTAAAACTGGTCAAAATCAGAGTTTAAAAAAATTCTAGCAGGAGATAGGAGTTACATATGGGGCTAAAATCTCGCAGAAGCTATTTTTTTTTATATACACTTTCATAAAAAAAATCGGCGACAAAATCCGCGACCCCCTCCGCGCGCACTTTTTAACAAAAATATTATATAAACTAACTCCTATTACTTTGTTCTAACGGTAATAAATTGATTTGTTAAATGTAACTAAGCGTTGATCCAGGCTGTAAGATCTGGCTCGGTGGATCACAGAAACAATTGCAGCATACAAAAACATATGTTTTGGGTAAGCATAAACAATTCAAACATTCCAGTTTCGTGCCGTCTAACACCACTTTGCTTGAACTGCTTGCAAAAACAAGCCTATAAATTAGCCCTACAGCAAATAACTTGTCTTTAAGAGCGCGAGAACCAAACATATCGGCCCTACCAATTATTATGACAAGTGCAATCATAAATATTAATAATCAAAAATAAAAAGCCGTCGATATGTTATCAAGAATTATTATTAAAAAAACCGCAATATTAAAAATTTGGTTATTGTGCCACTGCGATCTCAAAAATCTCGAATTTGGTGCTAAATGAAGCCTTTCTTCCAGAAAAGATCACTATATACTTAAGAATGTACGTTTGGCAGATTCAAACTTTTACAAACCATGACGTGCCGCTCAGATACGAGCGAACTTAATCATCAGTCTGTATAGAGCAGAAAAAATTAACTGAAGATGGGAGCGAAATATATTTGTAGAAGACTGCATTTGGATTTTTTGATAAGACTAATTGTAACTCGTGACGTTTCAAGGTATTATATTGCATTTTTGCCATTCAAATAACATCATAAACTGCTCAGGAACTTCTGACAGAATAAAGCACTTAAATGATTAAATTGATTATTCAAAAAATTTGAATTCAAGACTGAGTTTTAAGAGAAATATCACATATAGACACACTCTGACATATATGCATACAAGGTGCTTACCAGGCACGGCTGCTTTTCCAGCTACCTAAAGAGAATGGGAGAGTAATCAAAGCGCGAACTGCCCGGTATGTCCTGTAGAGGAAGACCATGGAGTACGCTTTGTTCATGCGTCCCAGGTTTCGAGAAAAGAGAGAACGGTCTAGGATATTATGTGAAGGCCCCTCGCACAGTGGGCTCGAACACCTAATTTCCTGACTAAACCTCGTCTTCACGCGAAATTTGCATGAAAAAAATTTCTCTAAAAAGCTTTGGACTCCTTTTGCACCGCTCTTTCAACCCCCGTTTCCCTCAAATCGATCCATAACGATTATCAACATGAAACCGTTGCAGTTTTAATGCGCTGTCTCGAAAATTCGATTTGCCTGTTGAGTTGACATGAAATAAATACAATTTACTATACATAAAAATATACATTTACATGCTTTTTTAATTACTTCTCTAATAACTGGTATTATTTTTGCAAATTTAATTTATTCAAATAATTTTTATCAGCAAATTATGGTAAAATCTATCTTTTAACGATAATAATCCGTGAATAAATTTATTTTTACGGAAAATTACAAAAAATTATACTTAAAAGGCGCAACAAAATGTTACATCGAGCCTAAAATATAGCAACATAAACCATCAACACTACAAAATATCTGATTTATTCAAAATAAATTAGGTGTTCGAGCCCACTGTGCCTCATCTCTAGAGGGCATTACAGAGAGGATAAGATGCGATAATTGATCTCGCTTCCAGTGCAGTGTACAGTGGACTAAATCGTATTAGAAGAGAAGAAGAATGAATAGAAGAAAAAGAAGAGGAGAGGAAGCCAAATGACCGAGTTCTAGGGTGTAGCGTGTAGAGAGCCGTAAAGGTGAAAACCGCCCCTAATATTTAACGGGGATTTCCGCGGCGAGGGGAGGGGAGAATTCGCAGCCAAAAGCACATACAATCTTTGTACGAACGTTAAAAAAACTACAGTCCTGGACATTGTTAGGTTTATTTTGCAAAAGATTTTGAAATGCCTCTTTTTAACTTAAGAAAGTCCATATTATCATTTAAATATAGAAAATAAAATTAAAGGAAATGACCTTTCATTTATGTTTTTTGAAGAATTACGAAATGTCAATTTCTTCCAAGGTTATAAAAGTTTAAATTTAAGCATCAATAGTGTACTCAAATATGCAGGCAATCAAACAATCAATCTCAGAGAATTTTTAAAAATAAACCTAAAAATGTTCAAAACTCTAGTTTTTTTGTGCGTTAGGGTCTAATGTTACTATCTACAAAAGCTTGTCCCAAAGTTTGAGCCAAATCTAGGACTCGAAGGCACTAGATCTCCTAGTTAATTTCACTTAAAAGATTTTTACGCAAAATAAAATTCATTTTTATTTTTATTTTGTCTTGTAGTAGGACAAAAAACAGTTTTTGATTATTAAATTTAAAGTATAACACAGAGAAGTAATACATTGATTTCAGGAAGCTACGATCACGTGCCAATGAATTAGGAGGCGTGAATACTAATATATATTATTTTAATCTTTGTAATATATTCTGTCGATCTTTGAGGGAAATGTATTGAAGTTTTAAAATCAAACTCAATATATTTTAGCGACGTTTCGTCAGCATAATTCGCTGACCTCTTCAGGCTGCTCTTTAACTTTCAGGCCAAAAAATTAATTTCGTCAGTCAATATTAATGAAAACATATCCGTTTGTTCCTTATATACTAGTTCATAGTTCACAACTAGTGATTATAAAACTTCAATACATTTCCCTGAAAGATCGACAGAATATATTACAAAGAAAAAACATGGAGGGTGACACACAACAATGGAAAGAAAAATATATTTTTTTAATTCATTATAACTCGTACTAATATATGCATTTATATACGCAATTAGACATGCACATACATATATTCTTAATGTAGTCGATGCAGAATAATATGCGCCAAAAGCTGGCTTTTTTAAGGAAATTCACCGGCTTAGCAAATAATTATATAAATGAGACGTATAATTTAAAATATTAGTTCCCTTAATAGTAAAAATACTAATTATTTATACAAAAAAGACAAAATATTTACACATATATAGTTGACAGAATTAACACTTCTGGTATAGGAAATTTAAAGATACTTGAGAAAACAAGATATTCTTACGTCTGGCGAAAAAAGTTGATTACATATGGTACTGAAAAATAAGGTTTTGATGCAGAGTAATATTGGGAAACGGGAATTTAAAAAATCAGAGAGTCTACCGACAAAGTTTTACAGTGATATTAGCTGAAAGACGTACTAATATTTTACTTGAATTCTAGCGCGGTCGCATGACAGCAAGAGAGACAGAGTGAGAGGACGCGCGTTATAAGTAGTGGGGATAAAGTCCGCGGCAAGAGTCTCTCGTCTTAAGAACAAAACAAGGCAGACTCTCACATGCGCGCTCTCGCCTATAAACTTTTGCCTAAGACTAGCTGCCGGTGAACGTCTTTAATGAACCACTAGCATTACGTAATTGCTCATAGTAGGCGACAAAAGTAATCTGCGTCTGTAAATAGTGCGAAAGTCGTCAACGATGCTAAAACTATATTAGCTTTTATTTGATTTATATTCCTGATAATAGAGAATACATGCAAGTTACCTGTAATTCTATATAGTATCTACTTAACAATTCCATTGTTGAAATTCATTTTTTTGCCAAATTTCTTTATTAATAGACAATAACTTAACGTACTGATTCACTTAATTTTTTTATAAACTGCGTCTCGGATTAATTTTTTTTCTTTCCGATATTCCTTCTATGAAAAGTAAATATATTAGTTAACAAAAGATCTCACGAAGAATCTTTAATTACGATTCCTTAGTTTTGATCAAGAAAAACTGGTTTAATTGCACTCGAGATATAAGCTACAATGCAATTTTGTTTATATTGAACTCCATTATTTTTGAAAACGAAAAGACTGGTTTATATTGCATCAGACATTCAAAGGTTAAGAAAGAACGCTTATAAAGAAATAGATGACAAACCAATAACAGTTTAACTTATATATTACGTAATATCACATAATAATGGCATATTTTAATCGGTTATACGAACAGTGTTTACCAAATTAAAAAAAATATATGTATATATGGCCAAGTCTGTCAGATCGAGAGGTCAAAAAATAGATTTTCTTGAAACTCTCAGAAAATGTTCTGCTACCCATTCTGGATATTCTTGAATTTTTTTAGCTTTTTGACCCATAGTTTTGAAGATATAAGAGGTAAAAAACTGAATTTTGATGATTTTTTGCATATTTGACCGATTTTCATTAATTTATAACTCCTCAGGAAAGCATTTTTCGCGATAAACACAAGAATAGTTTTTTTGTAGAATGCTCTCAGTTTATCAATAAAAATATTTTTAACGCCGTACATTTAGAACTTTCTTTACCAAAAAATTCGTGGAGATACCTTTTGATTGTCCAAAAGTGTCCGTATGAATCCTGTAATGATTAATATATATATAATAACATAATTTTTTTTTAAAAAGTCGTACGCAGGTCTGAAAAAATATATATAAATTCTACGAAAAATTAAAAGAAAAAAGTCTACGTAAGATATTTCGAAATTTTGCTTCGTTTTTGAGCTACACATTAATCAAAATTCTGAATTTAATGATGAAATTTTATCAATAATAAAGGATTTTTTTGCTCAAAAACGAAGCAAAATTTCGAAATATCTTACATAGACTTTTTTTCTTGTAATTTTTCGTAGAATTTAATTATATCTTTTTCAGACCTGAATAAAACAATTTTTTTAAAATCAAAAACTAAATAAAGTTTTTTAGATTATCAAATGATCGCGGCCCATTCTGGAATTTATACAGTTACTTCGTACAATAAAAAGGTATCTCCATGAATTTTTCGGTAGAGATACCTCGGATTATATATATACACACACACATATATATATATATATATAGAGTACTCTGTCAAATCAAGAGGTCAAAGAATAGATTTCCCTGATACCTCGTGAAAACGTTCTATTTTGTGTACCAGATGCTGCTAATTTGGCTCAGATTTCTTAAAATTAGTGTTTTTGAACTATGCGAAGTTACAGTTGACAATTTTAACATTTTTTACATTTTTACCGATTTTCATTAATTTATAACTCCTCGGGGAAGCATTTTTTGTGATAGACTCTGTTTTTAGAAATTTTGTTTTTGATTATAGCAGCGATGCAACCATTTTGAGTGACGAGAGCGATAAAATATGAATATAAGAAAAAAATAGGAAAAAGCTAAATCAGTAAATTTATAAGAAAGTACCATTTTATTAAAATTAAATCTCTACACAGTATAGCGAATTGTCCTTCAGTTGTAATATTAATTTGAATAGATCTTATATAAGTTGAATAAATACAATTTCGCGAAGTTTTCTTTTTTGGGCATTACAAACTCGCAAGACTTATGATCAATACAACCAATAGTGCTACTAGTGTAAATAAAATGTTTTCTTTGCTTCAATAATTTTGTTAATAATATAAAAAATCGGATCATTTTGAATTTGAGAAAACGGATAATTTCTGTTAATAACAGCAGAAGAATTTGATTCTACAAATTATTTCCGAATAATAATTTAATTTGTTTTTTTTCTCTCTGTATATTAATACTGCAGTCAACCAGAATAATTTCCCATCTACCATTATAAGTAGATATCTCGGTAGATACGCAGAGAAATAAATATAAGATTTCTTCATTTGTACTGCTTTTACATCCGCTAAGGTTTACAAACATGTACTAAAAAAGCACTTATATTTACGAACGTTGTACCAAAAATAATTTTCCGTGCCGGTGATAAAAATTATTCTCACACGAGTGTGATTGTCATCACCTAAAATTACTTTGTTAGTTGGTAAACCTCAAAAGTAGAAAAAATAACGTGAAATTTTAAAATATCGCTATGTAATTCTATATAGTATAAACTATCTTACGAAGCACGTGAGAATATGGATTTACGAGTCGATCGCTATATACTTACTTTTTTCGTGCTTTATTCTATATATACATGGTCCTTATAATAGTTATCAATGAAAATCTGAGTTCTCATAAATAGGTTAAATTTAAAAAATAGAACGAAATATAATAAAATTATTTTTTGTTAGCTACGTCATGTAAGTATACAATTTGACATCATGTAAATATAATAATTTACCAAGAAACTAGAATTTTTCCCAATCTGTATTAGTGTAACTAACGAAAGACATGATCGCATGAATCGAAAGTAATGTGAAAAGCTCGTGATTCTACTCTAAAGCACAATTGCACGAGTAAAGCTAGATGTCTTGTCATATGTTATATTTTCCATAATATTCTTCTCCTTGTCCCGTTGTCTTTTCCCCTCGCTCTCGTGCTGTAGGATCAGGTGACGGCGAGATCATAGATTCGAGACATGAAAGGTGTATTCGCTGCTCTCGACTCTTTTCCTTGAGGCGTGCTTGTGGCTGTTTTTCGACCTGCATAGCCTAGAGGTACCGCTGGCTCTGAGAGGTGGGTCTATCTAGCGATACCAATTTCATTCCCCACATTTTCCTCTTATCTGTACGCAATTCGCTTTATCGCGATTACACTCGCTCATAGACGCACACACACACATACATTTCGCGTTTCCGTAATCTGATATTATAGCTCTCGGTAAGAACAGTAGGCTCGCGTATTAATTGCAATTCTCGAACGTGACGGAAGAGTATAAGAAAAGGAAAATTGCCGCTGCGTTCTTTCTCCTTGGGTTAGCTGCGTTTCCGAGGTATCGTAGCAAGTCGTGCGCGACTGTCTGGCCGCAACTGGACTACCTGTATATATATATATATATATATATATATATATATATATATATAAGTAAATCAAAATGTAGCGAGGTGCGGAAATGAAAACGCAAATGATTTAAGTAGTCGCAGTGGGTACGTATATTTGCAAGTGTGTATAGTGTTTAGCTGTTGACGGGGTTGGGGCTGGGATCGGGAAGCGGGGCTGGGAGCGGGCCCTGGAGCGGACCCGAGGCCTTGGGCCTGAGCAGGCATTTCTTGTAGTGCGTGCGCATGTTGCTGCTCTGCGAGAAGCTGAGCGCGCAGTTGGGGCAGGAGTAGGGCTTGGTGCCCGTGTGGTAGTTGAGGTGCGTCTTGAGGTGGTGCTTCTTGGTGAAGGCCTTGGAGCAGAGCGTGCACTGGTAGGGCTTCAGGCCCGAGTGCAGCCGCGTGTGCAGCGTCATGTTGGAACGGTCGGCGAAGGCCTTGTGGCAGACCTGGCACTGGTAGGGCCGCTCGCCCGAGTGGGTGCGCAGGTGCTGCTTCAGCAACATCTTGCGCGAGAAGGCCTTGCCGCACTGCTCGCACTGGTGGGGCTTGAGGCCCGTGTGGATGCGCACGTGCATGTTGTAGGCGACGCGCTGGTTGAAGCTCTTGCCGCACTCGGCGCAGCCGTACTCCTTGCGGTTGCGGTGGATCTTCATGTGGCTGCTGAGGTAGCCCCGGTCGTTGAAGTACTTGCCGCACTCGGGGCAGCTGGCCGCGAACTCTCGCGTGCCCTCGTGCACCGAGCGGTGGTACTTGTAGTTGCGCAGCTGCGAGAACTGCTTGCCGCAGTCCGAGCAGCGGAAGGGCTTCTCGCCCGAGTGCGTCCTCAGGTGGACCTGCAAGCACGCACGCCGTCAGTCCCGCTTCGGCCGACTCGGCTCGTGGCGCACTCACCTTCAAGGAGGCCCTCGTCACGAAGCTCTTGGCGCACTGCTGGCAGTTGTGGCCGGCGGCCGGCGGGCCCGCCTCGTTGTTGTTGTTGTCGTCGCTGGGCTTGCCCGGGGGCTCGGACGGCGGCCTGGGTGAGGTAGAGTCGCAGAGCCGGCTCACCGGGTGCGAGATCTCGGCTCGGGGCCGCGGCTGCTGCTGCTGCTGCTCCGGACAGAGGGGTAAAACAGTTGGAGACATGTTCAAGCTGCCGAAAATTTGCGGCCACGCTGATAAGTGGGAAGGGGGAGGGGCGATCTATCTAGACAAAGATTTACGAGTAAGGGCCCGACGCCTTTGGGAGACTTGTTTTACGGGCGTAGGTGAAGACGCCGTGTGTGGGCTACACGTTCGAGGATTTCGGAAACCGTGCGACGGCTCGAGATTATTCGTAAATTAAATTCCTACGCGTCGCAGACGGATTTCACGCGTTTGCTGCCATCATCATTACGATAATTTATGATTTGCCTCAGCGCATTCATTATAGCAACGCCCGGTACCGTTAGCCTTTATGTTTCTATTCTTTCCGCTTTTATCAAATCCTAGAATAGCCATCGCGTCAGATTATTTTTCTTCTTTTCAATTCTCTCACAAAATCAGACAGCATTTTTAACAGTATTACCATTTCTAACATAGTTCATTAATCTTTTCCCTAAATCTTAATAATTACATGCATATATCTTTCCTTGACTTAGCTGTCTTTTAGAGAACACTAACCGGCTCTATCGGCTATTCACATGGACTTTCTTTTCTAATGATAAGTAATAGTAAGTGCGCAAATATCTTTAATTATGATTCGAGTTTTAACTGTAAATGTATGATTGACTGAATGCAAAAAAAGCTTGATTGATAAAAGCCAAGAACAAAAAAAAATAAAAGTCGTTTGGTGGCGTTGTAGAATTGCTATTAAGTGAAAACATATCCTGCTTGTAGAATCGATAAAACCGGTAGAAAAATTTTGAGTGAACACGCTGAGATTTATGAAGAAGAGCTATTGAGCAATACGACTAAATCATGCGATCATTGAATTTGAAGATAAATAAATAAAACGGCAGTCAGTTTTTCGCCGTTTGCAAAGTATTGAATCGAGAAGAGATATAGGTAGAGAGAGAGAGAGAGAGAGAGAGAGAGAGAGAGAGAGATAGAAAGCGCATATAGCATTGTAATACTACAAAAATGTGATTATGATCATATAAGATTTGTCAAAAAAAGACCAAAAAATTTTTTTTATTTTTTTTAATGTCTAAACCGTCTATAACTTTTTTCTGTGCCCTTAAACTATCAAAAACAAAGTGTTTTCCTAAAGATAATAAAGTAAAAATATTTTTTGGGCTTTTTCGCAAAAAATAGATTAGGTCGAGTTCGATTTTTTGCATAAAGTGAAGGAAGATATTTATACTGATTTCAGCTAGCAAAGATAATTTGTTTGACCAATTTGTAAAAATTCTACGTAATTCTAACTTACAAACTTTTGTCCATTTAATGATTTGAATTCAAAAATCATAAAAATGGAAAATTTATAAAAGAAATCAAATTTCCAAATTTTTAATTAATTTTAACTTTAGAACGATTTAATATTTTGTTCTATAATTATATATTTGTGTTTTGGGGCTAATTGGAAATGAGTGAAAATTTTTTTAGCATTTTAAAATTACGTTGAAAAGACTTGAGTAACATTTTATAAATAATAGAGACGTAAATATCACTCTATTGTTAAATTTGTGGCGTGTCCTACCTCAGAACATACTGGAAAATTAATGTACTATACTTTTGGGCCTTAGATTTGACTGCAACTTTAGGATAAATTTGTGGGTGTAGAAATATGATGAAAGCTATAATATTAGACCCGAAAGCTAAAAAAAATACGGTTCTGGACATGGGTAGGTTTATTTCGAAAAAAAGTCTTGGGAAAGCTTCTTTTTAGAACGTCAGCCGTTTATCTTAGAAATGTCTTCAATATCATTTAAATATAGAAAATAAAAGATTAGAGAACATAGCCTTTGATATAATTTATCAAAAATTAAAAAATGTTGATTTCTTACAAAGTTATGAAAATTCAAAGTTGAGCAAAAAATGCAGTGTTTAAACCCTGTAATTGACTGTTCGACTACGTACATATTTCGTCGCATTTTTGATGCTCAACTTTGAAGTTCAATAACTTTGTAAAGAATTAACATTTTTTAATTAAAAAATAAAACGAAATGAAAGCTCATCTTCTCTAGTTTTTGATCATAAAAAATTTATACGCAATTTCTGTTATTATAAGATCATTTAATGTCAATATCACGTTGTTGAAAGTAACAAAAAACCGCTTATTTTGCATTCAGAGCTTCAAAGATGAATTGTAGTTTTCTGGAAAAAAGTATCTCGATCTCCTATATTCAAAATCATTTTCGTGTACTATATTAGTTTCGGAATAAGGAAAATCAGTTCTTAGAGGTGATCCCTGCGCTTTAGTGTAGTTTTAAAGAAAGAATGAAGGGAAACGTAAAGCAAACTTGCTAACTACTAGTGAGAGAGAAAGAAATGAGAAAACACGAGAGAGTAAATAATTGTCAGCTGACTGAGCACCGGCCCTGAAGTTGGGATCGGGTTTGAGTACAGCGATTCCCTTACCGGTCAAGGCTAAATGCAACACACCAGATAGCTTTCAAACATTCGTGCAGACGAAATGAAACTATAAGTGATGAAGCTCCTTTCGCCAGCGGATTACTATTTATTTTTCGCTTCATACTTATTAGGCCCTTTGTATTATTAAGCACAAGCGAAATTTACCGGTAGATGCAAGCCTTAGATAGTGACCATCCCCCTGGCGAGATGCGACGAAACGGTGAAAGTAAATTGAGCTTTTCCAAATATTCATGCCGGTATTCTAAAGGAGCTTTGAACGGGTATTACCGTAGTCCTTTGCTTACGATATCAAGCCTTTTGTCTTGCCCAGCTGCTTTACGAGAAATCTTATGAAACTCAGAAAATTGTTTCAACAGACAGATTTGAAGTGAAAAAGCCAAGGAAACAGGTTTGAAATGCATATAACCAGTTATTGAATGTCGAAAATTCTTTGCAGTTGTGAAGTAAGCGTATTGTAGAAATCTCTTGCTCGAATAGTGAGCTAACGCGTGTAAAAGAGGCACAAAGCAGCATCCTAGAGCAGAAAGCAATTAGCTAGTGGCGTAAAAATGTGCAGAAACATCGAAAATAGCCGAGAGCTGTAAAGCTAGAGTTCGAGTGGAAATCAAACAGTCTCGATGGGACAGCCGACTGAAGCAAAAGAGGAATGTTTGAGGGAGGAAGAAGCAAACAACGACACATCGAGGCCGATCCGCGGCCGAAGCCTTCCTCGCTGTCGCGCTATACAAACACGCACCAAGTGGACGCTTGGGCAGGCGAGCGCTCGGCTCTTTTCCGCGTCCTCCCGACGCGAGCGGCCCAAGCTTTAAGCAGGCAAAATCCTAAAGAGCTCTTCCGAGAAAGGCGCGTTATTGCTGCCAGCTCTCATCTTGCCCTCTATTACTGCCCGAAGGCTGCTTTGACAATCTACTTTGCCACTTTTCCCAATTAGCCAGATTTCTTCTCTCCACTCCTTTTTATTATACTTTATACTCGACTCGCGGCGCGCGCGTTCGCGTGAATGGCCCGCAAGAATGGTAAGCGAGTGACGCGATTTATTGAGAAAAATTCAAATGCGATCCACCGGAAATCTGAATGGGAAGACATGTTTACAGCTTTGCCGGATCGCGCACGCGGGCCCGAAAGCCGGCCGAGGCGATAAAAATGTTAATGTGTCGTTAAAGAAATGTGTTTGCTCGGCGAGCGTACATCTATATATCAGGGCTTTATCGCGCGGCGAGGCTCGAAATCTCCGGCGCGTTTAGACAGCGATCCGCGGCAAAGTCGGGAGCGTAGCATTTTTATGGGCGCTTTGACAATAAGCGTGACGGAGCGGGCCCCCAACGAGCGCCGCGTCACCGGTTTGGCCAACTTACCGCGACTCGCTCCGGCTCGGGCTGGCTCTGCAGCACGATCGGCTGCACCTTGGGCGAGTGGTGGGGCCTGGCGATCTGGCTCCAGGGCGAGGCCTGGACCTGGTTGGCCACCGGCCTGCGGCTCGGGCTGGGGCTCGGGCTGGGCCTTGGGCTGGGCTTCGGGCTGGCCCTCGGACTCCAGGGAGCGCAGCAGCAGGCCGCCTCGTACTCGCAGCAGTAGGCGGGCCGGAGGAACTGCTGGCCCAGCGGCCCGGGCAGCCGGATGCGCAGAGCCTCGGCGGCGCGCAGGAAGGCCTCCAACCTCGGCCGCGGCACCGTCGCGCTGCCCGTGTACACCAGGCCCAGCAGGGCGGCCAGCTCCGGGCCCTCGATCTCCGCGAGGATGACCGTGATCGGCTCACAGTCGCCGCCGGCCGACGCGCTATGGCTCAGCAGCACTTCCTGCAACAGAGAAACGACCAATATTTTTCCCACGTCTAATCGCGCACGCACACATTCGTACACATTCGGCTAATTGATTGCCCGTGTCCGGAGTTATTTACGACCGTTGGACGTGGCCTTACGTTCTCTGTCGAGGCGAGAAATAACTTGGACAAATGTTTTTTTCTGCGCCCGCCAGAGCCCGTCATTTTCAACGTTCTATCGACAGAGAGAGAGAGAGAGAGAGAGAGAGAGAGAGAGAGGCATGGGAATCCGCGAGACGCCATTTCTCTCCGATTGTCACATGAGCCTACATTAATCTGCGCCTAGTTTGCAATACTATTGCGCAACGGCGTTTGCTCTTCTGCGAGATCAATTTGCCCGGATCGGAGAGGTAACTGCATGGATTTTGCGCAATATTCGAGCATCATCTCGAGCGCGGCGTTTGCAGCTAGGCGTCGAGCGCGAAGCGTTGATAAATGAGATAGCGCGATAGGCTTTGCAAAACGGCACCTACTCCTCCCCCTTGGCGCGCGGTGGGCCGCGAGCTCAGACAGCTCCGGGAGAGCAGCAAAGAAAGGCTGCAGCTATGAAATTCTTGCGCGTGTCAAGCCGCATATTTTATATACATAGGCATACACACGCTCAGCTATGTGGATCGATGAGCTCAGGCACGCTTTATGTGACCGCTGAGGCCGCCGTGATGCATCGCTCATTGTTTTCAGCGAGCGACGAGCCGAGAGTTCAACTGCGTGACTGCCTCCAGATGAATCAGGGGAAGCTTGATTTATTATTTCGCTCGACTCTATCTCCTCCTACTCTTGCGTTAATTATAAATTCGATTAGTTTTCTCAAAAGACTTCTTCATTTATCCATGATACAGTATTGCGACTATTTATGCAACTTTAGTGCAGAATTAGAAACGACAGAAGAGTCAAGTGTGCAGCCAGTGGAGATGGTACCTAACCTTGAGTGACTCCTTTCGATTCATCCTCGGCCCGTTCGAGAAGCGAGCTGCTCCCGACTCTCACTTTGCACTAGGCAGTCGCGGGAATCTTCACGGGACGAAATTGCGTCTTTAGTCTTATCAATTTGCTTTCCATCCCCGACTATTTGCAAATGAAATGATGCGGGCTCATTAAAGTTGAACGAGACGAGCAAGATGAGCCCGATCATGACGATTTCCATAGGAATTACCAAGACACGCGTCTTGTTTGTCCGATCCTTTATGGATACGCGAAGCTGCGGGATTTATAGACAATTCGATGATTCGACTACTGCTTGTTCTCTATTATCTTTATCTTTATGTGCGTACGTCACGCCGAGAGATGTTCGGCGTTATTTACATTCGCCATGAGGAAGCCACAAGTGAAATATGTGGGACACACACGTGTTACGTTCCCAAAATTCGCACTCGTCGAGGCGTCGGCCAGGGCAGCGAATCGGCGGTAGAAGTGCAGCCGGCGAGGGAAAAATGCCGGGCGCGCGGCGCTCGCACGTCGTAAATGCTTTCTGGGTCGTTTGGAGCGCTTTACGGCGCGGCTGACGCTTTGCCGAGCGATTAGCGCGCGAGTGCGCGAGCATTGCCGGGCTATTATTGCCCCTTTGCCGATTATACGTGCGAGTTTTGCAAGAAGCGTGGCGCTCGGGCTGGCGCCGGCGATAATGTCAAGGCACGCGAGCGCGACTTTTTCTTTGCCTCCGGCGCTCGTGTTTGCGAGGGCGGCCGACACGGGCACATGCAAATGCGCAGCGCTTGCCTCTCTCCCTCTCCAGCCGCCATCCAGCCGACTCTCGACGCACGCGCACCCGCGCTGCGTTTTTCTTTCTTCGCTACCAATCCAGCACGTCAGCTCGAGCTCCCTGGCGCTCTTTGCATGCTCTCCGGCTACGGCTGACTTTCCAGGCAGCTATCACTGCGGCTCCAATGCAAATAATAATGTGGGAATGACCGGGAGCTATTTTCGCATTTAACTAGCCTTTTTCTGCCTCCAAGCTTCAGAATGCCTGCGCTCATTAATTGATAAGATACAGCATTTTTTCCCGCACTCTATTGCACAATGGGACATGTGTATGCTCTATACAAGTGCATTTTTCCGCACAGCTGGGCTTTCGCAACTGATACGAAATTGTGAAAAATCTCCGAATAAACGCCAGCTGCGGTAGTAAAACGAAACTGGCATGGCAAGCCGTGCGAGCGGAGCGCAGAGTGCAGGCCGTGGAAGAGGAATCGAGGAGGGAGGAGAGGCTGCAGGCTTAGACTCGGCGGCGTTGGCCAATTGCCGCGCGATCGCGGCTCAAAAATGGCGCAACGCCGACGGTAATTGCATATCATAGTGAGAGAGAAGAGCCAAGTTTTGAAAGAAGAGCGGAGAAAGGGCTACAACCAATAGGAAATATCACTATATAGGTATAATATGTGCCAGTGCTGATTTCTTTGATTTTCTCACCAAGTTCGCTAAATCGCCTCGCGCGACTGTCTACCACTGTCTGTCTGTCTGCCAATCTGTTTGTCTATGTTCACGTAAAAATTCGTTAGCCTCTCACGCCTTAGGCCGTTTCGATAATATCCTGCACTTGGCGTTCAATTTGCCACTTTTCGACATTTGCGTTAACTATATATATATATATAAAACTGGGGTCTAAGTGTTGTTATGTCGCAAGTCCTTACTTTTCCGAGACAGGGGAGCAAAATATCATTGCGATTGTCTAGTGCGTGTATTGCAATTATTACGCTGTTGAAGTGTAGGTACATGTGTGTGTGTGTGTGTGTGTGTGTGTCTGTGTGTGTAGCACGTGAGTATAGATAATGCATGAAAGGTAGCAAAATACTTCTCTCGGGTTTCTCTAGCGTTTTTCTCGATTATCAATAAACGGCTCGGAGAACAGGAGGAAGGATTGCTGGCGCATGTAAGCCCATAAGTATATGGTAGCGGTGACCGGTTTGCTAGCACACAGCTTTCTTTCGCTAGATTACATTGCTCGCAGGACTCCCTTATGAACACATGTGCGGATTCCCCTCTCCGACTTGGCCAACCGAACGCGCGCGGAACCTCATAAATCACGCATGCGATTTACGCACTGGCTGAGCTGCACGTGTGACTTTCAATCGGAGAAGTCCAGCTTCCCTTTCGATTACTGCCTTGCGATAGTTTATTCCTCGTAATTAAACGGCTGCAGACCCCCAAAACGAGAACGATGAGATGCGGATTCCTTCTAAGCCGACATATTCAAAGTACCCGACTAGCGCCTGCTAATATGAAAAGCCTCTGCTCTCTCGAACACGTGCACGTGCAGCGATTTTTCCGCCGATGAGCACGCACGATGTGCATATCCACTTGTGAATCGGTTAACAGGCCAAGTAGAAAGCAGATGGCAGATTCGACTTTACTTGGAAACTGGCGACACGACCGTGCATATCTGGATGTATTCAAATCCACAGTATTAACTGCATTTTTAACTCCACGCATTTATGCAGTGGGGCTCTGCAATCGCTGTAGGCGCGAGATTGGCTAAACGCGACGGAAACCGAACAGCAAACAGATCTCTACCACTTAACATCCACACCATCATAATTGCACGGCGATTTTTCTCCCCAAGTCGCCTACTCAGAATCTTTCGTTTATTGCAGGTTTTAATTGTTAGACTCAACTTGTAAATGCAGCGAGCACTTGGAGCAGTTAATCGATATACAATAAAGAAATCTGCACAAGACGTGTGCCTTGTCAAAAGGACCGTACTAGATAGACAATCGACAGTTAGAATCAGTGGAAGATGTCTTGTTCTACTGTTTGATGCGAGCGTAGACACCGCTTTTATGTCAATCGGATTTGTAAAAATTCAAATTCAAAATTCATTCTCTCTCTCTCTCTCTTTCTGTCTCTCTCTCTCTCTCTCTCTCTCTCTCTATATATATATATATATATATATATATATCACACACACACGCTCGCGCGCAGCAAAGCTCTTGTACTCAGCACTGGGTGCGTAAGAGTAGTCACTGACCTGCAGGTAGGGACTAGCGGCGGACAGGACCAGCCGGTGCGCGAGGAACTTTTGACCGCCGGGGCAGCAGAGGGCGACGTCCGCGAAGCTCTGCGACAGCATCGCCTCTCGCAGGAAGTCACCTAGCTCGGCACCGGGAAGCCGGGCCTGGAGCCTGACCAGCTGCAGCGGCTCCATGGGGGCGGGGGCCTGGCTTTGCGTCTAGGCTCTGCGGCATCGGCAACTCTCTCACGTGCGCACGTGTGCGCGCCTGCACCGGACAGTGCTCCGCTCACGGGCGCTCGGAGGCTGCTGCGCCGAGCTCGTCGCCGGGCCGACTGCCGCGCGTCGACTCCTCTCCTCTGCTCGCTCCCAGCGCGGCCTGTCCCCCCCTCGCCGGGCCCCGAGCTGAGCGCCAGCTGACCGGGCGGCAGCCTCATCAGCTGTGCGGCTCGCAGCTTCTTCCAACCCTTCTTCCAGTGAAAGCGAGCCGGGGCCCGCAGCCTCGCGCTGGCCCACCTCTCCTTCGTTAGCGCCTAGTTATTGCCTCTCTCGCAACATCCGTCTCTCATTGCGGTATGTACCGTTTTACCCACATATTATGGGACCACCGCTCGCCTATTCGCACCCACGTGTCAACTACGATCAATTCACGCGCACTGCTCTCATTTGTCGAATAGCAACTTTTTTTTATATTTTATACTAACAGCAAACTTCATATCAACGCCTCACCTTCACTTTCCTCTTCTTTCCTTTTATACTGGCTTGGAGCTTGAACTCGTCGCACCATTACCCGGTTTTTTTATCTTCACTTTTGGACTAATCCTTCTCCATCTGATCGCTATAATGTAATAACAAACAGTCTCTCGGTTTGTTTTTTTAATTTTCATTTTGTAGATAAGGCAAACAAAACTCACCGATAATACATTTAAATTGCTCGATTTTATACGAAAATATAAACTTTTAAAGATATACAAAAATAAAAGCAATTATTCTATGTACTTCTTTTATGTATAATTTCGATCCTACATACATAAAATTTACTTACAGGCAAATAAGTATTTATATAAGCCATAACAAAATGAAATTACAAAATTTGTATTAGAAAAACACTTCTTTGCTGCTTAGACCTATATGAAATTTGAGATAAATATCTTAAATATTTATTACCCTAACTAACTAAAAAGGTAACTTAGCAAAAAAAGCTTTGAAGTATACTAAATCGGGAAAAAGAAACAATCTTCGAGAAGTGATATTGTCTTCGAACAGTGAAAATGGAAAATTATAAAACGACCAATAAACTGTAAGGCTTGATATTTTTAAATATAAAAATAAAGTTTTAAGTATTAAATCATACAATAACTAAATGAAAATGAGTACTACAAACACTCTAGTTCATTCCGAGGATCCGTCACTTTTTATTATAAAAAAGATGCAATAGCTCACTCATAACAATATTTTTAATACTATTTCTTTGTGAATTTTAAGGATAAGATCTCCCCTTTTTGATAGTGTTACTATTAATTGTAATTAGTACTAATAATAGAAAAGCATACACGTTATTTTTTCACGGAAAAAGTTCCTCGAACCGGAGATGAAACTATTATTATTATTTGAATCACAGTAAATTGCTATTTAGGTTTAATAAAAGATAGCAATAATTTTAAAAAAATTTTAAATAATTATTGTAACTTGAAGATTCTTAAAAAAATCAATAAAGTAAAAACTATTAAAAGTAACACTAAATTCAAGTGATAAGTATTCGTGGTTAAAAAGAAAAACGTTAGATTGATTCTTTTTATGTTTGAACTAACACTTTACAAATGACTAATGGATTTTTAAAAGATGATATATTCATTATCAGTAAGGGAACAATCAAAGTGCATAAAAGTAAACGCAGATATTATCCTGTAGCAAAATAACAGGTTATAAAGTTATAGTTTTTATGAGTTACTATAAAATAGATGATTTTCAAAATGGTTAAAATGTTTTGTCTCCCTGGGATAGAAATGGTAACCATCAGTTCGCCATTCGTTCACCAAATCGCATAGGTTTGGCCAACTATTTAATTAATGGTTGGAATAGATACCGCTAATTATTTCGTCACGGAATTATGCTTGCCGTGGGTCAACGAATGGTTAATATTAAAAGTCACACAAAAAGATAATTTATTCAATTTATATTTTAAAGGAATATATTAAAAGTTATAGTATTTATAAAATGTTTTTAAAATCCCTATACAGACAGTATACTTTACTTAACGCAAGTAGATTTCAATTCGTAAACTTGTATTTTAATCGGAGGTTGATTTATACGTGTATGTAATTGTTTGGCGAAAATAAGGTCGTGTACGGGCGGCCTGATTCGTCAGTATTAGAGGCTTAAACATCTATAAAATTCTTTTAGGCCTATATATATATATATATATATTCTTTATAGAGCGTTCTTTATTTTGGCTTATGTTCAAAATTACAAAAAACACGAAAATTCAACGCGATGAAACACAATCACTTACACTTTGCTCCCTTATATGTTTATTAATATTCTATTCGCTGATTTAAGTATACGCATTACAATGAAGTGAAACAATGCGATTGCATATAGTGTAAATCTACGCAATCAGGCGTATAGGGAAGACTGGAGTAAAACCGTATACTTTTTGGAAATTATTTATTAAGAAATAGATAACAAAATAATAACAATATTCAATATTAGAATTGTGTTTAGTTTACTTTTATGTAACTGAAAATCAATTTGGTTAGTTAAAAGAATATTTGTAAAAAATGTTATTACAAAGAGAACGAGAGTATCCGATTTTACCCCAATGAAAAAATTGTCGGGGTAAAACCGGATACTCTTTATTCTTTAGAAAATTAATTTATTTTTCGCGTTTTTACTCTATCTAGCAAGCATTTTTTAAATCTTCTTTTATTTATCCAAAGTATCTGATTTTGGAAAGAAATCAATTTTCTTTTGATCAGCATTGCAAAAAGATTTTTTAATATATTAACGCCTTTTTATGCCAAAAAATAAATAATTTTCATATGGATGGTGCATAAACACTGCATTGAATGTATATTGTTGTTCAATTTTAGTGTTCTATTAAAAATAACATATCCGATTTTATTTCAACCTTGAGTATCGGGTTTTACCCCAAATTTTGAAAAGAAATAATTACTCATTTTTTATAATCATAAGTTAAAGTGAATACCAAATTTATATTTATATCCCTTGGTTACGATGTAAACAATAAGGTTATATATTTGCGAAAAGAATATGTTGCTTGCAAAAAGATTATGCGCACAATGATTGTTGTCTTGAAAGTTAAGAAATCTTTTATCTTTTCTGCAGTCATGAGGCTATTCTTAACATGCCGATCACATAAAACTACTTGAAGGATATTGATATATTCTTCAAGTTCAATATTGATACAAATTGATACAAATAAGAATATTGATACATTCTTCAAGTACATAAAAATAAATATACACTTCGTTTACCAAAAATTGTAAAAGAACAAATTAAATATCGAATGAATTTAAGTCGTTATGAATACCTATACTAACAGTAATATTTCATTCAAAAAATAAAAATTTCTAAGATGAAATTTGTAGCCAACAGTAATATTCTATAATAGTAGGTATGTAGGTAAAAAGAATATTAAAATTATTACTTTCATGATCTTATTGTCTGGAATATTCCTTATCAAGTATTTATTAATAATTGCATACAATTTTGAAACATAGAAATTGTTTGTTAACAATTTTTGTTTTATTTGTATTAAATTTAAATAATGTTCCATGAAAATAATGTTGTATTGAAATTGCATGATTGTATGCTGAAAATTCGCATAGCAATAGCTTACGAAAGTGCTTTTATAAAAATCAAATGATTATTGTGATGACTATGCATGTACTCTAGTTCATATCTGTACATGTTACTATGGATATAGTTTAGACAGTATCTTGTTTTACGCTTTACCGCCTTCTTCAACATTCGATATCGCATCATTCTTAAATAATGATAATAAGCTCTACATAGATACGTTTTATTTAGATCCGTGACTTTGTAGTGAAATAGTAGACCTAAAATGTTGTTTCTATAATATATCGTGCCCACTATGACTAGATATTTCAGGTGTTTGTATCACATTCCGCATGCTTAAGTGACACATCTATTCAAATCAGCTACCACACACTTCGATTAGAAAGAGATACCCAAAACGATTCTATACTGAGAGAAATTTATCATTAGAAAGACTCCATTTTTAAGCTTCCGTGCTTAGAAAGTATCGGATATTGCTTTACTCATGCGGATAACTAAACACAATGAGAAAAATTTTATAGTGAAAATTACTATATTTGATTGTAAATGGCAGACAGAGTTATTCTTATAAAAAATACTACAATTTACAGTAAATATTTTTACTATATTTATAGATATAATTATACTATAAATTATAGTAGTTTTTATGAAAAAATAAGTCTATATTTACAAACAATTATTATTAAAAAACTTTACTCCGTTCAGCGATTACTATAGGTCATAAATTCGATATATTTACTTGTCGCTATAACTGTTTTAATTAATGCATGTTAAAATGGTTTCTTCTTCAAACACTACTTATGTATTACGTTGAAAAAGTTTGCATATAATTGTGACAAAATTTAATAAAGTTAGAAAAAACGATCTTTTGTTTGCATGTGTGTATGTATATATATAAGAGGTGCGCGAATGTTAACATCCTAAATAATACATCGACTGCATTGACGCAAATGTTGCCATAAAAAAATGTGAATAATTTTATAAGAAGACTTTGAAAACAATATGTCTGCTGATGTTACTACGGGATTTCTGCAACTACTGCATTGGTATTATGGTACCATGTTAACTGTTAAAGCCATGGTAGTAAAACGTGGTTTTACCACGAAATTCTAGAGCCCTAATATCAAAACAGTAATATCCACATCTGCAGTAATAACTAATTGTAGAAGGACATTCAGTGTAATTGTACACACAAATTTATTTGTAGGCGATATACGACAAAGATTCTAATGTGATAAACGTTTTTGTAATCACTATCAGAGAAAAAACGAATAATGTACATGAATAAAGCAATATGTATGAAAAAGAATAATTCATAAAGTTAAAATGAATAAAGGATGATTAAAAACACATGATTATTATTTAATGGTCTTCTTTTATTTTTTCTCTTTTGTTTGTATGAAATATTGTTGTAAATTTTTTTAAAGTTGTGCCTAATATTTTCTTATACTAAATAATTAAAAGCGGAATTTGTGACTTGAAGATCAGTCTATTGAAGGCTATCTGTGAATTTGACATGTCACCTATCATCAAATTACAAATCGTATATTAAGCATTTACGGAGTAAAGTAGACTATGTAAGCATGCGAGGGACATCAACTCGCGAGTTTTTTAGTCCGTCTTGATCCCAAGTGCAATACACCATTTTTCGTATACCAGTTAAAAATTTGTTCGCACGTAAGCGTTTCTAGGGGAAAATACATTTAGTGTTTTACGCTCTGATATCTGGAACATTTAACATTTAACAATATATCATTAATATATTTTTATATATTGTTTTTTCTAAGAGTCATATTATATACCACGTTGATATTCATTATTTTTTCTGGTACGAAATTTCTAAAAAATATTGTAAAAGCTAAAAAATGATGGTAATATGTCAATAATCAAGTAAAATCAAGGAAAATTATAAATAGTTCTTAAAAACTGTTTTAAGAAAAACACTATCAATGAAAAACATCAAGAAATAAATCATTATTCTTTATCAATTTTCACAAATCATGGTAAATTTTTATAAGATTTCCTTAATTTTTATTAATAATTGATTAAAAACATAGCTTTACTATAGTCTGTTAGAACAGATATTTATTTTTGTCATTAGTGATGTTTTCATTTCAAATTATATATTTTTATTATTGTAATCAGTGTTACACCAAACATTTCTCATAGCCAAATAGCAATGCTTGTTATTCTTAATTACACGCTTATATTTAAATATTTATGACTGAATGGTAATTGTTTACAATTTAATTATAGCATTTTATACAAAATTAAATATAATTATAGTTTACATGCTCGTAACTATAGAATTATAATGTAATAATTTTATATTTATTTATTATAACGTATTGTCAAGCATCGATACCTTTCTATTCTCCAATTATGATTTATTGCTTAAAATCAACACTTTTTTATCTAAATGGAGAGATCGATTAGTATTAGCATGTTTTGCAGTGGTCTGCCGACTTGAGATACTGTTAAAATGTAAATTTTCAGGAAGGTCGTATGTCCAAAAAGTCGAAAATCAAGTTTTGATGGAATTAAAGAAGATGAGCCAGAAAGAAAGAAAGGAGGGGATGGCAATAGACTATAGTACTATTAATATGTTTCATTATACAGCTGATATGCAAAGTGGATTTTCATGGCTAGGGGACAGGCTCGGTGGAGTATAAATAAGGCGAGATTGAATTTGTCAGCTATCATTCCTAGCCGCTCGTCGACACGGACTCATCTACCAATCAAAAATGAAAACCGTACGTAGTTGCCATTTCTTCGTGTTATCTTTTTACTTGAAAAGTGTTAATTCTTAACAATTGTGATAAAAAGTGTGTGAACGATAATTAAAGTGTTGTTCAGTGAAATTTAATACACGAATCGTGTAGAAATTAATAAAAATAGTTGTTTTTTTTACTTCTATTAAAATCATAAAATAAAAAATTAAATATAAATATAAAATCAGAAAATTCACGCTGTAAATTTCAAATCAATAGCAAATCGAGTACTGTAACACGAAATTTGACTATAGTAGTATTAGTAATTCGTTTATATTAATAATCGAAGTGTTTAAAAAATATAGATATAATGAAACTGCAATTAATAGTATATAATCTAATCTAATTACTAAATTAATAGATCGCCGTCTTCGTCGCCATCCTGGCTGTTGCCGTTGCCCTCCCTCAACGTGGAGCTGTCAAGTACAGCGACATCGTCGTCGTAAAGGAAACCCTCCACGACAACATCGGTCTGGACAGCTACAAATACAACTATGAACTCAGCGATGGATCCAAGCGCGACGAGTCCGCTCAGGTTGAGACCCGAGGCCCTGAGGATGCCGTCATCCGCGTCCGTGGATCCTTCAGCTTCGTCGGTGAAGACGGCGTGACCTACACCGTCACCTACGTCGCTGACGAGAACGGCTTCCAACCCCAGGGTGCCCATCTCCCCGTCGCTCCTCAAGTTTAAATAGTTTAATAAATTTTTTAAAAAACATTTTCCAGTATTTATTTGTTTCAATACCTAATTTCCAAAATTTCTCCTTAGATTTTTTCCTATTGCTTTATTGCAATTTATTCGTACTATTTTTTCTGATAGAATAAACTGTAAAATTTCAAGAGAATACTTTAGTTTTATTCAGTTAAATATGTAAATTATAGTAAATGCAATATTGTTAAGTAAGCAATTTGTCCAATGACTTTTACATTATAAATTTAAATTTTGCATTTATGCTATACGAAAATTTTTTTAAATATAATAATAATCCAGTGAATTAATAGCAAGTATATCTTCACCGCTATGTGATTTGTACATAACATTGTTACTTTATTCTACATACTGCAATTATTTGAAAAGCGCCTGGGAGCTTCAAAATTCCATAAATGTGCGCGCATTTTATTCTTCTTCCAAGGGCTTCACCAATAGATTTTCTTTCTGCTAATATAATAGTATATTATGTAATACTGATAAAAAATGAGCTATTTTATCCAAGAGTGGAGTGTGCAGCTGAAGTCAAAGTCGACAATGCGAAAGACGCCAAAATCAGAGACGAGTGCTTTAAAATTTATCCGAGTCTGAAACAGCTTGTCTTCCAGTGTTACGCGCATAGTAGTTTTTATAGCGACTGCATACGAAAATGCCTTTAGTATTCAAATTAAGTATAGTTTTCGTAGTAGAAACTACACGTAGCTCATTCATTTTAAACATCGTTTAAAATATACATTCAGAAACAAATAGACGACTTTGATGAAATATTATAAAGTTTACTTAATACGTGATGTTTGATTTTTTTACACTCATAATAAGTCAAATATTACGCTACGAAAAACCTTATTTCAGACACTATTCGGAAATTTATTTATTGCATCATTCAATATTATTCAATGCTTTATAATAATAATTATAATCAACCGGTTTGGAAATGTAAATATAAAGCTAAGGTCACAAACTGAAAATACCTTTTGTATATGTTAAGAGTCAGAGCTGAACATTGTACCATTAAGAGAGGGGGTATCAGTAGTATTCAGTAGAGACGCAACAGCGCAGCACCAACATTGCATTATCAGTATGTAAAAGAATTCGTTATGACTGGGGGAACGTATCTAATCAAGTATAAAAGAGCAGCCAGTATGTTTGTTGTCAGTCAGTTCCCGTTTATTCATCTACGAGATCAGAACCGTCGAGTTACAAACTACTCGTTAAGTATGAAAACGGTACGTGTACTCAATACTATAGAAATATTTTTTTTATACACTTGCATACAATTAATATTTCAAAAAATATTAGCAGTATAAGAAATTTAGTACATGTATCGATCATACATACATACCTGCTCTCTCACGCACACATTCACACAACAACTCTTAATTTACTTGTGGCGTATGCAATATTAATAATAAAAACTCCTCATATACTATTCTATTAGATTACATAAAAATATATAAGATTTCACTGTTTTTTCGCGGTTGCCATGTGTTATTCTTCGCCAACAAAGAACCATCAATCCGAAAGGAGTCATTGCTGTTAAAGAGATTTTCCACGACAACATTGGTTTGAACAGTTATAAATTTAACTCCAAATTAAGCGATGGACTTCAGCTGGAAGAGTCCACGAACGTCAAGACCCGAGGATCCAAAGACATTGTCCTCCGCGTCCGAAAATACTCCAGCTGGATTAACACAAAAGACGGACAGACATACATCATCACCTACGTCATCGACGAGAATGGATTCCAATCCGAAAGCACCCACCTATCCATTGCACTTGCTGTTTAGATTTTAGTTAAATTTAATAAATTATTTAAAAATTATTTTACTATAAAAACTATTACTGTCTTGTTTATTATATACCTTAATCTTTTTAATATCTCTTACCGATAATTAGTATGTAAAACATTCTACAATTTATTAAATCTCGAACTCATTTTATCATTAATTATACTTGTTTCATTTTGTTATTTATATAAAATTTGAACACTTAACATAAAAAAAATATATATAACGGTATTGTATCAGGTGTAAAAAAATTTATATATATTAATATAATATGTGACAACGGTATCGCGGCCAAATATTCACTACAAAATAGTTTTTTCCGAAAGGATTTGTAATAAAAGGGAGTTTAGCTTTTGTTCATTATTGCACATTTCCAATAAAAATTACTTTATATTAGTAATGTGTTTAAATTTATTTCTATCAGAAGGTAACAGTTGAAAATATAGTTTTATTTTGGCATATTATATATCTTTAAGTTTATTAATGAATTTTATACTGATAAATTAAAATTTTTTAAACTTTAAATACATGATTTGCATATTTATATATTTTAATAATCAAGATAGCGATTCGACTCTGCACGAATCAATAAAGCAAAATAGAATTATACGTTGAATGTTTCGTGCACGATCTCTATTCCCTTCAGGGCTAAGGTATTTTATTACAAAAATGTGATTATAAATCTGTGGCTTCAAAGCATAATCACATAAGTCCACTTTTCAGATTTCTGAGAAAAAAGGACTTTAATGTTCGAACTTATATGTAAGATCGGAATAAAGGAGATAGAGCGCGATACCGCACTAGTCAATAGACACATTCAAAACACATATTTACATCGTAATATACATAAGGCATATGGTTATACATTTTCTGTTGCGCTAAATTAAAAACTATAAAGTATGTCGTTATGCCGAGAACTATGGACTTACAATGCTATTCTTGTTTATTTTGGAGCATATTCTTTAATTTAATTATGAATGAATCAGTTAATTAAAAAATTAACAATTGTTAAATGTACCCAAATATAAAAGACAGAATACTTTATGGACGCCGCGATCTTGAAGCCAATCTATTATTAGTTAATCGCTTCTCATTCATTTTCTCATTGCTCCCATTGGTTAATTTCTAAGGGTATACAGACCTTGTGCCAATACGTTTTGTTTTGCGCGATAGGTTTAGTGGAGGAGTTAGAAAACTGCTATGCCTAAAAAGCATTTGTATAAGCATTGTGCTAAATAATGTGAAAATCGATGATATTTGAAACAAAAAAAAATTAATAGGTACAGCCGAAGAATATATGTAATATGGCGCGCGTAGTGTGTGCTTTTATACTAGTCTATCAACCATTTTAGGTACGAATTATTAAAAAAAAACATTTTTCCAATTTCAATTATTTATACTTAATAGTTTGCAAAATAATTTGCAATTACAAAAATGACTGCGGCGTGTCTTAGATAACAAGCCTGGAGTATCAAAAATAAAAAATCGAGTTTTGTTTTCCGAAATTTACCTTTAAAACAACAGAAAAGTAAGTGAGACATATATGTCCCAGTGTGCCTGAAAGGGTTAAACTTTCGACCATTTGATATACTGCATATATAAGGTGTCCCATTTTAATCGTCCACCACCAGAAATTAGCAGAAGATGTACTTGGAGAAAAAAATGATAAATACAAAAGTTTTAGGGTTCAAAGAGGGCCACTTAATGGTACCAACGAGTTTGACCTTGAATGCGATTTT
>JAWWEQ010000010.1:15007375-15024126 GCA_035583055.1 Torymus tubicola | reverse complement strand
GCCGCCTTTACACCCACGTATGTTATTGGTGCGAGGCGGCCATGACAGGGTTAACGCGTACTGGCGCCATCTGGTTCGAGCTTGCCGGGCAAACATCCTAATCTAATAATCCCATGAGGAACTCTTGTTTTTTAGAAAATGAATTTCTAACATAATCCTCAATGGAAACGTATCAAAATTTGTTGAGGTAATACTGAAATAAAATTAGTATAAAATAAAAAACTCTAACCTTATAAATATTTACGAAATAAATTTATATTTCGATAACATTATAATAAATCTTATTATTCGCAAAACTATGATCTCGATTAAACAACGGAAACGTGCGCGCCATTATTCAAATTTCAAGCCTAACACAGACCACAGTCAGCATTCTGAGCCATTTGATTTTTCAGTTCATGAATTAGTAGCACTCATTTTTCTTCTGCTTTCTACGGTTTTACACAAGCACACGATTTAAAAATGCAATATTATAGGGTTATTCATTACAATTTCATTTCTATTTTGCAGGACCCAATGAGAATCGCCGTATTCCACAGACTGTCAACGTCACAGCCAATAAAACGTACGTGAAAGCAAGCATATATATATATATATATATATATATATATATATATATATATAACGATATGATGGTATATACATAACTCTTGGGAAACTTAAACTACCTATACTCTGTTAAAAATATTTGTAAATGAAGTACCTATTGAAAATAGGCAACGCATAAACAATTCGGAAACGTCGCTGGCTACTGAAAAACTTCAAACGACAAGGCTATATAGGATATATACAGATTTCGGCAGACACAATCACACAATTCGCCACAAGTCGTGAACATAGAAAGTCGCACTTGAAGGAAAAAATGAAAATCGAGATATATATATAGCATACAAGACAAGTATTAGCTCGCGCGCTCGAGGAGCGAGGACGCGCGCGGTATACGGCGGCGACGCGCGTGCCGCGTTGCGCATGAAATATTAAAGCGTCGCGCGAGGTTTCCATTGTCGCGATTGGTTTTTACGCGGCCACCGCGCGGATGGCGGATCGTCTCGTTCCGCGTTGGAGCGAGGGAGAAGGGAGAACAAGAGGCAAGACTCGCGAGTCGCTGGCTGCGGGAGAGGGAGGCCGGAGCCGGAGACGGAGACGGCCAGATAGGAGAAGCTCCGAAGCAGATAGGTAAATGTTTCCTTGTGGGTGGCGGTAGCGGCTAGCAAGCAGAGCCAGAACAATTTGCAGGTGCTACAGAAAGCCGGACTCGCGGGCTGCGTGTCTGATCTCATTGCCCGAGCGCGAGTCGGAGCGCCAAAGTTACAAATTAGAAAACGGCAGGCTCTGCAAAAATCCCAAGAGCGGTAGAACTCGGAGCGGGGAGTCGGCGCTGACGGCGATGAACCAGAACTACACGCGCCAACGCCAGCAGAGGATGTTTGTGAATTTTGAGTGCTCCTAAAGAATTATCATGGCGTCAAAGCAGTACCATGTGGACAACGTGGTAAACGAGCGCCGGCTAAGGCCCATTTACGGTAAGTTCCATGACGGGCCCTCTTTGAATTTAAGCCGTAACACCTCCCGCAACGCCTGCACCGATGCTGGAGCACGCCGGCTACAAGGTTATGTAATATTCGCATGTCTCTTCTGCTGTGTTTCAGATAGACTTGACAATGGGAACAATAAGAAGGCCCTCCAGGAGGCTGACAAAGTCTTGAAGAAACATCCAAACAATCAGTGCGCCAGGGTACTTAAGGCCTTAGCACTCCTTCGACTAGGCAAAGAAGTCGAGTGTCAAAGTATCATTGATAAGGTTCGCTCCGAAGTGCCCTGTGAAGATTCAACGCTTCAAGCCATGAGTATCTGCTATAGGGAAATACATCAACGTAAGTACTAATTTCTTCTACCGACCTTCTTCTTGACTGTTGGACAACAACCTTATTTTATCTGTTCTAGCTGATAAAATTAGTGAAGTCTATGAAGCAGCATCAAAGGCTGATCCCAACAACGAAGAACTTTTAACTCATTTGTTCATGTCATATGTACGCTTAGGAGACTTTAAGAAGCAGCAACACACTGCATTAGCTTTATATAAATTGGTTCCTAAAAATCCTTATTACTTCTGGGCTGTTATGAGTATTGTGATGCAGGCAAATCAAGCTGAAGAAAAACAGGCCAAAAATATCATATTATCTTTAGCTGAAAGGATGGTAAGTTCAATTATCATATAATTTATTCACCAATGTAATATAAATAATGTTATTTGTGTTTATTTTTATTCATAGGTACTGAAATTAGTTAAGGAAGGAAAAATGGAAGCTGAACAGGAAATCCAGCTTTACTTAATGATTTTAGAACTTCAAGGAAAAACAGAAGAAATGTTTGAAGTTTTATCAGGACCTTTAGCCTCTCATCTTTCCAATGTTTCACAACGTAAGGCTAAACTATTACTTAAAATGAAGTGTTTTGATGAAGCTACAAAAGCTTATGAGGAACTTATACGTAAAGAGTAAGTGCTCATTGCTATTTCATTTTTTCCATCTAAACAAATAGAAAATTAAATGGAAAAATTTATTTACATTTTTAGGCGAGATAATTGGGGTTATTATCAAGAATATCTTACAGCAGGTCTCAATTGTCAAACAGCTACAAAGTGTTATAAATTTTTGAATGAAACTATTACAACTACCTTTGATGATAAAATCAGAGCACCACAGCTTGCTAGATTAGAACTCCTGAAACGTACGAGTGAGCAAAAATTAGAAATTGAGCATTGTGCACATATATGTGATGATATGCGGCAATACTTTAAACAATTTGGTACAAAAGGATGTATAGTTGGTGACTTGAAATTGTACTTGCATTTATTAAGTGATGCTGATAAAGAAGAGTTATTGGAAAATGTATTATTTTGAGTATATAAATTTGGTAATTATATCTATAAGCATTTCAGATTAATTGTTTAAAATTTTATCAACAGATAGAACTCGATATTGGAGTTGGTGAAACTGACTATCCAGCCACAGTAGATCAGATGCAAAGGCACATTCATTTTGAGCAGTTAAAACGAATTTGTGGTAGACATCATCCACCAAGAGCTGACGTTGAAGAAAGAAAACATCTTGTTAAACGTCTTAGTGATTTATATGATAAAGGAAATGCTCTTTGCCCATTTGAAACTAGGTTACCAACTGATTTCTGTCCTGCTGATTCATATGTGCTTCTGGCTGTTCATATTTTACACCAATTATGGTATGAAACTCAAAATGCAACATGGCTGTATAAGTATGTATTCCCATTTATTAACCATTATTAATAACCATTTCAATATTATAAATGAATAATACTTTTCAGAGCTATGCTAATATTAGAAAGAGGATTAATGTCAAGTCCAGCAAACTTTCACATAAAAATACTTCTCATTAGAATGTATTTAGAGGCTGGATTACCAGTGGGAGCTGATTATGCCTACTCAATACTAGATTGTAAACATATCCAATTAGATTCATTAGGTCATTTACATGTACCACTACTTGCTCCGTTGGGTTATTTGTCGCAGGCTTCTAACTGTCTCGATCATGCAGCGAAATTTTTTATTGCAAATTATAAAGATGTACGTATCTATATGTATGTATATATATATGTATGTAACTTAAGGGAATGTCGGAATCTATATAGAAGTATATACTTACCGATATTTTCGTATTTTTCGCTATTTATTTTCAATTTTCTTTACTACTAATTTTTTTTCTTACTCCTACGGCTCTTGAAATAACTACAAAAATTTTAAAAAACGTGAATTAAATTTAAATAACGTGAAATACAATGTAGGAATCTTTAATCAGTATTATTGCAATAACTAAAGGTGAAAACTCAATGGTCTTCTTTAAGTATTAATTATTTTAAAAAGAAAAACTACGAAAGTAAAACTCAATAAATAAAAATATCTATTTTGATTGGAAATATATATTCTATTATGTGATTATCTTTTAATAAATCATCTAAAATAAATCAAACATTAAAAACCCTGGTCATGATAAAAATTTTTAATAATACAAGATGTTTCACCTTAAATTGATCTATACCAATGTATTATTTCTATTTACATATCTTAAAAATCTTCTATATAATGATTATTCTTTCCTTTATTCTTTAGAGCGCAGATCATTTAACGTTTGCTTATAAATATGGAAGTTTTCTAAAAATACAAGAATTTGTTGAATTGCGAGATCGCTTAGAAAACTCTATCCACTTTGCTATGACTACAGTTGATAAAATGTTACTAGAAATGAGTTGGTGCGACAGTCCTACAGCGGTTACTAATTCACTATCCAGCATGCATATTCAACCTGCAGAGGATTCGATTCGATGGGATCTGCTTCGTGATAATCGAGATGTAGATGTATGAATCATTTTTAAATTTAATATTAGGTCTTTATTGATATAAAAATAGTTAAAATTTTTACATAATGTTAATTTAATCCACGAATATGTATTTTTTATCACTAGGTTGTAGTAGGATGGGAACCATTATCTGAAAACAATGAAGACCTCCGAATGAAAATGGAAACACGAGAATGCATGATACGTCTACTTGCCGTACGCAGTCTTATTTTAAGAATATTAGCTGCTGCAAACGATACTGATTCTTCGTCAATTCTTTCTCGTTTAGCAGCTGAACTAAAAAAATTGCAAAATGAAGATGTCCCATCCCTCCTTCGGAAATTCGAAGATGAAGGAAAAGACCGAGTTAATAGTGTAATAATTCCTATGGATGGTGTTGAGAGATTACGTGAAGCATATCATTCAGAACAATTAAGTTTCATTGCCCTAATAGCTGATTCTCTGGCTAATTCTTCATGTCCAGATTCTGAATGTATAGAAAAACTCAAAACATCACCATGTTTAATACCCTTGCCATTACCAGAACAAAATAAGCCAGTTTCCTTTAAAAAGTTTCTTTTGCGAGCATCTACTTGTGGAGAAACGTTAGCTTTCTTGAGTGCCATTTGTACTTCAGCAGCATCACAAATCAAACCGAACATTTCAAAGAAAAAAAATAAGAGAAAATCTGGAAAAGAAACAGTTGTTTCAACTGCAATGGAAAATCAGGTAAATCAACAGATGCATATTAATTTGACTTATTTAAATCAAATTATCGTTCTCTAATTAAAATAACAAAACAATTCATAAATATATTTTTTTTAGACGTGGTGTGAAATTTCGCAATTATTATCGGAAAAACTTCAAAATTTAGAATTGGTTTTGAATCAACTAGAAAGAATGGAAATTTGCACTGATTTGAATCCTGATGATGAAATAGCTACGAGAGTAATAAAACGGGCACAGTCGAGTCTTACATCTAGTAGTTTATCTTTAAAATCTCGTATCGTAAATACCTTAAAACTCGTTAACAATCTAAAGAGCTGAAATTCTAACACTGGTTTGTACAAAAATTTTCCATCCAATCAGAAATATTTGGCCAATGAATTACAATTCATGTATATATATATAAAATTTTATTATCATTGACGCAGTAACCGACCATCGACATCTTTATGAAATACGCTCATATTTTTTACAAATGAATTTGTCACATTTTTTTATAACATTAATATTATCACCTTCTTACGTATGATTGTATTAAAGAGTAAAAATTTCATAAACAATATCATATATACACGTGTATTTACACAGGCATAAATATGTACACAAATGAATATTTTTATTTTTTAACACTGCCACAAACTTGAAAAAGGATAAATAGTTTTTCAGATACTAATAAATTACAATAAGTAATCATCGAGAAAAAGGTACTAATATAACTTAGTAATCAAATGAATACTCCCAAACGTTACATGACAAAAAATGTGTAAGGCCAGTGAAATCGTAATAGTGCTGCATATACGTAAGGGATTCATATGATGTAATTAATAGTTCTAGCATGTTTGCTTTGTTCCTATTTCCAATTCTTAAATATATTGGAAAATACAATAAGTAAGCGATAGCACAAATGGTAAGAAACTCAGATTGTGCCATTACTCTGCGAAATTAATCTTGCAATAAAAATGTGTGTCGCTACGTATCTGATCATGTAATGTATACGACGGTAGTAAATCAGAAAAAATACAAAAATTAAAAAAAACAAAAAAATTTACTAAGATAAATAAAATTAAGGGTAAGGAAAATTATGGTATTTGATGCTTAATCAATGTTGTCCTCGACCACTTATTTTTTCTTAAAAAAATTATATTTTCTATTTATGCAAAATAGTTAGAGGATAACACGGATTGAGTAAGCCAAATGATATTGATATTGTTGTAAACTCGCTTTTTATGGTAAATGATAATATATACACATAAGTTTCTTGCTGTTTACAAGTGGCTCAAATTTTACATTTATAACAGCTCGTTTTTTAAATATATGAATCCGTGATTCTATACGAACAATTTTACAAAACGAGTTTAAGAAAACTGCTCAAGAAAGTTCCTGCATGTTTAGTAAATTAATTATTTGTACAAAACTTTTGAAATTAAAAAATGAAATATCTAACAACAATTACTATAATCATCTTCCGCTATCTCATCCATCATAAAAAGTGTTCAATATTTTACAGTGTTTCTACAGCTGGCATGACTTATTTATACACGAGCACTCAAACAGTACACAAATCATCAAAGATTAACATCCGCGTAATAAATAACAAATTTTACTTTGCTTAAGCTATTACTTAAACTAGTCTTCGTCTGTGCTCTTCTGGTACACTGCACCGAATTTACTCATGTATTTTCTAACAAAGTCTTTAGCTTTGTGTTTTACATTATCATTACACTCCAGTTCATCAACGCTTTTACAGTGTTTTAGTTCTTTAGCGAGAACAAAATGTGTTAGCTAAAATATTGAAAAAATTTTATTAATTAAAATTTCACATTTTTAAGATTCTGGTCAATGTTGTTTTTCAGTTCTTTTCGCGTAATATAATTATATTATTTATTATGAATTTATAGCAAATACAAATCAAAATAACATTAATATAAATTTATAAAAAGAAAAAACAAAAAAATATTTGAAAAGGCGTTAAAATGGAAATTATTCTGTACATATGAGTTTTATATAAAATAAAAAGTATTGAATAATTACACTGTCCAGAATTATGACGAATTTTTACAAGAAATTGGTAAAATTTTACCTTGCGCGCTAAGTGCTTAAAATCTTCCGTATTTGTTATCCTTCCTTGTTTACAGTCATTCTTCCTGTATGGATTAAGAAAATGAACCATGACATTTGCCATATTGATTCTAAAAGTATCTTTAATTTTGCGTTCCATAGTAGGCGACATATCTGATGTTATTGGCTGAAATTTACTTGTATTATGTTTTGTATGAGATTTAGACTTGCTACTACGGCGATGTTTTCGTGCTTTTTCCAAATGCTCTTTTAGTTTTGCTCTTTCTTTTTGACGTCTTAACTTTTCTTTTATTTCTTTGTATTTCTTATGATCAATGCGATCTTCTTCTCTACGAGGCTGCAAAAATAATTTCGATACATTTGTTTAAATACAATAAAGGAAGTATGGATGTTAGTATAAATTTTTTTCACAACAGTTATTTTTGTCGGAATTCATAAAAAATATTATATTGTTAATTTCAGTAAAAAATTCAAATTCGATTCATTTCATATTATTGGATATAAATGGAAAAGTTGATAGTAAATTTGATATGAATTAATATTTTGCATGAAATATATACTAACACTAATTATTCTTTCTTGAACAAGTCCATCCCGACGTTTCTTAGTTTCGGGAAGAATTACGGTTGATTGAGGAGGAGAAAAATCCATACTTTCAGTTGATTGATCGATTTCATCTAGGTCGTCATCTTCATCATTAGATGAACTTGACTCGTCGCTAGATTCGGATGATGTTGAAGAATCAGGCTGCAAACCAATATGATCAGGAGGCGGAGGCAGCCATTGGGACAGTCTTTCTTTAACATGATAATAATAAATTCGACCTCGCTTATCTCGAGCCCATTTCCATTTCGGAGGTAAATCTAAAATAGGTGCCTGTTCTTGAATCAATACAGTTCCTATTGTAGAACCAGTTTCAGCCTCAGATAAAGGCAATGGTATTGGTTCTGAACATTTGTCTAAATATACGTTTGGCGCAACGGATGTCGTGCCATTCTGCATTTGCATCAGTGGCATCGATCCATATGCTGCGGGAGGTTGATTTACTGGATACGCAGGTTGTGATGACACTGGTAATGCTGAAGCTGTAGCTCCCATATAAACTCCTCTACATGGTTGCCCAAGCTCTGGGTTTTCTACCAATTCATACCGAAATAAAAAGTAAATAATTTCATACAATAAAAATATATCTATTGCGCAATAAATAAAAAATAAACAAAGAGCTATGTACTATCTCATTTTTTTAAATTACCTTGAATAGGATAAGCTTGCCATTGACCTAATTGCGGGTTGAAAAATAATGGATAACCTGACTGTGGGTCAAAAGTAGCAGTTGTGTATGGATCCAAACCAAGAGCTAAACATTGTGCTTGATGTTGTTGCCATGAATCTTCCTGTTGACGTCGTTGTCTTTCTTCTTCTTCTTTTGCAACTTTTAATGCAAATAGTTGTCTACGTTCGAACTTTGACATTCGAGGTACCGGCACTAAATTCGGCCGTTCCTCTAACGCTCTTTTATCTTTGGATCGGCTGTGCTCAAAGTCAGGGGAATCTCTACCACGTCTTCTGTCCATACGTTTTTCCAACTCATTACGACTATATCTATCGGATCTATGCCTAAAAATTTTGTTTGCATATTTTAATAATTAGCAATTGTGTGAGATTATAATGTAATATTAGGTTTTACTAAAGTGCATAAAAACCTGTCATACGAAGAGTTCTCCCTAGCTTCTTTTTCTGCATCTTCCTTATAACCGCGATCTGTAAAAATCCTCAACTTATAAGTTGTAAACAAACGGGTGACAATAATATAGTAAAAATTAATACGATTTACTAACCCGCTTCTCGTTCATGCTCTTTCATTTGTTCAATTCGCTCTTTCTTTGGTATTCTAAAGACTTCTTTTAAATTGGACCAATCAACTAATAAATTGGATGCCATTTCAGAAATAAGTGATTGTTCAACAACCTCGACTTTTATTTCACTTTTGATTTCTCGTTCTGTTTCTTTTTTTATTTCACAATCATGGTTTATGTTTTCTGAAATAGTTTTTCCACTGTTATCCACTTCCATTTCTTCACTAATTGACTTCGACTTTGACTGATCATCTTCTGGTGAATCTCCATTTGGTGAATGATATAGTTGTTTTGACCATTTTTCAACAACACTAAGAACTTTGCTGTCAATAAGCATTGTTCTATTAGGAATCGGCAGTGTACGAAGGGTTTTCAAAATTTCTATTCGAAATTGTTGAGCTTCATCTGATGTACTGTCAGCAATATCCATCATATAACTCCACATCAATCGAAGCCCGTGATAATCAAGGAACAACCTTCGGCATGGTTGTTCTCCAGATCGGATTACTTTTAGAAGACGACTTCGGTGCTGTATTTCTCTACTGCGAACCATTAATCGGCTTAAAGTTAAAGTATGAGCTCGATTTTTTAAGCCACTTGCGCATAGTTTATCAATTTGTTCTTCTAGCTAAAATATTAATGGAATATGAATTAAAGAGTATATTACAACACATATGTTAAAGTATAGACGTTTGTCACAGTCGTACTTTTGATATTTTCGCATCATCCTAATCGCATACATATACTAATTTTTTTTTAACTCATTAAAAGAAGGCCAGACGTGATAACGGATTTGACTGAACCTTTTAGATAAGTTTTTAGACGTAGAAATATGACGAAAAAACCTACATTATTAAACCCTAACACTAAAAAATTGAAGTTAGTGATATTTTTAGTTTTATTTTGAAAAGTCTTGAAAAAGAACCTCTTAAAGTGGTAACCATTTAAATTTGAAAAATATTAAATATTATTTAAAAAAATAGAAAATAAAACTAAAGATGAAATGTTCATTTCTTCCAAAGTTATGAAAGTTTAAAATTGAGCATCGTCAATGCACTGCTAAATCTGCTAAAACGACTGTTAAATTGCTTGTACATTTTAGTGCATTTTCAATGCTTAACTTTAAACTCTTATAACTTTTGAATGAATCAACATTTTTTAATTCTTGAAAAAGTGAATGAAAGGTCATTTCTTCCAATTTTACTTTCTATTTTTTAAACGATATTTAAGATTTTTTTTAAATCTAAATGGTTACCATTTTAAGAAGAAGCTTTTTTTCAAGACTTTTTTCAAAATAAAACTAAAAATGTCACTAACTTCAATTTTTTTAGCGATAGGATCTAATAAAAATGTATCCCAAAGTTTCAGCCAAACTCGTGATCCGGAGGTCTGACCCTTTCCTAGTCAGCGTGCGAAATCTTCATGTTAATTAGTATTATGGGAAATGCTCTGGCACACTGCTAATCACGTAATTTGATTAGCAGTATGCTGAGTAATTTATTTCGCACGTTGAAAGTGAAGTTGAAAAAATGCATTATAGAATATTTCAATAACGTATCTTCATTCATTGAGGTAAGTATTTGGACGACAAACTAATGTTTTTTGATCATTTAAAACTTTATTTCGACGTTTCGGAAATTCCGTTTACTCCCTTAATCTGGATATGAAATAGTAAAAGAACCAAAATGGTTCTCAACAGTAAAATGGTCAGCACTTGTTCATTTGTTGTTCGAATATTTACCTTAGTGAATGAACGATCACCAATAATTCATATTTAAAATCAATGCATCTTTATGTATACTTACATCCTCATCTTCCATGTGATCAGTAATTTTTTTTTCTTCCCTTTTTCTTTTAACTTGCTTTTCAGGTTTTTCTTCTTTGTTTTCTTTCTGTTCTTTGTCTTCTGTCTCATCTTCTGTATCTTCTTCTGTATCTTCTATATCTTCAGTGTACAATATTTTCGCTTTACTATCTTCTGGATTATCGCCTATCCATCCACGACAATTTGCTGCCTCGCAAAAACATCTCTGAGCTTCTTTTCTAAAATTCATACAATTTTTTATTATTTCGATTTTCTACTATATAAAAAAATATTGAATATTTAAATTCAAGTACAAACCCATATCTTTGAAAATGATAATCAAAAGTAATTTCTTCTCCAGCTGCTACAAATTTTTTATTAAAAAATCCGATCCTTAATTCACCATTAACTGTCCACTGTGAAAATTTTTTATTTATTTATATAAATAAATGTATATAAATAAAATAACAAAATTAAAATTAAAATTTACTTTTTGAGTTTCAGCATTAGGGTCACAGCTATGATTAATGAAACGTGATATATTTCCCTTCATTGTTGCATCAATGATTTGATCAGATTTCAAAGCCATAAAATAATAATGTCTATTTTTATCTTTTGAATATTCCTTTGCACGCCTTCGAAAATCTTTTGGATCAACTACTTCGCCTACATATTCCATTATGAAGTCTCCCCTTAAATAATTAAAAATGTAAATAACAATATGTTTTAATAAAAATAATTCATTAAACTTACGGTGTAAGATCAGAAGTTGCTCTTAAGCCAAAACCCTTCTTTTCTGTTCGAAAAACTTCACAGTTTGCATATTCACAGTTTTGGAACCGTTTATTAGTACATCTATCATTGACAATACATCTCGGACCACTAAAATGTTTTAGAAATTAAAGTACAAAATTTTGTTTTAATGAATTCCTCTGTAGAAATTCATGAAATTTTAAACGTTTGAATATTTAAAAAATTTTGTACACTTACCATTCAATCATTAAAAGTCTATTTAGACAATCTTCTCCACAACCCAACTCTCCACGTTGAATTTCTTCTTCAGTCAAAAAACAATCGCATACCATACGTTTTGTTTCTTTACTCGTATATCTAATAATAATTTATTATTTATTAGTTAATTATAATAATATTTTTTTTAAATTTTAATTACCTTTCTGTTAAATACAAATTTTCTTTTAAGTGTTCAAATTGACTAAGTCTCTCTTCCATTTCTCTGTCTTCAACTATTGGAACCATTGGTAAAGAAATTTTAGCTCCAATGGCTTTTGGAATGAATGTAGTTGAAGCAGCAATTGTTGAATTATTTGATGTTATTGATTTGTCACTAGCAACATTTATCTCTTCATTATTTTGTAAAGACAGAGATTTCAGAGAATCTTGAAAAAAATTTGTTGCTTTTGAGTCCGCTGGTAAAGACACAGGTAAAGTTTGTAACTTAGTATTAACATCATTACAAGAATGAGTTACAACTCCAATTGAAGATCCTGTAGTTGTTGCAGTAGAAAACCCTAAGCTTGGTTTTGATGTAGACCAAGACCCAGAATTACTCATTTCTAATTCACTGGATCTTCTCCAACGAGATTTAACTTTTACAGGTTTATTTGAATCAGAGTCATAACCTGTTGTTCCAGCAGCATTTGTTAAAGGTGCCAGAATATCTTGAGAAACTGTTTTATTACTACTATTTTCTTTATCTGACTGTGTTTCAGATACATTGTCTAAATTATCTTTATTTAAGATACTATCTTTTTCTTGAACAACAGATGGAGTACGGGATATTTTGTCACATTCTTGATTCGCTATAGATTTTCCTAAATCTATTGCTGGTTTTGTAACTAACCCACGGCCACGTGATCTGTACAAATTTCGAAAAAATATAGAATAAATAATTTTTAAATAATAAAATAAATTGAACAACAACTTTTGATTGAAAATTCTGTTATGAATCCAATTAACAATGAAAACCAAATAATGATCATTTTTAGACTGATTACATTGAAAATTTAATAATTAACAGCCTGTCTTCATTGGAGAATGATGGATAATGCATGATGCCCAAAAGAGAAAATTTTATTGTTTAATGTCTACTAAATTTATAGTCAGTGGATGAAGAACCACTTATACTCAAACCTTTGGTAGGCTCTTCTTCCACAACTAACTATGAATTCAGTTGATATTTAACAATAAAATTACCTCTATTGAGCATAATTTAACATTCATCACGTGAAGAGAGGCTGTAAAAAAGAGTAACTATTAATGATACAATAACCTAGATGAAATTCGTAAATCTAAAGATGTTGTGAAGCTTATAAATCTGCAACAAACATGTTGATCATTATTCAGATCTTGCTGTCTGCATGATTAATTATAATCACAGCAAATTGCATCATGATAAATAATTATTATTTTTGTTCATGTGTCTTATTGTGTATTTTATATGAATAATAATCAGTAATAATATGTTATATACCTTTGTTTCATTAATCCTATAGTCCTTATTCTGTTACTGCGACGAACACCAGAACTATTTGATCCACTATCTGATCCTGTTGTATCTGTGCTACCACTACGACTTCTGAATCCTGGTTTTTTTGTCAGTTTCATTGATTTTGTTGAGTGTATTTTTATTATCTACACTGATATCTGATACTTTATAATTATTAGATGACAATAAAGTATCATTACTATTTTCACTACTGCTAGATATTTTACCATCTTCACAATCTATTTTTCCATCAGTTTCACTATCTCTAGAATACTCTTCACTACCCATGTATGCTTGTTTAGACTTTACTGGCAAACGATTTAAAACATTATTTTTTGTTTCAGTAGGATTTGAAATGCATTGTGGTCCAGAAACTAAATTATTATTAACAATTGCTTTGTCACTTAATAGATTAACAGAAGATGGATTAGATACTTCCTGCTGGTCCATTTTATCAGACATTGAAGAACTATTTTCATCTTCTTGAGATAACATCACAGTGCTTTGTGATTCTATCATAGTGTTCTGCGTATCATATTGCTCTATCACATTCATGGACATAGAAGTGTGTTTTTTAATTTTTGTTGTCTTGTCTTTGCTTGAATCCAATATTTTTTCTTCAACAGAAGAAATTTTTTTATTAACCTCAATCTTCTTTTTTTTAATATCACAATCTTTCTTAATATTTTTTTCTATGGTATTAGCTGATCTTCTAGTTCTAGTACCTTTACCATTTCTGATTACACTTCTTAACGATCGACTGTTTTTTTTAGACACATCTTCACTTGATTTGTCACTATTACTAAAACTACAAGGTTCATTATTTTTATTGTTTTCTAAAACTACTGTATTATCTAAATCTTCTGAAAGTTCTACATCTTTGATTTCTGACATGTGTAGAACACTAAGACCTTGTTCTATTAATTGATAATTACTTGTATTTTTATAGTTTTCAGATATAGTTGTGTTAGTTCCATCATTTGACGAAACCATTACAGATTCAGTTCCATCATCATTTTGTATGACGGTGTACTCAACAATGTCTTTTCCTTCATAATTTTCATCATTCATAAACAATACTTCTTCCACCACCACACTCTCATCTTGAGTAATAGAACAACTGTTATTTACTTCAGTTTCAACTTCCATTTCTTCACAAATAATAGTTTCTTCTATAACATCTTCTGGCCAAACAACATCATTTAATGTATTTTCACTAGAAATTAATTGCCTCTCTTCAAGAGATTCAGATTTTTCATGATGCAAATCCACATCTAAATCATCTTGACCATCACTTTCTACATTTTGATTATTTCCACTATCTGTTGTAGATCTTTCTTGATCAACAATGTTCTTGTACCTAGTAGATTTTTTAGGAACTATATTGGTTTTACTTGCCTGTTCTTGGCCATTGTCAGAATCTTTACATTCTTCTGAATTAATAACACTCGTAGGTAGCGCATCACCATTAACTTTTAACTCTTCTTGCTGTTTCTTTGCTCTTTGTCTACTTGATTTTCTTACAGCTGAAGATTTAGCCTGCTGCTTTGCAGGAGTCTTAACTTCTGCTTTCCGTCGGCGTGCCATTATTTTCTGGTATTATAACTTGATCTACAATATATTTTATTTCATTAATTCATTCAAGAAGATATAGGTTAAAGCAGGTAATTTGTTTCTTGATATGATATGATATATATATATATATATACATATACACACAGACACACTTACACACACACACATATATATATATATATATTACAAAAAAAAAAAAAGAAAAAAAAAAGAAAAATAACAAAAGATTACAGAAGTATCTACAATTATAAAATCTATGACCTTAAATATTTATTAGTTAAAAATGAGAATATTTAGTTTTATTATTAAATCACTTAGCAAAATTTGATGAACAGCAGGTTATTTCGCAGAAATATAAATATTGAAGAAAAAATAAAAATTCAAAACTAATTACAGTCAATAAATGGGTTATTGTAAACATGTACTCATTAAAAGTGAAATAAACATATTAACTCACCAGGTAGAACTAGAAATTGAGTCAAGAGTTAAAAATCCTATCCATTTCGAGGATTTTGACTATTCAGCCAATATGTAATGGTCAACTTGAAAGCATGATACCTCAATGCCTACTGAGCATTTTCTCCCAGGTTGGGTTGAAGATTTACATTAGATTCGATAACCGAGCTTTGAAATTGTTGAAAAGCGCCGACGCACTAATGATCAATGCACTGGAGAAGTTAATGGTAAACAAATCGTAGAACTGGTTGTCAGAGATAGAATTTGGCAGAAAAGCTTCAGTTGAGGTAGGCAGTAAGCAAGAACTGCATCGGGCTGGAGTTGCTCGGTCCTTGAAGAAGAGAATGGAGTCAACTGGCTCGAGTCGATGCCGCGTGCTAACGTGTCTATCTACCTCGTCCCTCCCGATAATAGGCGGAAAAGCTTTGTCGTGTACTATTCCTGATCCGACTTGGGTGCTACTTATCCGAGAAGCGTGCTTGCGTTCAACGAGCTCATCGTCCCCGAGCGTCGATCTGACAATGAAGAACGTCGGTGACTGCCGAAGAGCTGTCGAGAACCCTTGATAATCGCGTCGCAAGTTGTGGCTGGAAACTCAACCTTCGTGCTTCTCACCAATCTGATTTTAGTTTTGGCTTTTCCCTTTGCTTTTACTTTTTATCTGGCTCCGATTCCGATTCTGATTCTGATTCTGGCTCTGGCACTAGCTAGTGGCTGGCGCGAGCGCGACTCGCGAGTCGTCGCATAGGCGGCATAGGACTCTATATATATATATACGTATATAGGTATATATCAGAAGTTGAGGGCGAGCCGCGCCGCGAGTCGCGAGAAAGGCAGAGGCGACACAGCAGAGAGCAAACGAGACTAAAAAGTCTGTACATGGAGCGCCATCTCTGAAGATACCTACTGCAGGCAGAAGAGTGCGACTGCGACGAGTACAGTAGGACCTGTAGCCTGTAGGAGCCTGGAGCCCCGAGCAGCCGAGCTCAAACTCAAACACGCAGAGACGTTTGCTCGACAACACAATTCACATTGTTATCTTACACTTGCATTGTAACACGTCAGCCGCATGCTTATGCGATACATACAACACGTTGCAATTACACCAACAAATCAATCAACTCGTACAGCTCGCGCATCAACATTGAACGCAGCTAGTGCAGATCAACAACTCGAGCAGAAGCTCAATTGCTATCCGTAGGCTAAGCCGATAGCCCCCGATAATCCCTAAGCTGTTATATACAGCACATCAATGAAAATCTGAATCTCTGAGTCAAACTTTGCCCTTTATACGTGCATTATATGTATAGTAATACCTTTATTTATATAACTCATATTTTACAATTTTCCTTATACTTGATCCACTATAAGTACACAT
>JAWWEQ010000010.1:14976181-15007275 GCA_035583055.1 Torymus tubicola | reverse complement strand
ATATTTTAGTACTTGGGGGTTACCTGTTAAACTCGTTACTGACAACGGTCCTACATTTACAGCGAAACCTTTCCAAGCATTTATGCAGAGAAATGCGATAATTCATGTTAAGTCACCTCCGTATCACCCAGCGTCTAATGGTGCGGCGGAAAATGCTGTACGTAGTTTTAAGTCTAAATTTAATTAATAAAAGGAAGTAATAGCGATAAAGATGATGCGTTATGTAAATATTTACTATACTATCGATCAACACCACATTGCATGACTGGTTATACGCCGGTAGAGTTGCAATTTGGTAGACCAATGCGAACTCGTTTCGATTTATTGCGACCCAATTTAAGGGATAATATCGAGAAAAACCAAAACAGGCAAAAAGCGTTTTTCCATGGTAATCGATTAACTGACTTTAACATTTCAGACTCCGTTATGGCTAAAGTCTATAGTAGGAAAAACTGGAAAGCAGCAAAAGTCGTTAATAAACTCAGTCCCGTTGTATATTCGGTGCGGACTGAAGATGACTGTACATGGAAGCGACATGTAGATCAACTTAGACCGGGCCACTTCGACGTGAACATTAATGTACCTTCGGAGTCTGTATCTTCAGGTGGATCGCTGCCAATCGAAAGTGTATGTAATGGTGCTATCCCGAGCGATACTCAAACTATTAATGTTTCAAAAGATGCAATTCCGACAGAACTGATTAAAACAGATGCGTTTTCTCAGGAAAAACTGCCCCAAGTATCCGTTCCCTCTCCATCTCCCATTGTATTACGTAGATCAGCAAGAATCCCAAAGCCGCGCAAACTTTTAGATTTGTAATTCTATTAATTTTTAAGATGTTTTTTTTAAATAAGCGCGGAGGAATTGTAGTGTCTTATAGCTCTGTTAGATGTCTCTAGCACTGCGTACGGGATTTCGTATTGTGCGATTGCGTGAGCGAACAGACAGAACGGAGTTTCGGACTTCACCGGTTGTCATACCGTGTGTTACGCTATATTGTACCGATTTCACTAATCATATTTTAGTATATAATAAACTATTATTATATTATGTCTTGTGTTGTTTATTTATGCGTGCATACATCACAAGAACAAACATCACAGCGATGTGTTTTGAAACTTATTCTCTGAATCAATATACTTTACGTCTGACGTACGTTTAGCAAGAGCCAAAATAAATTTATATAAAACAATCCCACGAATTTAAAGCAAATGTTTGCATATGAATCTTTGAATTATAATCATGATACACTTACGAAAATCTAGCTCAGATCAAGTAGTATTACAAGAAACAAAATTAGTAATATTGCCTAAAATATCTAAGACAGTTAGTAATAAGAGAAGCAGTTACACTATACTGTAACTGAAATTTTCAAGTCTGTCAGCTGAATAAAAATTACTAAATAGTCGAAAAACCAACACTAAAAATAAGTTTAAAAATAAATAAGAAACAATTTTTAATTGTAAAATAGTAAACACACAACCACTATCAATACTATGTCTTTAGATGTTTGCGAAATCTATTTTCACTAAATTCTAAATTAAATAATAATATAAATCTTATAATATTGTAAATTTTATTTACTTGTTACAAGTATAACTATTTTATATTTATTATTCAATGTGATCACATACAGGAAATTATATTTTCTTTTGCGGAATTAGATATATGTAATTTGCTAACTGAATAAGTTTGTAAGTATACCGGACCTATGTACAGGTAGCATGTCTACCTCTATAGGATGTTATCTGCTTAGACATATAATCCTGCCTAAGTAAGATTTAACATGTATTACTATTATATGTATTACTCTGGTAAATAAATAAACAAATAAACAAATAAATACGTAAATAAATAATTAATTAATGAAAGAAGATGCTTAAATTAAAATTATGAAATGAAAATGAATGGCAGTTTTATTCTATAAAATTATAATTTACTATTTATAGTTTTATACTTCGATAGATCTGATTGACAAAGTTTATTACTGCCAAGCTGTCAAGTTAGATATTTAAATTGATGTAATTATTTTAAAAATTATACTTATTTAAAACTGTTTTTGTTTAAGAAAAGGGTGCATGAATATAATATAAATTCTTTTACATGTTATTATAATAGGAAGTATTTTAATCTTTTCATTTACATATACTTTCTTACTATTCCCATACAATTATTAAATTATTTTGATTTTTTTTTTACTTCATTTTGAGCATTTTCTAATTCCTTTTTAAAATTTGAAGAAAATTTTTTGGCTGCAGCAAATATTTGTTGACGAAACTCTCTGCTATTTGTAGGTAAATGGTGTGAGCCACTAAATGAACTAGTTCGGTTTAAGAAATAAACAACCATCTGGGCTGCTCGTCTCACTGGCTTTGAATCTGCTATTTTATTAACCAATTGTTCATTATTGGCTAAATAACGAAAAAGGATTCGTAGAACCATATTAATTGTTAACAATATCAATTACTTTATTTCAGGCTTTTGGCACTTCAAATGTGCACATATTACGATACTTAAACAGAAGTTCTCGCTTTAATCTCAATTGCTTTCTGAGAGTTTCTAATTTTTGTAATTGTTCTTCTTTGCTATACTCAATACCAGGAAGTTTCTTAATCTAAAAGAAATTTTATTGTTAATTCATAATAATTATTATGCATTTTTAGAGATACGAGATTATAAGATATTGTAGAATTATAATAAATACCTGCGCTCTTGCTGAATCCAACTTTTTTTGTAATTCTAAAATCTTCTGACTTGTATCTTGAGATTCCTTAGCCTTTTGTGAAGTATCATGTGGATCTTTTTCAACACTAAAATTGTGGATTGTAAATAATTGTTTTAAATTATCGTTTATTTTAATTTTAAAAAAAGAGGGAGAAAGCTTTATTCATTGTAAATAATTATATAAGAAAATTAGTTCAAATAAGTTTCAGAGAAATGTCAGTATATACATGTGTTTTTCATAAGTATATTTCAATATAATTATATTTAGTTCTTATAGGTTATAATGGTAAGAAATCGCGAACCTTCGAATGATTTCGTAAATTATTGGAAGAATTTCAATATCCAAATCAGCAACTGTAAATTGAGTATTTGTAGATGTTTCCTCTGCTAATTCCACTACTTCCATTGTGTAATTAATTACAACTTATTTTCTCATACTTATTTTCTCCTATTTCTTTTTTGTTTTTGTAAAAAAACTGACACACTTTACACTTGCATACCTTCCTTTCTCACGCGAATTTTGCTAATACTTTTTAATGCAACATTATTTAATGCAACATTAACATCTCAACGCGTAGCTCCTATTACAGGCATACAGCTACAACCTGACTTTTCTTGTGAGTTAGGTTGGCATTGACAATTTGGCACCGATGAATCGTATTCACTAACGCGACTATACGACTGTATATGACCATCAACAATTCATGGCTGTCAAAATAGATGGCGGGAAATTTGAATTCCTGTAAAGTCCTCTGCTGATGACTCTGAAACAGACGACGGCCTTTGAGTACCCCCCAAGGTGGGAAGAAAAATTAAAGGCTTTCAAGAGGCGGAGTGCATGCACCCGTCGAGGTCAGCATAGATAAGTACTGACAGATATTCAGAGCTCAACGGAGGAAAAGATGAATGAAAAGTAAAAAACAAAAATTATATATATTCAGTTTGCAATTAGAAAGAAAGCGAAGGAAGGTATCGATGCAATAGCTGGGATTTGTAGATGATAAAAAAGAGGTAATAGTAAACGGAGGGATCAAACTCCCCTTACTAAGTAGTTACTAAGTAAGTAATGCCAAGGGTAGATAAGGAAGTCAAATGGCATCGTCCGCACGATTTTTCCAACGCCATTGGAATGTAGAACTACGAAGCTAATTGCCTCATTTTTTAAATAAAGTCTTTCTATTTGAGGAAGTACTAATATAACTTAAATAAATATTAATAATATTAGATCTTACACGAAAAAAATGTTGTTGTTTAATATCTACCAAATTCATAATAACTGCTAGATCGTTGGTTGATTCTTTTTCAATCTAATGATTGTTAGACGAGCTTAAACTCTCACTGTTAATCATTATACTCGTCCTTAAAGGAAATAGTGTGCTACATTAAGGAATTAAATTCTATATAATTAAATATAATACAGTTTTCAAATTCAAAAATTTTTTTATTTATACATTATATAGGAAAAGCGAATATTGTATAATTCAGTAAATTTAAACATTTTTTTAATAAAGACTTTAATACTTATTTGCTATTTCTATTAAGGGGGCCTTCTAATGTGACGGGTTGAAAAAATCGATTTTTTTGTTGCATTTTTCGATAGTTTTTACCCATATAATTGATATCCCACAGTCTGTTCGAGTGATTTCTACCTTGTTGACCAGATATAATGCTCCAGAAGTGAGTGCGCCAGTGCGCTCGCTAGCTGCGCGCGCTCGGATTTTGGAGTAGGTGTACGAGCGTTCGCACAGCTGTTTCGTGTTTATATACCTGCTGGTATATTTACAGATATACAAGATTATACAATAGAGACGTCCCTTTTCACGATTAAGTAAGTGTCTCTTCAAACGACCAGTATTATTTGAGATTTCATTGAAAAAAGAGCGTCGTTTCTAAAATTGTACGATGTGAAAATGAGTATAGCTTCGATCTCGATAGCTAGAGTATTAATCTCTTCGAACGTGAGGAGTTGGCCGCGCACGACGCGTAAAAAATGGTGTTTAAAGGATTTAACCGCGAACTCCCAAATACCGCCGAAATGAGGAGATAATGGAGGATTGAAGTGCCACTCAATATTTCTTTGAATTGCGACTGCATCTACCTTAGTTTTAAATTCGTCCGAATTAAACAAAGCGAATAATTCACGAAGCTTATTATTAGCACCCACGAAATTTGTCCCGTTATCTGAAGAAACGTGTGAAGGAATCCCCCTGCGTCCTATAAATCGTCTAAAAGCTGCGAGAAAACCTTCAGTAGTTAAATCGCTAACTATTTCTAAGTGAACGGCCTTCGTGACCATAGAAATAAAGACGCATCCATATGCTTTGAGTTCGGTCCGATTACGATTTTTTCTTTCCTTAATTAAAATAGGTCCGAAATAATCGACTCCAACGTGCGAAAATGCGGTCGCTTCTGTAACTCGTTCAGAGGGTAGATCTCCCATTCGACTATGAAAGAGCGTTGGTTTGTGTCTTATACATGTAACACATTTACGCACAATGTGACGTATTTGATTTTTTCCGTCGAATAACCAAAAACGCTGCCGCAAAGTGAAGAGAGTCGTCTGAATTCCAGCGTGATGATTTAATTCGTGTACTTCTCGAATCAACAAATCTGTCACATGATGACGCGACGGTAACAAAATGGGGTGTTTTTGCGAGAATGAAATGTGCGCGCTCTTTAGCCTTCCGCCTACGCGAAGAATCCCGTCCTCATCTAGAAATGGATTAAATGCGACTAATTTTGACTCTTTAATCTCTTTATTTTGTGTAAGTCTAGCGGTGGGATTCGCGAATTGTTCATTTTGTATTAATCGGAGAATCCGTTTTTCTGTTTCTGATTTTTCTTGGACACTGATGCGCGTTCCCTTATATGTATTTGAGGGGCACCAACGCATACAGAATGCAACGGCATGAAGTAAAGTGCGATAAGAGGAAAATCGTAATAAAAATTCAACGTTTATGGGTTTTACAAGAAGACATGTTTCTCTCTTTAAACCAGGCAAATCGAAAACGGGAATCGCGGTGCTAACAGGCCAAATAACTTGTAAAGTTGTAACCAATGCTGGACCGTGAAACCAAGTATTATTTTTTAGAAAATCAGAAGGGAGTTGACCTCGAGATAATGCATCGGCCGGGTTGTCATTCGTAGATATGTGACGCCATTCAACCTCATCTCCTAAGGCTTGGATTTCGCGAACTCGATTTGACTTGAACATTTTTAATGCTTGTGGAGACTTTTTTAGCCAATGTAAAACTATAGTCGAATCAGACCCAAAAATAATTTGATTGATGTGAAAGTTAATAGCCAGGCGCATTTCGATAAATAGTCGAGAGAGGATTAAGGCTCCACACAATTCCAGCCGAGGAATCGTTTGTTGTTTTAATGGGGCTACACGTGATTTCGCACACGCCAGTCGAACAATAATTTCGTGATTCGCACCTATAGATCGGGCGTATATACATGCACCATAGCCTACCTGACTAGCGTCGCAAAAACCATGAATTTCTATGTGTGACGGATCCTTTGTGATGAGAAGACGCTCTATAGACACATTGGAAAGAAGTTGCAATTGTCGCGTGAAAAAAATAAATAAATTAAAATAAATTAATTAATTAATCAAATAAAATAATAATAACAATTAATTAATAAAATTAATTAATAAAATTAATTAATAAAATTAATTAATAAAATTAATTAATAAAATTAATTAATTAATTACTTATTAATAAAATTAATTAATTCCTAAATAAATTTTCGACTAAAGCATTACGAAGCCTAAGCACTAATGATGGTGTAGAAGTTTATTCGAGAGCGATTGAGTTGAAAACAGTCGCGGTATGGATAAAAAACTGAAAACAATTTGGTTTATCATATATCATTTGGTGTATCAAGGTGTTAATATTCTTTTTCCATTTTCTGATTCAGATCACCAGGAGAGCTGGAATCATCTACGCCAGCAGAGAACATTTTTTTTTTCATGTTCTAACTTTATTTTATAAATAAATAATGTTTTTCACCATCAAAAAAAATTTTATTGTTCTATTGGATTATACCTTTAAGGGGAAAAAACATTTATTCGATTATATGCAGTAGTTCTCGAGAAAAAAATGATCAAAATATGCTTTTTTTGAATGTTGACATCAAAAGGCTGGCTTAATATTCTATTTTCACCATTTAAGGTATTATTTTATAAAATTGACGAAATTTATATTACGATTATATTAATTATTTACATCTTTAAATCTGTATTCATTAAAATTAATTTGTAAGAATACTAATTAAGTTACATTACATAATTATGTTAAAAATAATATACAACTATACATATATTTAATAAAAACTGATCCTTAACCGACAATTTTTAATAACTAATTAAGAACTAATTATATATGCACCAATTATAATTCGGTTTGGAAAAATTGTTTGGTTAATAATAAAAAATTTTAATTTTTTCAAAATACTATTAATGGGAATGGCATGGAATGTCAACTTGATTGTCATTATCAGTGTTTGGTAATTCATCATCCATGTCAATATCGCATATTCTATGAGTAGGTGTATCTAAAGCTTCAGTACTAGTCGTAGCATCCAAAAGAGGAGATAACTTTTCAGCTTCACTATCTTCATCTTGATTTTGTCCCTAAATAAAATAAACATTAATTTATATTAATGTATAAATTCTAGATCAATTTTAAAATTTAAATGTCGCATTAAATACACAAGTTATATTTATTTTATTTATTTATTTAACATTGTATGATTTTATATAGTTTAAAATGCAAATTTATTACCTCATATAACGATGAAGATTGTTTTTCATTAACAAGTCTTAAAGTATCTCTTGTTCTAAGACTTGATTTTTCACGTGAATGATTACAAGATTTATTTCGTGCTGATGGTGAACGATTATGTAAATCTTTTTGGGAACCAGAATTTTCTCCTTTTGCTAGAAGAACAGACATTCGAAATTCAGGAGTCGGACATGGTGTGCTACTGGTTCTTGGTGATGTATCATTGTCTTTCGATAAAGTATGTTTAGAAACTGGTGTACGCTCTGCAGATCTGTAGAAAGTATACTAAGTTAAAAAAATTTAATTTACTTATAATATATTTATTTTCAACACATGCGCGAAGTAAGCCTTTTTCCAAGCCTAAAAGCCGTGTAGAGAATCGTGCATTTCGAGCGTGATTTGAAAAAGAATGAAAAAAATAGCCGAAGGCTCGGGTGACAATTTACATACGATCCGAGACATTCTTTACTTCCTCCCGCGGTTCGTAATATACTATTTCTTGATAAACGGTACTAAAGGGTGAAAAATAGTATACTCTAGGGTGTAAAGTGAACCTTTTTAGACCGAGTGCGGAGTTTGCAATACGAGTCGAAGGTAAGCTAGATCGATCCAAAAGCGAATCGGTTTTGTAAACCGAAGATACCGAAGTGCTGCAAACACACGAGATCAAAAAACCCACTGCCCTAAGTGTACACAATACTTTTAATAACAGATGTAATGATTTTCTGGGTTTCTGAGCCTAAAAAGCGAGCTTGAATTATTTCTTATAGTTGTACCAAAATCAAGATTAAATAAATAAAAATTAATTTAATTTCCTTGTTTTTCTTGAAATTGGTTTCATCTGCAAATAAGAACGGCCATGAAAAACATGCTCGCAAAAAGTTATGGAAGATTAAGTTTAATTGTAGAAATTTTAAGCAAATTTGTACAAAATCGTACAAAATTAACCATGCAAACTGTCTGAAACCAACACTTTTGTTTGCTACAGTTTCATATAGTTTATTATTATAACGATTTCCTACACTAGTTTTTTTCCATATGGATACTATCAAATTCATATAGTTTTGAAAGCTCCTTCGTCTATTTAGAGAGATAAGATTTGAGAACATTTAAAATTAAATTATAAAATAATGAACATTTACAATTTCAATATCTAATTAATAAAAAAATAGTGCACATATTTGAAGTAAAATATTAACAATATTATCTCTTGTGCACAACTCGAAATCATGATCATCTATCCAACTTTTATGCATATAAAAAGACCCTTTCATACAATCGTTGAAAAAAATATGGTGTGTACAGGAAGAAGAGCTATTTCAAATTCAGATGAATTGTTTTCAGCACTAGTCTCTGTCTTGTGCCTACGACTTTAACTGGTGCTGATCACCTCACCTCGCTAGAAATAGCACATTTTCTCCCTCGTTCCTAACGTACTATTACTTGCCTGTTAAGAACTTCAGCAGCTTGTGTTGCGCTAGCAGTATCAGTATCAGGAGTATCTGGAGATTCTGGAGGAAGTACAGTCGCTCTCGGAGTATATGGTCCATTTAAAGCTTCAATTAAGGAAACAGCTTCATATCCTGCTGGAATATTTTCGCAACTTCCCTACAGGAAGATATTCAATAAATTTTAATAATTTATCAATTCAACATAATCTTTGGAACCAAATAAAAATAATTATTTTCTTGAGAATTTAAAATTTGATTTTTGTAAGTTAAAAGAGTTAATACAGTTATTTACAATCACAAACTATTACAAAGTATTAAAAATTACAAAAAGTCATTTTTACCTCTGCTACAGGAGGATTAGCTATGTAACCAGTTGCTTTTTGTAAAGCCTTAATTTGTAGTAAAGCTCTAAATGGAGCTCTACAAATAGGACAATTATTAGCTTGGTATCTAAGAGAATCTGCACAACCATTACATAGACACAAATGTCTGCAAGGCAAAATTAAAGTGTCCCGCACATCACACATGCAAATAACACATTCTGCTCCATTATCTTCTGTATCCTCATCACTTCCTTGTTGCTATAAAATAAAAATTTAACAGACATTGTGAATAAAAATTTTAAGGAATTTGTCTATAAACAATGTAAATTTAGCTTACCTTTGAGCTCTCTGTATTTTTGTTTTCAATACCATAAATTTCTTGAAGTAAATAACATAAACCATCAACATATAACTTTTGTTTAAGAGCCTTCAATATGTTTGATCCATCAGAGTGTTTTTCAACTACAGCAATAGTTGTATGAGACTGTTTAGGTTCATCAGAACCCTCTTCTGCTACACAGTGAATTGCAATAGGAATAATCTGTAAAAATGAAACTTCTTAATCTTTAAATCAAATTGATATGAAGTATAAATATTTAAATGTTCTAAAAAACAAATAAACTTACTTCTCGATCTGTGCTATAAGACAGTTCCTCTTCAGTATATGAACTAGGATCAAAAATATGTGATGTTTGACTAAATAATTGATTTGCTCCCTTTTTATAATAGTATGTTTCAGAATTCATAGATGAATCTTTTGGTATATATCTATAAATACAATAAACTGTTAAAATAATATTTTGGTAATGCAATTCTCAATTTTTATTCAATTCAATAATAATATAAATAACATGAAGACAAATTCGTAAAAAATGAATATAATTAAATATTTTTTATACTTACGTTACACCCTTTGATGTCACTTCTTCTGTACAAAAATAATATATAGTGATTGCACATCTCACATCACAATCAAATGTAAATTCAATATTGAAATTCATAGGCTTCTTATCGGTATCACCATCTCCAAAATGTTTAATACCTGTTTGTTGCGAAGGTGAAGATTTGTCTACATTACGAACCAGTCGAAGAGATTCCTTTCTGATATTAACTAAACTTTTAAGTGTTTTAGTAGGATCGTTAGCTTGAGGTGGTGGATATGGAAACTTCAAAAAACAAATTTAATTTCAATCAATTGTATAGTAAAACTAAGATAAAGAATAATAATATGTACACATACCGGAGTTGGACGACTTCCTAAAAAATTCAAATCTGTATTTTCTCCAAAAAGGTAAGCTTCTGGCTGTGAAGTATCAAATCTCTCACCACCCATGATAAAATGACTCCCAAAATAACTTCCTACGTTAACAAGTATTATTTGAAATAATGGTTATTACTTTAATTATACTAAAACATTTTATAAATAAAATATTATAAAATGTTTATATTTATTTATATTTAGAATATTATTTGAAATTGAAAAACAACGAAAAAAACAAATAAAATACCTGAACGTGGTGGATATTTATATGCATGATTTGAAACAATGTCAACCTCTTCAACACCAGCATTCTGTCGACTTGTCAATGATCCCATATTCCTTTGTTTTCTTATTGTCTTTTAGAATTAAATATTTTGTTGAGTTACAACAAGTCAGTTACAAATAAAATTATGCGTTCACACATTATATTTAACCTATCAATACCATCAATACCATCATAAAAACAGAGATAGTTATTGCACTTAACCCAATTGCTCTTATTTTCATCAAACGTAACACTTGGAACACTTCGACTACATAAATATATATATATATGTTTGAGAAGTTGACAGTTGATAGCGAATATGGGTGACAATAAGTGTAGAGATATATAAGAAACGAAACAGATGAAGTGAAGATCAAGTGGATGAAACTGGTATACATTCAAATATTTTCATATGTTTTTCGACGTGGTTCTATAGGTTATTCTTATTTGCTATATATACCTATAGGTAAAGCATTAAAAACATAGAGATGAGTACTGGAGATGACACTAGCGCTATAAACATAACGTTACATTTTCACGAGGTGACGAAAATTGGAAACAGCATGAGTAGGGGAAAAAATGTATTTGTCTATATAATAATTCTTTAAAATCGTCCTGAATTTTTTTTGTACAGGGTACCTTATTTTTTCTTTTAATTTAGCAATGGTCCAGTGGATACTCAACTCCTATACGCACCACAATGCATGCATTTACTGATTTACTGCGGTTATTACGGATTAACTGTTAAGGAGAATCCACAAAATGCGTTGTGCTGTGCTGCGAGGTGCTTTGTTTCTTGTAGACTTGGTTACTGATAGCTGAATCATGGACCAACCAGTGACACAATTTACACGAAGCAAAGCCCTTCGCACATGCACAGCGTGGTGCATTTGTGGACACTTCCTTAGAAGAGTCCTTTCTTTGAGATGATTTAGTAATCTGGAGCTTATACCTCTACAAGGAAGAAAAAAAAGTATGGACTATTCGCCAAATTCGCCTTATCAAGACTCAAGACTTATCAGCCTACAGGCAGCGTTTGACTGCGGTGACAAAATATGCATGAAGCATTTATTAAAGGATTTTTTTACATATAAAATATTTCAAAACTGAACAATTATTCAAAAATATTTTGTGTTTTAAAATTTGGAAAAAATAATATAAATAACTTTTTACTATAACACCTTACATTCAATTACCGTTTAAATTTGTCTTTTGCTGTTTTCATATTTTACCGTAATCCGTATGCTAAATTCAATGCAATATTCATATTTTGATATAGGTACTATAAATTATAATAAGTAATAATAGTAATAGAGTAGGTATAAACTATAAAGGTATGGACTAGGAAATCACTTAAGCTTCCAAAAATGAACACTAGAAGAGCGCTGCCTGTACTGTTAACAAGGCGAGTACATGATTGGTTAGTTATAAACTTATAAGTATTACATTACATACACATCGACGCGGAAGCGGAACATGGTACACGAATCTGTGGATTCGACTGCAGTATATATAGAGTATAGATAGGATTATGATTTGCAAGCAAAATTCGAGACTGTCTACACTCTACATCGAAATGTGGGTTAGAGATTCGACTGAAGAGTAATACATATAGTTAGTGTTAGTGGGTGGAAACACTGCAGACCACAATGCAACAGCTCAACAGCATACTATGAATCTGTGACAAATAACAATAGATTTGAAACAAAAGAAAATCACAGCTGACCAAATAATAAAGTGCATAAAAAAACGTCGTGGACTCGTGGCTCATGACTAAGTGTGAGGCGATAAAGTCGGAAAGCAAGCTAAGGCTTGGCAGGCATATTAGTGCCAGTGTGATACTGACCAAACTCTAAAGAACAACCAATCTATATTTGAGAAGACAAGGACAATCGCAGTTCAGTGCATGATTTTTAATCGACGAATAAAGCAGAACAGCAGCTAGACTACTAAATTTTGCTAATAAATACTTTCACGACTGTTCGTTAAATGAGCTTTTTTTTTAGTGTAGTTTGCAAGACGAGAAACGGTGTGACCTGAAAGCAAGCCTCCATACCACCACCTCCTGAACTACCAACTGTTAAATATGTGCGTCTGGTGTACAGATACATCAGAAGAGAGCTGAAAACATCACGTTGTCAGCTAGCTGTTGACCAAGGATGTTTGTGCTTGCTTTCATTATTCACTTTTCTTCTTGTACCTGATTTCATTTTAAATTATCTTAATCGTGTAAATGCTCTAATGTTACTTTTATGTCGATCGGTATTACTTTCCTTTTTCCCGTCATGACAGCTAAAGCTACAGATCGTGCAAAACAATAATAGCATAATAAGTACTCTTTCTCTCTCTCTCTTTCTCTCTCTCTCTCGCTCTCACTCAAACCCAACCTCAAGTCAGTTTAGTCTTCTTTGTGTATAATTTTCTCATTGTTAATTAGGCACTATCATTTTTAGTTGATGTACATTCATACAATCTGTGACGATCTAAGCTGACCAGAGTACTCGATAAAGCCTAAACTCGATGGTGGGTAACATTTTGATTTTATACTATTTTAATTAACTTTTGTTAACATAATATTATCGTAACTATTATTTGGCTTTTAAAGTGATAATAAAGTGAACATTTAATTATCTAAAATTTATACATTTTATAAAACGATTTAAAAGAGTTGTATGGTATAAAATGCTAAAAATTACTAAAGAAATCCTTAATTAATTTTGTACATATTATATTATCATTTTAAGTTTTGTAGATTTATCATTTGTAAAATAAATTATGTATAGATATTTTTATTCATTAAAAAAAGAGTATATTTAATAGATTTTATCTTCGTCATGCAATAATTTTAGCCTCCAATATTAATATAATTATGATCTAGTAGGTATTTAAAAACTAATCAATTTAGACTTAGATGAAATATAAAATTTTAAACCTGTAGATTGCATTTTGCTTGAATTTTCAAGATTAATATGAATGTTAAAGAACTTTGCTATAAACCTTTATCAACTAATATATTTTTTCATTGATTCTAGTTTCTGATGGGTTTTAAAATATCTATCTATTTTTTTTACCGGCTAAAATAGAATATTAGTATAAAACTTATACAAACATAAAATAAAATAGTGTTTTTCCACAAGGCTTACACTAATTACAATAATGTAATCTCAAAACTCAATATTTATTAATACTTGTTTATAACTTTGTTGCTTCTTATTTGATTCTTATTTGGACTGTGTTATGGATAGGTGTAAAGATAAAAGAATTTTACAAGAGTTTATTATCTATACTAGTCCAGGCATTGGGAGAGTATGTATTTTTAATCTGCTTAGTAACTTGATAATACAAAATTTTAAATTATTTTTTCTAAGTTTTTGAATACTTATTTTTTTTTCTAGAAAAAAATTCCAAATATTTAAAAAATTACATTTTTTGAGTTTTTGTTTTGGAGTAATCTGAAAATTTTTAAAACTACTTAATTAAAATCAATTCTTAAATAATAATAAATGGGACCAAGTCACAACAAAATGTGATTTTTCAAATATTTATTTCAAAGTTTTACCTTCTAATATTTTAGTTAAATATGAATTACAAATCAATTTTAAGTAAAATATATAATGTTGTAATTATTCACTTTGTACTAGACTATTAGACCTGTAACGATAACAATTTTATTTATTTATTTTTTTTAAAGATATGGATGGTATTTTGTTACAGAAATTAATATTTTTTAGGCTTTACGTATGATGTCAGCAATAGTGCCAGGCACACACAATTTCAATGACAGTAACCATGCTGTTGACCATGATATTGATAGACAGAAACTTCAACAAGATTTATTAACAGCTGCAAAACAATGTCACATACGATTTGGTGGTAAAGCAGAATTAGCTACTGAATCTGATTCATGTGTTACACAACTTTGTTTTGCATTTGAACAAATTTTTAATCATGGTTTAAAAACCAATCGAAATGAAAAACTCAATGTAGCTTTAAGGTAGTAATTTCCATTATTCTATATTAATAGTAGTTAAATACAAATTCGAGTTAGCTTTTGCATATATGTATAATTTTGTGTTATAGAACCATAAATAAAATTTTATTCTTTTAAGAATAATCTTTTGTCCTGTATTTAAATAGTATTAATATTTTTATTTTAAACTTTAGGCATGTATCTGATATAGTAAAATCTGGTGGATATTTACGAAATTCTGTTTCTGAAACTTTCTGGCCATATATTCGTGAACAACTCACATGGCATGAACAAGAACGTTTTACTGTGCTGCGAAAAGTTCAAACTGATCATGGGCGAGGTAGAGCTTGGTTACGTGCAGCTTTAAATGAACGTTCCCTTGAGCGACATCTTCATTCTATTATTAGTCCTGAAGTAATTGAACCCTATTATGAAGATTGGGCTTTCCTCCACGATCAAGAAAAATCTACTATGTTACCAAATGTTGCTGCTGGTAAGCTATTTTGAAATTTTTAACTTATATAAATATTTTTATATAAATATTAAGATATATTCTATCATATTCTCAGCATAGTATTAAAAAGTTTTATATTAAAATAAAAATTTTGTTATTACTGGTTCAAATTTTGTAGTATAGCCAAATCCTGCATAGAAGTTTAGGAACATTAACAAAAGTTTTAACAAATTTTTATATAAAAAAAGAAACAAGCTCTTAATTATGTACAAGATCTGTCTTGAAAATTTTATTTTGTATTTATTTTTGTTATGGACACCTTATATCTTAATAGTATAAAGTATCTAGGTCTATGTTAACATAAGTAGCTGTAGTTTTTTGTATGATATTGAATTATAGTTGAATTAAAGAACTCAAGGACATAACTATATAGTTATCGTTACGATTAGTAGTTTTATCAATTTTTTTGAGTTATATATTTTAGTTGTTAATATTTTTATTCTAGGTTTGACAACTATACTCTTTGCTATAAGAATCGATAATGAAGAACTTGATGATACTTCAGAAGATAGTAAATGTGTTCATTCTAAAACTTCTAAATCAGAACCGATAATTGATGCAATGATACCAGGTATTTTTTTAATTTCTTTACAGATTTATTGTTTTTTGAATATTCAATCATTAATTTTATTATTTTTATTATTATTTCTAATATATCTGATTCAATAAGCTCTGTTAAGTCATATAAAGCCTATTGTAAAGTATATATAATATTAACTTTTAGTAAACATAGACTGTATAATATTTCTAAATATTATTTTACCTTTAGAACCGTCAACATCCAATTCAAAGATACGAAAGAAGATACAAACTCATATAATATCTTTTGATGATGATGAAAATGGTGAACCAGAAGATAAAACAAAAAGTATTTCAGCACCATCGAGTGTATTACCTACTTGTTTAAACTCACCAACAACAGTACCAACAAAAGAAATATCACCAGTTTCATCTCTGATATCATCTACTGAACTTCAACCTGAAACTAATAATGTAGTTTTAAATGTGAAGCCAATGCACTGGAAAGAAAGGCATGTAACATTTTTTTCTTCATTTTTCCTATTTTATTTTGGAAATAATTTTTTAGATAAGAACAAAAATTGATTTTTAACAGGGAAACATTTGAAGAAGAAAGACTTTTAACACCACTTACTGATACTGAAAATATGGGTGGCTTAGTACCAGTATCACCACTAGATAATGTTCTTGATGACGTATTAGTTAGTTTACCAAACTATTTAGAAGTAAGTATTATAATTATGAATATCATATTGAATATGAGAAAATTAAACTTGAAATATACTTTATGTACGTACTGTTAATATAAATTTTAATGAAATCAAATCATATTTTATTTTCAATGAAGTTTCAATTGTAATTTTAAGGATGGTGAAGTAACTGAAGCAGCAATTGAAGCAACAGAACCACTTGTAAATTTACATAGCGATACTGATACATTGGATGTGGAGGCCTTGCGTATAAGACTATTAGCACTCAATGAAATTTTAGAACAAGCTCGTGAAGATGCTATAACAAGCAAACTTCAATTGGCTCGTTTTCAGAGACAACATCAAAATTATCTTGAAAAGCATGAATTACAAATTCAAACTCTTAACAGGTATTTTATAATAATAATTCTTTTTATTTTTGTAATAAAATTAAATTTTTTTCGTTTCAAGAGAAAATGAACTGCTACGACAGCAACTACGGAAATATGTTACTGCTGTACAAATGTTGAAAAAAGATTCAGATGTTAATGCTATACCAGATGAAGATTCTTTAGATTATCATAAAGAATCCCAAGAATATCAAAATAAATTAGTTCAAGTTGCAGAGATGCACGCAGAGTTAATGGAATTCAATGCCAGATTAACAATGCAATTGACTAACAAGTAAATATTTACAGATACCTTTTTATTATAATTTTTTATAATTAATTTAATTATTAATTTAATAATAGGGAAAGATTAGTAAAGTTACTCCAAGCAGAATTGGAGTGTCTTCGGGGGCCAATAAATGAAGAAGATATGCCTACAGAAACTCCATGTTTAATTCATATCTGGGTACCATCTGCTTTTCTTACTGGTCAACCATCTGATATTCATCATGTCTATCAAGTAAGTAAATAAATCTAATTATTATGAATGAAAAAAATATTCTATATGTAATGCTTTTGTTCAGATATACATTCGTATTAGAGATACAGAATGGAATATATACAGAAGATACGCACAATTTTATTCTTTATATAGAGAACTAAAAAAGCATGATGCAGTGGTAACATCTTTTGAATTTCCTCCAAAAAAAACTATAGGAAATAAGGTAACAATCTATAATATATCCTTCGATAGCTCATATTTTATTTAATGCAATATAATTAAATATGTATTATTTTGTATAATATGCTATCAAGGATGCAAAATTTGTGGAAGAAAGAAGACAAAAATTACAGCAATGGTTAAGACGAATAGTAAATAGACTTTCTCATTGTTCACCTGTATTTTCATCCCGCCCAAGCAAACAAACACTTATTTCATTAATGCCCTTTTTTGGGTAAGAATTTTTATTTATTTTAAATATTTTTTATATGATTATAATTTTTTATATTTTAAACAGGGATTTTCCAAATAATGAGGAAGCTAAAAGAAATAATTCTGCCAGAAACACATACTCATCATCACCACAATATATGGGTTTATAATAGTATTTTTAGAAAATTTTGTAAATATTGACAAAATGGTAAAAATTGTTTATGTATGTGTAAATATATTTCCATAAACGTTAAATTCAAGGGAAAAAAGCAAAGAATTTAAAGTAAAATAAATATATTTTTACTCACAAAACCAAGTTTTTTTATTTTTTTTTTTACTATCGTTTAAATTTGTAAAAAAATGTTATTTACACTTGTACATTTTAACGATTATAATTTTAGAATTGAACTTGTTTCTTTCCCTCGAAAAAACGTACAAGTATGCGACAGTTTGTCGATCAAGTATTATAAAAATGTAATATTATTAAAAAGGATTATGATAGACATTGTTAAAATGTAGAAAACTGTTATTAAAAGCTGGACTTTTATACCGGGATCTCTTAAAATTTTTTTTCTGATTGTGTTGAGCATTAATAGATGTAGTATTGATAATGACTTTGATATTTTTTTAAATTTTATTTATTTAAGGCGACTTGACATTAATATAAAAAGGTACACTTTTGTCTCATTTACAAGTATGATAAAAATAAAAAGTGCTTATTGTTATTTTCTATTCAAGAAAGTACATACAGTATTATAATAACATAAAAAATAGTACAACTGATCAGTAAGAAACAGCTGTACATCATTAATGGTATAGGTGCTACTATAGTTGTAAAATAAAATGCATAAAGATCAATGAGATCGGTTTCCGTATTTAACAAACTCAAGGGTCAACGTACAAGCACATTTCCCGTCAGATTACACGTATATGAAATCGACGCAGCAAGTTTTTTTTTTTATTTAATATTCATTCAATAACACTAGAGTGTTATTTTTATGAATTGAATTTTTTAAAATTTGTTTATTTAATCTTGATTGAATTTTTAAAAAATATTTTATTTGAACATTTGATTTATTGATGACGATCATAAAGTAAACAAAATATTGACGATTGTGTGTGCATGCATACAATTTAAACTTTACTGTTCAATCAATAAATTTGCAGCAAAGTTATTCGATTATACCACATTCGATTACAGTATTATCTGGCATATAGGTGCCTTACAATTACGTTAATTTGATAACTTGACAAATTAATTTTTATTCAGCCCTAGGATGTATTGATGCCAAAATCATAGTCATTTATAATTAAAAAAAAATTTTATTAACGGAAATGTAATATATGTAACTCAATTTTACTACCTTTAATGCAGCTAAATTTTTGCTAATGAAATTATGATACAAATATAAAAAAATGAAATGGTTGAATACGTTTTTTTTTTTTCAAATTATTTATATTACAATGTTTATAAGGAATTTAGTCCTAGGGTTAAATAAAATTTATAATTGACAATAAATCAGCATTTCTGAAACCTGCTCAGATTGTATCTAGTATTTCAAGATATGTCGAGAGTATACCGAAACTGTAGACAGTCGATTGTTGTTTTAACGATTTACAATAACTTATTTCTACACGTCATTGTAGGCATTTATTTTTTCTTTTTGATCTATCCAATTAACAGATAATCTTTTAGCAGTCTTCATGCGCTTTAATTCTTACCTTTCTCATGAAATTCATATAATAGAAATCAACAATAATAATGTAAACATATTATGCCGATGCACGAAAGTTAACAAACATGATATTTATAGTATAAATTCTTACAGAAGTTTAACGCGAAAAGATAGATAAATTAAAAAGTTCAATATGTGAATTTATTAAACTATAAAAGAAAAACTAAATTGAAAGTAAACAAAAAAAAAACGAAATGTTTACCAGATACATGTTTTATTTGTAAGTAGATAAGTAGATTCTTTAAATGAAAATCATTATTTTAAATTTACTATTTATTTTAAGTTGAATAAAATTTAAATCTTCTGTGTAAAAGAATTTTTGGAGAAACTTGGAGAAGTGAAAAGAGTTTGATTTTAGACACAAGAGTTTTATAAGATTTTAAAATTTGTCCAACTACTAAGTTAATTTTCGTGCAACGTATAATAATACACTATGCCGTTTGTTAAATTGTCTATTTTTAAGGCATAAGTTTATTTCAAGTGAGTTGGATAAAAGAGAGCATAGACCAGTACTGGGTACTTATGCATTAACATTTTTAAATACTAAATATTCACAAATTTTTTTGACAGTAGTCTATTTTCGTATTTTCTATTTAAAATTGATTTTTTTTGCATTAAAATATCTGCTCACGTTTGTTCTTGACTCTTCGATTTATCAAAATTTTTTTATTGTAAAAAAAATGTATAAGCATTTCATATTACTGTACAAAGTATCATATATTGAAAAATGTGTATATAAAATAAAAATAGGTAGTCTGATAGTATAATAAAATTATGTTAATTCTTTCAGTAAAGAAAACGTAGTTTTGTTGGCATTATATAATGCTAACCCATGTCGCTGTAATTTTGATAGAACATACATAACAAAAAATAGGGGAATATTGTTAATTATCACTGCTGCAGTATTATTAATTATACATAAACATAGTTTGTCAATGATTTAATTGGTTCGTTAAAACTATCTTAACGCGGACACGCACCACTTCTTTTTATTTCATATAATATTAATTGATGAAAAATAAAAGATAATAAGTGACAAATGATGAGATTTTTTATTTTTAAAATTCCATACAATTTACAGTACGTCATTGGGTGTTATGCTTAAAAAAATGATTTTCATGAAACAGGTAAAATATGACATATATGCTTAATGCACACTGTGGCATTTATACAATATGTTACTACCATCCTACTTCATCTTCTGTAAAAATAGTTTTAATTTGCGTTTAGATTACTGCTAAAATAATGAAATCTCCTAGCATATCTACATTAATATTTTATTCTATTTAAAAATAAAAAATCTCATATTAAAATGTACTGTCTCCTACTTGAGTTTAGCATGATTAACATCATACATACGCCTGTATACATATGTATCAAGCACTAATTTTTCATGCTAGTACTTTTTTCTTTTGTTCTTTGTATGTGCTTCGCCAAGTTCACTTATGCCTTCGACAATGTAATACTCTACGTTTCATATCAATACAGTATACATATTGTCAAATTTGTCCCTTTAGACTTTTCACGTCACCTAGCCATTCTCAAATTTAATATATTTTTTTCGGGTGACGCGTATCCATTCGTATTACAATTGCGAACTGTATCACTTGCACACCATCTGATTATAAACCTAACTTAGTGTAGATAGGTTGTAATCTAAATTTTCTGTTTAGTTTATAAGTATTTTTAATTGAGGCAAGTTAACACTCGGTCCATATTTTCAATGAGTACTGAGTCCTCAAACTTTGCATGTTATCCATTCTCTCTATATCTCTTTATCTTTCTCACTTTAACTTATTTTCTACTGCGTACTTTAAAGAACGAGAAACGACGCTTCATCGATTGACCCCTATGGCACGATTGCCATTTGAATAATGTTTAAGTAGCATACTCAATCTTTGACAGTTCATTTTTTCAGTATTTTCTTAAATATTATCATTGTTTATTTTTCAATATATGGAAAAGATGAATAATAAAGAAAAAGTATAAAAAACCACTTATCATTTAATTGTTTCACAAATATAGAAAATCATAAAAATATATGCAATACATAGGCTTTTCTAAATAGCAATCATACTAATAAAGTAAAAAAAATATCGAATATTTATAAGCATGAAGAAAAAATTCATAAAATAATAAAGAAACATTTGAAACACACCTTTTCTTTATCTTGCTGCAGAATTTAACCACTGATAAGCTTCTATGAGCTTATTAAGCTTACTAAAAATAGTAAGAATGGGTATTTTTATGTACATAACTATGCATACATACACCCCTCTTACTTATTTTGCATAATTTTGTATTAATGCTTTCAACATTCAATTTTAATACTTTTCTTGTTATTAATTATCAATCTGAATATTTTTATACCTGCGTAGAAAATTAAAGTCGTTTAGGACACTTTAGCACTAAATTTAGAATACACACAATTTCATTAGTCTTATTTCTTGTAGAACACAATATTTATTCCTAAACGTTGTTTTTTTAATTATCACAAATTATTGTTCCTCGTAATCGTCATTATTGTGTTTTTTTCCTTTTTTCTACACTTTTTAATTAATTAACAGAGTTCAAGAGTCATTCAAATACTTTGCGCGTTTCTGTTTGTTTTTATCGACGTCTATGCAATTAGAAATCCTTAATTACACAATCAACCCAAGACGAAACACTTGAGTCACACTGGGAATCAGCTACTTTTTCATCGGTAACTTTATGTTGCCCGTCTAGGTAGTCGTATTTTTTAAAAGTGTATGTATTGGTTTTTCATAGAAGATACTCGCTTCCTAACCACAGTGTTGATTAAAGAAAAATATATATATATGTATATATGTATATTATATTTATACCAGTCAGGTTTATGCATTTTTTACTGCAAAGATCAGCCAAGGACTATGGATTTGGAGGAGGTATCGTTGGTGTTGTGTGAGATGATGGCGTTGTGCTAGTAGCCATTGTTGGATTCACCGGCTGTTGCAGCGGAAGGAATGCTGACCCAAGGCTTGGTTTTAATTGGAATGCTACACAAGGCTTTGAGCAATAGTCAAGTTTGCTCAAGTCTGCCATTGGTCGCCTGTTAATCAATTATAAAATTTTAGATAAAAATAATAATTTTTATAAAAAAAGAATTGGTTCAAATAAGTGTATTGCATAATCCTTAAATCACAAATTTTGAGCTTATGCAATTTAATTAGAATTGTTCAAGAAGTCATGACATATGCTTACCTAACATCTTCAACAAATTTAGTATTGACTTTTTCACAGCCATCAGGTGGTTCTCTAGCAAGGAACCTATTAATATGAGGAGATGTACCTAAACGTCCTTCTCTCTCTTGTTCTGGCGTAGAGCCACGACTTCCACCTATAAAAATAATAGAAAGGTTGTTTTATCTATTAATATATGAACTAAAAAAAAATATGTGGAAATTTTGATAAAAATAAAAATGTTTTAAAACACATTGCAAAACTGATTGCAACCCTTAAACCTTTGCTGAAAATGCTATTGATATGATTGTCATTAATAGTCTTCGATAACTAAATTCAAATATAGAGATAATGAGAAAGTTCATAGAATAATGAATAATGATAATTACAGAAACTTATAAGGAAGTACTTTCAGATTGATTTGTTAAAAATTGGTTTCAAAACATTTAAAAATACACTAGTGAATTTTTAGTATTAACTTTTACAAAGCAATTATTTCATTCAAAAAGTTTACATGATATTTGATTAATGCACATTGCTTATAACAATTTAAATTGTTATTGTTTCAGCAAATTTAAGAGTTATTTGATACAAATACATAAAACTATTTAAATAAATTTGAAGTAAATATAAGATATTACTGTCTGATTTGAAAAAAAATTTAGTCATGCATTTATCCTAAAATATAATTTTTATAAATGGATGAAATAAAAATAAATAATTATATTTTTTGAAAACTATAACAATAAATTATAAAAGAAATATAAAAAAAAAAATAATGCAGCATGCTGCACAGGGATTGATATAAAATTAATAAAATTTTGAATGATTATTTGCTCAAAGCCAACCTTGTAACAGGTCACTAGATGGACGAGATACATCCATTGAACCTGGTATCAGTGGGGATTCTGAATTCCTAGATGGAGGGCCTATTTTGACAGGTATCCATGAAGTTTAAGATTATTTCAAATTCAAATATATTGTTAGATATTTTTATGGTTCACTATTGAAGGAGAGTTTAAGATGAAACTTGTTATATTTACAAAAATTAAAAAATTTTTACCTGAGGAATAAGAACTGGAAGGAAGATCAGTAGCTGGTGTTTGTGTATTGACACTATTAACACTTCGATTAGCTCTGAAAAGGTCTGCCAATGGTGCACGATGACCCTCAGGTGTTATTTGATCACGATATCTTGCATACTAGAACAAAATAAAAGAGTTGATAAAAGGTGTGATAAAAATGTGTTTAGTGTATAATGTTTGAATAGTTAGTAATATGAAATTTACACTTAATTTAGATTAAAAGATAGAGTAGACAAACCTTATCTTCTATCTGATGATCTGGATCACCGGAATTGCCTGCTGATTTAAGCACTAAACCTTCAATCTCCTGATTCAAACCTTCGATTGAGGAGCGCATAGGAGGTCGCATTGGTTTAACTGGTATGTTCATAGGACTGGCTTTTGTACTCAAGCTAAACTGATTATCTAGAAAAATATAGATATGATGAAAGAAACTGAATAACTAAATGGTAGTGATGGTAATCTATGTGTAATGTTTACGGGTAGATGTTTGGGAAGCAATACTGGGCAGAAGAACAGAATGGTCTCCAGGGAGAGCTGGAGGTGGCCCACCTGGCATTATCAGACCAAATGCAGCAGTTCTTTCTCTACTACTAGTCCCCTCCTTGTTTGTTCGTTGTAATCTTAATAGTGAAAAGAAAATAATGAGCAAAAATGATAAATATTGTATTCATACGTGCAGATGTTGACATACCGATGCCTAAAGTATTTCTCTAGCTTTTCATCCGTGATTGTTTGTTCAGTGGGATGACGGCTATGAGCTTTTCTGGGCTCACTAGACCATTCTTCAGTCTGTAAGAGAGAATTGCAAGGGCAATAAATAAGAAAGCAGAGCAGAGGAAAGGTGGGTTGGGTGGAGGCAGCATGTTACCTGAGTGGCTTTGTCTACCAGAAGGCTGGTGTGAATGTAGTGAGAATCACGCGGCCACTGGCCTTTGAGATAAATAGTGTCCAACGAGGCAGTCCTCCGAATGTTTTGACTTGCACTCAAGCTGTCGCTGCATCTGCCACTGAGGGTTTTTGATTTGGCTGCAAAGTATCCTGAAAGAGAGCCGGAATGAGCGAGGGAAGGCGGAGGCGAGGGAGAGTCTGGCGCGGAAGCAGCGAGTACCTTTGTAAGAGAGGGAACCGGGGCTGCGCTGACCGGAGCTGGAGGTCTCCGGCGAGATGCGCGTCCGCCACGCGTTCGCGTTGGTGGGCGAGACGGTGGGGCTGTTGCTGTTGCTCTTCCTCAGGGCGCTGCTGCTCTGCGGCGCCTGCTGCCTGCTCTGCCTGAGCAGCGAGCTGACGGGCAGGGTGGCCCGCATCGGGCCCTGCTTCGCCGTCGAGCATGGCGAGGACTTTCGCATGCGCTGCGAGGAAGCCGACATTTTATCATGCGAGCCCGCCTGAGCGGCACAAAGCAAGCTCGCGCGAGGCCAGCGCCGAGCGGCTCGCTGCTCGATGCTCGCGCAGGGGGACGCCTCGCGGCTGTGCTGCTGGCTCTGTGCTGGCTGCGCTGGCGGCGTCCGCGGCGTCTCTGCCGTCTCTGGCGGGGGCGGGCAACGCCAAGCGCCCGCGGGATCGGCCAGCGATTGCCGCTGCGTGCAGCCCTGGCTGGCCGCGCGGGCCCGTGTCGCTCGCGAGCCGCGAGTAGCGACTCCGCTGTGCCGCTGCCGCCGATTCGCTGCGCTGCGCCGAGGACTCGCTGTGGCGCGGGTGGCTGCTGCTCGCTGCCCGCTGCTCTCGGCTCTGCCAGTGCCGCCTGTGCCCTGTGCCCAGCGGCTGTCCTGCCTGCGTGCGCAGAGTGCGCGCTGCGAGACCGAGGCTGGCCGTCACGTGACTGCGGCGCCCGAGCCCATTGGCCCCGGCGCGACGCCGTCCTCGCGCGAGAGCTCGCGCCGTCGTACAACCCGAGCCGTCCCCGTCCCCGGCCTTCCTTTCCATTCACGACGCGGCCTCGCGGCGGCGCGGTGCACGTGCGGCCGCGGTGCGACAAAGAGCCGCTGATCGCCCGGCGCGCGCTCGTACTTGGACAATTATTGCTCCCTGATACTTGTTACCCTTCCCTCGGCGGGCTCGCGGCCTCCGCTCTAACGGCTGTAGATATACGCTCGAATCCCGTATATATTGTTTTGCTACCAATTGGCAGAGCCAATGGAATTGCTTTGTTGACTGTATAATTTAAACGATGATGATCGATTAGCAAAATTTTCACATATAGGTACATATACGGGAAACTAAGTGTTTCTTAATTCTCATTTCGGCGCATAAAGTCGCTTGAATAATTATTATTCGATTAAACATATTTTCTTATCAAAATGTATAAAACCGTCCCTTTAAGAACGTTTATCGGGGTTTTAGTTTATTGTACGTGCGGAATTCTACGGAAAGTATATAAAGTGGACGTAAAAACGACGAAAAGAAAATTGGAGGCGAGGAAAATTATGAACCAAAGAAAACAAAGCTCTTTTTCTAAGTCTTTTTTTCAATACAAAAAAAAACGCTGCCAATTCATTGGCTCGTGGCTTCCTCAAATTGAATGTAAAAATTCCTTTAATTAATTATTAATACCAAAATTTGTAATTCTTCCACCAATTTATAGCATAATTTATTTATAAAGATTAAAAAGTATTAATTTTTAAATTATTGTATAAAATAATTTTTTATAATAAACATGATTTATTTTCAGGCACGACCACTTCTAGGGAGTGTTAAATATATTTTTACCAGAGTGAAAATTAGAAAATTATAACACACCATAATATAAACATTTATAGTAAATCAAAAATATTTTCTGCAGTTTATTTGAAGTGTTTCCAATGATGTATCAATTTTCCTTTCGTAATAGGTAGACATACAAAACTCTTTTTTTTCATTTACCAATTTTTTTCCTCAAATACTAGTTGATGGAATGAATCCAAATTTTTACAGATTATAGTTATTTATATTCTGCATTATCATCATTTTTACCGATTTCTTTAATAAATTTAAAATTCTAATATTTAAGACTTTATTTTGTGTGGAGAGAGTATGTTAAATGGTTTGTGACTTTATATTTTACTCTTTCTATTGTTAATCATTAAAAAGCAGGGAGAATCTTCGAGCGCATTGTCTACTTACGACAGGATCGAAGAAGTGTCAGGTAGACACCTATATTTACCAACCAGTTTAGATTCCATAAGGCTGTATTGTGGTCGAGAATTTATGATCTTTAAATTCTCGATGATTTATTTAAAGGGAAATTTAGGAGATTAAGAAATGAAAAGCTGTTTATTTGATTGAAGTTAAATATTTATTGAGTGGAAATGGGGAAAGCCTATTACGGCATAAAACCCCTCTCGAATGATTAAATTTATTATGGTTAGGAACTTAAATTGAAGTGTGCATCTGTGAGTGTATGTATATATGACCAATTAAATGTTTAATCAGGAGTGCGCACCTCCTACGGGTACAGAGACCGCGGTTTCGTGGCAAGGGTCACACGCAATTGCACTAGGTACAATTCGCGTTGTAAGATTACGAGTGACACGAAGTAATCTATCGAATTGACCTTTTTTAGTCTTGAGAAAACATTGTTGAGAGTATAATAATTCTTTAGTCGAGTCAATATATTTTGAATGTCAATATAAAACAAGAAAAGCTCGGAAGCTCTTCCTTCTTTTCTTTTTATATTCGCGCCAATATCTCGCGACTCAATCTCCCATTAACACCGCCTCTAGTGGTAGAAAGGAAAAGCGTTTGCGCTTCGACGGAACAAAGGCCATCAAGTTACAACTTACAAGTATCAACTTAGACGCCATCAACGTATATATAGTTATGGATAAAACGAGGAATACAGTCACTGGCGAGAGATACACAAAAAAAGCGAAGATAAACAATAGTGCCTGGTGAAAACCTTGAACATATAAAATGTACTTGAATGAGATATTTAATCCACCTATTTGGCATCTGCTTTAAGATATATCGGGAATTGTTCGAGGAAATGGGATAGAATCTGGTGGAACACAAGACTGAAGTTACTCTCATCACCGGTAGGAAGACAGGGGTAACAATTAATTACTCTTGGAGCCGGTGACTATATAAATAACCTCCCAGTTGGCTATATGCTATACCTGGGAGTGATAATATCTGATGATAACATTATACATAACATACAGTTATAGTCTTTAGAACGTTATTTTCTTCCGAAGTGTTATTTCTTGGTTTTATTGTGCGTGCCGCTAGAGCACGTGAAAAACACGTGCTCCACGTATTTATCGATTCCTCTACAGATTGGACACTCCGGAGAGTTTTCGTAGTTGAATCTGTATCCTGAAGCACTTGTGTCCTGGTAGCATCTGAATCAAGTAATAGTTTACATATGTCATCTGTTCGTCCATTTATTCACTTGGGGAAGAAGGCCGTGTATCCCTCTTCTTTTGGTCGATTTATCCTAGATAGCCCTACTGTCAGCATTTCTTTTTTCTTCATCATCGTTGACAGATTCGCGTCCGTTCTTCCGCTAGTATCTCAATTGGTCCTAAGATAATTTCTGCAGCTTCTTTCAATACTGTTCGGGAAGCACATGCTACTCGCAGGGCACTAAGTCTATTCACGGATGTTATCTTTCTGTACGATTTCTGCGTTGCCAGGATATCTACCCAGATGACGATGCTATACGTCATGACTAACGTGGTCACTGACGTTAAGAACATTCTTCTTTTCTGTTTTTTTACGACCTACATTTGGCATGATACGCGATGTAGGGCTTTTCGAACTACTGTCGCCTTTGTACTGCGGCGAACTCCACTTGTATCTTAAAGTTGAACCTACAAAACGAAGAGCAAAAGAGAAGACATGATTAAATAGACCTATAACGCTTCTGAAGTTCTCCTACGTATAGGAGATGTAGGAAAAAGGTGTCATGAAAATAGGGTGAAGAAAGAATTCTTTCTTAAGAGAATAAGAAGAGGAGCAGATCCTTGATATATATAAAAGGATGATGCTCAATCGCGTGCAGAGCGAAGTGGAAAATCCGGTAAACGAAGGGCTTTCTGAGATGCAATACGGATTCCGAGCTGGACGGAGCGCTTTACACACGGGGCAGGAGGTGTAGAAAAGAGTATACAAAGCTTTTATCATGAAACCAAATCCGGGAAGCTTTTGCGAATAACTATCGACGTAACAAACGCTTTAAGTATATGAAAAACTAGGAACATGTATGTGTATATTTCATGAGAGACGGTATAGCAGCTATCTAGAGGACAGGACGTTGATCGTGGAAACGGACGATGGCCCTATATAGGAATCTATATAGACTACATAACGTCAGCAGGAGTCACTCAAGGATTGTTAGAGAGCCCGACGATATGGAACATAGAAGGATAAGCGGATGACGTGACCCTAGTGACAGTAGCTATAACGAGACTTTAGAAGTAGTGTTAGCCGTTGGATGAAAGCATATAAAGTTCGAAAATCTCAAACTCATATTAGACGGATATATACGATGCAATTCTAGGCATATCAGGTGGAAGGAGGGAATGTAAGCACATTGGTGCAGCAGTTGATGCATAATGTGGGAGGATCTAAGTAAGGCAGTCGGACACTTCTAGCAATTTGATACATTCGATGGGGGCGTCAATCATGCACACAACAGCGCAGTCAGGCCGTGTTTGAAGTCATATTGGTCGTGGGTATGACCGCATGAACGATGGGTGATGCCATCCGGTGGGTTGTTAGTGAACTATGCCGTGTGGTAAACATCGCGATTCAAATTCAAATAACCCGGATGTGATTTCGTTCTTATAATAAGGTTTTTTATTTCTACATCCGAATTATTTGAATACATAGATGATGGGGCTCGCAAATATGTCGAAGGGGAAAGTGGTTATGCGGCAAATCATCTAATTTTTTACGGTATTACTAATTTTAATGATAACCTTCTTGAGGTTATGTTTTTATGTTCACAAACCTCATATTTATTTGGAATGCCGCATGAATTGCACATTAAAATAAATAAAAATGTATAAAAAGAGAAAACAATTTCTTGTGTTTGTTCTTGTAAAGCAGGCCTGTCGGTGCTGCTGCTTTAATATATTTTGTAAAGTAAGTAACACATAATTTTAATTTTTTTATGGTAGAGTAAAATAAAATAATTATAAATTTATGTCTGACATAGAAAATAATTAAATACATACTTTTGAACAGAAAAAAAGTCAATTGCAATAGCCACATGCACTGATGTGAATTTATTTCACATGTTCCGCCACACTGACTAGTGCGGTTGTTTCTCACGTAGCGGCGCCACCCATTGCTACCCACGACCATATTTTATAATCAAAATTCTAAATTATTTGGATAGCCGTCTCACGTTTGGAGTATTGGATCCATCATATTTAATTTGAAAAATCTCATAGCGAAGCTTCTGTACTTATTGAAACAATTAAAATTAATATCAGGTTTTTTTCCAGAATATTTGAAAATCCGATAACAGTCCTCAATGGGCTAGGATAATCATTATAAATATAATAATATGAATATCATTTTTCGTATGTGACGTCTAAGGTATAAGGTATTGCTAATGGAAAGTGAACAAATTTTGAAACATTGTATTTAAGGCGATATAATCTTCAAAACTGACTCGAATTTCTTATTTAATAACCAAAGATACAAAAATTTATTTGGAAAAATAAGTTTATCAGACGCTCTATGTATATAAATACTATGCTCAAAATTTTTTTTGTGTAATTCTATAATCATTTCCTTTAGATAAATCCGTTTTAAAACTGGCTAAATTCTAGAAATACAGATTTCTACTTATCGACACTACGGCTTTTATTTAATTAAATAAGTGGTCTGAGTTGACTTTTGGAAAATCAGATCTGTCAGGCGCTTCGTATGTGTAAATACTATACTCAAATTTTTTTGGGGTAATTCCATTAATATTTGCAAAAGACATAGACATTCTATAATTATGTCGGTATAATGTAACATTACCTTAAATGTATTCATTATATCCAATCATACGTCGCATTTTCGGGGCACCTCGTTTTTGATAACTCTTCAATAAGAGAAATATTTATTAATAAAATTAATTGGCATAATTAATTAATATACTTTATACTTTAAAATTTTTAATAATCAATGACAGCAAACAAAATGATGTCACATATGTGTTTTAAATGGTACATCATTTTTTTAACATTTTTTTTTTTTTAACTCCATTTTTATTAACAATCTGTCTATAATGACAATAAGTTAATTTTTTACAATATTTCTATAA